>CM066329.1:18427877-19627877 GCA_033807585.1 Hydrophis major
AATAAAAGAAACAATAGGACAGGGACGGTAAGCACATTGTTGCACTTATGTACTACAGACTTCTTAGGAAACAGGTGAGGTCACTCAGGTTAAAGTTTTTGGGGTTTGGGGAAGAAACCACAGAGTCAGGTAGAGTATTCACAGAGTAGACATTGACCACTCTGTGGCTGAAGTCATATTTCCTGCAATCAAGCTTGGTGCTGTTAACCTTGAGTTTGTATCTATTGTGTGCTCATGTGTTGTTATGGTTGAAGCTGAAGTATTCATTGACAGGTAAGTCATTGCAATGTATGATTTTATATACCATACTTAGATCAGACCGAAGACGACATAATTCAAGGTTTTCTAGGTCTAGAATTTGAAGTCTGGTGGCATAAGTTATTCTACAAGGAGTAGAGGAGTGGAGAACTCTTCTTTTGAAATATTTCTGGACTTTCTCAACTGTGCTAATATCAGATACATAATGTGGGTTCCAGACTGATGAGCTGTATTCGAGTATTGGTCTAGGAAATGTTTTGTATGCTCTAATTAGTAGTATAATATTACTAGAGAAAAAGCTATGTAAGATTAAGTTAACAACTCTAAATGCCTTTTTGGCTATATAGTTACAGTGGGTTCTCGCACTTAGATCATTAGAGATGAGTATTCCAAGGTCCTTGACAGAGCTTGGATCATCAACAACGACTTGACTATTCAGTTTGTATTTTATTTTCTGATTTTTTTTTGCCAATATGCAAGACAGAGCATTTATTTGTTGAGATTTGAAGTTGCCATTTGTTTGACCATTCTGATACATAGTTGAGGTCTTTTTGAAGGGTAGCAGCATTGTCTGTGCTATCGAATAGCTTTACATCATCAGTGAAGAGAATGCAGTTGCTCTTTATATGATCACAGAGGTCATTTATGTAGAGTATGAAGAGAGTTGGTCCTAGAACACTGCCTTGGGGGACACCACTATTGACAGGTACAGAATTTGATAAGACACTCCTAATTTTGACCATTTGTTGTCTGTTTGACAGGAATGCTTTTATCCAGTTATGCAGATGTCCAGAGATACCGTAAGAATTTTAGTTTTAGGAGTAGTTTGTCATGTATCACTGAATCAAAGGCTTCACAGAACTCTATGTAAATTGCGTCTATTGTTTTGCCCTGATCGAGTTTTGTAGTCCATATGTTTCTGCAGTATTACTACCAACCTGCCTTCAATTGAGGACTTGTATACTTCACAAGTCAAAAAGAGGGCTGTGAAAATATTTAGAGACCCCTCACATCCCAGACATAAACTGTTTCAACTCCTACCTTCAAAATGAAGCAATAGACCACTGCACACCAGAACAATTAGACATAAGGACAGTTTTTTCCCAAATGCCATTACTCTGCTAAACAAATAATTCCCTCAACACTGTCCAACGATTTACAAAGTCTGCACTACTATTACTATTAATCTTCTCATCATTCCTATCACCCATCTCCTCCCACTTGTGACTGTATGACTGTAACTTTGTCACTTGTATCCTTACGATTTATATTGACTGTTTCCTAGTATGATTTGATTGCTTATTGTATGCTGTGACTAACATTAAGTGTTGTACCTTATGATTCATGAGGAATGTATCTTTTCTTTTATGTACACTGAGAGCATTTGCACCAAGACAAATTCCTTGTGTGTCCAATCACACTTGGCCAACAAAGAATTCTATTCTATTCTATTCTATTCTATTCTATTCTATTCTATTCTATTCTATTCTGTTCTGTTCTGTTCTGTTCTGTTCTGTTCTGTTCTGTTCTATTCTATTCTATTCTATTCTCTGCATCAAAGTCATGTTTCAATGCTTCCATTTTTGGGGTCAGGGCATAGCAGAACATCATTATAACTCCATGGGAACTCAAAGCTTTGGTTCTCCTTCCTAGGAGCAGAAAGTTTATTGCTCTTTCTCACTGGGTGAAAAAGAGGCAGGGATAACTCTGGGCAGGTCTGAGTTGCTTCAATATATCTTTACTGCCATTTCATGGGACACTCATCCCAACAAGGGCAAGATGAATCCTGAATACTAAGCTTATTTCCCACTGGAACTAAAAGGGCCTTCATCCAGTTTAAATTCAATTCATGAACTCAGGCACTGATCAACAAAATTGCCTTCTTCTTTTACAATTAGAGGACAACCTGAGGCTATCATTCCTAGCACTATCATTTTTCTCCATTTCAACAAGAAGCTAAGGTGCATAGCCCAATGAAATGGCTCGCAATCCTTTGGAAAAGAGAGAAAAGACATAGATGTTTCTCTCACCCTGTTGTGCAACTTGAGCTGTGACAAAAGAGCTTGGTTGATAATAATTCTCTTTCTTTCAAAAGTCACCACTTCCTTTTTGATACGACTCTTCTTAGGGAAATACACCCAGCTCACAATCTTCACGTTACCTACTAAAGCTCCATTTTGGTCCAAGTACAGTTCATATATGGAAAGATTGAGAAACTCATTCTTCTCCAGAAAGGGATGAAACTAGAATGGGAACATCCAGAAATTTTAAAAGCAATAAACATGGCAACTTATCCCCTTTTGTTCTTTTTTCTACTACAGTGGTCTAATTTGTAAATAATCCTGTTTGAGAGAACAGGTTTTACCACTAAAAATGAAAAATAAAAGTTCAGCAAAATTCTGAATAATGCTGACAATTCATATATTGGAAATGTTATACATGTTAAAAATATATGTATTTTCTTATTACACCTAAGAAATTATAAAACCAAAGAGACTCCATCTTTGTTCTCAATGTGCCCTTTTAGAAAGTTATCTGAACACTTATATACGTATATCATGTTTTTGTAACTTGTTATTCTGCAAAGTTAAAAATATTATGTTCTTGGCTGAAGTGGGATTTTTAATTTGGCTTGAGATTTCATGTCAGGAGTACTAGGCAATCCTGACCTTGTTTTTGTGATGGAAGTCCCTAGAAATCCTATTTGTGAGAAACAGGAAGGATTATGTAACCCTTTCTATGTGATATATTATAAATGTTTGTAACCACCTTCAAGGCAGTGTCTCCTTTCTCCTATTTGTTTGGGAATTGGAGTCCTATTTGCAAATCTCTCTAATAAAGCTTATGTCAACTAAAAAGATACTCCTTTGGTCTTTTTAGGTGCCAGAAAAAGGGAGTGGGGGAAAACAAAGCATTCTTGATATGCTTAGAGAATCACCCTGGCAGCCAAAGTTGTCGGAGCATAAGAAGATTATTGGAGAGCATGATGGATGACTCTTGCAGATGGATGTGTCTCATTGGAGAAGTCACATCCAGGGGATTGGGGAAAGACCAGGGTCAAGGGAGAAATGTATGATGTAATTTATTATCGGTTGCCCCCAGCCACGCGCCAACATGGCAACTTCTAATAAACCAATTTATTTTTCTCTGAGATGCGACTCGAGAGTTTTGATTTGAGGAAGGGTGGATTTGTTAGAGGCCTGATAGCTTTCTTACTGATCCTGGTTATCAAGTCTGTTATTTTTATGTTCTCATCTCACAGGGAAAAATGATAATATACAAAATTTGTCAATTATAGGAGCAGATTCCAGAGCAGAGCACAGATAAATTACACAAATGAAGAGAATATTTATAAACTCATGGAAAACAAAAGGTGAATATCCAGGCTAATATTTTCTCAGAAGACTAGACTGAAACATATTCAGACCAGCTAATTTTACATTATCGTAAGGTTTCTGTCAGTTTAATTGTATTTTCATATGAGTTTTATAAAGCTTCCCTTTAAAAAAATAAACCCTCCTTAATCACTAAAACCTGACCCAAAGGTGCTTTTTTCAAGAGGCAATTGGAGTTTCTGGTTTTTCTGTGAAAACATTTCACTTCTCATCCAAGAAACTTCTTCAGCTCTGACTGGATGGTGGGGAATAGAAGGATTTATACTCCTTGCAGATGGCTGGTCAAAGCCTGGTAACATGAAACTGCGTATTCAGTGTTTTTCTCAGGAGAATGGTCTCTAAGGGTGTTCTGACCCACGTCCTTTTCTGACAAATCAAACACAATCCAAAAGGAACAGAAACCTTCTAGTGCTTTTACAAAATAATTAGGTGTGATATGCACAAGCCTTGCCAAAAGATAACAGACAAGAAATAATTAGCAATACAAAAATGTTCAAATACAAACTCAGGATACTTGAATGTCCACGAGGCTGCAGTTTCAAAACATCTTTGCCTTCTACAAAGAACATTTGTTTCACAGCTGGCTTTTATCCTCTTGAGGGAGGGGCCATTACCTTGCAGCCTTACTCCCGAGTCGCCCTTGCTGTTGTAACTGCTCTTTCCTATGAGCAATCCTGTGCGCACTTGGCACAGGGTCCTTGGGAACCTGCTGCCAGCCCCCACACTCTCTGAAGGCAGCAGTCCACTCCCTCATGGTTGTGGCCCCACATCTGAGTCCTCGCTCTCCTTCACTCTGCACCTGCTGCCGGCTAACCACAACAAAGGGCAACTTGGTCTACCCAAAAATGGGACACAGCATACTGCTTCTGCTTTCACCTTTCAGCCCTAATCCAGGAATCTTTGCAGGTAGTCACTTCCATGAAAAACGATTTTGTGTTAAATTTAAATTTACTGACAAAGAAATAAAGGAAGACAAGTATAGCTATTTCAAACTGTTAAGCTCTCATCAGTAGCCATACCTTTCGAGGATTTGAACCCAAGCTGCTAGCCTATTAGGCAGATGTATTAACCTCTGGGTCATGGGCTCCCTTCTGTCAGGATTCCAACAATACACCCTCATTCAAATCATTAGTCTCTAGTTGCATCTCTCAGAGTTTTTTTTTTTTTAAAAAAACAAGATTTATCAGGAGTGAACACGTCAGCGTTACCTGCATGCAGCTGACTCTGAGATACATCATTCATCCCCCCTTGGTCTCAGGGGTGGGATGCTACCTGTTCAGCCCAGTTCTACAGAACTGGCAGCTCCAAAGAGTAGCAGATACCGAACTGGTTTGGTGTCTGCTGCTGTTTGGCTCACCCGCCTGCCCGGGCTCTTTCCTGCTGTGCTGCTTCGTGCGGCACAGCTGAGGTTGAAAAAGCAGGAAAAAGAGGCTTTTGCAAATGCTGTGCACCAGCGCATAGTGCTTTACAGTTGTCCGGGCAGCACCGCTGATGGTTTTTTCACACAGCATGTAATGTGCATCAGGCACACATATGCACAAAGCACACACACACATGCAAAAACATCACCAAACTAGTAGTAACACTGGTTGAATCTCACCCCTGCTTGGTCTTCCCCCACTGCCTGCATGTATATTATCCAAAAGGACACATCCACAGCCAAGAATTATCAATCATGCTCTCCAGGAATAATCTTATAATCTTGCACACCAGAAGCTTTGGCCGCCTAGCAATTATTTATGAAAATATTTAAGGTATGCATTATTCCCCCCACTCCCTTTCTGCTGGCAACTCTAAAAGACTAGAGAAATATTTTTGAGTTGACACCCTCACCTTGTTGGCTATACTGGGGGGTGAGGAGATTAAGTGTTTTCCTGGTGAGACCACTCTATCCGGACAACCTGACTGTGAATTATATATGCCAGAGTTGGCTTCACTTACGTTAATGCCAGCATGTTGCTCCTAATAAATCTTTTGAGGGTTTTTTTTGAAGCTTGGCTTGAGGCTCATGATTTAATTAGGGCAATCACTGGAATTCTGACAAAAGGAGCTGCCTTTAACCATGAGGAAAGACAACAAGGAGAAGAGCAATCTTAATCCGTTGTAGCAGAAAATCAGGAGTCTGGGAACACCTGTTTCAACTAATGCAATCTAGGAGCCATGATGACGCAGTAGTTAGAATGCAGTACTGCAGGCTACTTCTGCTGATCACCGGCTGTCAGCAATTCGGGTCTCACCAGCTCAAGGTGACTCACCCTTCCATCCTTCCGAGGTCAGTAAAAGGAGGACCCAGATTGTTGGGGACAAGATGCTGACTCTGTAAACCACTTAGAGAGGGCTGTAAAAGCACTGTGAAGTGATATAAGTACTAAGTACTATTGCTATGAGCTGTAGAAAGCAACCATCAAATAACTTAAAGACATTACAGAGAAGCTAAGATCTACTATTATTCCTGAGTGTCAGATATGGAAAAATGAATTCAGTTACAAGAGAAGAGATTCTGACTGAATATGAGGGGAAAAAAGCTTCTTTAAAAAGGGAGAGTTTTAGCGTTGAGCCAGAGAACCAAAGAAGTTCATTCTCCTCTTCACTGATTGTCTTAATCCAAAGACTGAGCAGCCATCAGTAAGAGAAGCTTTGATTGAAATTCCTGCAAAGATGAGAGGCTGAGCTAAGTTGACTTGAAGATTCCTTCAAATGTATGAAGGTAAAATTCTATAATGCTAATTGTACAGGAACTTATTTAAAAATGCATACCTTTAAAATATTAGCAGTGTTTATTATCAAACAATGCCTGTCATAGTTCTTGTTCATGTGAACATTATCATCTAAGCCAAGGGTCTTTAAACTTGGCAAGTTTAAGACATCAACTCCCAGAATTGCTGAGCTAACATGACTGGAGCAGGAATTCTGCGAGTTGAAATCCACAAGTCTTAAAACTGTAAAGTTTGGAGACCCCTGGTCTAAACAATTAGATTGGCCAAACCTTTTGGTATTCTGTAGCACAACTGAACTCACTGGAGAACAGACTAATGCTAGGAATGATTGAGGGCAAAAGAAGAAGAGGAGAGCAGAGAATGAGGTGGCTGGGTAGAGTCACTGAAGTAGTCAGCGTGACCTTATATAGACTCCAGGGGATGGAAGAGGACAGGAAGGCCAAGAGGAACATTGTTCATGAGATCACAATGGGTCGGACATGACTTCAGGACTAACAACAACAAGCACAACTAGAATGAGGTAATTCCCCTCTTCAAAGGTGATGTAGAATGGATTCTTGTCAGGTCCCCTTACCTCCCATGACTGCAGCCTTGGAGCCTCCAACCTTTCTTTCCCCTTCTTCTTTCTCCTCCTGGATCTGGAGGAATACGCAGCATTCAAGGCATAGGCCAGAGCATTAATGGCAGTGTAAACGTGGTGGTTGTTCCAGCCTGTAATCATGTTATTTTTCTCTTGAGTGTCCAGTGGTGCTTTCTCAATGCATCTTTTCCGGCCTTTGACAGAAAAGATGTGCTTTGAAAAAAAACAAAGAAACGACTCATCTCCCAAGGGTGGTTTCATATAGAAAAAGAGTTTAAAGGCATCCTTTGGGGGCTGTTTTTTTCCCCTTAAAGCAACAGTCCAGATACTATTAATATATTTAAGATGTATATCATTTTTCAGTGGAAATAGTCCAATGAGTGTTGTGATCCAGACTTTCCCTTCAATGGGTCCTGGCAAATGCATAAATGTTAAATGGAAAGGAAGAATTCTGCCCAAAATAGCACCAAATTCTATGTAGTGAAGAAAGACATTAACTTGTGTCCATTTAGAGAGGCCATCCCTGATGTGTCCTGTTTTTCCAGTTGTTGAGAATTGCTGTGACAGAGCCATACAGATTCCATTCTTGACAAGCAAAGGAATCAAAGTCCTCATGAAATTATCTCCATTTTCTGTGTCTGAAGCAAAAAAGACCAATCAAGTTCCATCTGAAATGGAGGAGCAGTTGGACAATTGCTGGATACAGGATGCCTTTTGGGGGTAAAAACTGGTGATAAAAGGGCAATTGACTTTTATCATGCAGTGACTCTGAAAAGTATTCAAAATTGATCTGAAAGAGCAATTAAGAAAATTTCATTATATTTGGAGTCAGATCAATTCCAAAATATTAGCTTTAACGAAAAACAATTTAGTTTTGATTAATTTGTTTTGATTTGATTTCCAGTTTGAATTCATTTTGGCATCCAATAATTTCTTGTGCCCACTTCCTAATTTTATTCCAGTAGGTCCTGGCCTGAGGGCACAGCCATCACATGTGATAGTAAGTACCATCAACTCGTTGGCATTTCCAACATTTTGGATTGGTGTTCAGATTTATCTTGGTTAATCTTGATGGGGCTAAGTGGCACTGATAGAACATTTTATATAAATTTTCCTTGTATGATGCAGCCGTTGTAAATTTATAATTATACTCCATAATTTTTCCCACTTGTCTAAATTTATATTACAACCGAAATTCCGTGCCCATGCTTTCAACTTTTTCTCTCTCTTTCTTCTTCCATTCTAAAATCAAGCAAGTATCTGTAAGCTTTGGGTATAAATTTTTGCTCTGGTCCAATTCATATCTAATCCAATTGATTTTGTCTTATCAAACTCAAATTCTTCTGAATCTGTTTTGTATCTGTTTTGAATTTGGAGATATGGGCACCAATCAATTGTAATTCCTTGTTGTTTTAATTCTTGATTTGATTTTCAAGATATGCCTTCAAGAAGTGCATATCCCAAAAAATCAAAGTAAATATTTGAAATTCCGCAAATTAGGAGAATTGTTTGTAGCATTGGCAAATCAAAAGAAAAGAGGGGTAGCCATCTATATTAAAAAGGGGTTAATGCAAAACAAATTTATGTGGAAGGACAGGGCAGAATCTTAATGTACAATTGGAGATATTGCAAAAACAAGTATTGTTAGTGGGAATATATGCACCGAATGTGAATAAAAAAACGTTCTACCAAAAATTATATGATAAAGTAGTGGAGACAGGACAGGCTAATATGTGCTCGGTTGGGGACTTTAATGCCATAGTTGATAGTGAAAAAGATTATATTGGCAAAGAACAAAAAAGAAAAAGAAAAAAACTGTCTACAAAAACCATTCTTTGACCTAGTACAAGAAACTAACCTAGAAGATATATGGTGGAAAAGACACCCAAATGAAAAAGAGTATACATTCTATTCAAATCCCCATCATTCGTGGTTCCAAATTGATATGATGTGGACAAATAAGACAATTGGAAATGAAATATCCAAAGTAGAAATAATGCCCACTATATGGGCAGACCACAACATGTTAAAAATTACCTGGAAAGGACAAAGGAAA
Source organism: Hydrophis major (assembly GCA_033807585.1). Lineage (NCBI taxonomy): Eukaryota > Metazoa > Chordata > Lepidosauria > Squamata > Elapidae > Hydrophis > Hydrophis major. The sequence continues at coordinate 18,436,884 of CM066329.1, forward strand.
CAGAAAATGAGATGGACGCTAAACAGAGAAATCCTAAAAGAAAAAGAATTCATACAAAAAATGAAAAGTGAATTGGAAATATTTTTCAGTGTAAATTTAAAGCTCCACACTAATTTGCAGAATTTATAGGATACAGCAAAAGCTTTTATGAGAGGAGTATCAATAGTTTATACAATTAGAAAAATCAAGATAGAAAAGAAACAACAAAATGAACTACAGATGAAAATTAAAGAACTAGAACACAAACTTCAAAAGGACCCAAAGAATGAGACAATTAAAAAAGAAAGAATGAAGACTAGACATAAATTAACAATATTCCTAGAAGAAAGAGCACGAAACCGAAAATCTATAAAACAAAACTTTTTCAAATCAGCTGACAAACCAGGTAAAAATCTATACCATAAACTAAAAGGAAAAAAGGAAAAAAATAATCCAATAACTGAAAGATAAAGAAGGAAATATCTGTTGCCAAATGAAGGAAAAAAAAAACATATCACGTTAAGCTATTTTGTTGAGCTAGACAAACAAGAAGAAATTTAGGAAGAAAAGATAATACAATATTTAGAAGAAAATGGTTTGAATTCAATTTCAGAAGAACAAAAAGAAATAATAAATGGATAAATGTGCTCGGGTCTTTTCCCGTGTAAGATTGAGAGCATCTTGGCAACATTTCAACGAGGTCCCACTCGCCTTCCTCAGGCTGGTGCTTTCGGCTTCATGCTTGTATGAACACAATACAGAAGCCTGATGATGGAGGATGAGATTCTGCTGAAACATTGCTACAACTCTAAAAGCACAACTATAATGACCTGGGAAAATAACCGAACAAAGCTGAATACCATATATATATATATGTTGGGCATTCAGCTTTGTTCGGGTATTTTCCCACGTCAAAGTAGTGGTGCTTTTAAAGTTGTAGCAACGTTTCAGCAGAATTTCATCTGCCATCATCAGGCTTCTCTATAGTGTTTGTCTGTGAGATAGACTTTTACAGTGGTTTCAGATTTAAATTTGGGGCAGCCTATTGTGGTGACAGAATGGTTTTTTCTTCATCCTGATTGGTTGAGAGTCTTGGTCTGTGTTTATTGGTTTTGGAGTTTGCTGTGTCCTGCTTCTAACCCCAACCAGGCACCCAGATGAAACCCAGCTTCCTAACTTATGATAGCCGTCCATTTACCCGAAGCCAAGCTGCACTAAAGGCCTCCAATAAAGTAACACAATGTTGCCAGCCAATCAAGATACAAAAAAAGCCAAAAAAAAAAAAAAACAGACAGAAGATATTAGAAGCAGAACACAGCAAACTCCAAGACCAATAAACACAGACCAAGACTCTCAACCAATCAGGATGAAGAAAAAACCATTCTGTCACCACAATAGGCTGCCCCAAATTTAAATCTGAAACCATTGTAAAAGTCTAACTCACAGACGAACACTATAGAGAAGCCTGATGATGGCAGATGAGATTCTGCTGAAACGTTGCTACAACTTTAAAAGCACCACTACTATGACGTGGGAAAATACCCGAACAAAGCTGAATGCCATACATGTAAGTACCCGCGAAAACTTAAGAATATATATATATATATAAACTTAAGAAAATATATATATATATATATATATTTGTTTTCTGAGGTTCTCGCGGGTATTTATATGTGGATCTTTGGTTATTCGGGTTTTCTCCCGCGTAAGATTGGAATATATATATATTTGGATTTTTATATATATATATATATATATATATATATATATATATATATATATATATATATATATATATATATGGATCTTTGGTTATTCGGGTTTTCTCCTGCGTAAGATTGGAAGTATCTAGGCAACGTTTCGATGAAGTCTCATTCATCATCTTCAGGCTTGGTCTTCAGCTCTGTGCTTCTCAGAGTGATGTGAGCTTGCAGCTGCTTCTTCCTTTTAACTGCTAGTGGGGGTGTGACTTGATTGGCTGGGGGCTTGGCTGTGTTCTGATTGGATGGGGGAGTGTTCTCATTGGTTGGGGGTTTGGCTGTGTTCTGATTGGTTGGGGGGTTGGCTGTGTTCTGATTGGTTGGAGGCGTGTTCTGTTCAGGTGGGGGCTTGATTGTGCTCAGGTTAGTCTTAGTTGCTGGAGGGTTTGAGCTGGTGAGCTGTGATCTTGCTGTTTGGCTTCGAGTTCGTGGTCGTGCTGCATCTTCATGGTGGGGGTCAGTTCGCTTCATGTATGGTTCAGAGGGGTTTGAGGTGGGTAGTGATGCAGCTGCAGTGCGGCTTCTGGTCCGTGGTCGTGTTTCATCTTCTGTGTGGGTGTGAGTCTGCTTTCTACGTGGAAGTGTGGTGGTGGCATCTTGTGTGGCTCTCAGGGGTGTGGGTCTGGTGTCATTCTTCATGTTAGGTACGCGTCTGTTCATGAGGGCGGGTTTCCAAATGGCTGGTAGGCGGGAGGCATCATCTCGTTTATTCATGCTGTGTGGGCGTTTTTCTATCTCTATGGCTTCTCTGATGATTCTGCTGCTGAAGTGTTCGGTTTTGGCGATAGTTCTGGTATTTTTAAAGTCAATCTCATGTCCTGTGGCTTTGAGGTGTTGGACCAGGGAAGAGGTCGGTTCTTCCTTTTTGATTGAGTTCTTATGTTCTTCAATGCGTGCACCTATTCTTCTGTTAGTCTGTCCAATGTATGTGGTGGGGCAGGCAGTGCAAGGGATTTCGTATACTCCTTGATTTTCCAACTCGATTCTTTCCTTAGGGTTTCTTAGGATGGTGGATATCTTTCTGTTTGTGCAGAATGCTGTCTTAATGTTGTGCTTTTGGAGGATCTTGCTGATTTTGTCCGTAGTGCCTTTTATATATGGGAGGAGGGCTTTGCCATTCTCTTGTTCTTTGTCTTGGATTTTGGCTGGGGTTTCTTTTTGGATTAGGTGGGTGATCTTCTTTCTTTGGAATCCATTGGCTGTCAGCACGCCGGTGAGAGTGTGTAGTTCGGTATCTAGGTGTTGTTCATCGGCTAAGCATTTTGTTCTGGAGATGAGTGTCTCAGCTACGGAATTGATCTGTGCTTGGTGGTGGTGTGAGAGTGCGTGTAGATAGCGGTTTGTATGTGTTTTCTTCTGGTACATGGTGTGTCCTAGGGAGCCATTGGATTTTTGTATACCAAGACATCTAGGAAGGGAAGTTGGTTGTTAGCTTCTGTTTCCATGGTGAATTGTATTTTGGGGTGTTGGCTGTTGAGGTGTGTGAGGAAGTTGTTCAGTTTTTCTTTCCCATGTGGCCAGATTATGAAGGTGTCATCTACGTATCTGAGACAGGGTTTGGGTTTGTGATCATATTTTTCTAGAGCTTGTGTTTCAAAGTGTTCCATGTAGAGGTTAGCGATGACAGGTGAGAGGGGTGATCCCATGGGTGCTCCTTCTATTTGTTTGTATTTTTGTCCGTTGTAGGTGAAGTATATATTGGATAGGCAGTGGTTGGTCAGATCTAGGATGTGCTTGGGGGGATTGTATTTGTTTTGGATGGCTGTCAAGGCTTCTTTTATTGGCACTTGGGTGAAGAGGGATATGACATCGAAGCTCACTAGTAGGTCACTGGGTTGTAAGTTTTGTTTCTTTATGATCTCGATGAACTGGAATGAGTTTCTTACGTGTGAGTTGATGGATTCTGCATAGGGCTGTAGTTGTTTGGTGAGAAATTTGGCTAGGCTTTGTAGAGGTGAGCCTATGGAGCTGACTATTGGTCTAAGTGGGGTTCCTTCTTTGTGTATCTTGGGGAGACCATAAAGTTTAGGGCATCTGGATGATTTCTCTCTGGGTATGATTCTTTGCTGGATTTCTTCACTGATGGGGGAGGCTTTTATTTTGGATCCGGTGGTTTTTTCTAGCTAGGTGGTGGGGTCTGTCTTTAGGGGTTTGTATGTGGGGTCTTGGAGTAGGTTGGTTAACTTGGATTGGTAGTCAGATGTGTTCATAACCACTGTCGCGTTTCCCTTGTCTGCTGGTAGGATTATTATGCTGGTGTCTTTTTTCAGGTTAAGTAGTGCAGTTTGTTCTTCTTTGGATAAGTTGCTTTTGGGTGGTTTGCTAGTGCAGAGGATGTTGGTGATTTCGAGTCTGATTCTATTAGCATCATCAGGGTTGGTTTTGGTCAGGCTGGTTTCAACTCCGCATATGATGGTTTCTGTGGGGATGTGTTTGGGAGCGATAGCAAAGTTGAATCCTTTAGAAAGGACCTTGGTTTCGGCTTCGGTGAGGATCTTGTCTGAGATGTTCTACACTGTTTGTTTCATGTGTGGCTGTTTGTTTCATGTGTGGCTCCAAGACCCCACATACAAACCCCTAAAGACAGACCCCACCACCTACCTAGAAAAAACCATCAGATCCAAAATAAAAGCCTCCCCCATCAGTGAAGAAATCCAGCAAAGAATCATACCCAGAGAGAAATCATCCAGATGCCCTAAACTTTATGGTCTCCCCAAGATACACAAAGAAGGAACCCCACTTAGACCAATAGTCAGCTCCATAGGCTCACCTCTACAAAACCTAGCCAAATTTCTCGCCAAACAACTACAGCCCTATGCAGAATCCATCAACTCACACGTAAGAAACTCATTCCAGTTCATCGAGATCATAAAGAAACAAAACTTACAACCCAGTGACCTACTAGTGAGCTTCGATGTCATATCCCTCTTCACCCAAGTGCCAATAAAAGAAGCCTTGACAGCCATCCAAAACAAATACAACCCCCCCAAGCACATCCTAGATCTGACCAACCACTGCCTATCCAATACATACTTCACCTACAACAGACAAATATACAAACAAATAGAAGGAGCACCCATGGGATCACCCCTCTCACCTGTCATCGCTAACCTCTACATGGAACACTTTGAAACACAGGCTCTAGAAAAATATGATCACAAACCCAATCTCTGGCTCAGATACGTAGATGACACCTTCATAATCTGGCCACATGGGAAAGAAAAACTGAACAACTTCCTCACACACCTCAACAGCCAACACCCCAAAATACAATTCACCATGGAAACAGAAGCTAACAACCAACTTCCCTTCCTAGATGTCTTGGTATACAAAAAATCCAATGGCTCCCTAGGACACACCATCTACCAGAAGAAAACACATACAAACCGCTATCTACACGCACTCTCACACCACCACCAAGCACAGATCAATTCCGTAGCTGAGACACTCATCTCCAGAACAAAATGCTTAGCCGATGAACAACACCTAGAGACCGAACTACACACTCTCACCGGCGTGCTGACAGCCAATGGATTCCAAAGAAAGAAGATCACCCACCTAATCCAAAAAGAAACCCCAGCCAAAATCCAAGACAAAGAACAAGAGAATGGCAAAGCCCTCCTCCCATATATAAAAGGCACTACGGACAAAATCAGCAAGATCCTCCAAAAGCACAACATTAAGACAGCATTCTGCACAAACAGAAAGATATCCACCATCCTAAGAAACCCTAAGGACAGAATCGAGTTAGAAAATCAAGGAGTATACGAAATCCCTTGCACTGCCTGCCCCACCACATACATTGGACAGACTAACAGAAGAATAGGTGCACGCATTGAAGAACATAAGAACTCAATCAAAAAGGAAGAACCGACCTCTTCCCTGGTCCAACACCTCAAAGCCACAGGACATGAGATTGACTTTAAAAATACCAGAACTATCGCCAAAACCGAACACTTCAGCAGCAGAATCATCAGAGAAGCCATAGAGATAGAAAAACGCCCACACAGCATGAATAAACGAGATGATGCCTCCCGCCTACCAGCCATTTGGAAACCCGCCCTCATGAACAGACGCGTACCTAACATGAAGAATGACACCAGTCCCACACCCCTGAGAGCCACACAAGATGCCACCACCACACTTCCACGTAGAAAGCAGACTCACACCCACACAGAAGATGAAACACGACCACGGACCAGAAGCCGCACTGCAGCTGCATCACTACCCACCTCAAACCCCTCTGAACCATACATGAAGCGAACTGACCCCCACCATGAAGATGCAGCACGACCACGAACTCGAAGCCAAACAGCAAGATCACAGCTCACCAGCTCAAACCCTCCAGCAACTAAGACTAACCTGAGCACAATCAAGCCCCCACCTGAACAGAACACGCCTCCAGCCAATCAGAACACAGCCAACCCCCCAACCAATCAGAACACAGCCAAACCCCCAACCAATGAGAACACCCCCCCATCCAATCAGAACACAGCCAAGCCCCCAGCCAATCAAGTCACACCCCCAGGAGCAGTTAAAAGGAAGAAGCAGCTGCGAGCTCACATCACTCTGAGAAGCACAGAGCTGAAGACCAAGCCTGAAGATGATGAATGAGACTTCATCGAAACGTTGCCTAGATAATTCCAATCTTACGCGGGAGAAAACCCGAATAACCAAAGATCCATATATATATATAAACTATTTAACTAGCACAGTGTATTTGTTTTACTGAGTGTAAGCTACAAACACATTTGTCTCACATATTTGCCTGCCTGCCTGCCTGCCGTGCAGATTCTGCTAGGTTGTATCCCTAACAGAAAGCCAACACAACCGTGATTGTTTTGACCAACACAGAAGACACAGCTACTGAGAAGTCAATGCTGAACACTGTTTGTCGAAGAAGGCAGATGGCTTCCCTTGGTCGTCCTATAAAGAAAAAAGAGGACAAGAAACAAAGAAGGAGGGAGACCAGGAAGATGTAGGAGAGGTGCCGTTGTTGGCTTTCACAATAGGAGTTTCTAGGTATTTAAGAAACATTATTAAAATGAATGCTGTAGCTAGGAAAAAGAGTAGGGCAAAGGAAATCAGGATGATGCCCAGATTGTCTTCAAAGGACGGTAGCCAAGTAGTATCTGGGTCTCACTCAAATAAATGTGGAATCACTGACTCATTCCTAATAGATGTAAGCCAGGTGTGTCAAACTTGATTTCTTTTTTTTATATATGAAAGTTTTATTTTTTAAGACAAACATATACAAACAAAACATAAAAACATCTTCCATTTTATATACATGCAGTGTATCAGTTGGTTATAAATCTTTTGTGCTATCCTTTCGTAGTCATTACTCACAGTTTATATAAATTTTCACATTGTCAAACTAACATATGCATATATATTTATCAGTTATTAATTATCCATGACTAAACTATTTATTCCATCATTTTATATGAGATATTCCAAATTTTATTTTGAAATTTATATTGTACTTTCATCCAATGGTTATGTATAGCTATATTATATTTTTATCAATTTATTAAACTTCTATTACAAAATTATCTAGTCTATTACATTACCATGACTTTTCATCCAACCATTGATCAAACATGATTTCTTTGAGGGCTGCATCAGGGTTGTGTTTGACCTCAATGGGCCAGGGTGGGCATAGCCAGCTCGACTTCACTCATCAAGGCTCCATTTTCAGCTGCGACAGCCTCCTGCAGCCCTCTACCAGCAAAAACAGAGCTTGGGCTCTGTTTTTGTTGGAAGAGGGCTGCAGGAGGCCATCACATCTAAAAATGGAGCCGGGGGGGCATGCATGACCTTCCCAGGCTCCGCTTTCACTGGCAGAGGCACAGCAGGTCAGTCTTTTGCTGTTTCCAGGGAGGCCCCATGAACCAGATTTAAGCACTGCATAGGCCAGATTCAGCCCACAGGCCTTGAGTTTGACCCCCCAATATAGATGACTACTGATATAGATGACTACTATAATTACTGGCAGATTCTTTATTCAGTTCCTGTCACATCTGCCATCTTCAGAATCATCTGCTTTGTCGGCATCCTGTCATAACATCAAAGAGCGGAGGGACATGGACAAGTAGAGGAAGAAGGATAGCAGGATAATGGAAACCAGAATTACCAAGCTGCAATACATCAGGCGATCAAGGACAAAGCCATGAGAATGGAATGCGAAACCTAACCAGAGAGGTGCCAAACCTTGTAGCCATTTCCAAAACATCTACTTTGAATGCTGTTGGGTACAACGAGACTGGTCAAAGGAAGGAGGGATTAACAGTGGGAAAATGTGGGGCTTTGCACAGGAATATCCAGATCCAGCTTCACTTTCAGTTTAACCTGTGTTACGGACTAAGCAATTGCGCTAATTAAAAGCTTAAATAGTTTTACTTCCACAGCAGGCTCGAAATCCTGCACTTCTGATTGGCCCATAGCAGTGGATCCTGATTGGTCGTCCCAGGCTGATCTGATTGGATGTTAACAGGTGCTGCCAGTGTGGCAAACTCAAAGCATTGGCTGTTATGACAGCAGCAAGCCCTATAAAAGGGCTGCTGCTGCCCGAGTATTTTAGCTCTGTTCTGAAGTCACTAATAAAGAGTTGAGTCACTTTCTGATGCCTCGTCTCCGTTCCTTGCGCCCACGCTCCGAACAGAACACTGGCGATGAGGATGGGATGCGGAGACTGTAAGAGCTGATCAAACACTCAACAAACCCTACACAGCACGTGGCTAAGAGCGCACCAAAGAAGCGGCAGAATGACCAGCAGCACTATACCACCCGCTCCATTTGACCCGGCTCATGAAGACTGGGACTTGTATATAGACAGGTTCCAGATGTTCCTGGAGACCAACAATATGAAAGGAACAAGCTGTATTTCTGACCCATTGCGAGCCTGCCGTTTTCAAGATGGCAAAAGCACTTACGAAACCAGCAGAAGTCAAGACAATGGACTGGGACAACCTTGCCCCAATCCTCCGGGCCCATTATGCACCGGCAGTACCAACACTCATCAGAAGACACAAGTTTTACCAGAGGGACCAACGGGAAAGCGAAAGCGTTGGAGACTTCATCGCTGACCTCAGAAACCTAGGAGTCTGTGGCTTCGCAAATCTCAAGGAAGCCATGAGAGATCGAATTGTTCTGGGCCTAAGAGACCCCACGACCCAGAGCAAGATTATGGTGAAGGGAGACATCACCCTAGCAGATGTCATCGCCGATGCTACTGCAGCAGAAGCAACCAGGAAGTCAGCCGCTCGAATGCACCGAGCAAACGCACCGCATCGCCAACTCGCCAGCGACACTACGCCGTTCTCTGAGAGGCATGCAACAACTACCCACCATGAGGAACTCGAATCCTCATCAGAAAGCGAGGAAGAAGAGGTCAACAGACTCAGGTCAGAACGCAACCAGCGGGACCAAAAGAATAGAAAATCCCCATACCAATGTTCCGGATAAGGGGGCAGTCACCCGCGATCCGACTGCAAATTCCTAGACGCACTCTGCCGTTCCTGCGGGAAGAGGGGCCACATCGCTAAGGTCTGCAGAAACAAGCGAGGACCCAGCCCAACCAGGAGAGAAAACAATTTCCGACAGACGACAGGCACCCCACCAGTTAATCGGGACCGCCAAAACAACCAATGGAACTTTCAATACAGAAACCAAGCAGCCACCACTTCATCCCGATGAGAAGAGGCACACCAGACCACCACCATGAGCCACGCTTCATCCCTGAATGCAAGGAAAATCCAAGTAAATGTCGCCATCGAGAAGCGACCATGCATCATGGAGGTCGACTCTGGATCGTCCCTATCGATGGTATCCTGGAAAACCTTCAAGCAGCTGATCCCTGACATCCATCGCCAGGACCTCAGCACTCAAAACATCATATTGAAAGACTACCAAGGAAATAGAATTCCGGTCGTCGGTTCCAGCAACAGCCGAATCACCTTCAAGGACCACACCACAACCTTACCATTGACCATCATCAATAGAGATCGGCCCAGCCTTCTGGGTCTGCAGTGGTTTGCACCATTATGAATCGAACTAGCTGGCATCAGCCAGACTGGCAGTGATGACTGGGAAGTGGCCCTCGTCCAAGAATTCCAGGACGTGTTCAGCGAGAATCTAGGCAAGTACAAAGGGTCCCCTATATCATTTAACCTCAGCCCCGAAGTTCGCCCATTCGCTTTAAGCTTTATCGAGTGCCCTTTGCACTCAAGCCAAAGATTGATGAACAATTGGACAAATTAATAGCACAAGGTGTGTTGGAACCAATTGATCATGCCCAATGGGAGACCCCAATCGTGACCCCCATAAAACCAGATGGATTGGTGAGAATTTGCAGGGATTACCGGGCCACCCTAAATCATGCGCTCCAGCAGAGCGCTTACCCCATACCTGTGGTCCAACACCTTCTTCACTCCCTTGGAGGTGGGAATATGTTTGCAAAATTGGACTTAGCTCAGGCGTACCAGCAGTTGCCCGTAGACACACAGACTGCAGAGACCCAGACTATAGTCATGCATAGAGGGGCTTTCAAGTGTAACAGACTCCAGTTCGGAGTAAGTGTAGCCCCCAGTATTTTCCAAAGCTTAATGGAAAGATTGCTACAAGGCACAAAAGGGGTCGTGCCCTACTTCAATGATGTACTGATAGCTGCCCCGACTAGATGCATTTTAGAAAAATGACTCCGAATGGTTCTACAGAAATGTAAAGATGATGGCCTAAAGGTCAAGAAGGACAAGTGCCAACTCTGTACAGAAAAGGTTGAATTCCTGGGCTATCTACTTGACAAACAGAGAATTCACCCTACTGAAAAATTATAAAATGACAATGTCAACAGCATATAAAGAAAATTTGTATAAGATGTTTTACAGGTGGCATTTTCCCCCGACAAGAATAGCAAGAATGTTCAAGAATAAATCCGAAAAATGTTGAAAATATCATCAGATACCTGGCTCATATTACCATATGTGGTGGACTTGTGAGGACGCTAGAAAATATTGGACTAAAATCCGCATGTGGTTGGAGAAAATGATAAAGAAACATATAGACCTGAAACCAGAGATTATTTTATTGGGAATTTTACCTGATACATACAGTAAAGATTTAAAATATTTGATTGTAAATGTATTAACAGCAGCTAGGATTGTATTTACTGAAAAATGAGAAAATACCATTACAGGAGGAAATTATTAAGAAAATATTGGAATGTGCTGAAATGAGTAGATTGACATTTGAAATTAGAGAACAAGAGAATAAACAATTTTATAAAATTTGGGACCTTTTCTATCAATGGTTAGATAATAAAATACAATAATAGAATATCTACAATTTTAGAAAATAATGAATATATAAAGATGAAGTAGATTTTGAGACCACAATTTTTGCCATTTCTCTAAATCAATCCCATATCCAAAATTCTTCCCACAAGCAATCATAGTTTCTTTAACTTGTTCTTCCTCTAGTTTTGTTTCCAATAAATAACCATACAATTTTTAATCACCTTTTCATCAGTACCTGACAAAATCTTATCTAAGTCTGTCAATTTGTCATAAAATCCTTCTGTTTTGAGATCTTCATCATACCTTGAATGTATTTGCACATATGAAAACCAATTCATCTTTATACCTTGTTCCTCTAGATTTTGCATCGATTTAAGTTCACCCTTTTCATCCAATATTTCCCCATATCTAACTGTTTGTCCCTTCTTATATATTATAGGATAAGAAAATGCTTCAATAGTCAATAACCAGACTGGAATTTTCAAATAACTCCCAATTTAACCACAGAGACTCCCGTATATGATGTCTTCTAAAATAGCCCTGTGTTTTAGTTCCCTTATACCATAGAAAAGCATTCCACCCCAAAGGCTGGGGTCTCCCTTTTTGAAGATGGGGATGACCGTGGCTTGTGATCATAGGTTAGGCAAGGAGTTGGTTCTGAAAGATTTTTCAAAGTTTATGCTGAGAGGTTTGGCTATGGCAGTGGATAGCATTTTTAAGAAGTAGGCACATATTTCACCAGGTCCAATAGATAGAGATGGTTTTAGATTGTGTAGTACTTTTTCAATATTGTCTTCTATAAAATCGATATGTATTAGATCATTGTAGTTGTCTGTGGTTCAGCTAGGAAATACTGGGCATGATCCATTGCTGTTTACAAATACTGAGCCAAAGAATGTATTAAAGAGGTTGGCTTTAATGGTGTTGTCATTGCAGTTTTTACCATTAGGTCCTATCAGGGGTGGGATGGACCTTGAGTCTTTCACTTTGTTGTTTACAAAATTGTAAAAAGTGCGGGTGGAATTGGTGCGTAAAAGTTTTCCTCTTTTTCAATGTGATAATTGGTGCATTCAGTCTTTATCTGGTGGCATAAATTTTTGTATCGGCTTTTGAAATTGGCAACGTGACCAGATTTGTTTTTACGCCAGAGTGATCTCTTTTTGGATTGAAATTTCCTTATTGTTATGGGTAATTTGTTTTATTTTTTTGTTTTGTTTTGGGAGTTGTTGTTGGTACATATAGTTTGATGACTCTTTTGACTTCAAGTAAAAATATGTTGTAATGGTCTTTTACAGTATTGCATCCAGTGAATAGATATTGCCAATCAAGGGATGAGAGATCGTTGTCTATAAGATCATAGTTGCCTTTTTTGAAGTTATAATTGGGGATTACATCTTTGTGATGATTTTTGTATGGACGTATGTTGAGACAAAAGTCAACCATATTGTGGCCACTGCTGGAGAAGGATTCTTTAGTTTGTATTCCGTAAATTAAATTCCAACTATTGCAGAAGATGAGATTGAGGCAGTTGTTTTGTCTAGTGTTGTTGGTTACTAGTTGCTCCCAGATTTATAACAGCATTGTAGAAGGTTGTGTGTATGGGTTCAGTTGTACATTCATTTAGGGTCCAGTCAATATGAAGTAGATTGAAGTCACCAAGAAAGATAAAAGTGTGTGGGCAGGTTGTTGCCCATGTTAGTAGTGAATTTAGCTTGTTAACATGTTCGATGTCATAATCAGGGGCTCTGTAACATAGTAAGAATCGAAATGTGATATTTAAGGATAATGGTCTCAGGAAGAGCAAGCTCCTGGGTAACTTGGATGTTTTTTAGATGTAGGGACTTTTTATAGAAGATAGCAACACCACCTCCTCTACAAATTTCACGATCTGATCGGTAAACATGATAGTATCTTACTGTGGTAATGGAATCAGGGAGAGATGCATTGAGCCATGTTTCACAGACAAATATGATGTCGAATTTAGTCATATTTAGTAAGAGGAGAAATTCAGGTATTATATTCACAAGGCTTCTTGCATTGAGTGGCTTGTATTTAAGGCCAGCAATAGTTGGAATTGAGGTAGTTAGGGGTGTGCGTGCCTAGTCTTGGATGATGGTGGATTGGTTGAGGTAGGGTTGTGGTTGAAGGTTAAAGCTGAGTTGCAGGTTGTGTGACTTACTTTTGATACAGTCAGCATGGTAGTCAATTTACAGGTCCTTCTGTCCATTGTCTAGATGTTTTTTGAGTTCAGTGCGGAGTACACGGGAGTGGGCAAGTTGCTGTATGGTTAGGTCAGGGCGAGAACGGAGGTTCTTATAGTTGGTGTTGGTTTTGGCAAGTGAATTTATAGTATAAATGAATTTATGTTTGGTTGATTCATTTTTGCAAATGACCCTGCAGAAGCATGGGGCCACAGAGCCGTCTCTGTTTTTGAGCTCTCAGCCAATGCCAGAAATGTCAAGTATTTCATCAGGGGAGATGGTTGATGCTTGATAGTCACTGATGATGTTTTGGACAATTGTGATGTCATCATTGTCATTGATGTCCTCTAGACCAAATAAAATAGTGTTTGGATGTTTCCGTTCACGCTCAACAGCTTCTCTGATGAGGATTGGAATATCATTATTTCTCTGGCTTATGTTTTTTGGATTGGGTTATGGTTTGGGTTGTGATTGTTAGGTAGAGATGTGGTTTGTAGCTATTGGATTTTCAGTTTTTTGTGTTGTGTCTTTTTTTTCAAGGTTGGATAATCTTTCTTTTTAGGCGTCCAGGGATGGTGTCAAGGGATGTTATTTGTGTTTCTATGGTATAAACTCTTTCAAACAGATCCAGTTTGGGTCTGCATGGTTTGCAGAGATATGGAAACTCATTGGATGATTCCAGGTATTGAATCATTTGCTCGGGTAATCCCAAGCTTTCATGCTGAGCGTATTTGTTACATAGAGAACATTTGATGGAGTTTTCATTATCCTTTAGAGTTTTGTAGCATTTAAGGCATGTGCAGGAGTCTTGTGCTTCATTGGTGGGGATTATTTTCTCTTTAGGTTGTGGTTTGGCATTGGATTTTTTTCTTGGCATGGTAGGTTTGTTAAGATGGTATGTTGATTAAATTAATTAATGGAACAATTTTAGGTAATCAATATAGCCAATATCACACCGATCAATCAATTACAATAATCTCTCTAGTCAAATAATTTTCCTAAGCAACAATCAGCCTAATCAATTAATTACAATAATTGTTAATCAATTAATTACACTAATCATTAATCACACTGTTCAATTCAATTCACTAAATCACTAATTGTACTAATCAATTAAATTACATGAATCTTGATCTTTTAAACTTTTAATTTTAATTAATCTTTTAATCAGTAATCACACTATTTGCACTAAACACTCTAATCACACTAATCAATTAAAAAAATAAATCAATTAAACCATTAATGAAATATTTTATAGAAATTGATTATCTAATCATTGATATAGGTAATGAGGTAGTGTCTGTGCTCCATTCAAAATCCAAGAAAGGAATGCTTAGACTCCATGGATTAGAGGAAAGAAATCTTTTACCGAAAATTGAAGTGGTAGCTTCAGGTAAAATTCTGAATCTGAGAATTTAGGCGCGCAGAACACATATACAAAGTGATGGAATTGTTCCCACCCCCCAAAGTTCAAAAGATTCTTCCAATTAAAAGTTCTGGATATGATCATGTGGGCATCTTCAGGTGGTGATGAGGCCTCTGTCCGTTGACCTTGACATATTTTGATAAAGAATTGCAGTTGCGTAGAGAAAAGAAAGCTAAATGAGGAATAGAAACTTAAGAGCAGGAATTTATACTCCCCCCCACTCCTCATTTACACAACACAAGAATGTAACACCTCCAGCTCTCTTCTCAGACATATCCCCTCCCCTCGTTACTTATGGCAGCCAAAAGATGCAAAGCAGTAGAAAAGATCTTGAAGGCTGACAGGTAGAAAAGTTGTAAGTTTTGAGGTAATGGATTAATCAGTGTTTGATTAAAGTAATGAGGTAGTATTGAGAGTCTGCAAGGAAAGGGTTAATTGTTTTACTAGCAGCTGTTATTTACTGGGTGGGAGGAATTTATTGCTCTGATTGCTTTTGCTATTACTCTGTAAACAATAGGCTGTAACAAGATGTTCAAAGCACACTGGATTTTTGAAAGAGAGCAAAACTCACTAAATTAAAACACTTTAACTACAATCAATATTTCTCTGAATAAGATTGTTTTCCAATAGTTTCCTAAAGTTCTTCAAGTTGAGTAGTAGTAGAAATACAGTCCAGAAATTTGGGTTAACCAATTCAATCTGCCCTTTACTTCCAGTTGCAATATCTTTTTTTTTAACTAAATCTGACAGTCACTCCAGATAGTTAATTGCAGCTATTTTCCTCCTTTGAGTCCCAATTTCCAAGGAAAATTCCACTGCAGAAATTGGAGTGATTCATTGTCTTCCTTTAATCTGGACAGGAGCTAAAGGCTCCTTTATTCCTTTGAATTTTCTCTCTTCTAGCTCCTTAAAGTTCATACTTTCTGGAACAAGCCTCTTATCCTCCATTCTCCTTCTGCATCTTCCCTTCTAACTGCCTCTGATTATTTTTTTGTTGCTGCCATGGAGCTCTCAGCTGATTCAACTGAACTGATTCTGGCTTGTGTTCTTGCACCCAAAACCTCAGCTTCAGAGAAAGTATTTTATTTTGACTATGCAACCCCAGCTATCTCTGATTCCCCCCTCCCTATCCCTCAGCTCCAGTGTGGCAGCACTGAAGTTGCAAGATGGCTTCGGTCAGGCCAGCTTCAGTGTTGACACTCAGTTTGAGAGTAGGCATCTTTAGAAACTGTTCCAAAAGCTTTCTCAGTCCAACAGGATGATATGGTTTTATAGAGGGGATGACAAGAATCTCCCTGTACTAGTCCTGCTCTGGGCCATATTGCATGCCAAAAAATTAATGACTTAACCCGCTCCACTTTCTGACAGATTATTCACACACACTTTGTTCTGTCCCCTCATTAGCATTCTTGAGATCCCCGCGCTTTGATTGGCCAAAGCGCGGGGCACTCTGATTGGTTAGGCGAGCCGCGCCGATTGGCTCGCTAAGAATCTCCCGCGATTGGTCTATTCGAATCGCGGGAGATTCAAAGCGGTGCCATTGGCCGCGGCCGCCGCGGCTAAAGGAATAAAAGCTGCGAACTTTTCCTATAGCGCCAGTTCGGTTCCTACATCAATAAAAGAGCATGATTTGAAGTCACCGACTCCTGGCATCATTTCCAAGGACACGACACACTTAACCAAAGACTGTAGACTATTTAAAAAAATTAGACAAGTTTTATATATTTTGTTAGGTTTACTTACTCAGTTCAACAGATTTCTTAGGTTTTATATGTAAAGATGTTATGCTATCCTAATTTTACCTCTTTCTAAACATGCATATCAACTAAAAAGATACACCTTTGGTCTTTTTAGCTGCCACAAAAAGGGAGTGGGGGAAAACAGTGCATTCCTTAAGTGCCTAGATAATCGCCCTGGCAGTCCAGTTTTCAGACTTCAAAAATATTACTGGAGAACATGATTGATGACTCTTGGCTATGAATGTGTCCCATTGGAGAATATACATCCAGGGGGTGGGAAGAAGACCAGGCTCAAGGGGGAAATGAATGATGTATTTTAGTATTGGCTGCATCCAGCTAACACCAACATGGCCACTTCTAATAAATCAATTTTATTTTCTCTGAGAGATGCGGCTAGAGACTTATGATTTGAATGGGGGTGGATTTGTCAGAGTGCTGACAATGTACATATTCTGCTGTATTTTACACATTGGTCCCTGACCACAATCATCTTCTGGTTTCGTTTATTATTAAGTTCCACCTCTACAAACAAATAATGGCTTTTCTCCAATGAAGAAAAAAAATGAAATAACTGTCAACTTGTAAAACATGCCTGTTTTTGAGTTGTCATAAACAAGGGGGGAGATCTGAAGCAGCAGTACGGCAGTCTAAATCCAGAAGTACATTCCATGCTTATCTTACAAAGATTGTAGCTAGGTTACCGGATCTTTTCCCACAAAAATCCTTCATTGGAGAATGTGACTGATGACACCCAGACTGTAAACGTGCTTCACTGGGGAACCTGATTTATGGCAAACCCAGGGGGTAGAGGGGAAACAGGGTCACAGGTGACTGTAAATTATGTATGTCAGAGTTGGCTTCATTTAGGTTGATGCCAACCTAATAAATCTTTTGGATTCTTTTGAAGCTTGCCTCAAGGCTCATGATTTAATTACGGCAATCATCAGAACCTTGACACTAACAGTACAACCCAAAGTCAAATTTTGATGACTATAACAAATAAAAGTAATATTCAGGGATTTTGTTCTGCTTTGGAACTTCATAAGAGAGAAGAATGTCATATGAACAAAAACAGCCACCCACTCTTAACTAAAGACAAACCAGAATCAGCAATATCCATATTGAGGATTGACATTTCAGACTCATGCCAAAATTCTCTCTTGAGTTTGGGATGTATCGAGAGATTTTTTTTAAGGGATGTGTCAGGAAAATACTTTAAGAGCTGACCAACTGCCACGATGGTGTAATACTATAATGCTGTAATGGATGTAATGACAGGAATGAGATGTTTGGGAGAAATGAAGTTTGGGAGAAAGTTCTCCTGTCTCACTCCTGGGCACATTTTCAGAGTTTCACTCCATTTGTGATTCCTCCCATTGGGCACCTGCTTGTTGACTTACTCCGAGTTTAAAGAGATGATGTCTCTTCTTGTTGCCATTATCCAAATGATAGTGATTTTTTTATTCTCTTGTTGCTAAATCTCAAAAGACATTTTGGATTGTTTTCAGACATCACACAAACACAGCAATAACAAGCTTCCACTTTGATATCATATCAACGCCTTATTGACTAATCTCTTTCCACTGGAAAATCTTGGAGGCATAAATTGCCCTGGAGAAATAGACAACCATGAAAGCTTTTAGGACAGGCAGGGGATGCAGATATGAAGGCTTGTCTGGACTCTGTCATGATTAGGAAACTTCTGCAGCTTCTTTCTTGGAAGAGGGCTTTGTTTTCTTCCACCTCTTCCTATCACTCTGTCTTCAAAGCAAGACTGGAGACTCCATCAGGAATACAAATTGTGTTGCTGCTTATACTACTTCTGCTGCCCCAGGAAGTTCTGTCAAATCTCGTAGCCAAATGTCTGCTGACTCTGAAGCGGGACGAGGTGCACCCAGAGAACTATTACAAACCAGGAGAGTTTCTCATTGGTGGCGTTTTCCCTGCAACGAGGACAATGTTTCTACCACCAACCTTCAACAAATCTCCTTTGACTCAATTTTCTTGGTACGTCAAAGTGCCTGCATAAAACTAAAACCTCTCTGTTCCACCCTAAGTTCTACAGTTTTAGTCGCCTCTTTTTTCAATGAATTATCTCTTTGATATGCGAGATTTATTCTCTTTCTGCCTCATTTCATCCTTGGTTCATCCTTTTCAGCTGATGAACCTGATTGGAAATTCTCAAATAAATAATCAGTAGAGATTTTGTTTTTCTTGACTTTGAGAAGAAGCATCTGCTTTTCTTGAATTTCTCTTAGCAGAGTTGGAAGGTGGATGGACAAGAGAGAATAGTTTTTCTCTTCTACCACTGTCATGTCCAAGTAAAAATGAGATAAGCTTAATAATTTCATTCTGTACTACCAATTAAATGAGGATCCCAGTTCAGAATTGACTTTTCTTATTTTTTGTTATTTTATTATTTGTCAGCTAAATCTCTATGGCAGACATATGGGTCCTTATAAACAGCTCCAGAAATTGAGAACTTACTGCATTGGTTAACAGCCATAATTGTTGTTTTTATGTGTCATTGCAGGTGTCTCTATCAGTATGTACCCTTTAATGATTCTATATTTCATGTGGAATAATAGGTCACACTTCCAGTTATTAATTATTGGAGAAGATAAACAGGCAAAGGGATAGAAAAAGTTTGAATGTCAGTCTGAAACCTTAATAAAACAGCAAGAAACATTGACAATGTGAAGAATATGCTAAAACTGAATTCAAAACCAAATTATGTAGAAATGGTGAACATGTAATAATAAAAATGTATAAAGTTTAAAAGCCTTGAAAAAGAGGTTGAACAGGTTCAATGAATGCACTATTAAATTTTGATATTAAATAAAGATGCAGAGAATTTGGGTAATTGGTATTTGGTTTACACTCCATAATAGGTTAAGAGAATTTTTTGAAATAAAATTCTTGCTATGGGATATCAGAGAAATTATCAAAGATGTGTAAACATATTTCAACCAATGCAGGAATTGTGAAAAGCATGGCAATACATTTTATCATGCAGGGTAGACTTGTGAGAAAGCTCTGAAATTTGAGATACAAGTTGAAGCAAGAATGCAAAGACCATGAAAGGGTAAAAAATGTGAATAAACCAGTTATTTTTTACTGGGATTACTGAGCAAAGAAATAGATAACATTCATAAAGTTTCTAAATGGTAACTGTGGTAAGATTATTGTATGTTCAATGATGGAAGAATCATGGCATTCTCACAGTGCAGGACTAGATTGTGAAAAATGTAGAAATTACAGAAATGAAAAAATATCTCTTGAAAAGAAGGTGGGAAATCAGGGTTTTTTTCTTGGACTTTTTCTTCCTTTCTCTATTTTTGTCATTCCTTTTTTCTTTTTATTAATATTTCATTTTCTTAAACAATTCTTTATAAATATAATTTTTTAAAAAAATTAGAGAATCTTAACAATAAGTAGACGAACTCAAATAATATGCATTCAATATCCAAAACTAAAAGAAAAATGGAAAATATCCCAGAGTTCTATTCGATGGATGAGATTTTTGGGGGTGGGATTTAAAAATGCCTCCAAACCTCTCAGTTTTAGGTGGATTAAAAACACACTATTAAATTTAACAGTTAAATAAAACGTTGCTTCCATTAATTTCATCCTGATACATTCATACTTTCAGGAAACCAGCAACAGAGTACTGGAAAATCCTATCCTTCCTTTTTGCAATCCAACAGATCAACAAGAATCCCAACATTTTGTTCAATGTCACCCTGGGATACAACATCTATGACAATTATTTTAGACCACAAATGACTTCGGAGGCTTTGCTGGACCTGCTTTCGGAGGGGGAGGCCAATGTTCCCAACTACAGCTGTGGAAGGCAGAGAAACACCATGGCTGTTCTCGAAGCGACTGGTACTGACATCTCCATCCAGATTTCAACCATGTTGGGAACCTACAAAATCCCACAGGTGTGTCTTTGTGTGTTTTGTGAAGACCATTTTTAGACATGCAACATAGAGCCAGACATCCTCTGTTGTACATGAAGAGAACAGTTCTATTGTGGGAATTGTATGAAGTAAGGATGAAGGTTCTATCAAAGATTGAAGCAGACAAACCACTTTCTGGTACACTCGTAATATAGACTGTGTATTTCTGCTGGCTATTTGTAATAGCCAAATGCTTCATTGAAGAGCTGCAGTGACACAGTGGTTAGAATGCAGTACTGTCGGCAACTTCTGCTGACTGCTGCGGACTGCAATTTGGCATTTCCAAACTCACCAGGCTCAAGGTTAACTCAACCTTCCATTTTTGCGAGATGGGTAAAATGAGGATTCAGAATGTTGGGGGCAATATACTGATTCTGTAAACCACTTAGAGAGGGCTGTAAAAGCACTGTGAAGTAGTATATAAGTCTAAGAGGTTTTGGTATTGCTATTCAAGTGAGAAGCGAGGCAATGTAAGCAGAATGACCAGGAGTGGAACAATTGCTCCATTTGGGCTGGATACTGTTTTTATGATCTCTCTCTCTCAAAATAAATAAATAAATAAAGTTAACTTTTTTCCCTTTTCAGATCAGTCACGGTTTTGATTCTCAGGTTGTGAATGATGAAAATCCTTTCTTCTACTCAATGCTCCCTGCTGAAGGAGCCCAGTATCCAGGGATGGTGAAATTGGTCCTCCATTTCAGGTGGACCTTGGTGGGTCTCCTTGCTCCAGACACCGAGAATGGACAAAGGTTCATGAGGACGTTGACTTCCACACTGGTCAGGAATGGCATTTGCTCAGTTTTATCACAAACCTTTTCCCCAGCTTCTCAGGAAGCAAAAATAGACTGGTATTTATTCCTCAGTTGGAGAAAGATTAATGTCTTTATTTTTGCTGCAGACTTGAGTTCATTCAATGCAGGGCTTATTCTTGTGCAGCTGGTATTTGATAGTCTTGCTGAGCCTCCTCGAGGAAAAGTCCTGCTAACCACAATCCGTTGGGACTTCACTATTTATTTGAAAAAACGATCTTTTCCGGTCAAATACTTCCATAGCATATTTTCCTTTCCTATGAAAAAAAATCTATTTGAAAGATATGATAGGCCTTTGAACTTTTATTCTATTATGAGACAATATATAGAGATCTCCTTCCTATGTTCCTACACCAATAATGCCTTTTCAGTGAAAACATGGAGACAGTGCAGGCAGAGAGAAGATCTGGAAGCCCTCATGAAAGAGGAGATGGATCCAATCCTGACTCAGGACAACTATATCATTTTCAACACAATCTGGGCTTTGGCACGTGCCTTAAATGCAGCTTATTTATCCAGATCCAGCAACACATTTAAATTGGCAAAAACTTGAAAATTCCTATGCTGAAAGCGTGGCAGGTATTTATTTTCTATTGCACAGCTCTCCATAGCAGCTGAGAAGTTATGTTATAATTGTAAGTACCTAACAATAACTATACTGTCAGGATTCTGGCAATTACTCCAATTAAATCATGAGCCTTGAGTGACACTTTCAAAACTAAAAGGGATTTATTAGAAGTTAACATTCTGGCATTAGCCTGGGCGTAGCCAACTCTGTGATACATAATTCATTGTCACCCTTGATCCTGCTTTCCCCCCACCCCTCTGGATGTATCATCCAACGAAAAACATCCATAGCCAAGAGTCATCAATCATAGTCTCCAATTAGATTAGGGACAGAAGCTTCAGTCATCTAATCAGTCTCTGAAGAAAATATGAATGAAATGTACTTTTGATTCCACATTGCTCTCTGATCTTTGAAACACCCCCTCTTCTTTCTGTTGACAACTATAAAACATGTATACAAAATGTTTTATGAGTTGACATATACTGTATTTGGAATATAAAACATAGATTAAATTCCAATTTTCCATTGCTTTCCTTTCTGCAGTTTATTTCACCCTGCTCATTTCTTTTCTGATTTCTATTTACAAGTTTCTTGTTAAAAAATATTATTCTTTTCTTCTTTGACACTTTTTTTTTACAAGCAGGACATACACCAAAAAGTGTGTGCTGTGTATATTAAATTGTTTAACATCTCTGATCCTCTCACTTCCTGGGCTGCCTTTCTGCTCCAGGGCAGCCTTTAACCATTCTTTGGCTAAGAATTCCTTTGATTTTCCTTCCCTGGTTCAAAACTGTCAGTCGATAGATAACAAAGGATCTAATCAAACTGTTTCATATAGAGAAGCAACTTTGGGCCAAGAAGATAAGGAGGGTGAGGTCAGGTGAGAAGATGAAGAGTTGGACTGGGAAAAACATGGAAGCAACAAGCGTGAAGAATATTCCACAAAATATTCCATAGATGTTCCATAAAATTGAAGGAGGTGACCTTAACTGGTACCAGAGATTATTTTTCACTATGGAGATATTGGGGTCTTTTCTCCATGGCAAGTTGTCCATCTGTCACCTCAATGCAGAGTGTCATAAGCACAACCTACTAGTAGAACAAAGGTCTCCACATTCATCCTCAAAGAGAAAAGATTTTTCTCTTTAAACCAGTTGTTTATAATATCGTTTCTATGTGGGGCATCTGATTTCATTTTGGCTTTATTGGCAAAATTCCTTCGGTATGTTTTATTTATTTATTTATTTATTTATTTATTTATTACCTTTTAGTTGTCAAGAATGTATTAGATAACAGATATAATTAGAGCATGATTATGATTACATGAAATGGGTACAAATAAAAAGGGACATTAGGACAGGGATAGTAGGCACATTGGTGTTCTTATGCACATCTCTTATAGACCTCTTAGGAAAGGGGTGAGGTTAACAGTAAACAGTCTAAGGACAAAGTTTTGGGGGTTTGGGGAAGAAACCACAGAGTCAAATAGTGCATTCCAGGCATTGATAACTCTGCTGCTAAAGTGGAGTGGTGTACCTTAACTTTGTATCTATTGTGTGATCTTGTATTGTTGTGGTTGAAGCTGAAGTAGTCATTGATGGGTAGGACATTATAGCGGATAATTTTATGTATTACGCTTAGGTCAGATTGAAGGAAGCATAGTTCAAAATTGTCTTAGCCCAAAATTTCAAGTCTGGTGGTATAAGGTATTATTTTGCAAGCAGAGGAGTGGAGGACTCTTCTTGTGAAATATCTCTGGACTCTCTCAATTGTATTAATGTCCAATATCCAGACAGATTAGCTGTATTCAAGAATTGGTCTAGCAAATGTTTTATATGCTCTAGTTAGAAGTACAATATTACTAGAGAAGAAGCTATGCAAGATTAGGTTAACAACTCTTAATGCCTTTTTTTGACAATGTTGTTACAGTGGGCTCTGGCACTTAGTTCATTTCCTGCAGGGTTTTAATTTTGGACCTCAATAGTTCATACTGGATATACCCTTTCCTTTGGTTACTTCCCATTGGTTTTCCAAAATTTGCAGTGACAATTATGAATGGAAGAGATAAAGAACATTCTTTACCACCCTCCTTTTTGAAGACAATTTTGATTCTTCTTGTTATGAACTAATAAAGGCGTTTAATAAAGTTTTAACAACCTTAAGAAAAAGCAGGGTTCTAATCCTGCACTTCTGATTAGCCGATAATAGGGACATCGGATTGGTCCCTTCCAGGAAGTCTGATTGGCTGTTGATGGGCCAACTCTCATTGGTTCAAAGGGTTAACACTTCCATGTTTCTCATTGGCTAATAGGACAGCAGCCAACCCTATAAAAGGGCTGCTGCTGCCCTAGGGTTTTTGCTCTGTTCAGTATGCTTAATAAAGAGTTGAAGTTCACTGTCACTGCCTTGTCTCCGATCCTTGCACCCATGCGCAGAACTTAACACTAGCAATGAGGATGGGATGCGGAGACATCAGAGCTGACTGAACACTACAGAGCACCAAACAGAGCACGTGGCTGAAGGCGCATCAACAACGGAAATCATGTCTGCCGGCGCCATGCCACTCGCTCCATTTGACCCGGCACAAAAAGACTGGGACTCATATATAGACCGGTTCCAGATGTTTCTGGAGACCAACAACTTGAAAGATGCAACTACGGGAAAAAAGCGAGCAGTGTTCCTGACCCATTGCGGACCTGCCGTCTTTAAGATGGCCAAGGCACTAGCAAAACCAGAGGAGGTGAAGTCCATGGACTGGGACGTCCTCACACCCCTTCTATGGGCCCACCATGCACCTGCCGTACCAACGCTTGTCCGAAGACATGAGTTTTATCAGAGGGACCAATGGAAAGGAGAGAGCATCACAGATTTCATCGCGGACCTCCGGAACTTGGGAGGCCTCTGTGGGTTTGCAGATCTCCAAGAAGCTCTGAGAGACCAAATAGTTCTGGGATTAGATGACCAGATGGCGCAGAGCAAGATCATGGCCAAAGGATCTTGCCGATGTCATCAAAGATGCTACTGCAGTAGAAGCAACCAGGAAGTCGGCCGCCCGAATGCACCACACCAATGCACCGCTCAGTCAACTCGCCAACGATACTTCACCTCACCTAGAGAGGCACACAACAGCGGCCCACCACGAGGACCTCGAATCTCCATCAGAAAGTGATGAGGAGGAGGTCAACTGGCTCCAGTCTGAACGAGACCAACGCAACCCACGGAATCGAAGACTACTGAACCAATGCACGGGTTGTGGGGCAAACCACCCGCGATCATATTGCAAATTCCTTGATGCGCTCTGCCATTCCTGTGGGAAAAGAGGCCACATCAGGAAGGTCTGTAGAAGCAAGCGAGGGTCCAGCCCAATTTGGAGAGAAAACAATGATCGCCAGACCACAGGGAATCGTCCTGTGAGTCGAGAACATTTGAACCACCAATGGAACAACCACTCCGACAGAAATAAAACACTTGCCATTTCAACGAGATGGGAAGAGGCACACCAAACCATTACCATCGGTCACGCTTCGTCGTTAGATGCAAAGAAGATCCGAGTGAGGGTCGCCATTGAGAACCAACCTTGCGTAATGGAAGTTGACTCAGGGTCCTCTCTCTCGATGGTTTCCTGGAAGACCCTTAAACAGTTCATACCCGCCGTCCAGCTTCAAGACCTCAGAGCCCAAAGAATTATACTCAAAGATTATCAGAGGAACCGAATTCCGGTCATCAGCTCCAGCCAAGTCCAAGTATCATTCAAAAATCGTACTGCGTCATTACCGCTGACTGTTGTCGATCGCGACCGGCCTAGTCTGTTAGGCCTTCAATGGTTCACCCCACTCGGGATCAAGGTAGCCGGTATTCACCAAACCAGAAGCAATGACTGGGAGGAGGCCCTCGTGCAGGAATTCCAGGACATCTTTGCAGACAAACTAGGCGAGTACAAGGGGATCCCGATATCATTTAACCTTAACCCTGAAGTAGCCCCCATCTGCCTTAAGCCTCGTCAGGTACCTTTTGCCCTAAAACCAAAGATCGACGAGCAGCTCAATAAATTAATAGCCCAGGGTGTTTTAGAACCAACTGACCATGCCCGTTGGGAAACCCCAATCGTAACACCCATCAAACTGGATGGATCATTAAGGATTTGTGGAGACTACCGGGCCACACTTAATCATGCCCTTCAACAGAACACTTACCCGGTGCCGGTGGTTTAACACCTTCTCCATTCCCCGGGGGGTGGAAAAGTTTTCACTAAATTGGATTTAGCACAGGAATACCAACAACTGCCTGTAGATTAAAAAAACCGCCGAAGCACAGATGATTGTTACGCACCGGGGCACTTTTAAATGCAACCGACTCCAATTCAGAGTGAGCATGGCCCCAGGGATTTTTCAAAGTCTGATGGAGAGACTTTTACAAGGGATCAAGGGCGTCGTGCCATATTTTGACGACATTTTAATTGCGGCCCCGAATAGAGAAATACTAGAGAGGCGTCTTAAAATGGTTCTCCAGAAATTTAAAGACTCCAGCCTAAAGGTTAAAATAAATAAATGTCAACTGTGTACAGAGAAA
Source organism: Hydrophis major (assembly GCA_033807585.1). Classification (NCBI taxonomy): domain Eukaryota; kingdom Metazoa; phylum Chordata; class Lepidosauria; order Squamata; family Elapidae; genus Hydrophis; species Hydrophis major. The sequence goes on from CM066329.1 coordinate 18,463,193, forward strand.
GTAGAGTTCCTCGGGTACCTAATCGATAAGCAAGGCATTCACCCCACTAATAGCAAACTAAAAGCGATCAAAAATGCCCCAAGACCCAAGAACAGAATAGACCATCAAGCTTTCCGGGGGCTCATTAACTTTTATAACATCTTCTTGCCCCAGAAGGCGACTGTAGCTGAGCCCCTACATATACTTCTCAACAAAAAAGCCACCTGGGTCTGGGGTCACCAAGAGGAGCACGCATTCTGACAAGTGAAAAACTTACTAACCTCTGATGCTGTTTTAATGCAGTATAACGAGACTTTGCCTTACATGCATTACATGTGACTCGTCACCGTTTGGAGTAGGAGCCACTTTGAGTCATGTGTTACCACATGGTAGTGAGGCCCCTATTGCCTATTTTTCAAGGACCTTATCGAGAGCTGAACATAACTATAGCCAAATTGACAAAGAGGCTCTTGCTGTTGTATCTGCTGTGAAACGGTTTCATGAATATGTGTATGGACGAGCTTTTACTATTATTACCGACCACAAACCTTTGCTGGGGATTATAGCGGGAGACAAGCCAACCCCCTATATACTGTCGCCTAGAATGACTCGTTGGTCGGAGTTCTTAGCTGCGTACAATTATAAATTGCAACACCGCCCAGGGAAAGCCATTCCCCACGCTGATGCATTGAGCCGTGCCCCACTTCCGGAAACCATCAACGACCCAGCTCCAACCCTCATGACACTCCAGATTGAAACGCTACATTCACCGCCGCTAACAGCCAGAGACATCACTATCAAAATGAAACAAGATCCTGTCCTGGCGCGAGTTCTCAGCTGGGTCGAACGAGGATGGCCAGTAGAACAAACCCCTGACGACTTCACCCCTTTCAGAAACTGACAAACAGAACTTTTCTCGCAGAAAGGCTGCATCCTATGGGGAGACAGAGTCGTTGTCCTAGAGAGGTTACAACGAGCAGTTTTGAAAACATTGCATGATGGTCACCCCGGCATCATGCATATGAAAGCGCTCGCACGAAGCTACGCGTGGTGGCCGGGCATCGATAAGCAAATCGAAGCCTGGGTGAAGACTTGTTTAAAATGCCAAGAAGTCAGCAGTGCCCCACCTAGAGCAACTCCAACGGAGTGGGAAACCCCCCGAGGGCCATGGTCCCGCATCCACATTGATTTTGTGGGATCTACTAAGGGACATACGTTCCTCCTAACAGTGGATGCCTATTCCAACTGGCTCGAAATCCACAAGATGAAGACTACTACAATTGATTCAGTTATCCACAAATTAAATAAACTATTCGCAACACATGGACTGCCAGACGTTCTAGTCTCCGACAACAGACCCCAGTTCACTGCCCTGGTGTTTGAACAATACTTAGCGGACCGGGGTATCCGCCATGCGCTAACCTCACCGGCGCATCCTGCAGCCAATGGCAGAGCCGAGTGCATGGTCCAATTTGTAAAAAAAAACTCTCCACAAAATGGACTATGGGGACATTGACGACAAACTAAACAGAATACTCGTACTCCAACACATCACCCCACACAGCATCACCAACAAGACTCCAGCTGAACTGTTGATGAGACACAAGCTCTGCTCCCACCTCAACCGTCTCCACCCATCCTACGTGCCAGAGAAACCCTGTGGATCGAGCGGAAAATGCCGCGAGTTCATGGTAGGTGACTTAGTCTTCGCTAAAAACCTTTCTGGTGAACCATTATGGGTCGAAGCAAGCGTAACTCAAACCACCAGGCCCAGATCGTACCGTGTGCAAACATTGGATGGAAACATATGGAAACGCCATATAGATTAGCTTCGCTCTAGGCTGCAACCCAGTTCCCGCAACTCCTGTAACTCTCAAACTGAGGGGGGAGGGGATGTCAAAGAAACTGAATTCGAGATGGTGGAGAGTGGATTCGAAGGAAGTCAGCAGCCGGGCGCGCTACATGAAGAAGAATCAGGGAGAGGGGTTGCCTCACCATAGATGAATACCTCAACAGAGGTGACCCTGAGAGACCAGAGGACAACAACGACAGAATTAGCAGAATTAGTCGCCCAGTGAGGATGCGGAACCGCCTGTACCAGATAAATCAAAAAACGTTCCACCGAAACCGGACTACAGACAGGAACCGGTGGGACAGCGCAAATCTAACAGACAGTTAAAACAACCTGCATATCTACGGGATTACATCACTGCACCCCTCAAACGGAATCTAGGGGGAAGGGGGGTTATGAACTAATAAAGGCATTTAATAAAGTTTTAACAACTTTAAGAAAAAGCAGGGTTCTAATCCTGCACTTCTGATTGGCTGATAATAGTGACATCGGATTGGTCCCTTCTGGGAAGTCTGATTGGCTGTTAATGGGCCAACTTTCATTGGTTCAAGGGGTTAACACTTCCATGTTTCTCATTGGCTAATAGGACAGCAGCCAACCCTATAAAAGGGCTGCTGCTGCCCTAGGGTTTTTGATCTGTTCAGTATGCTTAATAAAGAGTTGAAGTTCACTGTCACTGCCTTGTCTCCGATCCTTGCACCCATGCGCAGAACTTAACACTTCTAACAAGATTTTTATGCCAGTTGGGATGGTCTTACCAAACAGCTTTCAATCTCCTGTGTAATATTGTCCATTTTCTCTTCCATCCCAGCTTCATTCTTTCCTTCAAATCTCTCAGTTTTATAATAATTCCATCAATGGGGTCTATTTGGATGAGAATGGAGACCTGGTAGCAGACCTGGACATTGTGAACACAGTGATTTTCTTGAATATGTCTGATATCATAATGACACTTGGAAGTCTAGAAAGAGTGGGATCCTTGGATTTCAAGTTAATGATGAATCAGAATGCTATTGCAAAGATTGAGACTCTGAACAAGGTGGGGAAAAGACTTCATTCTTCTCTTTATGAAGATATTGCCAAGACAAATACCGAATTGGAGCAGGGGTGGACTTGGGATGTCATCTCAGTTCTCGCAGAGAGGAAACATCTTCCCATTAGATGTTCAGGTGTCTGTGAGAAAAATATCCTTAATTATTCCAGTTAACTGTTTATCAAACTTCTACAAGGAAGCTGGATTTATATCATGGGACAAAGTGATGGATTTTGTCAAAGCAGAAATCCATTCAACTTTCTTTTCAGTAGGTTCATTGAGAATTTTAAATAAAATTGTAATGGGGGAAAAACTAGAAGAGAAGGTAAATAGGCAAGCAAGCCAACAAGTCAGTTTGAAGAGCCTCTTGTTTCTTGTAGGCTTCAAATTTAGCAAATCAAACTTGAATTGTTGATCCCCAAACTTTGCATTTTACCTCTTTTAGAAAATAAAATAATCCATGTTGTGGATGTTATTTTTTTTTTAACCCTCTTTTCTGGCCAGCCCTTCCCTCCTTCCAGGTGTGTGGAAAGCTGTTCTCCTGGATTCATGAAGGTGGCTCAGGAAGGGAAGCCCATCTGCTGCTACAATTTTCGTCCTTGTGCAGAAGGATCCTCTCCACCATGGAAGGTGAGTTACAGCAGGAGAAAGAGACGGACTTTGGGGAGGATCGGAGATTCTCCATGAACATGTATGTTGAAAGGCTTGGCCAGAGTGGTCCCTGCCTCTTTGAGCCTTGAATAAGATATACCTTTATGTCATTGTGAATTATAACAATAGTTCTTAAAGATTAATCCGGTATATAGCACAAGCAAACAGGTATAGAGATCATGGAGAAAGATACAGGATAAGTGAGGGTTGAGTATTGTGAGAGATATGACATCTCCTGCTCTTTATCTTTTACAATACATCTTCAACATTTCAAATTACTCTTTACTTCATTGCTCTAAATAGTGAGAGTTCCCAGAAAGCAGAATATAATGATGGAATTTTGATTGGATCTTTGGAAGAGGATTGATCAAATTCTGGCCATGTCTGGTGGGAACTTTTGGCAGCCACAGTTTCAAGTTATAGTTATTGGTCTTTACACAGAGGATGCATTTCCTTGCTAAAGGAGTCTAATAGAGTGTCTTCGCTATGTTCTTTGTTCTATTTGCTGGGGGAGGAGGAGTTGGTAGTCTTATGGAATAAGTGACTGTGCTGTTCACTTGTTCCTTTTTATCAGCATGGGGACTCCTTGTTTTATGCTTCCTGATTCTGATATTGCAGAAGTTCTGCTGGAGTAATTTTCAGAATCATGGTCCATGGAGAGGAGAGGAGAGGAGAGGAGAGGAGAGAAATCATGAGCTTTGGTTGAGCCAAACTTCCTTCTTGATCTTATTGGAAGATGTTCCTCTTTCTGATAAAAAAGAAAATGAGGAATGCATTTTGATGTCCTCACTCCATATCAAACTCATTTTCAAGGGCCACTCCACCTGATGTTTCTTTCTCCATGGCAAAATTAGTGTTTATAATTTTCAGCTCACATAAGCTACATTAAGCAAATCCTTTGCACGTACTTAATTCCATTGTAGGATGGATCTCATTGGTGCTTAAAACACTGAGGTTCAGAAGTTAAAAGGTAAAATCTCAACAAATAAATGCTCTGTCTTACATATTGGCAAAAATATATATATCAGAAAATAAAATACAAGCTGAATAGTCAAGATCTTGTTGATGATCCAAACTCTGTGAAGAACCTTGGAATACTCATCTCTAATGATCTAAGTGTGAGAGCCCATTGTAACTACATAGCCAAAAAGGCATTAAGAATTGTTCACCTAATCTTATGTAGTTTTTTCTCTGGTAATATCACACTACTAACTAGAGCATACATATTTACCAGACCAATACTCAAATACAGCTCATCAGTCTGGAACCCACATTATGTATCTGATATTAACACAGTTGAGAATGTCCAGAAATATTTCACAAGAAGAGTTCTCCACTCCTCTACTCGTTGCAGAATACCTTATGCCACCAGACTTGAAATTCTAGATCTAAAAAATCTAGAACTACGTTGTCTTCAGTCTGATCTAAGTATAGTATATAAAATCATACATTGCAATGTCCTACCTGTCAATGAATAGCTTCAATCATAACAATACAAGAGCAAACAATAGATACAAATTCAAGGTTAATCATACCAAACTTGATTGTAGAAAATACAACTTCAGCAACAAAGTGGTCAATGTCTGGAAAACTCTACCTGACTCTGCGGTTTCTTTCCCAAACCCCAAAAACTTTAACCTTAGACTGTCTACTATTGACCTTACCCCTTACCTAAGGGGTCTGAAGGGGGCGTGCATAAGTACACCAACGTGCCTACTGTCCCTGTCCTATTGTTTCTTTAATTTTACTTATATGTATCCATTTCATGTATTCATAACTATGTATATACTTATACCTATTATATTGTAAGCGATTGACAAATGAAATAAATCTAAAAGTCTAAATCTAAAATGGTGGAACTGCCTTTTTTCCTTGAATCCTTCCTCCCTCCCTTGTTCTTTTTCAACAAGTTCATTGTTGAAATGGTGACATCAAAAAAGAAATATTAAGATGTTCTATCTTGAGGGAAATGAAGAAAAATATTGATTCCACCGATATACAACCATGCACACCAAAAACAAGTTTAGTCAAACAATGCATTTTATTAAAAGATATGTTAAAGGGAGACACTACTCTTGCTCTTTTTCAGATGCAGACAAATGTACCAAATGTCCAGATGATCAACATCCAAACATCAATCGAGTTCACTGTATCCCCAAGATTAAAAGTTATCTTTCTTATAAGGAAAATCTGGAGATCATCCTGACTTCCATTGCCTTGTTCTTCTCTTTAACTTCAGGCTTTGGCTTGGGGATCTTCATTAAATTCATGGAAACACCCATTGTCAAAGCCAACAACCGGGACCTCTCCTACATCCTCCTGGTCTCCCTCCTGCTTTCCATCTTGATCTCCTTCCTGTTCATTGGCCAGCCAAGGAGAGTGACTTGCCTCCTCCGACAAACAGCCTTCAGCATTGTCGACTCAATTGCCATTTCTTCAATCTTGGCCAAAACAATCACAGTGGTGTTAGCCTTCTTGGCCACAAAACCAGGGAATAAAGTGCAGAGATGGTTGGGGAAGAGCTTGGCCAACTCCATCATTTTTTCTTGCTCTGGTGTCCAAGCTGTCATCTGCAGCATCTGGTTGGGAACTTTCCCCCCATTTCCTGACTCTGACATGCACTCCAAACTTAGAGAAATCATCCTACAATGCAATGAAGCTTCTGTCGCCATGTTTTATGTAGCCCTTGGATACATGGGCTTCCTGTCTGCTGTCTGCTTCACGGTGGCTTTCCTGGCCAGGAATCTCCCTGGGGCCTTCAACGAAGCCAAGCTGATCTCCTTCAGCATGCTGGTCTTCTGCAGTGTCTGGGTATCCTTTGTGCCTGCCTCCTTGACACCAAGGGGAAGTCCACGGTGGCTGTTCAGGTCTTCTCCATCTTGGCCTCCAATGCTGGACTCTTGAGCTGCATCTTCATCCCCAAGTGCTACATTATTATTTTTAGGCCAGATTTGAATACCAAAGAACACTTGATGTCAAAATAAAATTAAAAAATGACTTATAGAAATCTGTTATTTTTCAGAAATGTCATTTAGTAGGCTTGATTAACAGGTTTTGACCATTTAATGTTGGTTCATTTATTTATTTTTAAGACATTACCAATCCTTACAATTGTTAATCCATTTAAACAATGATGGAATATATTTCCAAGTTTTTTATGGAAGTGGAATAAAACTCAAGAATTAGATATAAACTACTCCAAGATCTTTATTTATGAGTTTATGAGACTTGAAATTGTATTTTGATGGATGTTTTCTGGCCTGGTTAAAAGAATAAGTGAACCTCCAGAAGAGGATGTTACTTTAATTAGAGGCCCATGATTTAAGATTGGGATGGCACAGCTACTTATGTTATCATAAAACTAAATTTAACATTGCTTTTTATAATCACTTTGTTAGATGTGCCGTACTAAGAGTTTGGAATAAATATAAAACAATAAATATAAAATATGTATATTTAGAAAAATATAAATGTAAAATAGAACTCTGTGAAATTTCCTCTTTGGGTGTCATCCCAGGAAACTTTCTTTCAGAAAAGAAATGATGGTGAAGCCAGGTGGGTGGACATATGGCAAAATTCTATCTTTCAACTCTGGTGACCTTTTTACCAAAATTGAGGGAAGAACTTGAATCAGAATGTTTGCCATCAATTTACATACCAGATCTAACACCAGATAAGTTACCTAAAATATACTGTAATAAGGTGTGTCAAATGAATGTTGGGAGTGTAAAAGTAAAGAAGGGATTTTTTTATCATTTATGGTAGACGTGTGATAAAGCAAAAATATTTTGGAGGAAGGTTCATATTTTAATACAGAATATTCTGAAAATGAAGATAAAAATGAAACCAGAAACTTTTATTTTGGTTCTAATGCAGAAGTGGTATTAAGCCAGTCCTGACATGTTCTGAAGAAGTGGTAGTGATTCCACCTCTTGTTGGCCCTGCCCCCATCTATTCACTGCCTCCTGAGACCCAGCTGATCATCTGAGTCTTCTTTGGTTGCCTTGCACAGGATAACAGAGTTGGAAAACAGGTTAATGGGGTGTGTTAAGTCCTGAGCATGGGTGCAAGGAATGGAGACGAGACATCGAACCGTGACTTCAATTCTTTATTAATGACTTCAGAACAGAGCAAAATACTTGGGCAGCAGCAGCTCTTTTATAGAGCTAGCTGCTTTCAAAACAACCAATGATTTGAGTTTACCGCTCTAACAAGTGTCCAATCAGAGAGAGCCGCTGTCAGCCAATCGGACTGGCCAGAAACGACCAATCACAACTCGCTGTTCGAGGGCCAATGAGAAGTGCAGGATTACGAGCCTGCTGTTAAAGTAAAGCTATTAGGGTTGTTACTGATGTGTTGGCTTAGTCCATAACACCCCTCCCCCCTAGGTTCCATCTGAGGGGTGGGGTGACGTATTCTCGTAAGTAGGCAGGTCACTTCACCTGTCTGCTTGATCTGCGCTGTTCCACCGGTTTCCGTCCTGGCTCTGGTTCCGGTGGGTTGCCTGCTGAGCTGGGCGGCGAAAACAGTCCTGCTGTTTCGCCGAATGGCTCTGGGCTGTCCTCTCTGCTCTTGCCAATGCTGTCATCTGGTCTCCCTGGATCTGTTTCCATCGCGGCGCTGTCATGCGGCGAGGCAACCTCCCAGCTCGGTTCTCCTTTTGGCAGTGAGTATCCCATGGTTGGTTGTGTAGACTGCTGGGTTCCAATTGTTATTTCTTTTTTGGCCCCCTCGGTGTCCCTTCCCCCCCAGTTTGAGATTCAGGGGATGAGATGGGAGTAGGTGCTAGTCTGGATCGAAGCTGGTCTATGTGGCGCTTCCACATTTTGCCATCTGCAGTTTGTAGACGATAGGATTGGGGTCCCGTAAGTTGTGTTATGGTAGTGGGGACCCACAATGGGTCGCCCGAGAAGTTTTTCACGAAAACGGGGTCGCCTTCCTGGAATGATCGACACTTGCTGCTGGATCCCAGAGGTTGTTCAGGTGTGTAAGCAGGGTGGAGGCGATCGAGGTGTGAGCAAAGTTTTCGGCCCATCAGGAGTTCAGCTGGGGTTCTGTTTGTGGTGCTGCTTGGAGTAATATGTTGGAGGAGAAGCATCCTGGTTATCTTGTCGTCAATGTCACCCTGGTCCATTTTGTGTAAGGTCTTCTTTACAAATTGAGCCATTCGCTCAGCCCTACCGTTGGCCACAGGGTGAGCTGGTGATGTTAAGGCATGGTGGATGCCCCAGTCTGCTAGGTACTGTTCGAATGACAGGGCAGTGAATTGAGGGCCATTATCGGAGACCAGGACATCTGGCAATCCGTGGGTAGCGAATAGCTTTTTCAGTTTTTTAATGACCGCCTCTGTGGTGGTGCTTTTCATTTTGTGGACCTCGAGCCAGTTAGAATAGGCATCCACAGTTAGAAGGAAAGTGTGTCCTCTTGTGGGTCCCACAAAATCGATGTGGATACAGGACCAGGGACCTCAAGGTGTTTCCCACTGAGTTGGGGGTGTTTTTGGAGGAGCAGAGCGAGTCTCCTGGCACTTGCTGCATGTCGCCACCCAGGTCTCTATCTGCTTGTCTAAACCTGGCCACCATGTGTAACTCCTTGCCAATGCCTTTATCCGCACGATGCCTGGATGTCCATCGTGCAACATTTTTAAAACTTTATGTTGCAATTTCTCCGGGATGACGACTCTGTCTCCCCACAAGATGCAGCCCTTTTAAGAGAATAGTTCTGTCTGTCGATTCCTGAACAGCCTGAAATTGTCACTGGGTTCGTTGTCCGGCCAACCCATTCCACCCAGCTGAGGACTCATGCCAAAGAAGGGTCCTTTTTCGTTTCTGAGGCGATGTCCCGAGCAGTCAGCGGTGGTGATTTAAGAGTTTCGATTTGTAATATGGCTTGGGTTGGAGCTGGGTCATTTATGACGTCCAGTAGTGGAGAGCGGCTCAAAGCGTCAGCGTGGGGAATGGCTTTCCCCAGGCGGTGTTGCAGTTGGTAATCGTATGCGGCTAAAAACTCCGACCAATGTATCATTCTTGGTGATAAGATATGGGGAGTTGGTTTGTTTCCCGCTAAAATGCCAAGTAGCGGCTTGTGGTCTGTAATTATGGCAAAGGGTCTCCCATACACATATTCATGGAAACGTTTAATTGTGGATACAATGGTGAGAGCCTCTTTATCAAGTTGGCTATAGTTCCTTTCAGTTTTAGACAAAGTTCTCGAAAAGAATGGAATAGGTGTCTCATTACCGTTTGGCAGGACATGGTTTAAAATGGCTCCCACTCCGAATAGTGAGGCGTCACAGGTGACCGTTAAGGGTAGAGTCTCGTTATATTGTATCAATACAGCATCAGAAGTTAAGAGTTCTTTTACTTGTTGAAATGCTCGTTCTTCATGCCATCCCCAGACCCAGGAAGCCTTTTTGTCAAGAAGTCTATGTAGGGGCTTGGCTACGGTTGCCTTCTGGGGCAAGAAGATGTTATAAAAGTTAATGAGTCCCAGGAAGGCTTGGAGGTCTGTCTTATTTCTAGGTCTTGGGGCATTTTTAATTGCAGTTAGGTTTTTTTTCAGTGGGGTGGATTCCCTGTCTGTCGAGAAGGTATCTCAGGAACTCCATTCTCTCCGTACAAAGTTGACACTTGTCCCTTTTTACTTTCAGGCCAGCATCTTTAAATTTTTGAAAAACCCTTCTGAGTCGTCTTAATAACTCTTTAGTAGGGGCAGTTATTAAGACGTCATCAAAATAAGGCACAACACCTTTTATGCCTTGTAATAGTCTCTCCATCAAACTTTGGAAAATGCCCAGCGCCACACTTACTCCGAATTGGAGTCTATTGCACTTGAAGGCACCTCTATGTGTAACTATTGTCTGGGCTTCTGCAGTCGTCGCATCTACGGGTAGTTGTTGGTACGCCTGAGCTAAGTCCAATTTCGCAAATATTTTTCTGCCACCCAGGGAGTGAAGAAGGTGTTGGAGCACCGGTACTGGGTAAGTGCTCTGCTGAAGCGCGTGATTTAGGGTGGCCCGGTAATCCCCACAAATTCTTAATGAGCCATCTGGCTTTATGAGTGTTACTATTGGAGTTTCCCATCGGGCATGGTCAATCGGTTCCAACACACCCTGGGCTATCAATTTGTCTAGTTGCTCATCGATCTTTGGCTTGAGGGCAAAAGGCACTCGATGAGGCTTAAGGCGAATGGGAGCCTCATCGGGACTGAGATTAAACAATATAGGGGTCCCCTTGTACTTGCCTAATGTTCCTATGAACATGTCCTGGAATTCCTGGATGAGGCCCTCTTCCCAGTCATCGTTTCCAGTTTGCTGTATGCCAGCTAGTTCAATTCCAAATGGGGCAAACCACTGTAACCCTAACAAACTGGGCCGGTCACGATCGATGACAGTCAGGGGAAGCATCGTGGTGTGGTCCTTGAAGGATACTTGGACGTGGCTGGAACTGACAACTGGAATTCTGTTCCCCTGGTAGTCTTTTAGGATGATTCTTTGAGTGCTGAGGTCCTGGCGACAGATGGCAGGGATCAGCTGTTTGAGGGTTTTCCAGGAGACCATCGATAGGGATGATCCCGAATCGACTTCTATCACGCACGGTCGATTCTCAATATTGACCTTTATGCGGATCTTTCTTGCATCTAGTGATGAAGCGTGGCCGATAGTGATAGTTTGGTGTGCTTCTTCTCATCTCGTTGAAGCGGCAGGTGCTCGATTTCTGTAGTAGTGGTTGTTCCATTGATGGTTCAGGTGGTCCCAATTTCCAGGTGGTTTGCCTGTCTCCCGGCAGAGATTTTTCTCCCTCCAGCTTGGACTGGACTCTTGCTTGCTTCTGCAGACATTTGCGATGTGGCCTCTTTTCCCACAGGAATGGCAGAGTGCATCGAGGAATTTGCAGTCTGATCGCGGGTGGTTTGCCCTGCAACCAGCATATTGGCGCAGAAGTCTCTGGTTCCTTTGCTCTCATTCAGAGCGGAGCTGATTGACCTCCTCTTCCTCACTGTCTGAGGATGACTCGAGGTCTTCATGATGGGTGGTAATAGTGTGCCTCTCAGAGGAAGACGGACTATCACTAGCAAGTTGGCGGTACGGTGTGTTTGCTCAGCGCATTTGAGTGGCTGACTTCCTGATTGCCTCTGCAGCAGTAATGTCGGCGATGACATCTGCAAGACTGATGTCTCCTTTTGCCATGATCTTGCTCTGTAACATGTGGTCATCTAATCCCAGAACTATTCGGTCTCTCATGGCTTCCTCGAGGTTTGCAAAACTACAGAGTCCTCCCAGGTTCCGGAGGTCGGCTACGAAGTCCCCAATGCTCTTGTTCTTCCGTTGGTCCCTCTGGTAAAACTCATGTCTTCATTTCAGTGTAAGTACTGCGGGTGCGTAATGGGCCCGGAGGATCGGCGCGAGGTTATCCCAATCCATGGTCTTCACTTCCGCTGGTTTGGCAAGTGCCTTAGCCATTTTAAAAACAGTGGGGCTGCAGTGGGTCAGGAACACCACTCGTTTCTTGCCAGGCGTAGCATCTTTCAGATTGTTGGTCTCCAGGAACATCTGGAAATGGTCCATATATACGAGTCCCAGTCTTCGTTTGCCGGGTCAAATGGAGTGGGTGGTATGGTGCCGCTGGTCATTCTGCCGTTTGTTGCGTGCGCTCTCAGCCACATGCTCTGTCTTGTTCGATGAGTATTTAGTCAGCTCTATCATCTCCACATCCCATTCTCGTCGCCAATGTTAAGTCCTGAGCATGGGCGCAAGGAACGGAGATGAGACATCGAACCGTGACTTCAACTCTTTATTAATGACTTCAGAACAGAGCAAAATACTTGGGCAGCAGCAGCTCTTTTATCGAACTGGCTGCTGTCAAAACAACCAATGATTTGGGTTTACCACTCTAACAAGCATCCAATCAGAGAGACCCGCTGTCAGCCAATCAGATTGGCCAGAAATGAACAATCATGACTCGCTGTTCGCGGGCCAATGAGAAGTGCAGGATTACGAGCCTGCTGTTAAAGTAAAGCTATTAGGGTTGTTACTGATGTATTGGCTTAGTCCATAACAGAGTGAGGAGGAAAATGGGGATTTTATAGTATCCTTTCCTTGCCATGCCCACAAAGCCATACCCACCAAGCCATATCACACCCATCAAGCCACGCCCACAGAACTGATAGAAAGAAAATTGAATAACATCATTGGTCCAATGGAAAAACACTTAGAAAAAACAATTGGAACTTTGACTCTATATATGTTGACACCAAATCTCATTTTAAAATCACAAAGGTGTGGGTAAAAATCAGTCTCCAGATGAATGGGATTGTTTGGTAAGCAAATGAAGACATAAGGAACATGTCCTTACAGCTCACAGTAACCTTTGGTAAGTTACATCACTGATGGGATTCTGTGGGCATGGTTTGGTGGGCATGGTGTGGCATGGTGGGCATGGCAGGGGAAGGATACTGCAAAATCCCCATTCCCTCCCCACCCCAATAACCTGCTTTCCAGCTCCATTTTCCTGTGCAGGGCAACAAAATAAGACCAAGCCAATCAGCTGGGACTCGGGAGGCAAATAAATATGGTGGGGCCAGTCAGAGGTGGTTCCCCAAACTACTCATAATTTCCGCTACCAATTCTCTGGAACTGGTCACAACCTGCTGAATATCACCTCTGAGTTACATCATAACATCCTCATAGCAACCCTGAATCTGAAGATCAAATATATCTTAGACAGAAGACCCTTTTTCTTTGCAGATCACTGAAGGACAAGAATTAACCTGAGATTAACCATGTTGCTGTTGTTCCAAAAATGGTCCAGCATGGTGCAGAAGCCAATCAGGGCATACTGTAACAGACCTAGCCTGATCAGGAGGTAGTTGGGGCCACCTGGATCTCTAATTCTTCCACAAAGCAGGGGATGCCAAAGAGAAGGGCTGCTTCCTTGGTCCAACAGGATGATATGGTTTCATAGAGGGGATGCCAAGAATCTCTCTCTACTAGCCCTGCTCTGGGCCATATTGCATGCCAAATAATTAATGACTTAATCCACTCTACTTTCTGACAGATATTTCACACATACTTAACCAAGGACTATAGAGTATCAAACAAATTAGGCAAGTTTTATAGATGGAGGATTTATTAGGTTTACTTGTCTAGATCAGTTCAACAGGTTTCATAGGTTTTATATCTAAAAATGTTATTTTATCCTAATTTTACCTATTTCTAAACATGTACATATTTTGCTGTATTTTATACACTGGCCCCTGACCACCATCATCTTCTGGTTTATTTTATTATTTAGTTCCACCTTTACAAACAAATAATGGCTGTTCTCCAATGGAGAAAAATGTCTACTTTTTTTTCAAAGTTGAAATATCCTAACAGTAGAACTCAAAGTCAAACTTTTGATGTCTATAATGAATAAAAGTGATTTTCAGGGATTTTGTTCTGGTTTGGAACTTTGTAAGAGAAAAGAATGTCACATGAACAAAAATGGCCACACTTCTCTTAACAAAGGCAAACCAGAATCAGTTGTATTCATATTGAGGATTGACATTTTGGAATCATGCCAAAATTCTCTCTTGAGATTGGAATGTATTGAGAGCAGAGGTAATATTCAGCAGGTTCTGACCCGTTCTGGAGAACTAGTAGCGGAAATTTTGAGTAGTTCAATCAACCGGCAAATGCCACCTCTGACTGGCCTCACCCTCATCTATCCTCTGCCTCTCAATTCCCAGCTGATTGGTTGGGCCTTCTTTGGTTGCCCTGCAGAGAGCACAGAGAATGGAGAATGGAGCTGGAAAGCAGGTTAGTGGGGTGGAGGGGGAATGGGGATTTTGCACTATCCTTCCCCTGCCAAATCCACAGAACAGGTAGTAAAACATTTTTGAATCCCACCACTGATTGAGAGATTTTCTAAGGGATGTGTCAGGGAAATACTTTAAGAGCTGACCAACTGCCATGATGCTATAATACCGTAATGCTGTAATGATGATGCAATGGTAGGAATAGTATGTTTGGGAGAAATGAAGTTTGGGAGAAAATTCTCCTGTCACACTCCTGGTTACTTTTTCAGAGTTTCACCCCATTTGTGATTCTGTCATTTCCGTGTATCTGCCATTTTTTAATGGAAGAAGAAGTGTGTGGGGGAGTTAGTACAAGTGATCCTTTTTGATGTAACCTCAATATCTTAAATCTTATATTGAACTTTCACATGATATACAACTGGAGGACTGGAGCCAGATGTCTAGAAACCTGTCACCTCTTGGAGAGATAGCAAGAGAGAAGGGACCATAAATATTCCAACTCCGAAAAATACACCCAGGGAAACTCTTCTAAAATACTTTCCCAGAAAACGGGGGGGGGGGAATTAACATGTTGGTTCTTTGTTTGTCTAAATCCACATCAGAATAAGGGAAGGGGTTCTAACTCCCTTTATCTATTACCGTATGCCTGGAAGCATCTTAGATTCTGCTTTGACTAGTACCGGCACCACTTCCTTTCAATAAAGAATTCCTTTTGAAGTACCTAACTTTCAGAAGTTCATTCTTTTTGGTTGAAGGGGAAAAGTCAAAAACCAATCAAGAAATGAAAACACAGCCAACATCCCCACCAGTATATATAGGGAGACATCAGTTCTGATCATGCTTTGCTTGCACAAGCACGAAGCCGAAATCCCCAGCCTGAAGATGGCAAGTGGGACCTCATTCAAACGTTGCCAAGATGCTCTCAATCTTACACAGGAAAAGACCCGAACACGCCAAGACCTCCATACCTGTACCCGTGAAAAATCTATGAATATATATATATTCCTATATATATCCTCCCATATATATAAATGCACTACAGACAAAATCAGCAAGATCCTCCAAAAACACAACATTAAAATAGCATTCTGCACAAACAGAAAAATATCCACCATCTGAAGAAACCCTAAAGACAAAATCGAGTTAGAAAACCAAGGAGTATACGAAATCCCTTGCACCGCCTGGCCCACCACATACATCAGACAAACCAACAGAAGAATAAATGCACGCATTGAAGAACATAAGAACTCAATCAAAAAAGAAGAACTGACCTCTTCCCTGGTCCAACACCTCCAATACCAGAACTATTGCCAAAACCAAACACTTCAACAACAGAATAACCAGAGAAACCATAGAGATAGAAAAACACCCATACAACATGAATAAACGAGATGACAACTCCCGCCTACCAGCCATTTGGAAACCTGCCCTCATGAACAGAAGAGTACCTAGCATGAAGAATGACACCAGACCCACACCCACAAGGGCCACACAAGATGCTACCACCACACTTCCACATAGAAAGCAAACTCACACCCACACACAAGATGAGACACGACCATGGACCAGAAGCCACACTACAGCTGCATTCAAACCTGCTTCAAACCCCTCCAACCCATACATGAAGCAAACTGACACCCACCATGAAGATGCAGCATGACCAAGAACATGAAGCCAAACAGCAGGATCACAGCTCACCAGCTCAAATCCCCCAGCAACTAAGACTAACCTGAGCACAACCAAGCCCCCACCTGAACAGAACACACCTCCAGCCAATCAGAACACGGCCAACCCCCCAACCAATCAGAACACAGCCAACCCCCCAACCAATGAGAACACACCCCCACCCAATCAGAACACAGCCAAGCCTCCACCCAATCAAGTCACACCCCCACTAGCAGTTAAAAGGAAGAAGCAGCTGCAAGCTCAAATAATATAGGAGATTTAAGTCAATTAGAGGATTCATGGGTGAGTCTAATGAGTGGTACGCATGAAGAAGCGCCCCCTATAACTGCCTTACCGGCAATGGGCAGGCAACATACGGGGCAGAAGAGGCCTTACTGGTGTCGCTCTGGAAGCTGACCCTCTACGTATGGCTGAAAATAAGAACAAGTAAAACAGATGTTAATGTGTTAGGGATAGAGTGTGTGGTGGAAAGATATATTCTTTTGAATTCTTTTAAAGGATTTTATGTATCAAAAAGTGGGTTGGACTAGAGGGGTCTCAAATTTTAACAGCTGATATGTTCAAAGTGCTTATCTGAGTTGAAGAAACCACAACATGTTCCTTGCTCAGTTGCTGAGCTAAGAGTTTCCTGTTCAGTGTGGTCAAACTTCCCTGTCTGATAGAATACCTAAACCACAAATATTCTTCAAAAGGGAAACAAACTATAAATTGTATTGTTTAAAGAAAGTTCTTCGTTTTTCAAACTTCGACTCATCTGAGAAGGATTTGTAATTGCCTACTTTTGCAAAAGCATTAATCTTGTCATGCCTAACATTATATGTGCAAGGGCTAATCTAAGACACCATAAAAGTGAGACTTAATTGTTAAATAAAGTCTGAAAGGGGGGGATAAGGCAGGACATAAAAATATATTAATTTTTGAGAAATAATGATACAACTGTGAAATGCCAAACCACAAGGATCATCTATCAGTCACAAAGTCATATTTGCCAAGATACCTTGTCTCGCTTGTAACAAAACCACAAGCTAGGGAGTTTAGCAAGATGGGTTTATGACATCCAGCCATCCTAGCCTAGCAACAGAGGAGGGGGAAAGCTGTGCTTCAAGTAACCAATGAATAACTGACAAGTTATATTTCTGTGTTCTGACCCTTCTGAAGAAGTATATTGGCATGTGCTGTTCAATAAGAAAGTTGTTTAGAAGTGACTCTCACTAAAATACTCTGAACCTGTTTGCGCAAATAAAACCAACTTATTTTTGGATTTCAAGGTCTGAGTCTCGTAATTTCCTGCAACATGGGCACTGCCCTATAGTGGTCATAGTCCTTCCTGTTAGGACATGTCTAGAAAGTAATGCTGGAGCAAGATACTTCAACAGCCAGAAAATTATTTCTGCTCAAGTGGTCTCTTGCCTCCAGAGACTGTTAATGAAGGTCACCCAGAGATATGGATTTTGGTGCTATTCTAAATTGATCATATTTAATTTTAGTGCTGCCTGTGCTCTAACACAGGCATGAAAGCTCTGTGATAATTAAAATCCAAGCCTTTGCTCAAGCAAGGGACCCTATATCATTTCAAACAAATAGCCATCAAGTACATTTTTGGTGATGCTGTCTATCCTGTTTTCTAGATTACCAAGAAGTAGGCTGTGATCTATTTTATCAAATACTTTACTGAAATCCCAGTATACTATGTCCACAGCATTTTGCTGATCCACTAATTTAGTCACTTGGTCTTTAAGACAAAGATTAGGCTCACAGATAACAGATAACACATAATCAGAGTTGGAAGGGACCTTGTAGGTCATCTAGTCCAATCCCCTGCCCAAGCAGGAGACCCTACACCATTTCTGACAGATGGCAGTCCAATCTCTTCTTGAAAGTCTCAAGTGATGATGCTCCCACAACTTCCAGGGCAAAGCTGTTCCATTGGTTAATTGTTCTCACTGTCAGAAAGTTTCTCCTTATTTCCAAGTTAAATCTCTCCTTGTTCAGTTTCCCCCCATTATTCCTTGTCTGGCCTTCAGGTGCTTTAGACAATAGATTGATCCCTTCCTCAATGTGGCAGCCCCTCAGATATTGGAACACTGCTTTTATGTCTCCCCTAGTCCTTCTTTTCACTAGACTAGCCATGCCCAGTTCATCGCATGTTTTAGCTTCCAGTCCTCTAATCTCTTATCTATACTTTTTCTAGAGTGTCAATATCTTTTTTTTATAATGTGATGACCAAAACTGGATGCAATACTCTAGGTGTGGTCTTACTAAGGATTTATAGAGTGGTATTAGTACATCCTTTGATCTTGATTATATCCCTCTGTTAATGCCATTTAAGATTGCATTGGTTTTTTGGCTGCCACTGCACACTGCTGGCTCATATTTAGCTGTTTGTCCACTAAGACTCTCCCAGTTACTGCTATTGAGCCTGATTACACCCAGTCTATATGTGTACTTTTGGTTTTTCTTGCCTAACTGTAGGACTTTACTTTTCTCTACATTGAATTTAATTTTGTTATATCGGACCTTCCAGGTATTGTTTATTTTCTCTTTCATTACTTCCAAAGTTTGCCATGTTGCAGTAATCTTCTTCCTCTAGTAGATGGCTCCCCTGCTCCCAATCCAGCATTCAACAGAGTGTAAAAGTCAAAACAGCTGATTGTCAGCCAGGGGAGTTAAATATAAAATTTCTCCCAAAATTATTTTTCACAATGTTGTTTGACTTCTCCAGAATTTCTGTGTTTTAAAATATCCTTTAGGTATTTCTTTTGGTCAGAGTATATTCATAAACTGGAATAGAGCTTGGTAACAAGGTCAGCCAATGAATAGGCATAGCAAATAAGTCAGCCAATGAGGGCTGTTTTGGAAACTGAAACTAGAATTAGCCTAAGCTGGAAACTTAAACAGGAAGTAGTGTAGGCATGGCTCTAGGTTAAGCTCTGCAGCTCTGAAGCTATGTTGAGCTCTGAGTCTGTCTCTTGAAAATGAAACTGCTTCTCTCCTGCTTGCCTGCTGAACTAAAGTGAAACTGATGTCTGTTTCTGAGCTGCTGAAGTTACTGCTTGTAACATGTTTACTTCTGTCTGAGTTTGTTCCATGTTGGAGAAATCTACAACTGGTTTGTAAAGTCTACTTATTATGTTTATAAAGACATTAAATGAAGCATCATCCATCTGTGTTTATTTTTCTGTTCCCTAAGCAAAGGGATAGAAATAGAGCTTGTGCAATGAAGGCTCCATCACAATTTTTATGTTGTCCTCAGCTACATGGGTTTCAAGGACATTCAGATGACCTCCAGTTGCAGCACTCTGTATGGCCTTTTCTAGTTTATTTGCCAGTGTTAGATGACATCATAAGTCCTTGTGAGACCTCAGAATTCCATGACCCAGGGGTGGGATTCTACCAGTTTGGATTGGTTTGGGTGAACCAAATGTTAAGTTTTCATCTGTTCACCGAACTGATATTTCAACTGACCAGTTGGCCCCACCCACCCCATCCCTCCCAGGTGTCTCCATGCAGCCCATTTTAATACAGGTAAGTGCAGGGTCCGCACCGAGGCTCTGGGAGGGGGAAAATGTACCTTTTGGAAATCCAGAACTGGGCCTGTTTCCAGCTTCTGGAGGGCTCCAGAACCTGGGGGATGACTTTTTTGCCCTCCCAGAGGCCCAGGGGATGGATCTGGACCCTTGGGAAGGTGAAAAATGGCCCTCCTGGAAGTACAAAAGTCTGGAAATAGGCCTGTTTCCAGGGGTGGGATTCTACAGGTTCTCACCTATTTGATAGAACCAGCTGTTAATTTTCTAAGCAGTTCTTGCATTATTGGCAGTATGCCTAGACTTACTGTCTGCAGAGGAGGTATCTTTTCTTTGCTGATACTGTTTTAAAGGGGAAGGGTTATTTTAAGCTTTCTACACTGCTGTTGGGAGGAAATACTCCCCTGTTGGAGTTAGCACTTTGAAGAAATAATTGAATAATGAAGCAGAGCTGCCAGAAAGAAGCTTTTAATGACAAGGAACTAAGATAAAGGACATTCAGCAAGGCTTCTTGGCTAGCTAGAAAGATTGACATTCAAATACCCTTTTTGAGTTTTGGTCTAAAACTGGTGGCCATTCAAAGTTACAATGGTACTGAAAAAAGTGACATGATCATTTTTCACACTTACGATCATTGTAGCATCCCCATTGTCATGAGAGGCCAGGCAAGGAGAAGCACCCCTTGATGTAAGTGATATTGAGTGGCCATGCCCACCCAGTCACATGACCAGCAAGCCACAACCACCAACTAAGCCACAGCAACAGAACTGGTTGTTAAAAATATTGAATCCCACACCTGTCTGTTTCCAGCTTCCAGTGAGCCTCCAAAGCCCAGGGGAGGCCATTTTTGCCTTCCCAAGGGTTCAGAGGCCTCCCCCAGTCCTCTGGGAGAGTGAAAACAGCCTCCCCCAGACTCTGGAGGCCCTCTGGAATTCAGAATTATGCCATGCAAATAATAAAATAATATATGGATGAAAATGGCAGAAGGGCATCCCTGAGACTTCTCTATCCAGAGTTAACTATGGAGCTAGTAGAGACCATCCAGAAGCTGCTTAGAGGTCAACTATCTTTGCCACATGTGATAAAAGGGAAAGGGTTGGAAGTTAGTATTCTGATTCCTGTTGTGTGTGGATGACCATGCACAGGTCAGTGTCAGGAGAGTTCATGGTGACATTCCTTCTTGGGACAGCCCACAAGATTCTAAGGTTTAGTCCATTTTTCTCTCTCTTCAAATACTTTCAAAGTTGGCTAAATCAAAGATGACTTACTGCCTATTTCTGTTATCAGAAATATCTTTATCATGGAGCTTTCAGGACCTCATGAGCTCACCAGTGAAATGGAGCTCTTGAAAAATGTAGATACACACACAACCCACACATATGTATGTGTATGTATGTGTGTGAGAGAGAGTGGTGTAGGTGTGTGTTGTACAAACACATCCGTGTGCACATGTGTGTGTATGTGTGTATGTGTGGAGAGAGAGAGAGAGACAGACAGACAGATAGAATTTCCATTTTGTCTCTTATTCTTTTTGCTATTTGTGAAAGAGGCATCTCATCTCAAGTCACTGTTTTCAAATCTATCTTTCCACACATTAACCAACAGAAGCCATGGTATCTGATATAATTAGACAGGTGTAAGACTTCGCCTATTGTTCTCACATATATTCTTAAAATCAGTGGATTTCCACAAATTCTCACAATTTAGAGTCCAACTGAATAATCGTCCTTGGGCTCTTCTATCATGTTTGTCTTCTGCTTCTGTTGGAGCTGTTTCCATATGAAGGAGGATCTCTATGAAGATAAGGAGAGGCACCCATATATGTTTGTATCAGTTTTTATGTTGTTGCATTTAGGTTTAATAAACAAACAAACATTAAATGACCAAAACCTGTTTATCAAGCCTAGTAAATGTCATTTTTGAAAAATGATACATTTGTAAAAGTCATTTTTTTCTTTTATTTTGACATCAAATGTTCTTTGGTATTCAGATCAGGCCTAAAAATAATAATATAACACTTGGGGATGAAGATACAGCTCAGCAATCCAGCACTAGAGGCCAAGATGGAAAAGATCTGAACTGCCACCATGTACTTCCCCTTGGTGCTCAGGTAGGCAGGCACAAAGGACACCCAGACACTGCAGAAGACCAGCATGCTGAAGGAGATCAGCTTGGCTTCATTGAAGGCCCCGGGAAGATTCCTGGCCAGGAAAGCCACTGTGAAGCAAACAGCAGACAGGAAGCCCATGTACCCAAGGGCAACATAAAACATGGTGACAGAACCTTCATTGCATTGTAGGATGATCTCTGTAAGTTGGGAGTGCATATCAGAATCAGGGAATGGGGGGAAAGTTCCCAACCAGATGCTGCAGATGACAGTTTGGAGACCAGAGCAACAAAAGATGATAGAGTTGGCCAAGCTCTTCCCCAACCATCTCTGCACTTTATTCCCTGGTTTTGTGGCCAAGAAGGCTAACACCACTGTGATTGTTTTGGCCAAGATTGAAGAAATGGCAATTGAGTAGACAATGCTGAAGGCTGTTTGTTGGAGGAGGCAAGTCACTCTCCTTGGCCGGCCAATGAACAGGAAAGAGGTCAAGATGGAAAGCAGGAGGGAGACCAGGAGGATATAGGAGAGATCCCAGTTGTTGGCTTTGACAATTGGTGTTTCCATGAATTTAATGAAGATCCCTAAGCCAAAGTTTGTGGTTAAAGAGAGGAACAAGGCAATGGAAGTCAGGATGATCCCCAGATTTTCCTTATAAGAAAGATAACTTTTAATCTTGGGGATACAGTGAACTCGATTGATGTTTGGATGTTGATCATCTGGACATTTGGTACATTTGTCTGCATCTGAAAAAGAGCAAGAGGATGGTCTTCCTTTCTTGTGCTTAGCCAGTAGCCTGTGAAGACAGCAGTGCAATCAGACAATGGGGAAGAATGGGGACCAGTTCAGAAGTCTGGGGAGGACTTGGATGAGGGTCCTGCGTCCAATGCAGAGATGGGGCCAGGACCATCTGGGAGCTGTGTGCTGACTCCAGAGCCTCCAGAGTCTGGCAGCAGTGAGGCAAAGGAACAAGGGGAGCCTGTTCCCAGTGCGCATGTGCGCAGAGCTGCTAGGAGGCAAGAGCAGCTAAGACAAAAGGGGCAACTTGGGAGTAAGGCTTGGAGGTGATTGCCCCTCTCCTAAGGTATAAAGAAAGTGCAAAGGTAAAGAAAACTTTGCAGGAAGCAAAGTTGTTTGCTTTGTTCAGATTAAACCTTGAAGCTCTGTGTGGACTTTGAACTTCAGTTGATTTTTTACAGTTAATTTGGCACTTTAGTTTTTGACAGCAATTCAAAGGAGATAAAGGTGGGTGCTTATCTCAAGGGAGTCTTTGGGACTCATTACGGGCTGGGGATGAACATAATTCCCAGCATTGAAACAAAACAACAGTTGTTTGGACTAGGCATGTGCTTAATTACGGTCTTGGAAGCCTTGGTCAGAACACCCTTTAACATATTGTTTAATCAAATGCATTGTTCGGGTGGCCCCACGCTTCCTTTTTTTTTTTGAAAAGAATTTTATTAATTTTCTACAAACAAACAAGAAAAACAAAACATTAAAACATCAACTCTCATATGTGCATCCAGTGTGTCGGTTGGTTCATCAGTTTTGTGCATTCATTTTGTAGCCTCAATTACAATTATGTTACATAACAACTCATATTGTCAATCCAATCTTGTATATCCTAATATCACTAAAAAAAAAGAAATTTTTGACTATACTTTTAATCATTCATGATTTATGAGATAACAATATTTTAAACAGTTTATTCTGTAACAAATCATATAATCATACCAAATCAATCCTAAAAACCCTTAATAAATATAGTATCAATATTCTATTATCATATTTTATCATCTAGCCATTGATAAAAAAGATCCCAAATTTCATAAAATTGTTTATCCTCTTGCTCTCTAATTTCAAATGTCAATCTACTCATCTCAGCACATTCCAATATTTTCTGAATAATTTCTTCCTGTAATGGTATTTTCTCATTCTTCCAGTTTTTAGCAAATACAATGCTAGCCGCTGTTAATACATTTATAATCAGGTATTTCAAATCTTTACTATATGTATCAGGTAAAATTCCCAATAAGAAGATCTCCCAAACATTTTGCATTGAAGTATTTTCTTTTTTATTTTCTCTAAAGAAAAAAGCCAGTTCCTTCTCCATCCGTTGTATAAAGTCTTTTTCCTTTAAGATAGTATTATTTAATGTCCATCTCGATCTTTTTTTTTGTCCCTTCCATTTAATTGTCATTGGGCTATGATCTGCCCAAGTACATTGCCTCCAATAAAGTAACACAATGTTGCCAGCCAATCAAGATACAAAAAGAGCCCCCCCCAAAAAAAAGACAGAAGATATTAGTAGCAGAACACAGCAAACTCCAAGACCAATAAACACAGACCAAGACTCTCAACCAATCAGGAGGAAGAAAAAACCATTCTGACACAGCAATAGGCTGCCCCAAATTTAAATCTGAAACCACTGTAAAAGTTTGACTCATAGACAAACACCATACAGAAGCCTGATGATGGCAGATGAGATTCTGCTGAAACGTTGCTACAACTTTAAAAGCACCACTATCATGACGTGGGAAAATACCCGAACAAAGCTGAATGCCAGACATGTGAGTACCCACGAAAACTTAAGAAAACAAATATATATATATATAAATATATATATAAAAGCACACTGCACTTTATTTAGTTATCCAAGGTTCTTATTATGACTCTCTTCTCCAGCAGCTTCAAAGCCAAGCCTCGAGTGTTGAAATATTGATAAGAGTCCAGGAAAACACCTGTAATAATATTTTGCTGTGCTCTCCCTCTATCTTATCACATTAAGATGTCCTTGAGAAGGAGTCTTCTTACCATTCTCTCCAATTCAAATTAAATATTTTCAAGCCTCTAGTTGGCAGTGTTACAAAGTTTCTTAATGCTCTTCCCCCACCAGCCAGAGAAAAAGGAATAATTTATACAAAAAAGAAAAAGAAAGAAAATAGCCAAAGGGAGCCTCTATCCTAAAAGAAAATTAAAAAATCAAAAGGAGCATAAGAATATATATAAGAGAAAATTCAATCCGGTTACCTACAAAGTCATACTAAAGTCCCCCCCAAAAAAAGCAAGAAAAAGAAAAAAAAATCCAAGCCTCAATTTGACGTCACTTTAAAAAACGCCGTTCAAACAATTTTGGTCAAAAAAAAAATCTCACAGGTTTCTTCTCTATTCAGGATGCCCTTTCAAATCTCAGCGAATTTACAACACAAAAGAAGTTTCTCACCCAGCCAACACACTTTCTTTCCAGCCACTTTCTTTCCGGAGCTGTCCCGACTTCAGCAGCTATGGAGGCTGCCTCTCCGCCGCCAGCAAAAGGGCTTGTCCCAGATCAAACCAGAGATTTTGCGATATCTCTGGGATCCTGGGACAGTGCCCTTCACAATCCTCATCTCTACGGGATGGTTTAGGTCCGTTGGGACCGACCAGGGGTAAAAATATCGGCTGCGATCTCAGAGCACCGAGATCGCAGCTGTATCGCCAAAACGAAGCTCCGCCTTCTCCGCCCCACGCTTCTTTAGAATCTTTTGCAAGAATGAAACCAGAAAATGCAGATTCATCCACACAATAAACTCACTCACAGAAAGCAGTACTAACCATAAGAACCTTTGCTCACACCCCAACCTGTCAATACTACAATATGCCCTTGCTCACGATCTCTGCTCAGAACTTAAAAGATGCTAGGACCAAGGTGAGACCAAACTATACATTGACTACTGCACTGACTGCATCAAATGCAAGACCAGCATCACACGTCCTAACTACCACCACCACCCAACAACCAAAACTAGGCACGCCCGCCCCCAACTTCTTCCAGGTTCACCATCACAGACCTTAAATGCAAGCTAATAAATGCAAGAATACTTGCAAATAAAATGCCTGAATTCCTCCTCTTACTAAATGTGGCCCTTTTCAATCTAAACTTGTTTTGCAAGATGTGGTTGAATGTATCATTTCCAGACTCCATTACCACAGTACGTGTGTCAGTTTTAGAAGCCATATTGAGACCAGATGCTTCCACACTGCCATATGCTTGAGCCTGGGAAAATGGGAGTGGGGATTTCTTGGAGTGTATGTGGTTAGACATAATATCATTCTTCTTCTAAGTCAAGGTCATGTTATTTCTGCACCTGGTTGAGAGGATGTCTCAAGTTGGGATGGATGGTGATTGGGGCATGGGATGCAATGAGGGGTGCAGGGGGTAGATTTGTAGTTTTTACTTATTGCAAGGAAACCCAGAACTTTCAGATTCTTGATTCCCCAGATATGCCAGTTTACTATCCAAATAAACCAGAACTTTTGAGAAGATTCCTGTCTCTGAGTTATTTGTTGGAGTGGAAGTTTTCTGAAATGCTGACAATGTGATTATCATGTTTTCCAATCTGACCATGAAAGCCATAGAGGAAGTGTAAAATGTCCCTAGATCTGAAAAAGATTCAAGTTACACAGGAACTTGATCTTCCTGAGACCATCATCTGCGATTTGTCCATAAATGCATCTACCTCTAATTAATTGGACCCTAAATGAATGTATAACTGAACCTATACATGCAATCCTGTACAATCCCGTTATTACTTTGGGACTGGATCATCTCATTTTCTGCAACAGTTTAAATACAATGTATGGACTACAAATAAAAGAACCTTTTTCTAACAGTGATCACAGCATGATTGACTTTTGTCTCAATTTACATCCCTGCAAAGAAGGTCATAATGACAGGACTCCAAATTATAACTTTCAAAAAACCAACTATAATCTCATAGTTGCCAACCTCTCATTTCTTGATTGGTATATTCTATTCACTGGCTATAATACTGCTGAAGACCATTATAAATTGTTTTGCTCAAAGTCAAAAGAGTCATTAAACTATATGTACCAATAGCAACCCCCAAAGCCAGAAAAAACAAATTACCCAAAACAATAAGGAAGCGCCAATCAAAAGAAAAAAATATATTTGGCAAAAAACCCAAACTGGCTACATAGCTAACTTTAAAGCCACTACAAAACACTATGCTGTCAGATAAAGGCAGAATGCCCCAATTACTACTGTAAACTAGAGGAAAAACTGTTACGTACAAAATCCACCTGCTTCTTCTATAATTTTGTAAATACCAAAGTTAAAGACTTGAAAACCATGCCACCCCTAAAAAGGACCTAACGGGAAAGACTAAAATAATGAAGCCATTAAGCCCAATGTTTTCAACACATTTTTCAGTTCAGTCTTTGTCAACAGCAATGGCTCATGCCCCACATTTCCTAATCATGCCATAAATAATTATAACGATCTGCTACATATTGATTTTATAGAAGATAATGTTGAAAAGGCATTCTGTAAACTAAAACCATCTCTATTTATTGGCCCTGGTGGATTATGTGCCTTTTTCTTGAAAAAGCTTTCCACTTCCATAACCAAACCACCAAGTACAATCTATGATGTGCTCAGATGTAGCAGTGTGGGAGCATCTGATCTCAATGTGGCTTCCAAAGCTGACATGAACCTCCTAGATCATTTATTATAATCCACTATGACATCCATGTATATGTTGATCAAGGCTTAAGAGGTGGGACTCTGGCTAAGCCTTTCAAAATAATTGTTCCTGGAAAATCTCAGGAGAGATCTATTGTACAATATTAGCATACTCCAAAACCCTCACACCCTATTGGTCCAGACCAGCGGAGACCTGATTGGTCAACAAGTCGGCTGTGATTGGAGCACTAGGAATCTACTGCGATTTGCTGTGCTGATCGCAGGAGATTCAAAGTGCTGCCATTGGCTGCCGAGCCGCGAGCCAGCCCTATATGAAGGGCTGCTGCGGCTCGCATTCCCAGACCTTTTTACCTTACCAATAAAGAGCTGAACTCACACAAATGGTCTCGCGTCTCTGTCGAACCGATCCGCCTCCGATCTAACACTGGCGACGAGGATGGGATCGTGAGACAAAGAGACTATCCAGCATGTGGCAAGGCGGCACGCAGCAACCAGCAACATGGCCGGAATCAACTCGCCACCCGCTCCCCTCAACCCTGCTACTGAGCACTGGGAATCCTATACCAATAGGTTCCAAATGTTCCTCGAGAGTAACAACCTCAAGGACGCCATCGGCCACAAGAAACGAGCTGTGTTCCTCACACACTGTGGGGCCGCAGTCTTCAAAATGGCCAAAGCCTTGGCCAAACCGTCAGACATCAAGACGATGGAGTGGGATGATCTCGAGTCCCTGCTGCAGAGCCACTATGCCCCCGTTGTGCCCATCCTCATCCAGCGGCACGAGTTCTTCAGGCGGGATCAACACGAAGGCGAAGGACTGGCCAACTTCATAGCAGCACTACGGGACCTGGGGGGTCTGTGTGAGTTCACCGACCTGGACAACACCCTGCGAGATTGCGTCATCCTGGGACTCCGAGACCCCGTCCTCCAGAGCCGCATCATGGCAAAGGGAGACATCTCCCTCGCCGATGCACTCACCGAAGCTGCTGCAGCGGAAGCGGCCAAGAAATCAGTGGCTCAGATGCAACAATCGGGCATCATGCCACGAGGGGCGACCGGAGAGGCAACATCGACCACCGAGAGGAGGCCAGTGACAGACCACACAACCACACACCATGGCGACATTGACTACGTCTCAGAAACTGAAGACAAGGAGGAGGAGATCCACCATCTCCAGTCAGCACGGGAGTGAAGGGAACCACAAGGTTCCAGTGTGCCGGCTGCAGCAGCGACCAACCCTGAGCGGACTGTTTTCTCGAAGCCATCTGCAGGCATTGCGAGAAGCGGGGACATATCGCCAAAGTGTGCTGGAATAAGAAGCACTACAGCCTGCGGCGACGAGAGGCCAGCCCCTGACAGAGAGACAGCACCCCCACTAGGACACGAGATCGCCAGGCGGAGAACCGCTGGAGCTGGGAAGGTCGGAACAGGCGACTCCAGGAGACGAGACAGAGAGAGGAAACGCACCAGACTGTTGTCATCGGCCATTCCTCCACTAGCCACGCCAGGAAGGTGCACGTGATGGTCGGGATAGAAGACCAGGAATGCAACATGGAAGTGGACTCAGGGTCTTTCCTCTCAATGGTCTCCTGGTGCACACTCAGGTGCCTGGTTTCCACCATCCGCCGCCAAGAACTGGAAGACCAAACACTAACCCTTAAAGACTATCAGGGAAACCGAATCCCTGTAGTTGGTAGAGGCCATTTTAAAGTCACCTTCAAGGGCCACACAGAAGTGCTACCCCTGGCAATCGTCGATTGAGATCGGCCGAGCCTCTTGGGACTGCAGTGGTTCGCACCCCTGGGCATCGAAGTAACAGACATACACCACATCGGAGAAGCAGACTGGGAAGCGGCGCTCGTGAGGGACTTCCGGGAAGTCTTCGATGACCATTTAGGCAAGTACCGGGGGTCCCCTATTTCATTTAACATAGACCCGAGCATCACGCCAATCTGCCTTAAGCCCAGGCGAGTGCCATTTGCATTCAAGCCCAAGATCGATGAGCAACTCGATAAGCTCATCACGCAAGGGGTACTGGAACCGATCGATCATGCCCGGTGGGAGACCTCAATTGTTATCCCCATAAAGCCAGATGGGTCAGTGAGAATTTGTGGTGATTACAAGGCCACACTAAACCATGCACTCCAACAAAGCACATACCCCGTCCCAGTAGTCCAGCATCTCCTGCACTCACTGGGGGGAGGCCGGATCTTCGCAAAGCTCGACCTGGCACAAGCCTACCAGCAACTGCCGGTCGACACCATGACAGCAGAAGCCCAGACCATCGTAACGCAGCAAGGAGCCTTCCGCTGCAACCGGCTCCAGTTTGGGGTCAGCGTGGCACCTGGGGTCTTCCAAAGCCTTATGGAAAGACTCCTCCAGGGAATAGAAGGGGTAGTGCCCTACTTTGATGACGTCTTGGTGGCCGCAAAAAATGAGAAACAACTAGAAGCCAGGTTGAGGGAGGTACTGCAGAAGTTCAGAGACTCGGGATTTAAAGTCAAAAAAGAGAAGTGCCAGCTACGGGCCGAAAGGGTCAAATTTCTGGGGTACCTCCTAGACAGACAAGGGATTCACCCCACAGAAAAGAAACTGAGAGCCATAAGGGAAGCACCGCGATCAAAAAACAAAACGGAATTACAAGCTTTCTTGGGACTGTTAAACTTTTACAATGTCTTCCTACCTCAAAAGGCGACCGTGGCAGAACCGCTACTTAGGCTGTTAGATAAAACAGCCACCTGGACCTGGGGAGCACGGGAAGAGAGCACCTTCAACAACACAAAGAACCTGCAAATATCCGACGCGGTACTAATCCAGTACAGCGAGACCCTGCCATTGACGGTAACTTGCAACACGTCACCATTTGGAATCGGTGCCATCCTCAGCCACCAGCTACCAGATGGGAGGAAAGCACCCATCACCTTCTCATCAAGGACACTCTCAAAGCCAGAGCAGAATTACAGCCAGCTCGACAAAGAGGCCCTAGCAGTCGTCGCCGGCGTCAAGAAATTTCACGAATACCTCTACGGTAGGACTTTTACAATCATCACGGACCACAAGCCGCTGCTAGGAATCCTGGCGGGAAACTGGGCCACACCGAACATTCTATCACCAAGAATGACAAGGTGGTCTGAATTCCTAGCAGCATACAACTACCAGCTGATACACCAACCCGGCAAGGACATCGCACATGCAGACGCCCTAAGCCGGTCATCCTTACCGGACTGGGAAGATGACCCGGCACCCACAACAGAGGTACTCCAAATAGAGACAATAGCCAACCCACTTGTGACCACGCCAGACATTGCCAGAGAAACAAATAAAGACAAACGGCTGGCGCGGGTCTTGAGCTGGGTTGGAAAAGGGTGGCTGGAAGGGGACATAGATGAACTATTCAGACCCTCCCGGAACAAACTGAACTCTTCACCGAAAAGGGCTGCATACTTTGGGGGGACAGAGTGGTAATTCCTGAAAAATTACAGGAAAAGGTATTGGGAATGTTGCATGAGGGGCACCCGGGGATGGTTAAGATGAAAAGCCTGGCCAGAAGCTACGCATGGTGGCCAGGAATGGACAAACAAATCGAAACCTAGTTTGCCAAATGTAAAAAATGCCAAGAGTCCAGATTCAATCCACCCGCCGCCCCAACCCAAGAATGGGAAAAACCAAGAGGTCTGTGGTCCAGAATTCATATAGATTTTGCGGGGCCAACCAAGGGACATATGTACCTTATCACAGTAGATGCTTACTCCAACTGGCTGGAGGTAAGCACTATGAAGTCAACCACAACCGAGGCGGTAATGAGGAAACTGAGCAAACTTTTCGCTACGCATGGCCTGCCAGACGTAATAGTGTCAGACAACGGGCCCCAATTTACTGCACTAGCA
This sequence comes from Hydrophis major, assembly GCA_033807585.1. Lineage (NCBI taxonomy): Eukaryota > Metazoa > Chordata > Lepidosauria > Squamata > Elapidae > Hydrophis > Hydrophis major. The sequence continues at coordinate 18,494,194 of CM066329.1, forward strand.
TTTGAACAATTTTTGGCAAGCCAAGGGATACGCCATGCATTAACTGCACTGGCAAACCCGGCGGCGAACAGGCAAGCAGAACGCATGGTCCAATACACCAAGAAAGCGATCCAAAAAATAGAAACTGCCAATATACAGGACAAAATCAATAAAATGCTCCTCATTTAGCACATTACACCTAGCGCAAGCACAAATAAAAGCCCAACGGAACTAATGATGGGCTGGAAACTGCGCTCCACACTAGACAGAATGCACTCGACATATAACCCAGACAAACCCCCAGGTTCCTCCAGCAAACACAGAACATTTAACATAGGGGACCCAGTATACGCAAAAAAATCTCACGGGAGAACCACTCTGGGTGCCTATCATACTGATTGGAAACCAGCGACGGGAAAAACTGGAAAAGGCACATAAACCAACTTAGGTCAAGAATAGCCACCACAACCAGCCAAACACCCGAACAAGAAACTAGAAGGGGGGGAATCGGTAAGCGACAGAGAAGGAACCGAAGAAAACCGGCTAACGCAAGCAGAACACCCCCCACCTAAAATAAATGAACCGATAAACCGATGCTACTCACCTGTAGACGCAGGACCAATGGAGCACGAAACCCTGGGGTCTTTACCTGGAAGGAGCAGCCAAACCAGCTCACCCGGCCAGGAAAAACCAAGCGGGACCAGAAGCGGCAGCTCAACCAGCCCAGGAGAACCAGGAGGGAGCGACCAGGAAAGGCCCAGCTCAACGTTCCAGGCAGTTCCATCCCAAGGAACCGGAGCGACAGAGGAGGCATCCGAACCGGTCAATGACCACACCAGAACTGAGCTGCGCAGGTCAAAAAGGCAGGGAAAAAGCCCCGCCTACCTATGCGACTACATCACTACGCACTGCAGGACGAAACCAAGAGGGGAGGTGTGTACAATATTAGCATACTCCAAACCCTCACACCCTATTGGTCCGGACCGGTGGAGACCTGATTGGTCAACAAGTCGGCCGTGATTGGAGCACTAGGAATTTATCGCGATTGGCTGTGCCGATCGCGGGAGATTCAAAGTGCTGCCATTGGCTGCCGAGCCGCGAGCCAGCCCTATATGAAGGGCTGCCGCGGCTCGCATTCCCAGACCTTTTCACCTTACCAATAAAGAGCTGAACTCACACAAATGGTCTCGCGTCTCTGTCGAACCGATCCGCCTCTTATCTAACATCTATGATCCTCCATTTTTCCTGCTGTCACTCACCTTCCTGGGTGGAGAAGGTTCTTTCTGCACAAGGATGACATTTGTAGCAGCAGATGGACTTCCCTTCCTGAGCCACCTTCATGAATCCAGGAGAACAGCTTTCCACACACCTGGAAGGAGGCTGGGGCTGGCCAGAAAGAGGGGAAAAAATAACTTCTACAATATGAATTATTTTATTTCCTACAGTAGAAAAGTTTAAAAGGTAAAAGGTAAAGGTTCCCCTCACACATACGTGCTAGTCGTTTCTGACTCTAGGGGGCAGTGCTCATCAATGTTACAAAGCTGAAGAGCCAACTGTCCAAAAATGTCTCCTTGGTCATGATTAAATGCTGAAGGCATACAGAGTGCTGTTACCTTCCCACCAAAGTGGTCCCTATTTTTCTACTTTCATTTTTACATGCTTTTGAACTGCTGAATGACAGAAGCTGGGACAAGTAATGGGAGCTCACTCTGTTATGCGGTGCTAGGGATTTGAACTGCCGAACTGCCAACCATTCTGATCGACAAGCTCAGCTTCTTAGCCACTGAGCCACCACGTCTCCAATTCTAGGTTTAGCTTTGCTAAATTGAAAGACTACAAGAAACTAAGAGCTCCTCAAACTCATGTGGTTGCTTGCTGTTTGTTTATTTACTTTCTCTTCTAATGTTTCTCCTACTCCAATTTTATTTTAAACTAGCTCGATACCTGTGCTTCGCTATGAAACTATGTGATCGGGCTAAGCTTTGGGGGAGAAAAATAAGGGGGGGAAATTCTGCCTCTGCCTATCAGCATCCATCGGTATTCATCTGGCTAGCGTCCTGTCAGTGTGTGAGGGAGTTGAGAGCTGTTTGGAAACTGAATCAGTATTTGCTATGTGAGCAAGAAGGAGACAGCAAGGAGCCTGGGCATGGCTTAGTTCAACTGTTCTATACTAAAGCTTCTTGGTGCTGTGAAACTAAAACTGAAACTCCTCTGCTTGTGTTTTGCATTTGGAACAGGTTTCTTTTCAGATGGTGAGGGGGAGTAGAACTCCTTAGCATCAGAGGGTGTTGATAATAATATATGAAATATTAATGCTCTGATGGTCATTTCAAAAAAATCCTTTCTTAGTAAGCACTTAGAAACCAAGAGGAACATATATCAATTCATATGTTCAAGTTTGTAAGCTTTATGGTTCTGGAAATTTTGTGATGGTGTGTGAGTGGTATTTCGCTTTTATATATATAGATTCTCAATGTACCTACTGAAAAGAAAGTTGAATAGATTTCTGTTTTGACAAAATCAATCATTTTGTCCCATGATATAAATCTAGATTCCTTGTAGAAGTTTGATAAACAGTTCCTTGGAATAGTTAAGGATATTTCTCTCATAGACACCTGAACATCGAATGGGAAGATGTTTCCTTTCTGGGAGAACTGAGACGACATCCCAACACAGGTGGTATTCAGAAGGTTCTGGAGAACCGGTAGTGGCAATTTTGAGTAGTTTGGAGAACCAGCAAATACCACCTCTGTCTGGAGATTTTATAGTATCCTTCCTCTGCCACACCCACCAAGCCATGCCCACAGAACTGGTAGTAAAAAAAAATTGAATCTCACCACTGCATCCCATGTCCACCCCTGCTCCAATTTTATAATAGTCCTGGAAAGACCTTCATAAAGAGCAGAATAAAGTCTTTTCCCCACCTTGTTCAGCATCTCCATCTTTGCAATAGCATTCAGGTTCATTATCAACTTGAAATCCAGGGATCCCACTCTTTCTAGCCTCCCAATGGCCCCTTTGATAAAAGACATATTGGAGAAAACCACAGTGTTCACAATGTCCAGGTCAGCTACCAGCTCTCCATTCTCATCCAAATAGACCCCATTGATGGAATTATTATAAAATTGAGAGGTTCGAAGGAAAGAATGAAGCTGGGATGGAAGAGAAAATAGGCAATGTTACACAGGACATAGAAAACTCTTTGGTAAGACTCCTCCATCTCAGCTGACATAAAAATCTTGTTAGAAGGATCAAGAATGACTTGGAAAAGGAGGATGGCAAAGGATGTTCTTTGTCTTTTCCATTCATAATCGTTACTGCAAACTTTGGAAAACCAATGGGAAGTAACCAAAACAAAAGATATATCCAGTATGAACTATTGAGACCCAAAATTAAAACCCTAAAGGAAATGGAAGTTGTACACAATAACACTGAAGGAATTTTGCCAATAAAGCCAAAATGAAATCAGATGCCCCACATAAAAGTAATGCTATGAACAACTGGTTTACAGGTCAATGGGCAGATAGGAAGAGAAATATCTTTGCTCATTTTGAGGATGACTGTGCGGACCTTTGTGGGGACTAGTAGCTTGTGCCTTTGAAACTCTGCATTGAGGTAACAGATGGGAAACTTGCCATGGAACAGAGACCCCAATATATGCATGGTGAAAGATGATATCTGGTAACAGTTAAGGCAAGAGTGGGATTCAATTTTTTTAATAACCGGTTCTGTGGGCATGGTAAAGTGGGCATGGCTAGGTGGGCATAGCCATGTGACTGGGTGGGCATGGCTTCTTGCTTTTTTGCAGCACCCTCCATTTTTTTGCCTCCTGGGCCTCAGGGAAGCCTCTTGGGGGGCATTTTTGCTCCCAGAAGGCTTCCCTGGGGCCCAGGAAGGCAAAAAATGGAGCCTGGGGGCGTGCCCCCTCCCCCACGCCCCTTTAGACCAGCTCTGTAGAACCAGTCCAAACTGGTAGAATTCAACCCCTGAGTGAAGGTCACCTCCTTCAATTTTATGGAACATCTATGGAATACTTTGTGGACTATTCTTCACTCTTGTTCCTTCCAGGCTTTTCCCAGTCCAACCCTTCATCTTCTCACCTGGACTTAGCCCTCTTAGCTTTTTGTCCAAAGAGGCTTCTCTATATACTGCACTTTGATGAAACCCTTTGCTGTCTATGATTCTACTGATAGTTTTGAGCCAGGGAAGGAAAATCAAATGGATTCTTAGCCAAAGAATGAGACCCACTCTGGGTAAAGCCAAGGAAGTGAGAGCATCAGCAATGTTAGGCAGCTTAATATACACAGCACACATTTTGGTAAATTGGAATTTAATGTAATTTTTATATTCAGAATACAATATAATAATTTTCAGATTTTTACAATTGTAACATAGATTCTCAGCTGTTATGAGGAGCTGTGCTGTTATGAACTAATAAAGGCGCTTAAATAAAGTTTTAACAAACCTTAAGAAAAAGCAGGGTTCTTATCCTATACTTCTGATTGGCCGACAATAGCGATATCGGATTGGTCCTTTCTGGGGAATCTGATTGGCTGTTAACAAGCCACTCTCATTGGTTCAAGGGTTTAACACTTCCATGTTCCTCATTGGCTAATAGGTCAGCAGCCTACCCTATAAAAGGGCTGCTGCTGCCCTAGGGTTTGGCTCTGTTCAGCATGATTAATAAAGAGTTGAAGTTCACTGTTCACTGCCTCGTCTCCGTTCTTTGCACCCATGTGCAGAACTTAACACTGGTGACGAAGGTGGGATGCAGAGACATCAGAGCTGACTGAACACTACAGAGCACCAAACAGAGCATGTGGCTGAAGGCGCATCGACAATGGAAACCATGTCCGGCAGCGCCATACCACCCGCTCCATTTGACCCAGCACAAGAAGACTGGGACCCATACATCGACCGGTTCCAGATGTTTCTGGAGACCAACAACTTGAAGGATGCCACTACGGGGAAAAAGCGAGCAGTATTCCTGACCCATTGCGGGCCTGCCATCTTTAAGATGGCCAAGGCACTAGAGAAACCAGCTGAGGTGAAAACCATGGACTGGGACATCCTCGCGCCCCTTCTATGGGCCCACTATGCACCCGCCATAACAATGCTTGTCTGAAGACATGAATTTTATCAGAGGGACCAGCGGAAAGGAGAGAGCGTTGCAGATTTCATCGTGGATCCCCGGAACCTGGGAGGCCTCTGTGGGTTCGCAGACCTCGAAGAAGCTCTGAGAGACCGAATAGTTCTGGGATTAGATGACCAGATGATACAGAGCAAGATCATGGCAAAGAGGGACATCAAACTTGCTGATGTCATCAAAGACGCTACTGCAGCAGAAGCAACCAGGAAGTCGGCCGCTCGAATGCGCCGCACAAACGCACCACTCCATCAACTCGCCAGTGATACCTCACCTCGCCTAGAGAGGCACACAACAGCGACCCACCACAAGGACCTCGAATCGCCATCAGAAAATGAGGAGGAGGAGGTCAACCAGCTCCAGTCTGAACGAGACCAACGCCACCAGCAGAATCAAAGACTACCACACTAATGCGCGGGTTGTGGGGCAAACCACCCACGATCAGACTGCAAATTCCTCGACACGCTCTGCCATTTCTGTGGGAAAAGAGGCCACATTGGGAAGGTCTGTAGAAGCAAGCAAGAATCTAGCCCACTTCAGAGGGAAAACAACTACTGCCAGACCACAGGGAATTGTCCTGTGAGTCGGGAACATTTGAACCACCAACCACTCCTACAGAAATAAAACACTGGCAACTTCAATGAGATGAGAAGAGGCACACCAAACCATTACAATCAGTCACGCTTCATCGTTAGATGCAAAGAAGATCCGAGTGAAGGTCGCCATCAAAAACCAGTCTTGTGTGATGGAAATCGACTCAGGATCGTCCCTCTTGATGGTTTCCTGGAAGACCCTTAAACAATTAATCCCTGCTGTCCGGCGTCAAGACCTCAGAGCCCAAAGAATCATACTCAAAGATTATCAGGGGAACTGAATTCCAGTCGTTGGATCCAGCCAAGTCCAAGTATCATTCAAAAATCGTACTGCGTTGTTACCACTGACCATCGTCGACTGTGACCGGCCTAGTCTGTTAGGCCTTCAATGGTTCACCCCACTCGGGATCAAGGTAGCCGGTATTCACCAAACCAGAAGTGACGACTAGGAGGAGGCCCTCGTCCAGGAATTCCAGGACGTCTTTGCAGACAAATTAGGTGAGTACAAGGGGACCCCGATATCATTTAACCTTAACCCTGAAGAAGCCCCCATCCGCCTCAAGCCTCGACGGGTACCATTTGCCCTTAAACCAAAAATTGACAAGCAGCTCGATAAATTAATAGCCCAGGGTGTTTTAGAATCAACTGACCACGCTCGTTGGGAAACCCCAATCATAACACCCATCAAACTGGATGGATCATTAAGGATTTGTGGGGACTACCGGGCCACCCTTAATCACGCCCTTCAACAGAATGCTTACCCGGTGATGGTGGTGCAACACCTTCTCCATTCCCTGGGGGGGGGAAAGTCTTCACTAAATTGGATTTAGCACAGGCGTACCAACAACTGTCTGTAGATTAAAAAACCGCAGAGGCACAAACAATCGTTACGCATCGAGGCGCCTTTAAATGCAACCGACTCCAATTCGGAGTGAGCGTAGCCCCAGGGATTTTTCAAAGTCTGATGGAGAGACTCTTGCAAGGGATCAAGGGGGTCGTGCCATACTTTGATGACGTTTTAATTGCGGCCCCGAATAGAGAAATACTAGAAAAACGTCTTAAAATGGCTCTCCAGAAATTTAAAGACTCTGGCCTTAAGGTTAAAAAAAATAAATGTCAACTGTGTACAGATAAAGTAGAGTTCCTGGGGTACCTAATCAATAAACAAGGCATTCACCCCACTAATAGCAAACTAAAAGCAATCAAAAATGCCCCAAGACCCAGAAATAAGACTGACCTCCAAGATTTCCTGGGGCTCATTAACTTTTACAACATCTACTTGCCCCAGAAAGCGACCGTAGCTGAGCCCCTACATAGACTTCTCGACAAAAAAGCAACCTGGGTCTAGGGACACCAAGAGGAGCATGCATTCCGACAAGTGAAAAACTTACTAACCTCCAATGCTGTTTTAATGCAGTATAACGAGACTTTGCCTTTAACCATTACATGTGACGCGTCACCGTTTGGGGTAGGAGCCATTTTGAGTCATGTGTTACCAAATGGTAGTGAGGCCCCTATTGCCTATTTTTCAAGGACCCTATCAAAGGCTGAATGTAACTATAGCCAAATTGACAAAGACGCTCTTGTTATTGTATCTGCTGTGAAACGGTTTCATGAATATATGTATGGATGAGTTTTTATTATTATTACCGATCACAAACCTTTGCTGGGGATTATAGCGGGAGACAAGCCAACCCCCTATATACTGTCACCTAGAATGACTCGCTGGTCGGAGTTCTTAGCTGCATACAACTATAAATTACAACACCGCCCGGGGAAAGCCATTCCCCATGCTGATGCATTGAGCCGTGCCCCACTTCCGGAAACTGTCGATGACCCAGCTCCAACCCTTACGACACTCCAGATTGAAATGCTACATTCACCGCCGCTAACAGCCAGAGACATTGCGATCGAAACAAAACGAGATCCTCTCCTGGCACGAGTTCTTAGCTGGGTCGAACGAGGATGGCCAGTAGAACAAACCCCTGATGACTTCACCCGTTTCAGAAACTGGCAAACAGAACTTTTTTTGCAAAAATGCTGCATCCTATGGGGAGATAGAGTCGTCGTCCCAGAGCGGTTACAATGAGTAGTATTGAAAACATTGCATTACGGTCACCCCGGCATCATGCATATGAAAGCGCTCGCGTGAAGTTACGTATGGTGGCCGGGCATTGACAAGCAGATCGAAGCCAGGGTAAAGACTTGTCTAAAATGCCAAGAAGTCAGCAGTGCCCCACCTAAAGCAATTCCAACAGAGTGGGAAACCCCCCGGTCCCGAATCCACATTGACTTTGCGGGACCTACTAAGGGACATACATTCCTCCTAACAGTGGATGCCTATTCCAACTGGCTCGAGATCCACGACCGAGTCCGTCATCCAAAAATTGAATAGGCTATTCGCAACGCATGGGCTTCCAGACGTTCTGGTCTCCAACAACGGACCCCAGTTCACCGCCCTGGTGTTTGAACAATACTTAGCGGACCGGGGTATCTGCCATGCACTAACTTCGCCAGCGCACCCTGCGGCTAACGGCAGGGCCGAGCGCATGGTCCAATTTGTTTAAAAAAAACTCTCCACAAAATGGACTATGGGGACATTGACAACAAACTAAACAGAATACTCCTATTCCAACACATCACTCCCCACAGCGTCACCAACAAGACTCCAGCTGAACTGTTGATGGGACGCAAGCTCCGTTCCCACCTCGACCGGCTCCACCCGTCCTACAAGCCAGAGAAACCCTGTGGATCTAGCAGAAAATGCCGCGAGTTCAAGGTAGGTGACTTAGTTTTCACTAAAAACCTCTCCAGTGAACCATTATGGGTCGAAGCAACCGTAATTCAAACCACCGGGCCCAGATCGTACCGTGTGCAAACCTGGGATGGAAAAATATGGAAACGCCATATAGATCAGCTTCACTCTAGGCTACAACCCAGTTCCCGCGACTCCTGTGACTCTCAAACTGAGGGGGGAGGGGATGTCGAAGAAACCGAATTCGAGATGGTGGAAAGCAGAATCGAAGGAAGTCAGCAACTGGGCGTGATACATGAAGAAGAATCAGGGAGGGGTTTGGCCTTGCCACAGAGGAATACCTCAATGGAGGCAAGCCCGCAAAGATCGGAGGACAACAATGACAGAATTAGCGGCACCGAGTCATCCAGTGAGGATGCGGAACCGCCTGTACCAGATATTACCAAAAATGTCCCGGACTACAGACAGGGACCAGTTGGACAGCGCAAATCTAATAGACAGTTAAAACAACCTACATATCTTAAGGATTACGTCACCGCACCCCTCAAATGGAACCTGGGGGAAAGGGTGTTATGAACTAATAAAGGCGCTTAAATAAAGTTTTAACAAACCCTAAGAAAAAGCAGGGTTCTAATCCTGCACTTCTGATTGGCTGATAATAGCGATATCGGATTGGTCCTTTCTGGGGAATCTGATTGGCTGTTAACAAGCCACTCTCATTGGTTCAAGGGTTTAACACTTCCAAGTTTCTCATTGGCTAATAGGTCAGCAGCCTACCCTATAAAAGGGCTGCTGCTGCCCTAGGGTTTGGCTCTGTTCAGCATGATTAATAAAGAGTTGAAGTTCACTGTTCACTGCCTCGTCTCCGTTCCTTGCACCCATGTGCAGAACTTAACATGTGCAATAGAAAATAAATAACTGCCACGCATTCACCTTTGGAGTTTTCACTTTTTCACCAGTTTTAAATGTGCTCCTGGATCTGGATAAATAAGCTGCATTTAAGGCCCGTGCCAAAGCCCAGATTGTGTTGTAAATGAAATAGTTGTCCCGAGTCAGGATTGGATTCCTCTCCTCTTCCATGAGAGCTTCCAGATCTTCTCTCTGCCTGCACCGTCTCCAGACTTTCACCCAAAAAGCATTGTTGGTATAGGAACACAGGAAGGAGATCTCTGCATAGTACCTCATAAAAGAATCAAGGTTCAAATAACTAACATCCTTTGCAATTTGATTTTTCTTCATAGGAAAGGAAAATATGCTATGGATGTATTCAACAGGAAAAGATTGTTTTTTCATATAAATAGTGAAGTCCCAGCGTATTGTGGTGAGCAGGACTTTTCCTCTAGGAGGCTCAGCTACTCGTTTAAATATTAGATCCATAAGTAAAATCCCTACATTGAATGAACTGAATTCTGCACCAAAAATAAAGACATTCACATTTTTCCAACTGAGGTATAAATGCCATTTTATGTTCGCTTTCCGAGAAGCTGGGATAAAGATTTGTGATAAAACTGGGCAAATGCCATTCCTGACCAGCATGGAAGTCAACATCCTCATGAACCTTTGTCCATTCTCAGTGTCTGGAGCAAGGAGACCCACCAAGGTCCACCTAAAATGGAGGACCAGTTTCACAATCCCTGGGTACTGGCCTCCTTCAGCAGGGAGCATTGGGTAGAAGAAAGGATTTTTATCACTCACAACCTGGGAATCAAAACCGTGACTGATCTGAAAAGGAAAGTAGAAGTTAATTTTTTTGAGAGAGAGAGACTATAAAAACAATATGCAGTCCTAATGGAGGAATTGTTCCACTCCTAATCATTCTGTTTACATTGCCTCTCATATGGCTGTGGGCAAATGCAAGGAATGTGGAAAGAGCTTTGCTCAGAATGGTAATCTTATTTCTCATAAAAGGATTCATGCTCAGTAGAAACTACATAGCAATAGCAATTCCACAATGCTTTACAGCACTCTCTGAGCAGTTTACAATGCCAGCATATGGTCCCCAGTATTGTGAATTAATAAAAGTGCTTGAATAAAGATTGTTGAAACCTTAAAGTAAAGTGCAGGGTTCTGGCCCTGCACTTCTGATTGGCCGATAATAGTGATATCAGATTGGTCCATTCAGGAGAATCTGATTGGCTATTAACGAGCCTTTCTCATTGGTTAAAAGAGCTAACGTTCCTGTGTTTTCATTGGCTAAATACCCAAGAGCTTGCCTATATAAAGGGGGCTGTTTTGGCCGTATTTAGAACTGTTGCAACATGTTAAATAAAGAGTTGAAATTCACTGTTCATCAACTCGTCTCCACTTCTTGCGCCACGCACAGAACATAACACTGGTGACAAAGGTGGGATGTGGAGATGTCAGAGCTGACTGAACACTACAGAGCAATAACAGAGCATGTGGCTGAAACGCACCAACAGCGGAACCATGTCCGGCAGCGTCATACCACCCGCTCCATTCGACCCGGCACAAGAAGACTGGGACTCATATATGGATCGCTTCCAGATGTTTCTGGAGACCAACAATTTGAAGGATGCCACTACCGGAAAGAAACGGGCGGTATTCCTAACTCATTGCAGACTGACCGTATTCAAGATGGTCAAGGCGCTAGTGAAACCGGCAGAAGTGAAGTCCATGAACTGGGACGTCCTCGAACCCCTGCTAAGGGCCCACTATGCACCGACCATACCAACGCTCGTTAGAAGGCATGAATTTTACCAGAGAGATCAGCGGAAGGGCGAAAGTGTTGCTGATTTCATAGCTGATCTCCGGAATCTGGGAGGCCTATGCGGGTTTGCCGACCTCGAAGAAGCCCTGAGAGACTGAATAGTTCTGGGATCAGATGCACCAGGCGTGCAGAGTAAGCTGATGGCAAAAGGTGACATCAGCCTTACAGATGCCATCACTGACGCTACTGCAGCTGAAGCAACAAGGAAGTCGGCTGTCCGAATGTGCCGCACCCAAGCCCCACTTCGCCAACTCGCCAGAGAAGTTTCACCTCACTTAGAAGAAGAGGCAATGACAGCCCACTACGAGGACCTCGAATCGTCATCGGAAAGCAATGAAGAAGAGGTCAACCAGCTCCGGCCTGAACGAGACCAATGCCAGAGATCGCAGTACCAATGCGCTGGTTGTGGGGCAAACCACCCCCGATCAGACTGCAAATTCCTCGACGCGCTCTGCCATGTGTGCGGGAAAAGAGGCCACATTGGATGGGTCTGTAGAAGCAAACAAGGACCCAGCCAGCCCCTGATGGGGGCTAACTATCACCAATCTACAGGAAGCCGTCCTGTAAAGCGAGAACCCTTGAACCACCAATGGAAAAATCACTCCTACAGAAACAAACCCCTAAACTACTCAACGAAGCGAGAAGAGGCACACTAAATTATTACGATTGGTCACACCTCATCACTGGATGCCAAGAAGATCCGGGTGAAGGTGGCTATCGAAAACCAGCCTTGTATGATGGAAGTTGATTCAGGATCGTCCCTCTCGATGGTTTCCTGGAAGACCCTCAAGCAACTCATCCCTAGCAACACCTTCTCCATTCCCTGGGGGGCGGAAAAGTCTTCACTAAACTAGATCTAGCCCAGGCATACCAGCAATTGCCTGTAGACAAAAAAATGGCAGAGGCCCAAACAGTCGTTATGCACCGAAGTGCATTTAAATGTAACTGACTCCAATTTGGAGTAAGCGTGGCCCCGGGAATCTTTCAAAATTTGATGGAAAGACTATTACAAGGGTTAAAGGATGTTGTCCCCTATTTTGATGATGTTTTAATTGCTGCTCCAACTCAAGAAATACTAAGGGAGCACCTGGGGTTGGTTCTTCAGAGATTTAAAGACTCGGGTCTCAAAGTTAAAAAAAACAAGTGTCAACTATGTACGGATTGAGTAGAATTTTTAGGATATTTAATAGATAAACAAGGCATTCACCCCACCAATAGCAAACTTAGGGCAATCAAAAATGCCCCCAAACCCCGCAATAAGGCTGATCTCCAAGCTTTCCTAGGCCTTATCAATTTTTATAACGTCTTTCTGCCTCACAAAGCAACCGTAGCCGAACCCCTACATCGTTTATTGGACAAAAAAGCAATTTGGGTTTGGGGGCACCGAGAGGAACATGCGTTTTGACAAGTAAAAAACCTATTGACCTCTGATGCTGTTTTGATGCAGTATAATGAGACTTTGCCTTTAACAGTTACATGTGATGCATCACCATTCGGAGTGGGCGCCATTTTGAGCCACGTTTTATCAAACAGAAGTGAAGCCCCTGTTGCCTATTTTTCAAAAACGCTATCAAAAGCAGAACGCAATTACAGTCAAATCATAAGGAAGCTCTTGCTATTGTATCTGCTGTTAAACGATTTCATGAATATATTTATGGGCGAGCTTTCACTATAATAACTGACCACAAACCTTTACTGGGAATAATAGCGGGAGATAAACCAACCCCTTATATATTATCTCCCAGAATGACTTGCTGGTCAGAATTCTTGTCTGCCTATAATTATAAGTTGCAACACCGCCCGGGGAAAGCCATTCCCCATGCTGATGCATTGAGCCGTGCACCACTTCCAGAAACCATTGACGACCCTGCTCCAACCGTCACAACACTGCAGATCGAGACACTCCAAAAACCGCCGCTGACAGCTCGCGATATCGTGATTGAAACTAAACGCGATCCCATTTTAGCACGTGTCCTCAGCTGGGTAGAGCGTGGATGACCATTGGACCAAATCCCTGACAACTACGTTCCCTTCAAAAGTCAACAGACGGAACTGTTTTCCCAGAAAGGCTGCATAATTTGGGGCGATAGAGTCGTTGTCCCAGAGCAGTTACAGCGAGCGGTACTGAGAACCTTGCATGATGGCCACCCTGGCATTGTGTGCATGAAAGCACTCGCACGAAGCTATGCATGGTGGCTGGGCATAGACAAGCAGATCGAAGCCTGGGTAAAAACTTGTCACAAATGCCAGGAAATCAGCAATGCCCCACCGAAAGCAACCCCAACAGAATGGGAAACACCCAGGGGACCATGGTCCCATATTCATCTGGACTTTGCGGGACCTACAAATGGACAAACATTTTTATTAACAGTGGATGCCTACTTGAACTGACTCAAAATCCATGAGATGAAAAATACAACAACCAAATCAGTCATCAGGAAATTGGATAGATTATTTGCAACACATGGACTACCGGACGTTCTGGTATCCGACAACGGGCCCCAGTTTACCGCGCTTTCTTTTGAACAGTATCTGGCGGACCGCGATATTTGCCATGAGCTACCTTCACTGGCGCATCCTGCGGTCAATGGAAGGGCTGAGGCCATGGTAAAATTCGTCAAAAGAACTCTACATAAAATGGACTATGGCGATATTGAAGACAAGATTAACCAGATACTCCTTTTGCAGCACATCACTCTACACAGCGTCACCAACAAAACTCCCGCTGAGTTATTGATGGGACGAAAACTCCGTTCCCACCTCGACCGACTACACCCATCATACGAATCTGAAAAACCACACGGATCCAGCAGGAAATGCCGTAATTTCCAGGTAGGCAACTTGGTTTTCGTGAGAAACTTTTATGGCGACCCATTGTGGGTCGAGGCAACTTTAATCCAAGTAACTGGACCCAGATCGTACCGAGTGAAATGTCGCAATGATGGAATATGGAAGCGCCATATTGATCAGCTGCGTTCAAGGCTGCAGTCTGGGGTCTGTGATTCCGGTTATTTCCAAACTAAGGGGGTAGGAGACGCCGAGGAGGCTGAGTTTGAAATGGCGGAAAGCACAAGCAGAAGAAATGACCGCTCAGACACAACATGTGAAGAAGGATCGGGGACAGGGGTAAACTCGCCTCAAAGGAATACCGAGGACATTAGTGGTAACGGAAGTTTAGATACAGAACCAGAGGCACACTGTTCACCAGATAACGTCCTACCCCAACAAGACTCTAGACAAATACCGAGAGGACAACGTAAATCAAATAGACAATCAAAATAACCTGCCTACCTCAAAGACTACGTTACCGCACCCCTTAAATGGAACCAGGAGGAAGGGGTGTTGTGAATTAATAAAAGTGCTTGAATAAAGATTGTTGAAACCTAAAAGTAAAGTGCAGGGTTCTGGCCCTGCACTTCTGATTGGCCGATAATAGCGATATCGGATTGGTCCATTCAGGAGAATCTGATTGGCTATTAATGAGCCTTTCTCATTGGTTAAAAGAGCTAATGTTCCTGTGTTTTCATTGGCTAAATACCCAAGAGCTTGCCTATATAAAGGGGGCTGTTGTGGCCGTATTTAGAACTGTTGCGCCATGTTAAATAAAGAGTTGAAGTTCACTGTTCATTGACTCATTTCCACTTCTTGCGCCACGCACAGAACATAACACCCAGCAATCTGGGTCCTTGTTTTGCCCACCTCAGAAGGATGAAAGCTGAATCAACCATGAGCCTGTCAGAATCAAACTCCTGACTGTGAGCAATTAGCCTGCATTCTAACCACTGACCCACCATGTCTCTATAGATTGCTATCTGTATGCATATTGTGCCTTTCATATCCAAACAGGACAAGGTTGAACCCAACAAAATGAAATTTAATGTGGAGAAACGTAACATTTTACACCTGGGAAGGAAAAACAAATTACCTGAAACCTGGCTCAAAAACAGTAACTGTGAAAGGATCCTTGAAATCCAAATGGATGATCATTTAAGCATGAATTACTTGTATGCAGCTGCAGCCATAAAGCTAATACAATCCTTGGTTGTATAAACAGAGGCATAGAATCAAAACCACATGAAGTATTAGTACCGCTTCATAAAGCCTTAGTAAGACCACACCTGGAATACTGCATCCATTTTGGGTCATCACATTACAAAAAAGATTTTGAAATTTTGGAAAAAGTGCAAAGAAGAGCAGCTAGATAGATTAAAGACCTGAAGACTAAAACAAGAACGGTTATAGGAACTGGGCATGGCTAGTTTAGTGAAGAGAAGGACCAGTGGAGACATGATAGCAGACAGCAGGGGCTGCCACAGAGAAGAAGAGGTGAAGCTATGTTCCAAAGCACCCAAAAGCCAGACAAGGAACAATGGATGGAAACTGAACAAGGAGACATTCAACCTGGAAATAAGGAGAACCTTTCTAACAGAACAATCAAGTAAAGGAAATGCTTGCCTTTGGAAGTTGTGGAGCTTCATCACAGGAGGCTTTCAAGAAGAGATTGGACTGCCACGTGTCAGAAATGGTGTAGGGTCTCCTGCTTAGGTAGGGGGTTGGACTAGATCACCTACAAGGTCCCTTCCAAGTCTGTTAATCTAAAATCTATAATATATAATAGTTTTTCCCCTGAACACCATCACTCAGCTAAACAAATAATTCCCTCAACACTGTCTAACTATATACAAAGTCTGCACTACTATTACTATTAATCTTCTCTTCACTCCTTATTGCCCATCCCCTCCCAATTGTGACTGTTTGGCTGTAACTTCATCACTTGTATCATTATGAGTTATGACTTTTTCCTAGTATGATTTGATTGGTTATTGTACCCTATGACAATTATTAAGTGTTGTACCTTATGATTCTTGACTCTTGACAAATGTATCTTTTCTTTTATATACACTGAGAGCATTTGCACCAACAAAAATTCCTTATGTGTCCAATCACTACTTGGCCAATAAAGAATTCTATTCTCTATCTAATCTTCTACTTCAATAGCAATAGCAAAAGCAATTAGCACATGCTTTACAGCCCTCTCTAAGTGGTTTACAGAGTCAGCCTCTTGTCCCCAACAGCCTGGGTCCTCATTTTACCCACTTTCCAAGGATGGAAGGCTGAGTCAACTTTGAGCCTGGTGAGATTGGAACTGCCAAATTGCAGTCAGCACCAGTTAGCAGAACTAGCCTGCAGTGCTGCCACCGCAGCTCTTCAATGAAGTATTTGGCTATTGCAAATAAACAGCAGAGATGTACAGTCTGTATTATGAGTGTACCAGAGAGAGAATTGTCTGCTTCAATCTTCTCTACCACTTGATAAAACCTTCATCCTTACTTCATGCAATTCACACAATAGAACTGTTCTCTTCATTTACAACAGAGGATGTCTGGCTGCAAGTTGCATGTCTAAAAATGGTCTTCACAACAAAGACACACCTGTGGGATTTTATTGGTTCCCAACATGGTCGAAATCTGGATGGAGATGTCAGTATCAGTCACTTCAAGAACAGCCCTGGTATTTCTCTGCCTTCCACAGATATAGTTGGGAACATTGGCCTCCCCCTCTGAAAGCAGGTCCAGCAAAGCCTCTGAAGTCATTTGTGCTCTGAAAAAATTGTCATAGATGTTGTATCCCAGGGTGACATTGAACAAAATGTTGGGATTCTTGTTGATTGCTTGGATTGCAAAAAGGAAGGATAGGATTTTCCAGTACTCTGTTGCTGGTTTCCTGAAAGTATGAATGTATCAGGACATAACCAATGGAAACAACATTTTATTTAATTGTTAAATTTAACAATCCTATTTTTAATCCATCTAAGGCTGAGAGGTTTGGAGGCATTTTTAAATATTGACCCCACCCCCCAAAAAAATCTCACCTATCAAATAGAACTCTGGGATATTCTCCATTTTTCTTTTATTTTTGGATGTTGAATGCATACTATTTTTTAGTTAGTCTAATTATTGTTAGCATTCTCTTTTTAAAATTTATATTTATAAATAATTGTTTATGCAAATGAAATATTAATTAAAAGAAGAAAGGAATGAGAAAAATAGAGAAAGGAACAAAAGGTCCAAGAAATTAAAAAAGAAAAAGAATAAAACCTGTTTTCCCACCTTATTTTCAACAGATAATTTTTCATTTCTGCAAATTCTACATTTTTCACAATCTAGTCCTCCACTGTGAGAATTCCATGATTCTTCCATTATTGAACAAACAACAATCTTGCCAAAGTTACCATTTATAAACACTATGAATGTTATCTAATTCTTTTCTCAGTAATCCCAGTAAAATAATAGCTCTAGTTTAATCACAATTTTTACTCTTACATTTCTCACAAGTCCACCCTGCATGATAAAATGTTTCACCATGCTTTTCACAATTCCTGCATTGGTTGAAATTGTTTACATATCTTTGATAATTTGTCCTATAGCAAGAATACATTATTTTATTTCAAAACTTTCTCTTAACTTATGACGGAATGTAAACCGAATACCAATTACCCAAATTCTTTGCATCTTTATTTAATATCAGAATCAAATAGTGCATTCATTGAACCTGTTCAATCTCTGTTTCAAATCTTTAAAACTTTATACATTTTTATTATTACATGTTCATCATTTCCACATAATATAGTTTCAAAATCAGTTTTAGCTTATTCTTCACATGGTCCTTATTCTTGCTGTTGTATTAAGATTTCAAACTGACTTTCAATCTCTTTCTATCCCTTTGTCTATTTATGTTCTCAATAATTAATAATTGGAAGTATGGCCTATTATTCCAGGTGAAATATAGAATCAATAAAGGACACATATTAATAGAGACACCTGCAATGACACATAAAATTTTTCACATAAAAAGGTCATTTTTCTACCCATCCAGATGACCTTATTGGACATCAGAGTGGTGGAAGGGAAGAACCATCCTCTCTTGTTCATCCATATTCCAACTCTGCTAAGAGTATGTCAAGAAAATCAAATGCTTCTTCTTCAAAGTCAAGAAATACCGAAGGTATCTGCTGATTACTCATTTGATCATTTTAAATCAGGTTCATCAACTGAAAAGGATGAGCCAAGGATGAAATGAGACAGAAAGAGAGAAAAACTAGCAGATCAAAGAGATCATTCATTGTAAGAGAGGCCACTAAAACTTTAGAACTTAAGGTGGAATGAAGAGGCTCTAATTCTGTGCACGAAATTTGACCTACAGAGAAATTTGAGTCAAAGGAGATTTGTTGAAGCTTATTGGTAGAAGGAGCATTCTCGTTGCAGAGATAATGCCACCAATGAGAAACTCTCCTGGCTTGTAATAGTTCTGTGGGTGCATCTCGTCCCTCTTCAGAGTCAGCAGACATTTGGCTCTGAGACTTCCCAGAACTTCCTGGGGCAGCAGAAGCAGCAGAAGCAGCAACATGACTTGTGTTCCTGACAGAGTCTCCAGCCTTGCTTTGAAGACACAGTGAAAGGAAGAAGTGGAAGAAGGCAAAACCCTCTTCCAAGACAAAAGCTCCAGAAGTTTCCTGATCACAACAGAGTCCAGGCAAGCCTTCATATCTGTATCCCCTGCCTGTCATAAAAGCTTTCAAGGTTCTCTCTCTCTCCAGGGCCATTTATGCCCGCAAGATTTTCCAGTGGAAAGAGATTAGTCAACAAGGCATTGTTATGATATCAAAGTGGAAGCTTGTTATTGCTGTGTTTGTGTGACGTCTGAAAGCAATCCAAAATGTCTTTTGAGATTTAGCACCAAGAGAATAAATAAATCACTATGATTTGGATAATGGCAACAAGAAGAGACAACATCTCTCTAAACTCGGAGTGAGTCAATAAGCAGGGACCCAATGGGAAGAATCACAAATTGGGTGAAACTCTGAAAATGTGCCCAGGAGTGAGACAGGAGAACTTTCTCCCAAACTTCATTTCTCCCAAACATTTCATTCCTACAATTGCATCATCATTGCAGCATTACAACATTGCAGTATTACAGCATCATGGCAGTTGGTCAGCTCTTTAAGTATTTCCCTGACACATCCCTTAGAATATCTCTCAATATATTCCAATCTCAACAGAGAATTTTGGCATGAATCTGAAATGTCAATCCTCAATATGGATACAGTTGATTCCGATTTCTCTTCAGTTAAGAGATGAGTGCCCATTTTTGTTCCTATGATATTCTTCTCTCTTACAATGTTCCAAAACAAAATAAAATCCCTGAAAATCTCTTCTATTAATTATAGACATCAAAATATTGACTTTGGGTTCTACTATTAGGACATTTCAATTTTGAAGAAAAAGTAGACATTTTTCTTCACTGGAGAAAAGCCATTATTTGTTTGTAAAGGTGGAACTAAATGATAAAATAAACCAGAAAATGATGGTGGCCAGAGACCAGTGTGTAAAATACAGGAAAATATGTACATGTTTAGAAATAGGTAAAATTAGGATAGCATAAGATTTTTAGATATAAAACCTATGAAACCAATTGAACTGATCTAGGCAAGTAAAACTAATAAAATCCTCCATCTATAAAACTTGCCTCATTTGTTTGATATTCTACAGTCCTTGTTTGTATGCATGTAAAGAATCTGTCAGAAAATGGAGTGGGGAAGTCATTAATTTGTTGGCATCCAATGTGGCCCAGAGCAGGGCAAGTACAAGGAAATTCTTGGCCTCCCCTCTATGAAACTGTTAGGGATACACACCCTAACAGAACGTGCAATGGCAGTCTAGCAGGTAGGTAAATGATGTGAGATAAACATTGTTGTAGTTTACACTCAGTAAGACAGATACACTGTGCCAGTTAAATAGTTTTTTATTCCAGCAAGAGTTATAGCATAGTCAAAACAGTCCATATGTCATAAACTAGTTCAGTCCATCCAGGGATTTTTTCAGTTGCAAAGTCCAGTGTTGAAAATAGAGATCAGTAAACTTACAAATAATCAGTCCAGCAATATATCTCTTTTGCAGTCAGAGATATGAAGAAAATCAAACCCCTTTCCTTCTCTCAGCAATAGCAGGGAAACACACAGTTATCCATCATTGTAAGCTCTCCAGTAAAAGCCAGCAAACAATGAGCTCTCTTGCTCCCTCTGATGGTGATTTTACAACTGCACCCAAAATACATGTATTAACAGTTAAAGTGATACATACACTTAAACTCACAAACATAGTTTATATATTATTTTTACCCAAACTAAGTTAGGTAATCAATGTTATCCCTGATTTTCTAGTTTTTATATCTGTTGCAAAACTTGCATCAGCATATGCACTTAAAATCAAATCATCTTTTGGCTCCAAATACAATGCAAAGTGCATTGTCTTTTTAAGATACCTTAATATACGCTTTAGCGCTTGCCAGTGTCTTTCAGTGGGTTCAGCATTGAATCTTGCCAATTGATTAATGCTATAAGCAATGTCTGGCCTTGACCAATTACATATATATGATAAGCTACCTATTAATGATTGATAAATAGTTTTAGCAAATTTTGAACTTTGAGCATCAGTATGACAAAATTCTTGACTCATTGGAGTTTTTGCTGGCTTACAAAGTTCCATTTTATACATTTTTAGCAATTGGTAAATTTTATCTTCTTGTGATATCTTATATCCACTATTGGTTTTGTTTATTGTCAATCCTAGATATTGTCTTATTTCTCCTAATTGCTTTAATTTTATCCTCTTACTTAATAATGATATTATCTCAGTAGCTTCATTATTTGTCTTAGTAATTAAAGCAATATCATCTGTAAACAACAATAATAATGACACCGTTCCATTTGTCTCTTTCTTAAATAAACATGGATCAGCTAAACCAGCTTTAAATCCTATATTATTTAACTCTTTCACAATATATTGGTTCCATTCATAACCAGATTGTTTCAATCCATAGAGACTTTTATTCAGTTTCCCACAGTTATTATTATTTTTATCATCCTTTATACCTACTGGTTTTCTTAAATATATAGTGTGCTGCAATGATGCATGCAGATAGGCAGTTTCTACATCTAAATGATTTATGATATAGTTCTTCTTAGCTGCCCACACTAAAGCTGCTCTTAAGGTTGTTGCCTTTAAATTTGGTGCAAATACCTCATCATAATCACATGCAGTTTGATTAAATCCTTGAGCTACCAACCTAGCCTTATGAGTAACAGTCCCATTTTTACCTGTTTTTAACTTAAATATCCATTTGCAGCCAATGGACTTTTTACCTGGAGGTAATTTGGCATTTTCATAAACTTTCATTTCTTTTAATGAATTTAATTCTTTCTCCATTGCTGTATGCCAATTTTCTTGTTCCTTTGCAGGATACATCTTAAATTCTTCAACAGCAGTTGGAACTTTACTAACTTGGCAAATTATATTTGTTTGATACCTGTCAGGTGGTCTGGTTACATGTGTAGAACGTCTAGGTATTACAGGGCTTACAGGTGGACTTTCATTTATTAACTGTTCTACCTGTTCCTGATTAACTATTTCTTCCTGTTCTGGTATTTCTTCCTGTTCTGGTCCTATATGCTCTTCCTGTACTTCCTCTTTAATTGTACTCTTCTTATTACTGATTTGTTCTTTTGGTCTTTTGTAGGTTTCTATAATTACTTCCTTACTTGAATCTTATTCCCATAGCACCCTGCAATGATACAATTATTTCTGGTATATCAACTAGATTCTCATTGTACAAATATCATATTTAAAATATCTTGGTGGGGCATTTCACAGCTCAGCTAAGGGGACAGGGTATATATGATAACTGCCCTACTCAAAAGAGATAAGTGGCCATCTTGCAATTTGCTGGACAAGGATTATTGTCCAACTAATCATAATCAAGGGTTGAACTCTTGGAAAATTTTGAAAGTCAAAATTCTTCTGTTTCACATTTTTACATTTCTTCTGCTCATAAGCTTCTCTTTTGTATTCAGATCTGACCTCAAAATGATAATGTAGCACTTAGAGATAAAGATGCAGCCCAGTAGACCAACACTGGAGGCTAAGATGAAGAAGACCTGCACAGCCACCATGCATTTCCCTTTGGTGCTCAGGTAGGTGGGCACAAAGGAGATCCAGACACTGCAGAAGACCAACGTGCTGAAGGTGATCAGCTTGGCTTCGCTGAAGGCCCCAGGGAGATTCCTGGCCAGGAAAGCCACTGTGAAGCAGATGGCAGCCAGGAAGCCCAGGTAGTTGAGGGTGATGTAGAACATGACAACAGAGCCTTCATTGCATTGCAGGATGATCTCTCCAGGCTGGGAGTAGAGATCAGAGTCAATGAAGAGGGGAAAAACTCCCAGCCAGATGGAACAGATGATTATTTGGACAGCAGAACAAGAAAGGATGGTGGAGTAGGACAAGCTCTTTCCCAACCATCTCTTTACCCAATTGCCTGGTTTTGTAGCAAGGAAAGAGAGCACCACTGTGATTGTCTTGGCCAAAAGAGAAGAAATGGTAACTGAGAAGACGATGCTGAAAACTGTTTGTCGGAGAAGGCAAGTGGCTTTCCTTGGTTGATCAATGAAGAGAAGAGGAGACAAGAAGCAAAGCAGGAGGGAGACCAGGAGGATGTAAGAGAGGTCTCGGTTGTTGGCTTTGACAATAGGAGTTTCTCGGTATTGAATGAATATAATTAAGAAAAGGATTTTGACAAAGAACATGTTATTAAAGCAAAGAGAAGAGCTGGCAGATTTATTGAAAATTCAAGTTACGAACAAAGTTAAATATTTGGGGATATATTTGGGGATATACAAGATGTACTACATTGAAAGAGAATAATTATATTAAGCTTAAACAGTAGATAGCATCCGACCTGAAAAAATGGGAAAACCTACAACTGTCATTGATAGGTAGAATTTCAACAATCAAGATGAATATTTTACCCAGAATTTTATATTTGTTTCAAACAATACCAATCACGTTAAGTAAGGATTACTTCGAAGAATTAAATAAAATTGTGTTGAAGTATATATGGCAAGGCAAGAAAGCGAGAATAAAATTAAAACTTTTACAGGATGCTAGAATTAGAGGAGGATTTGGCCTTCCTAATTGGGAGTTGTATTATCAAGCTGCAAACTTAATGTGGGTTAAAGAATGGATAACGTTAAGAAAGACTAGATTGTTGACATTAGAAGGTCATGATTTATTATTGGGTTGGCATGCTTTTTTATGGTATAAGGGAACTAAATCACAGGGTTATTTTAGAAGGCATTATATACGGGAATCATTATGGTTGAATTGGGAGAAAATTAAGAAACAATGTTATTTGAAAATTCCAGTTTGGTTATCAACTATTGAAGCTTTTTCGTATCCTATAACTTATAAGAAGGAACAAACAGATATGAGGAAATATTGGATGAAAAGGGTGAACTTAAAACGATGCAAAATTTAGAAGAACAAGGTATAAAGATGAATTGGTTTTCATATGCGCAAATACATGCAAGGTATCTTAAAGATTCTAAAATAGAAGAATTTTATGATAAATTGACTGACTTAGATAGGATTTTGAAAAGTAATGATGAAAAAGTGATTAAAAAATTATATAGTTATTTGTTGGAAATTAAATTAGAAGAAGAACAAGTTAAAGAAACAATGATTGCTTGGGGGAAGAATTTTGGATATGGGATTGATTTAGAGAAATGGCAAAAACTGTGGTCACAAAATTATAAAATGACAATGTCAACAGCATATAAAGAAAATTTGTATAAGATGTTTTACAGGTGGCACTTTCCCCTGACAAGAATAGCAAGAATGTTCAAGAATAAATCTGAAAAGTGCTGGAAATGTCATCAGATACCTGGCTCATATTACCATATGTGGTGGACTTGTGAGGAGGCCAGGAAATATTGGACTAGAATTCGCATATGGCTGGAAAAAATGATAAAGAAACACATAGATTTGAAAACAGAGATTTTTTTATTGGGAATCGTACCTGATATATATAATAAAAATTTAAAATATCTGATTGTAAATGTATTAACAGCAGCTAGGATTGTATTTGCTAAACATTGGAAGAGTGAGAAAATACCAATAGAGGAAGAAATTATTAAGAAAATATTGGAATGTGCTGAAATGAGTAGATTGACATTTGAAATTAGAGAACAAGAAGATAAACAATTTTATGAAGTTTGGGATCTTTTTTATCAATGGTTAGATAATACAATATGATAATAGAATATTTAGAAATTTAGGAAATAATGAATATATAATTTTTTTTGGCTTTGATAATTTTTAAGAATATTTTATTATGATAGATTTGATATGATTTCATGATTTGTCATAAAATAATTTAACTTAATTATAGTTATCTTGCTTAAGTATGAATTAGTAAAATTATAGTCAAATGATTGTTCAATAATGATATTGGGATATTTTATTGATGATTGATAATGTGAGTTATTTTGTAATATAATTATTCTGATGACTATGAAATGGATGCACAAAAGGGAGTGGTAAACCAATCGATACACTGTAAATTTATGAAGAATGCTCTAATTTTTTTATTTTTATTTTTATATTTTTTTTATGTCATGTTTTATGTCTTATATGTTTTTTGTCTGTTGTTAAAATCAATAAAACTTTTACAAAAAAAGAAAAGGACTGTGGTTAGGAAGAAAAGTAAGGCAAAAGAGACAAGGATGATTCCCAGATCTTCTTCATAAGACAGGAAGGTTATAACTTTCAGGATACATTGGACTCATTCCTCATTTGGATATTGATCATCTGGACACTTGGTGCACATTTCTGTATCTGAGAAAACAAAAAACCAATATTTCTTTAACATTCTGCCCTTCACATTTCAAGTAACATCTTTGCGGATAAAAGCTGATACCAGCACCAGTTTGCAAAATGTATTTCTTAATAACTGCTCAAAAAGAAGATAGGAAGACCATCACTTTCTAAACCATACAGAGCTAACATCTAGGAAACCAGGAACAATCCTAGGACCAATGTGATTTCCTATGTGTTCCACAGAATTTTCATGGTAACTCAGGTTATTAGAAGTAAATGATGAATCAGTTCATCTTAGCAGGCACATTTATTGGATCCTTCCAGATGGATCTATAACCCTACTGGACTCGGAGAATGCCTCTCTTGTGAAATCTAGTTGGCTGGAAGAAAAAGGTCTCTGGAATGACTACTGGGATGAGTGGTAATATCGGTGTGATGAGATGCACCCATAACTGTCCATACCACCTCATTGTGGACAAGTAAACCTTCCAGTGATCCACAAGGGGTGGCCTATGTAGAGTATTCCAATAATCCTTCCAGGAAGTGGACCTAATTCTCTAAGTTTCAAAGAACCCAGATGTTCCAAGAAAGACAAATGTGGAAGGATAGATGTAAAAAGCAGCATTTTCTCTGGCAGTAGCAAAACTTGTCCAATATGCCATACTCTTTAATCCCTATCAAAGTCTTTACTATTTTTCATTTTGATGAGAAATCATGCAGTTTGAAAATAAACAAAAAATCTGTTGAGATTCATTCTGTCCTTTAACTTTCACTTTTATGAAAATTGCCATGGATGAATCCATTTCCTCCAGGCCTACCCTTTTCTTTGGTGTCACCCACCTTCCTGAGTGGAGATGGTCCCCTCGGGACAAGGAACACAATCATAGCAGCAAAATGGCTCTCCTTCTCGCTTCTGCTTGACAAATCCAGGATGACATTTTTCCACACATTTGGACTCAGGCAGAGACTAAGCAGAAACACAAAAGAATGCCAAAGTATATGTGTTAGCATTAACCATCCTGACATGCTGACGTACTCTTGAAATAAAAGTGACCGCTGAGTTTCTAGAACTATTATGATATGAGGTAGCGGTGAAGTCATGAGAACAGGTCCCTCAGAAAATGTAAGTCAGGAATCTTTTGCTGCAGAAAGTGGGGGGGGGGATTTATAAGGCCCAGCTAGGTATCCATGAGAAGGTCCTTTCTGTTGAAGAACTACAATTAGGTAACAATAACTGGCTTGGAAGAATAAATCCATATTTGTTATTAGTTAAATTTGGAGCTCATTTTCATCCCAGAATTTCTTCCCAAATTCTTGGACCTCCTTCATTAAAGCAGAAGGCCAATTGCACTATCCCAGTGGAATGAAAGATTGGAGTAGATAAGTCTAGCCAGGTCTGGGTTTCTTAGAAACTTTATGCCCTGCTTTTCTATGGGACAGTGGCCCCAACCAAGACAAGGTTAATCTTAGTTCCAAAACTTATTTCCAAGGAGAACAAAAGGACCTCAGTCCAAACTTGAATTCAGGCACTGGTCAATAAATTCAGGCACTAGTCAATAAATTTATCTTCTTGTTTGCTATTTGAAGACAAGGAAGAAGTGGATCACAATCTCTAGCACTTGAGGGATTAGCCCTCTCTTACCATTCGCATGCAGCTTCTCCATTTCAACACTGAGCCAGGGTGAATAGGCTTAGCCCAATGAAATTGGTCAGAAGCCTTTCGAATAGACACCAATATTTCTCCTACCCTGTTGTGCAACTTTAGCCATGAGAGATGATCTTGGTTGAAAATCATTCTCTCTTCTTCAACAGTCACCAGTTTGTCTTTCATGGCACTCTTTTTGGGGAGAAACACCGAGCTAAAGATACTCAGATCAGCCTTTAAATCTCCATTTTGGTCGAAGTACAGTTTGAATTCAGAAAGATTGCAAAACTCATTCTTCTCCAGAAAAGGATGGAACTAGAATGGGAACATCCAGGTATTTCAGAAGCATTAAACTTGGTTAATTTGCCCTTTGTTCTCATTTCACAGAGGTCTAACTTGCAAATATCCTTAGTTGGTAGAAGAGGTTTAACCACTATCTTCAAAAATGAAAAAGAAAGGTTCAGCAAAATTTGTCAATCATATATTGACAATATATGTTTTGAAAACAATATCATTGACAAAATTTATCAATTATAAGAAACCTTCTAAACCATCAATAAATTGCACAAAGAAAGATAATATTCATAAATTCCTTGACAACAACAGGTGCTTGTTATAAAGAATGGATTGTCAAGAAAGTTGCCAGGCTAATCTTCTCCCAGATAGACCACATTATAAATACATCCAGATGAGCTAATTCTGCGTTATGGCTACATTAAGAGAATATTATCTGTCTGTCTATCTATTTGTCTACATCAGAGGTGTCAAAATGGATTTCTTCAAGGGCTGAATCAGCATTGTAGTTTTTCACAGGCTGGTGGGGGGAGGGGCATAGGATGGATGCCTCCTGTGGCAACCTGCCAGTTAAAATGGGATGCATGCGGTTCGCATAGAGCCCCCCTGCACCTCATTTTCACCCTTCATGGCCTCCTGCAGCACTCTGCTGGCTGTTTTCGGCCCCATCTTTTTGCCCATTTGATTGGCCTGGTTTTTGATCCATTTTACCCTGTTTTGACCCTTTCAGCCCATTTTCCAGCCCATTTTCAGACTGGCTTTTGGCCCTTTTTTGGCCCATTTTCAGCCCATGTTGGCCTGTTTTTGGGCCCATTTTGGACTGTTTTCCAGTCTGTTTTTGGTTGGCAGAGTGTTGCAGGAGGCCATAGAGGGTGGAAATAAGTTGCAGGGGCTGCACACAGCCCATTTTAACTGCAAGAGGCACTGTGGATTGATCCTTTGACAGTTCCAGGCTAGCCTCACAGGCCAGATTAAACATACCGTGGGCCTTGAGTTTAACAACCCTGGTCTACATCATCGTTATCAAATTTATATGCTACTCATCTTGTGATGCAAGGCCATGATGCATGTCTGGAGTGCCCCACCTATTATTTTTACAACCTGGGAATTTAGGGTGGATCCTATCTGAGTTTCCCTTTTTATATTGTTATGGGCTCTTCCTGCTTTTCTGATTACACATTTTTAACAGATTGTGGAACTGAGGAGGAGCTGTTTTTAACCTTGAGGAAAACCAAGAAGGAACAACAGAGCCATGTTGGTCTACTGAAGCAGAAAATCAGAAGGACTTTGGGGACATATTTTCCAACTAATAAAAGCTCTTAGAGGGAGAATCTGAAGACTGAGAAGCCACCAGTCAGATGTTTTTTAAACCATTTTTTATTTTATTTTACTACAAATCCATCTTTCAATTAATTAAGTGTGTCATCTGGGTACGTATATCTTGTGCAAGTATTTATATTTAGCATACATTTCTTGCTACAATTACATTCATATTAAAAATTACTCAATATCTTGGGTTTCCGGTTCCGCGTGGCTTCGCGATTCCTGCTGCACTTGCCGCCAAGGTACCCCCGATCCAAATGGGTCAGGGGGATATGGCTGCTCTGTTGGGACAGCCGAAGAGAGAGGGGAGCCGGACAGGGGGTTGGGGGTGCCACAGACCCCCTCCTCGTCCAGAAAAACCCCTTTTTCCCAAGGTGGTGAAGCGGCGGTCAGCAATGGCCACCACGAAGAAGCCAGCAACCGGGTAAGATTGTGATGGAGGAAGCAAGAAAAGTGAAAGTGCTGGCTGAGCCGGGTCAATCAACATCTTTTAAACTCGTTGGAATTGAGCTGTCTGAATTGCTGGAGGATATATTGTATCCCTAAGAAGATCAAAAGCGGCAGAGAAGCTGTTAAAGGGAACTTTTTTTTCTTCACTCTCCACCCCATGGAAACAGCAGATGAAGATTTGAAATTTGTTTGGGCACTGAAGGTGAATTATTCTGAAAGTTGAAGTTAAGGGACAAAAGAGTTCTTGGACATTGGACTTAAAAATTTAAGAAATTGGAAAACCCTTATTAGAGGTATGGATTTCTGATCATTTAAAAATTGATGTTGCAAGTGGAAAGGGAGAGGAAAAAAAATTGGAGCAGAAGTGGAAAAAGGAGGAGATTGCCTAGAATCTCAAAGAAAGGTACAAGGTAATTGGACCTCTTTGATTAAACAGTAACCCCAGAAAAAGAAATAGAAGAAAGAAGAAAAATATAAACTTTCGGAACTTTTTTTTTGAATTATTTTTGATTAAAAATACTTGGGTGGTTGTTTTGGGGAAAGTTTCTCTTTTCAGGATGGCATCGCTTGTGGATGAACTAAAGACTGAATATCAAAAATATAAAAAGGAAGAACAAGATGGAAAAGATACTTTGGGCACTTTATTTCAATTTTTAGAAATGGCGTTATGTACTTATGAAAAATTGATTATGCAGCAGAATGACTGGGACAAAGAAGAAGAGAAACAAGAAGCCATCTTTGATTAACAATGGGTTTTTTCCGGGGAGGAGGAGAAAGAGGATAAGAAAAAGGGGATTTTAAGATTTGAAAAAACAACCAAAAAAGAGAAAAATGAGAGGAAAGGTGGATGCAAGGTTAGAAAGCAAAGGAAAGGGAGTAAGAAAAGGGAGGAGGAGAGACAAAGGGGTAAAAAGGGCAAGGAGAAGAATAAGCAAGAGAGAAAGGGGGGAAGGAGAAGCCTTAATGGTGGGAAGCAAGATCTAAAGAAAAAAAGTTTATTCAGAGACAATGGGTGAATTTAATTAAGGATAAAAGGGGGATTCTGGAAGGTATATAAGATTGTGTTTTTATATGTGTATTTAGAGTATAAAATTTACTGTGTAATTTTAGAATCTACTAAACAGAATCCCAAGATAAATTAAGTGTTATATGAAGTACTTTTAAGTAAGGGTAATGAGCTAAAGGCGTCACTCCAATTAGTGTATAGGAGAAGTATAGTAAAAGAAAAAAGATGAATGGATAGTTGGAAATAGAACAGACAAAGAATGTTATCGAAAATGGTAATAAGATATGGAAGGATATATAAAGGTTTTGTTATTTTTTTTTGTATATTGATAAAAGGCAATAAAATTTTAATTAATAAGAAATAATTTGGATGAAAAGGAGAAGCTGGGATAAGATATGAAGTTAAATAGATAAAGTAAATATTGATATTATAATTTGGAATCATTATGTTCTATTGGTTTTCTTCTTTAATTTTTTTTTTTTTTTAGAAAAGAATTTATAAGCTGTTATGCCTTGATTGTTTGTGCACTGTTTTTGTAAAATTGATAAAATTGGTTTAAAAGAAAAAAAAGAAAATGATAATAAGATATGGAAGGATATATAAAGTGAATATGATGTTTGAATTTGTGTCTGTGTGAAGAGTTTCAACCCGGGATCAGGCAGCCTTCAGAAAAGATGTTTTAGTTTTGTTTATGTTTTGTGTTTTGTATGTTTATGAAAGGCTATAAAATTTTAATAAGCAAGAAATATAATTTGGATAAAAGGAGAAGTCTGGATAAGATATGAAGTTAAATAGATAATGTAAATATTGATATTACAATTTGGAGTTATTTTATATGTTCTATTGGCTTTCTTCTTTAATTTTTTTTTTTTTTTAGAAAAGATTTTTCAAATTGTTATGCCTGGATTGTGTATTGTTTTTTGTAAAATTAATAAAATTGTTTAAAAAAAAATACTCAATATCTTATCATTATAACAATCTTAATGCATTTTATTCAGAAAAGTTTTTACTAGGGTTCCTGCAGAAAAGAAGGGTTGGAATACATGATCTAAAGGGCTCCAACAAATTTATGAATGTAAAATTCCATGATATTAATCACAGACCTTTTAAGCACAAATTACCTACAGGAATTTATTTTAATAAGCATGTATCATTTTTGAATTAGCAGTGTTTCTGTCATAGTTCTGTTCTTGTGAACATTCTTGCTTAAGTGATTAGATTGGGCAAACTTGTAATCCCATTAATACAAATAGGTTGATATGGTCTGACATCTTCTCCTTGTTATTTCTTCCTAACAGGAACTAAGATTAATGGATCCTTGTCAAGACCCCATACCTGCCATGGCTGCAGCCTGGGAGCACCCAAACTCCCTTTCCTCTCCTTCCTTCTCCTCATGGATATGGAGGAATATGCAGCATTCAAGGCATGGACCAGAGTCATAATGGCACCGTAACAATGGTGGAAATTCCACACCCTTCTTTTTTTCTGTTTTATCACCAGTGGTGATTTCTCAATGCATCTTTTCCGGCCTTTGACAGAAATGACATGCTTTGAAAAAGAGCAGAGAAATGACTGGTGCCCAAAGGGTGGTTCCACAAAGAAATTGGGTATAAAGGCATCCTTTATTGGCCCCTTTTTTCTCTCAAAATCAACAGTCCAAATACTGTTCACATATTTGAGAGCTCTGTGGTCACTCAGTGGATAAGGTGAAGTGAGTGTTGTGATCCAGACTTTCCTTTCAATGTATCCGGGCAAACGCATAAGTATGAAATGTAAAAGAAGAATTCTGTCCAAAGCAACACCATGTTCTATGTAATGAATATAGACATTGACTTGTCTCCACTTAGAGAGGAAATCACCATGAGGTACTGTAAGTTGAGTTGTTGGGAATTGTTGTGATACAACACAAATTCCATTCCTGACAAGCAAAGGAGTAATAGTCCTCATGAAATTATCTCCATTTTCTGTGTCTGGAGCAAAGAGACCAACCAGGGTCCATCTGAAATGGAGGAGCACTCAGACAATTCCTGGGTAGAGGATCCCTTTTTGGGGGTAAAAACTGTGATAAAAGGGTAATTGACTTTTATCATGCAGCAAATCTGAAAATAATTCAAAACCAATCTGAAAAAAAACAATAAAGAATGCTGCATTATATTTGGGGTCAGATCAATTCCAAAATATTACCTTTTAAGAAATACAATTGTGATGACCCAGGGCATGGCACAAAGGAAACACAGTCAGATAATCAATTAGAGTCCCTTTATTAGCTCCAACTTTGCCTCCAATGTCTAGCTTACCTTCTGGCTGGAGAGAAACTCTCCAGGAGCAGCCTTTGACTTCAGAGAATCAAGTCCAAAACATGGTCAACAAAAACTGTAACTATAAATCCAATCAAGCCAAACTGAGGTAATTAGTTTGGCAGGATAGGAGCAAGAATTCAAGACGTGACAGCACAGCAAAACTCAAATGTTTCAGAAGATGCCAGCAGCTGCTGCAGTCAGCTTTCAGTTCTTTTAAATTTTCATTCCCAGGTGTGACTAATGAAGGGAATTAGGGTCCTTTCCTTCCCTACAAGCCACGCAACCCATATTGCTCTCTTCTCCATTCCTCCCTGCATGCCCTAGGAAGAAAAGGGGGTGGGCCTGGGTTTTTCTCTAAATTCTCTTTCCCTTGTTCTATATCTTTCCTGCTCTGCCCAGCCGGACTTTGCCCTTCCCCAGAGTCCTCCACAGCCAACAGAGCCATACTCCCACTCCCTGTCAGCTGTTCATCTCCCTCCTGTGATTCAGACTCTGATAGGGGCATGACAACAATTTCATGAACTTATTGAAATAGTTTATTGTTGATTAGTCATTTATCCTTACTAAAATAAAGAATAAAAATACATAACATTAACAAGACTATGTAATAAGAGTATAAAAGAACATGAGTTCAAAAGTATAAGAATAAAGAATACAAATCATATTTCTCTATCAATCCACACCTCCGACCCACATTTCCAGATGTACACTGAAATATTTTGTTCAAATAAAGATCAATATTGAATGTATTTTTTAAAAATTTTGACCAAACAGGAAATATTTATTTTGTTATAAGATCCTATAATGATCTAATCTGTGGTCCAAGATACTGATCTCTTTCTTATATAATTTATATTCAAATAATAGATGTGTTTTGTCTGTCTCCAGAATTCAGCAAATACAAGTCTCTTCATTACAAGGGTCTTGAATACATCTTCCATTTTTAACCTTTCTATCCAGTGCTCATATCCTGCTTGAATAAATACCACCTTAAGGTATCCAGGCATTTCTGCACCAAAATACTTGCCAATTTGGAAGTACATTTGTAGAGCATCATTCATTTCAATATGCCATGCTTATTGAATATGTTTGCATCTTTCTCTGCTTCAATATCTGATTTTTTTGGACAGCAAACATTTTATCTTCTTTTCCAGTTGCTCAAGAAACAGGAAGACCACATATCTTTCATTGAAATTGTCTCTTCTTTAATTGTCACTTCTAATACACAGGTTTTAGGGAGTCTGTCAGTTTCTATATATTTAATGTAACACTAATAATCGAGCACTGTGCCTAAGAGAAGAATCTTGAGGTACCTCACTGAATGCTTCCCTCAATGTAGATGTAGTTTCATTGAGAACTAGATGCTAAGTGCCCTTGGTTAGGCAAAACACCATCTAAAGCTTGCTTGTTCTTCAGCAAAAATTCTTTGTTCATCTACCCACTCTCAACTCTACTCAAGAGGATCTGAGGATTTTAGCCACAATGTCTATTAGACCAATGGGTATACTTGTAAAAGAAGAAACAGACATCTTGTGCTCCCTGGAACTAAAATTATATTTATTATACTTACTAAGCTTTTGTCAGCCTTTGCTGACATCATCATTGCCATTACAGAGATCTATGTCTTTATATATCATTGATCAATTAAGCCCTTGGACATGTAATAGGCCCTTCTAACTGCCTCCCACTTGTAATTAACCCTGTTTTTGCTTTGGTCATGTTGGTCAAAGGAGGCTTATCTTTTCTTGTTGTTTTCTCCCTTGTCAGACCCAGCCTGGAATGCTTATCCCTAAGAGGTGATGATAACCTGCCAGCGATTGCAATTTGTTGCTTTGCTAGTGACCTTGTGGTTGGTCCAGCTCATTCTTCATTATTCCTCTCTGTTATAGCTTGAAGCAGCACAAACCAGACCAAACTCTAAGAATGAGAGTGATGTGCCCAAAGGAAACTCTATCCAAGGAGGAAAGATCTTCAGTGGTTTACCATATCAACTGTAGTGACTGCAAGCAATTACATAGGGGAAACAACCAAGCGGCTACAGACGATCAATAGGCATGTTGAACTACCACTGGCTTACCAAGCTCTGAGACACCAGGAAAGACCCTGCCAGAGGAGCAGAGACCACTTCCTATCAGGGAGCAGGGACTGATGCCCCCCCCCCCCGCATCCCTGGGCATGTGGATTTATCCTATGAAGGCACAGCCAGGCCTGTTACAGATACAGATACAGATAATCAGAGTTGGAAGGGACCTTGCAGGTCATCTAGTCCAACCCCCCACACAAGTGGGAGACCTTTCACCATTTCTAACAAATGGCAGTCCAATCTCTTCTTGAAAGTCTCAACTGATGGCGCTCCCACAACTTCCGAGGGCAAGCTGTTCCATTGGTTGATTGTTCTCACCGTCAGAAAGTTTCTCCTTGTTTCCAGGTTAAATCTCTCCTTGTTCAGTTTCCATCCATTATTTCTTGTCTGGCCTACAGGCACTTTAGAAAATACTGTTCAAATACAGAGGAGCCCAGCAGAGCTGCTTTAAGCTATAACAGACAGGAATTATGAAGAACAAGCCGGGCCAACGACAAGGTCATGAGCAAAGCAACAAATGGCAGGTTAACATCTCCTCTTAGAGATAAGCATTCTAGGCTGAGTCTGACAAGGGAGGAAACAGCAACAAAAAATAAACCTCCTTTGACCAACATGACTGAAGCAAAAAAAAAAAGGTTAATAACAAGTGGGAGGTATTTGGAAGGGCCTTTTACGCATACAAGGGCTAAATTGATTAATGATATATATACAACTGCCATCTTAAACCCAACTGAAGGTTAGCAGGAACTATTAATATGTGTAAATGAACCTTCTAATACCATTCAGTACCATTAGGAAAAATTATCATGGCCCCATCGGAGCCTGAGTCTGCAGAGGAGGACCAGCCAGAATTGGAGCCGACAAAGATTGAGGGGGTGGCTTTGTTGGCTTCAGAGGAATGTGGGGAGAACCAGGATGAGGCAGCCCAGGGCCCTTCAGGATTGGGATGGCTTGTTAGCATGGAGGAACAGGGGCAGGATGATTGAGAGAGGGCAAGCATTGGAAATGAGGCGCGACGGAGCTCAGGCAATGAGCAAAGACTGCCCCCTCCTGATCCCCGAGCCTGGAGAGTGGACAGAAAGTGGGAACAGCACGTGCTGACTCAATTGCTTTGGAAGAAGGCACACCACCCCTCTTCACAAGGCACACCTAGGGATTGAAATTTCAGGAGACCCTACGGGGAGGGCATTTTGGGGGAACAAACACTGAATTTGTAGAGTTTTATGTGCCATCAAAGACATTTGGAGTTTGCAGGACTCGTTGTTTGTTCCTTAATTCATGGACTCGTTGCTTCTTCCTTCGTTCGTAGATTCATTGTTTGTTCCTTGCTTCGTGGACTCATTTTTTGCTCCTTGCTTCATGGACTCATTGCTTCTTCCTTGCTTTGTGGACTCATTTTTGCTTCCTTGCTTCATGAACTTTATTTGTTCCTTGCTTTGTGGACTCATTATTTGTTTCTTGCTCCGTGGACTCATTTCCCTGTTCCTTTTCTGGACTGTGGCAGCCAAAGGCTGCCATGTGTGTATGTGTGTCTGCACTCTTTGCTCTGGGACCTGCCCAGAATATGAGAGGTTTGGGGAAATTTGGAGCATTAAAGGAGAGTTTGAACTCTCAGATGGCTGTGTGGTCTTCATGCCTTGTCCTGTGTCATCACAGAAAACTTTTGGAATAATTCAGCTGGCAGAAAGTCTTTCACAGGAGCTATATTGCTCTTCAAGCCATTCATGATGAATTTCATCAAAAATGCTTTAGGGTAAAAAAAAATATTTAACAGGTTGACTAACCTGCTTGTAGTTTTTTAAAATAAAGTGGTTGATTAATGACAGTGCTCCCTGTGAATTCATAAGATGTATAATATGTGTTTCTATCAGGTACATATAAGATAAATTATACACTATAAATTCACTCACCAAGAGCAACACCAACCATAAGAATCTCCATTCTCTCCCTAGCCTTATAGCAATGTGTATGGTCCCGTGAACCGTGCTCTGAGCTCAAAAGACTCCAAGAACAAGGAAATACCAACTTATACATTGACTACCATGAAGAATGTATCAGAAGCAAGACCTTCAACTTACATCCCAATAACCATCAACTCAACATCTAACATTAGGCACACACGCCCCTTACTTCCTCCAGACCCACTACTATCTAAAATGCAAATTACTCAATGCAAGAAGCCTCACAAACAAAATACATGAATTTCTCATCTTACTAAGCACAGCCACATTTGACGTTATATTAGTCTGTGAGACATGGTTGAATGAATCTTTTCCAGACTCCATTACCACAGTCAGAGAATATCACATTTATCGGTCAGATCATGAAATCCGTAGAGGAGGTAGAGTTGCTATCTTCTATAAAAAATCCCTAAATCTAAGAAAGATTCAAATTACACAGGAGCTTGCTCTTCCAGAGACCATCGTCTGTGAACTGTCCTTAAATACCACTATCAGCTTCTTACTATGCTACAGAGCCCCTGATTATGACATAGTTCATGCAAACAAGCTAACTTCACTGTTGATGCGGGCTGCCTCTTGACCCTTATTTTCCTTGGTGACCTCAATCTACCACTTATAGATTGGACCCTAAATGAATGTACATCCGAACCCATACATGCAACCCTGTACAATGCTGTTACTACAGTGGGACTGGATCAATTAGTAACTAACAACACTAGACTCAACAACTGCCTTGACCTCATCTTCTGCAACAGTTCAAACTCGATATATGGCCTACAAATACAAGAACCCTTTTCAAACAGTGACCAGAGTATGATTGACTTTTGTCTCAATTTGCACTAACATTCTCCCCTTTTGGGTAATAATAATAATATAACCATTTACACCTTTAAATCATAGTTGTTACAACTCTCTTTAAACTTGACTACACCTTGAGCTTTTGTAAACTGGTCTGCAATGTTTTCTTCCGTCATGCAGTATTCCAATTTAATTAGACCATTCTTCACAGAGTCCCTAACATTTAAGTATCTTAAATCAGTATGCTTTGATCTAGTTTTTACAGCAATATTCGTAGCCAACTGTATGGCTGCCTGGTTGCCCTCGTACACAATAATGGAATCTTTAACAGTTACACCCATGTCTAATAATAACTGTTTGTACAGAATTAAGTCAGTGCATAGTAATGACAGACATGAAAATTCCGCTTCCATCGTGGACAAGCTGATATGCTATTGTCTGATTGACCTCCACCCTATTAGTGTCTTACCAAATAATATAGCCATCCCAGAGGTTGATTTTCTAGTGTTTATGTCAGTTGCAAAACTTGCATCTGCATAGGCACTAAGACTCAAATCACCCTTTGGTTCTATATACAATGCATGGTGCATTGTTCCTTTAAGATATCTTAAAATTCTCTTTAATGATTGCCAATGACATTGATGTGGATTTGAATTAAAACATGCCAGCTGATTTACACTATAAGCTATATCTGGCCTTGACCAATTTCTTATATATGATAAGCTACCAATCAAAGATTGATATATAGACTTATCAAATTTGGGACTTTGATCATCAGTTTGGGAAACCTCCTGACTCATTGGAGTCTTTGCCGGTTTACAAAGTTCCATTTTGTACGTTTTAATTAATTGGCAAATTTTATCTTCTTGAGATATCTTAAATCCATTTTTTGTTTTGTTAATTGTCAATCCTATATACCTTTTAATCTCACCTAAATGCTTTAATTTTATCTTTTTGGCTAATAATGATATAATCTCATTAGCTTCATCATTAGTCTTAGTTATCAAAGCAATATCATCTGTAAATAATAACAATAATGACATCTTTCCATTATTTTCTCTTTTAAACACACATGGATCTGCTAAACCAGATTTAAATCCTATATTGTTAAACTCTTTCACAATATATTGGTTCCATTCCTAGCCAGATTGTTTCAATCCATAAAGACTCCTTTTGAGTTTCCAACAATCATTACCATTTAATTTATTATCTTTTATACCAACTGGTTTTTTCAACTATATAGTGTGCTGCAATGGTGCATGCAGATAAGCAGTTTCTATATCTAAATGGTTAATGATATAGTTTTTCTTAGCTGCCCACACTAAAGCTGTTCTCAAGGATGTTGCTTTAAGACTTGGTGTAAAAACTTCATCATAATCAAATGCAGTTTGATTAAATCCTTGAGCTACCAACCTACCCTTATGGGAAACAGTCCCACTATTTCCTGTTTTTACTTTGAATATCCATTTGCACCCAATGGATTTTTCTCCTGGAGGTAATTTGGCATCTTCATATACTTTCATTACCTTTAATGAATTTAGTTCCTTTTCCATTGCCTTTTGCCAATTCTCCTGATCCTTAGCAGGATACATCCTAAGTTCATCTACACTTGGAACTTTAGTTACTTGGCAAACTATACTTGCTTGATACCTATCAGGTGGTCTAGTTACACGTGTAGTACATCTAGGTATTACAGGACTTACAGGTGGACTTTCCTTTACTACCTGTTCTTGATTATCTAACTCTTCCTGATCAACTGTTTCCTCTTGTTCTGGTCCTATTTGTTCTTCATGGACTTCTTTAATTGGACTCTTCTTATAACTAGTCTTTTCTTTCTGCCTTTTGTAGGGTTCAGTAATTACATCATTATCTAAATCTTGCTCTAATCTATTCCATCCTACATGTTCTAGGAATTTTGCACTAGCACTGCAGTAAACTCTAGATGTACCTGGTTCCCAGAATCTATAAGATCTGTGATTTGATTCATATCCTACAAACAATAATCTTTTAGCTCTATGCTGTCCTTTGTGTCTAAGTTGTGTAGGGATATGCACCCATGCTGGTGCTCCAAATGTGTTCATGTAACTTAAATCAGGTTTCGTACCATGCCACAGTGTGAATGGTAATTCACCTGTTGTTGAATTAACAACATTATTTAATATATGATTACCACACATTATTGCTTCTCCCCACAAATTGTCAGGTAATCCTGAATCAGACAACATAGTATGTGCCATTGACTGCAGTATTTGGCCACGTCTCTCTATAAAGGCATTATGTTGTGGCCTATATGGTGCAGACTTTTTATGTTGAATACCTGCCATCCTAAGTCTATTCTGGAATTTATTATTTGTAAATTCCGCACCATTATCTGTTATAAGAGTTACTAATTTCTTTTTAGTTTTCTTTTCTACAAATTTTAACCAATTAAAGAGATTTATATACGTTTCGGTTTTGCTCTTCATCAAATAGCAGAACCCATATCTAGAATAGTGGTCCATTATACTTAGTATGTATTGAGCACCTCCTACACTTGGTTTTTTCAGACCTATTAAATCGGCAAATACTACCTCTAAAGACTCTTTGGTAGTAAATCTATCAACTCTATTTGCCGGTATGACCTTGCTTTTGTTTTTATTGCAAGCAAAACATTGCAAACACTTATTACAAGGTTTCAAATTTATTCCTTTAGATAGTTGAACAGTTCTCTTAAGCATTTTAAAATTTAAATGCCCTAGCTGTCGGTGTAACAAGTGAATACATTCACCATGAGGTTTCTTATTATCATAAACCGTGTAAGCCACCTCTAAACCATTATCATTTAACACATATAATTCACCTCTTAAAGATGCAGTAATTTTCTTATCTTCTTTTTCAATTATGCAGTTATCTCCCCTAAATGTAACTACATATCCTAGTTTAACCAAAATTCTAACTGAAAGTAAATTAAACTTAAGTTGTGGTACATATAACATTTCTACATTCTCTTTTATGCAAGAACAATATGCTATACCTTGACCTTTAGCTTTCAGTTTTCAGCCATTGGCTAACGATATCTGCTGTGAACTCATGGACATTTTAACAAAATTTTTGTTATCATTTGTTATACAGTGGAATGCTCCACTGTCAACCACCCATAAATTATATTTTACAGCTCCGTTACTATACATGGTTAACTCAAAATTTTTATTTTTATTTTGATGACTTTTAGTATTCTGGCCAGCGTTCTGGCGCTTTGCTTTTTTACAAAACCTTGCCAAATGTCCTCTTCCTCCACAATTAAAACACTTTTTAATTGCGTATGCAGTAAGATATTCAATATCTTCTTTTTGAGGTTGCTCCCTCCTTAACTGATCTCTTTCAAGCCTTCTTCTGGCCTCTTCAATCAATCTGCCAGTTATATCAGTTAAAGTTAAACTTTCCTTAGGCAAAATTTCAAGGGAAGTCACGTAGTTATCAAAATTTTCGTCTAATAAAGACAGAATTATGTAGACTTGGTGTAGTTCAGAGAAAATAAGCTCTTTCTCATGCAGTTCTTGAAAAATGCTTTTCATAGTATTCAAATGACTCAGCATATCACCATTCATTTGGAGATGCGTCCTGAAAAGCTTCCGTGTTAGATTTATGTGAGCACCAACGTTATCTCGGACATAAATCCTCTTCAGCTTCTGCCAACACCCAACAGCCGTTTGCTCTCCGCGGATATGAACAAGTTGCTGGTCAGATAGTGTTAGTCCTATTATGCAAAGAGCTTGTTCATTCTTCTGCTTAAAGTCTTCTATCTTTTGACTATCTTCCTCAATCTCTGGATCCCATTCCTCTACCTTTGGTGGATTTTCAATTATGTTCCACAGACCTTCTCTTCGTAAAAGTAGACTACATTTCATAGACCATGATACATAGTTTGTTCCATCCAACTTGGATATAAGGGACAAACTTTGTATATTGACTTG
The DNA here is from genome assembly GCA_033807585.1 of Hydrophis major. Taxonomy (NCBI): domain Eukaryota; kingdom Metazoa; phylum Chordata; class Lepidosauria; order Squamata; family Elapidae; genus Hydrophis; species Hydrophis major. Next base: position 18,534,917 of record CM066329.1, read on the forward strand.
TGCCATGTTTTCTTATATGGATATAAAACTATAATTAATAAAACACAGCTGTCTGTTTACTGTAACGTGTAACAACACAAACTCTCACTTTTTACATAAATCTGCTTTATCCTAGTTAAAATGACTTTGCAGCCTATGGGCCCATAACCTTTGTTAAGCCTGGTCCCCCAACCAATGTTAAGGAAACACGCTAAACAGAATGTGCAGCATTAGTCAGTTAGCCAGACAGGTAAATGTGTGAGATAAGTTTGTATGTTAGTTAACACTCAGTAATAAACAGATACGCTTGTGCTATCAAAATATAGTTTATTCCATTTAAGAGTTATAGCATAGTCAAAAAACAGTCCATTAGTCATGTATCATTTCAGTCAATCCATTCGGGGATACTCAATTTGCAAAGTCCATGTTGAATATTCAATGTCAGTTCATTTACAATAAATCAGTCCGTATTATCTCTTCTCACCGTTGAGAAATCAACACTCCTTTCTCTCTCCCGTTCCAGTAGGAAAAAATGCAGTCATCAATCCATTCAGTAATTAGGGATCATTCATCCAGAGATCGAGCTGCCGTTGTCTTGCTCCTTTTATGGTGTTTTTACAACCACACCCTTAATTATATTCTTGCAGTTAAAGTTACAACACTTTAACCAACAAACCATGATAACTTATTTATTATTTTACCTGAACCAGTTAGGGTAAACAATGTTATCCCTAACAATAACCTCTTTTGCATAGACTATAGATCAATGGTGGCTAACCTTTTTGGGCTGCTGTGCCAAAAATTGCACGCATGTTAGCACACATGTACTCATGTGCCAGCACCCAGAATGCAATGCACACACACCACGCCCCCTGCACATGCATGCACAATCCCACAGTCACCCCCTTACCTGGATTATGCTTCACAGCTGATTTTTCTGCTGGTTTGAGGCCTTTTTCAGCCTCCCAGAGGCTTGGAAAAAGCATCTGCAAGAATTTTCAGGACGAATAGGTCCATTTCGTAACTTCCTGTAATACTGGAAGTGACAAAACGGGCATATTATTCGTCCTGAAAAGCCTTGCAGAGGCTTTTTCCAAGCCTCTGGGAGGCTGAAAAAGGCCTCAAACCAGCAGAAAAATCAGCTGTGAGGCGCACACATGCACAGTGAGGTAAGTTTGCCTGTGGCTCACATACCAACAAAAATAGCTCTGCGTACCACTTGTGGCATGCATGCCGTAAGTTCGCCATTGCAGCTAAAAATGTTGTTAATGTCCATGTGTGTATTGATGGCTGACTTGTCAGTGTGCCAGGTTTCTATAAATTCCCTGACATTTTTGGACTTGGCTTGGTCTAGGATGGTCACATTTTCCTGACTGAAACTATGGTTAAATCTGTCAACTCTGCCTCTCTGCAGGAATCCCAGTTAAAGATTTTCTGATTGGTGGCTGCTCAATCTTTGAATTAAACCATTCAGCAAAGGGGAGACTGAATGTCTCTGGCTGATTGGCCCAGCTCTACAATGGTTCATACAATGTTAAGGAAACACGCTAAACAGAATGTGCAGCGTTAGTCAGTTAGGCAGACAGATAAATGTGTGAGATAAGTTTGTATGTTAGTTAACATTCAGTAAAAAAAAAAAACAGATACGCTTGTGCTATCAAAAAATATAGCTTATTCCATTATGATTCATAGCATAGTCAAATAACAGTCCATTAGTCATGTATCATTTCAGTCAGTCCATTCGGGGATACTCAATTCACAAAGTCCGTGTTGAATATTCAATGTTAATTCACTTACTATAAATCAGTCCGTATTATCTCTTCTCACCGTTGAGAAAAATCAACACTCTTTTCTCTCTCCCATTCCAGTAGGAGAAAAAAAACGCAGTCATCAATCCATCCAGTAATTAGGGATCATTAAGCTAGAGAGCGAGCTGCCGTTGTCTTGCTTCTTTTATGGTCCTTTTACAACCACACCCTTAATTACATTCTTGCAGTTAAAGTTACACACACTTTAACCAACAAACCATGGTAACTTATTTATTATTTTACCTAAACCAGTTAGGGTAAACAATGTTATCCCTAACAAGTAGCTTCATTATTTGTCTTAGTAATTAAAGTAATATCATCTGTAAACAACAATAATAATGATACTGTTCCATTTGTCTCTTTTTTAAATAAACATGGATCAGCTAAACCAGCTTTAAATCCTTTATTATTTAACTCTTTCACAATATATTGGTTCCATTCATAACCAGATTGTTTCAATCCATAGAGACTTTTATTCAGTTTCCAACAGTCATTATTATTTTTATCATCCTTTATACATACTGGTTTTCTTAAAAATATAGCGTGCTGCAATGGTGCATGCAGATAGGCAATTTCTACATCTAAATGATTTATGATAGTTCTTCTTAGCTGCCCACACTAAAGCTGCTCTTAAGGTTGTTGCCTTTAAATTTGGTGCAAATACCTCATCATAATCACATGCAGTTTGATTAAATCCTTGAGCTACCAACCTAGCCTTTTGGGTAACAGCCACTTTTTACCTGTTTTTAACTTAAATATCCATTTGCAGCCAATTGATTTTTCACCTGGAGGTAATTTGGCATTTTCATAAACTTTCATTTCCTTTAATGAATTTAATTCTTTCTCCATTGCTCTATGCCAATTTTCTTGTTCCTTTGCAGGATACATCTTAAGTTCTTCAACAGTAGTTGGAACTTTACTAACTTGGCAAACTATACTTGCTTGATACCTGTCAGGTGGTCTGGTTACATGTGTTGTACATCTAGGTAATATAGGGCTTACAGGTGGACTTTCATGTTCTACCTGTTCCTGATTATCTATTTCTTCCTGTTCTGGTATTTCTTCCTGTTCTGGTCCTATATGCTCTTCCTGTACTTCCTCTTTAATTGTACTCTTCTTATGACTGATTTTTTCTTTTGGTCTTTTGTAGGGATCTATAATTACTTCCTTACTTGAATCTTGTTCCAGTTTTTCCCATCCTACAAGTTCTAGGAATTTGGCACTAGCACTACAGTAAATTCTAGATGTACCTTTTCCACAGAATCTGTATGATTTGTGATTAGATTCATAACCTACAAAGAATAACTTTTTTAGCCCTACGTTGCCCCTTATTTCTCAGTTGTGTAGGAATATGCACCCATGCTGGTGCTCCAAATGTATGCATGTAGCTTAGGTCAGGTTTTGTACCATACCACCGTGTGAATGGTAATTCACCTGTTGTTGAGTTAACAACATTATTCAATATATGATTACCACACATTATTGCTTCTCCCCACAAGTTTTCAGGTAATCCTGAATCTGACAGCATAGTACGAGCCATTGCCTAATCTTTCTGTAAAGGCATTATGTTGTGGCCTATATGGTGCAGACTTTTTATGTTCAACACCTGCCATCTTCAGTTTATTTTGGAATTTATTGTTTATAAATTCCATACCATTATCAGTTATAAGAGTTACTAACTTCCTTTTAGTTTTTCTTTCTGCGAATTTAAGCCAATTAAAGAAATTTTGATATGTTTCCGTTTTGCTCTTCATTAGATAACAGAAACCATATCTGGAATAATGGTCCATTATACTTAGTATATAATGAGCACCTCCCACACTTGGTTTTTTAGGACCTATAATATCAGCAAATACGACCTCTAAAGGCTCCTTTGTTTTAAATCCATTAACTCTATTTGCTGGTATTACCTTGCCTTTTTCTTGACTGCAAGCATTGCAGTGCAACTACTTACTGCAAGGCTTCAGTTTTATACCCTTAGATAGTTCTACCGTTTGTTTAAGCATCTTAAAATTTATATGCCCCAAACATCTGTGTAACAAATGTATGCACTCATCATGAGGTTTAACATTATTATAAACTGTGTTAGCTACCTCTGAATCATCATTTAACACATACAATTCACCTTTTAAAGTTGCAATCACTTTTTTACCTTCTTTTTCAATTATGCAATTGTCTCCCCTAAAGATAATTACATAACCTAGTTTAACCAAAACTCTAACCGAAAGCAAATTAAACTTAAGTTGTGGTACATATAACATTTTTACATTTTCTCTTATGCAAGAACAATATGATATACCTTCACCTTTAGCTTTCAATTTCCATCCATTAGCTAACGATATCTGCTGTGAACTCGTGGACATCTTAATAAATCTTTTCTTTTCTTTTGTAATGCGGTGCGATGCTCCACTATCTACAACCCATAAATTACTATTCACAGTTTTGTTGCTATACATGGCTAACTCTATGCATTTTTTATCCTTTTGATGCCTTTTATCTTTCTGGCTGGCATTTTGGCTTTTTTCTTTCTTGCAGAATCTAGCCAAATGTCCTTTTCTTCCACTATTAAAGCATTTTCTAATTGTATAGGCTGACTAAGATATTTTCTCTTTTTCACATTGTGGTTGTTCCCTTCTGAGTTGATCCCTTTCAAGCCTTCTCCTGGCTTCTTCAATTAATCTGCCAGTAATGTTAGTTAATGTGAGGTTATCTTTTGGCAGAACCTCAAGTGAAGTTATGTAGTCATCGTAGCTATTATCTAAAGAAGACAAAATTATATAAACTTGGTGTAGTTCTGTGAAGATAAGTTGTTTTTCATGCAGTTCCTGAAAAATTTTCTTCATTGTGTTTATATGACTCAGCATATCTCCATTCTTTTGAAGATGTGTTCTGAACAGCTTCCATGTAAGATTTATATGTGTTCCTACATTGTCTCGAACATAAATCTTCTTTAAATTCTCCCAACATTTCGCAGATGTTTCTTCTCCTCATATATGTACAAGCTGCTCATCACAGAGTGTCAGTCCTATTATACAGAGAGCTTGTTCATTCTTCAGTTGATATTCTTGTATTTTCTGGGCATCATTCTCATCTTCCGGATCCCATGCATCTACTTCTGGTGGGTTTTGAATTATACTCCACAAACCTTCTCTGCATAGAAGTAGGCTACATTTCATATACCATGAAACATAGTTTGTTCCATCCAGTTTGGATATTAGAGACAAACTTTGTAAATTGACTTGTGCCATCTTTATCTGGATATTAAAACTATAATTAATAAAAACACAGCTGTCTGTTTACAGTATTGTGTAACTACACAAACTCTCACTTTAATCTAATCCTGTTATATCCTGGTTAGTCTGACTGTGCACCTGGGCCCATAACCAGTTTTAAGGATACACACCTTAGCAGAACATGCAATGGCAGTCTAGCAGGCAGGCAAATTATGTGAGATAAACGTTGTTGTAGTTTACACTCAGTAAGACAGATACACTGTGCCAGTTAAATAGTTTTTTATTCCAGCAAGAGTTACAGCATAATCAAAACAGTCCATATGTCATAAACTAGTTCAGTCCATCCAGGGATTAATCAGTTGCAAAGTCCAGTGTTGAAAAAGAGGTCAGGAAAACTTACAAATAATCAGTCCACCAATATATCTCTTTTGCAGTCAGAGATATGAAGAAAATCAAACCCCTTCTCTTCGTTTCAGCAACAGCAGGGAAACACACAGTTATCACCATCAATCTAACATTGTCAGCTATCCAGTAAAAGCCAGCAAACAGTGAGCTCTCTTGCTCCCTCTTATGGTGATTTTACAACCGCACCCAAAATACATGTATTAACAGTTAAAGTGATACATACACTTAAACTCACTAACATAGTTTATATATTATTTTTACCCAAACTAAGTTAAGTAACCAATGTTATCCCTAACAAGCTCTTCCAATCCAGTTGAAGGAATGTAGCTAGATTAGACAGCATGTAAATAACAGAAAGAAATGCAGATATATAGTTAACTCAGTATTTTTAGGGCCACTACCTAAACAAATTAGAGAACTTGATAGAATAAATTTTGGGCAATGAACCAGTTGTTTTTCCCTATCACCTTAGTTGATCTCTCTCTCTCTCTCTCTCTCTCTCTCTCTCTCTCTCTCTCTCTCATGGTTCAGGTGAACCAGTGAGAATCCCACTACTGAGCACATCCTTTCCCCTGTGGGAGTCCCTCCCATTTATTTTCTAGAGGGAGTTTCTCCAGTGTACACTGATTAAATAAATAAATATTGGATTGAGCCTTGAATATTGGTCCTTGGTTCTGCTTGAATTCCACAGGACTTCCATCCATACTCTTTGGAGTCACATCTCTGCTGGATCCATTTTATGTTACTATAACTATCTCATTTCTCATTCTTTCCTTCCTTGACTGGATGGTATTTTTATTAATTCATTTATTTTATTTTTGATGATTATCTTTAATTTTAATTTTATATTACATTTTCATATTTTTGTTTCCTTCATTTTTAAACAAGCTTAATTGACAAACAGATGCAAAGAAAGCATGGAAATCAATAGTATTTGCAATGAATAATTACATACTTTGAGCATAAGAAATTTTTTTACTATGATTTAACTACTTTTATCATTAGATGTCCCTTAGTGTTTAGATCTGGTCTGAGAATGATAATGTAACACTTGGGGAAGAAGATGCAGCCTAGCAGGCCAGCACTGGAGGCCAGAATGGAGAAGATCTGCACAACCACCATATATTTTCCTTTGGTGCTCAAGTAGGTGGGCAGGAAGGAGACCCAGACACTGCAAAAGACCAACATGCTGAAGGTGATCGGCTTGGCTTCATTGAAGGTCCCAGGCAGGTTTCTGACCAGAAAAGCTATTATGAAGCAAATGGCAGCTAAGAAACCCATATACCCAAGATCAACAATAAACATGATGACAGAGCCTTCATTGCACTGGAGGATAATCTTTCCAGGAACGGAATGAAGGTCAGAGACAGGGTATGGAGGAAAAAAACCCAGCCACATGGCACAGATGATCATTTGGCCAGTAGAACAAGAAAGGATTATAGAGTTGGTTAGCTTCTTCCCCAACCATCTCTTCATTTGGTTTCCTGGTTTTGAAGTCACAAAGGCCAACACCACAGTGATTGTTTTGGCCAAGAGGGAAGAAATGGCAATTGAGAAGAAAATACTGAAGACCACTTTTTGAAGAAGGCAGGTTGCTTTCCTTGGTTTTCCAAAGAAGAAAAAGGTTGATAAGAAGCAAAGCAGGAGGGAAACCAGGAGGATGTAAGAGAGGTCCTTGTTGTTGGCTTTGACAATGGGAGTTTCTCGGTATTTAATGAATACAATTAAAACCATACCTGTGATTAGGAATAAGAACAGGGCAAAGGAGGTTGTGATGAAGCCCAAAGGTTCTTCATAGGACAGGAAGGTTATTATTTTGGGAGTACATTGGACATGGTCCTTGTTGGGAAATTTATCATCTGGGCACATGGTGCATTCTTCAGTATCTGAGAAAACAGAAATTGATATTTCATTTATAGTTTCTCCTTTCACATTTCAAGAAAGACTTTATTTGGGTGACAGATGATACTGAGAGAAGGAAAATAATCCTAAGCAGAAATAGAAATATAATAAATAGATGTAAAATATTTGTCTGGCTTCTCATCTTAAAATATATACAGCAATTTTATCAATAGGCATCAATAGGCATATTGAACTACCACCACCCTACCAAGCATTGAGACACCAGGAAAGACCCTGCAGGAGGAGCAGAGACCACTTCCCATCAGGGAGCAGGGATCGATGACCCCTGGCCATGTGGATTCATCCTAGGAAGGCACAGCCAGGCCTGTCCAAATACAGAGGAGCCTGGCAGAGATGCCTTAAGCTAAAATAGACAGGAATAATGAAGAATGAGCTGGGTCAACCACACAGTCATGAGCAAGGCAAAAAATTGCAATAGCTGGCACATTAACATCACTTCTTAGAGATAAGCAATCCAGGCTGGGTCTAACAAGGGAGGAAATAACAAAAGATAAATCTTTGACCAACATGACTGAAGCAAAAACAACCAAGTTAATTACAGGTGGGAGCCAATTGGAAGGGCCTATTATCAGTGCAGTGTGTGTGTTTGTGTGTGTGTGTGTGTGTGCTATGAAAAACAACAACAAAAATAAATCCCCAAGAGAAATTCCTGAAGTGAAAACCATCCTTCATTATAAAACCCCAATTCATAGTCAGAAAGGAATTGGGAGCAAACTAACACAACAAGGTTGTTTTATGGCCACAAGTCAGAGAAAGTTCACAGTTGGTGCACAGGAAGAATCTCTGTGTAGGCCCCTCTAGCTATGGCTGTCGTTGAGCAGTAGTTGTAAGTGTAGGAGAAGTCCCAATTGTGAAGCACCTCAATCTATGGAAATGCCATCCCATCCACAGTCAGAGGTAGACTATCATCTGATTATGGGGGAGGGGGAGGAATCAAAAACAGTAACCCATGGTAAGAGGGCCCTGGGTGCTAGTTGCATCATATGTAACATCTTGATGAATTTACCTCTTGCAATCTAGGATTTTGTAAACTTTCATTGCTTTGATTGGGTTTTCTAAAATGTTTTATTGCCGGTTTTCTTGTCAGAGACACTTTGCATGAAGTGGATGGCCCTCTAAATTTGAAAAATAAATAAATGAAATAATTGTATGTCAACAAAAAGAAGATTAATCCTCAAGTAATCCAGAAAGAAATATTGAATCGGTTACCTGTCTTTGCAAAGTTTTTAAATGGTTCCAAAAATGAAAAGATGAAGCAATATATTTTCATTTTAGATTTCATTTGAAAAATTAAAATGAAATGAATGCCAGATAAATGGATATTATGTAGATTTTTTTTTAATTAGTTCTCTTTTTCCTCTCTTAGATTTGGTTCCTTTTAGTCCAAAAAAAGTGTATGTAAGCCTCTTTTTTTTTCTTTTCAGAAACACAACTATATTTTTTTAAAAAAATTTGGTGGTGTTGTGTTATTGTTTCTATTTTACTATTTAATAAGAAAGATAATTGGAAAGATAACAAGAGATGGGAGGCCCAGGAGCCATTCTATCATGGAATCAATGCTGTAGGTGATGCTAAACCTAGGGCTGTTGAACTGGGTTATAAACAATATGTCAACCCTGAATATGACATATGTGTAGCCATATTTTATATTAGCCTTTTTCTATTAACTTTTAGGTTTGTAGTATACTGATACTTAAGGTTCATCACTTTCTAATGGTTATAAGGGGGGTTGTAAAGATAAAGAGGGGATGTTTTGTCTAGGTGACATTCCTTTCCTGTGGAAACAGATCAGATGCCTGCAGCAGAGGTGATATTCATCAGGTTTTGACCAGTTCTGGAGAACTGTTAGCAAAAATTTTGAGTAGTTTGGAGAACCAGCAAATACCACCTCTAACTGGCCCCGCCGCCATCTATTCCCTGCCTCCTGAGTCCCAGCTGATTGGCTCTGATTTTCTTTTCATGTTCCTTGCTCCCAACCAGTCTCTCTCTCCACAATCCTCCCATCTATATCTGTTTGCTTATGTGGCTGTATGGTCTTCAAAAATATTGACAGAATGATAGATTGATTAATTAATTGATTGATTGTTTTATCCTTTGGCTAGTAAAATAAAGTTGGTTTGGGTGAGCAACAGAAACTATTTCTAAAGTTTCAAAGAATTCAGATGTTCCTAAGAAAAGCAAACATGGAAAAACGCTTCCCAAAGGACAATGCCATGGCCCCATGAGAGCCCAGTTCCTTAAAACTGTAAATATGGAAGGACACTTCCCAACTGTCAAGCAGAAGGGAGATTTCCTCTGGCAGAAGTAACCTTGCCCAATCCATCATGTCTTTCTATCTCTTCCCACCACATCCTTCAAGGTTGTATTCTTATTCCTCCTATTATGCAAGAAATTGGGCATGTTGAAAATAAAGGCATACAAAATAGTCAAGGTTAGATGTGTCTTTCAATAAGCTTGATGATCAAAATGTTCTTGATGAAACCAGTATCCTTTCCTCAAGTGTCACCTACCTTCCTGAATGGAGATGGTCCCCTCTGGACAAGGAATGCAATCATAGCAGCAAACTGGATGTCCTTCCTGAGCCCGCTTCACAAATCCAAGTTGACAACTTTCCACACATTTGGACTGAGGCAGAGTCTTTGCAAAGAAAACCAAAACAATACAAGAAATGCCAAACAAAATGTGTCAACCCATGGAAAATGAAGATTGGCATGAACAGTATTTAAGTAGTATTCTATGCTTTACTTAGGTAAATACACAATCCCTCACTGTTTTTTAAAAATAAAGATACTTCTATTACTATACCATGTTGCTTCTGGAATATCAAATTGCCATAAAGTAAATTTCTACTTAATAATGTCTGGGAGAATGGAATCAAGAAATTATTTCAGCATTGACTACTCGTGGCCAAATGTCTATGGAGGTTCTCAGACATCCAAAGGTGTTTTTTCAAAAAGCAATTGGGCTTTCTTTGTTTTTCCTTGAAGATATGTTGCTTCACATCCAAGAAACTTCTTCAGTTTTGAAGACATACAGTTCTTCAATCAGAACTGAAGAAGCTTCTTGCATGAGAAGCAACATGTCTTCAAGGAAAAACAAAGAAAATTCAGATGCCTTTTGAAAAAGCATCTTGGGAACCACCAGTGGTTTCTTCCTCATGGCCATATTAACATGCATTCCTTCATTCTTCATATATCTTTTAAAGTATGATTAACTATTCAATTAATATTTAAAGTATTGTAAAAGTTTATAAATTTTTATTTCATTATAGTTATTAAAATAGAACAAAACTGTGATGAAGAAAGAAACTTCTAACCCATAGGACCTGGAAAGATTTCTTCTAGATAAACATAAAACTTTGCAATCTTCAAAGATTGCAAAGTTAAGATACAAAGTTAAGTTAAGATACAAAGGTGTGATGACCCTGGGCATGACGCAAAAATAAGAAAGTCACAAAAATAGAATAAATTTCCTTTAATGCCTCCAACTTGGCCCACAATGTCCAATTATCCTCGGCTGGATATCAAACTCTTCCAAAAACAGTCCACAAAAGAAAGAAATGCAGTCCAAACCCAAAGTAAAGATAATTGGAAATTGAAAAACCAACACAAACCACACTGAAGTAATTAACACGGCAGGCCAGGATGATAAATTGCAGACTTCCAAAAGATAAGGCAGCACCCACAGTTGGGAGAATGCCAAAACCTAGATAAGCCTCAACCAAGATAATGCACGCTTTGTTTCCAGCAAGCAGCTGTGTGCAAATGCCCCACTTATATCCTATTCTCCCATCTGCAATTAATAAAGGGGATCAGGGCCTTTCTCTCTTCCATAAGCCATGTTGCTCCCTTCTCAGTTTCTCCCTGCATGCCCTAGGATGAAGAGGGAATGGACCTGAATGCCCAGCCAGACTGTGCTCTTTCCCCCATTTTTTCCACAGACACCAGACCCACACTCCCACTTCCTGTCAGCTGCTCAATCTCCCCCTCAGAATCAGATTCCAACAAGAGCATGGCACAAAGGACAAAATTCTTAGGGTTCTTTCAGTTCATAAGGCTGCTTGGCTGGTGAAATAAGATTAAAAATGACTGCCTAAGATGAAATAGAGATAAAATGGAGGTGAGGTCATGAGAAAGTCTCCTTCAACAAAAGTAAGACAAGAATCTTTTGGTACAGTACCTGGGACATGAGTGTAAGCCCTTTGTCAGCTTTGTAAGCCATATTGAGGCCAGGTGCTCCCACACTGCCACATTTTTAGCCTGGGAAAATGGGAGGGGGGAATTCTTGGAATGTATGTAGTTAGACATAATTACACTCTTTTTCTAATTCAAGGTCATGTTAGTTTGCGCAAAAGTGAGGGGAAGTCTCAAGTTGAAACGGATGGTGATTGGGGCATGTGATGTGATGATGGGTGCAGGGGTTGGATTTGTAGTTTTTACTTATTGCAAGGAAGCCCGGAACTTTCAGATTCAGGATTCCCCAGTTGTGCCAGTTACTATCCAAATAAAAAAAAGAACTTTTGAGAAGATGTTGTGGGAGCACCATCAGTTGAGACTTTCAAGAAGAGATTGGACTGCCATTTGTCAGAAATGGTGTAGGGTCTCCTGCTTGGGTAGGGGGTTGGATTAGATGACCTACAACTCTGATTATCTGTATCTGTATGTCTATCCCAGAGTTATTGGTTGGAGTGGAGGTTATTTTTGGAATGCTGACACCCTATGTCAGTAAAGGACATTTCTAAGGTCCAGCTAAATATCCTAGATAATATCTTTTCCCTTCATAAATTAGAATTAGATGACTCCAACTAGCATGGAAAAATGGACACTCATTCATTATTAGTTAAATTTCGAGCCTTCTTTTTTATCAGAGATACTTAAGGTAGCTAAAAATCAAGATAAACACTTGTATTTAAAGGGTTTTCAGATGAAGTGCCCTCATAAAAGTCAAAGGCCAAATCTAAATAGCATTTCCATTCAAATTACCCTAATTATTTCAAATATAAGGAATGGCTTTTCTTAATAGAATAGAAGAGAAGAGAAGAGAAGAGAAGAGAAGAGAAGAGAAGAGAAGAGAAGAGAAGAGAAGAGAAGAGAAGAGAAGAGAAGAGAAGAGAATACTTTATTGGCCAAGTGTGATTGGACACACAAGGAATTTGTCTTGGTGTAACTACTCTCAGTATACATAAAGAAAAGGTACATTCGTTAAGAATCAAGAATCATTTAATGTACAACACTTAATGATAATCATAGGGTACAATCAACAATCAAATCATACTAGGAAACAGTCAATATAAATTGTAAGGATACAAGCAACAAAATTACAGTCCTACAATCACAAATGGGAGGGGATGGGTGATAAGGAGTGATGAGAAGATTAACAGTAATAGTAGCGTACACTTTGTAAATAGTTGGACAGTGTTGAGGGAATGATTGGTTTAGCAGAGTGATGGCTTTCGGGGAAAAACTGTTCTTGTGTCTAGTTGTTCTTGTGTGCAGTGCTCTATAGCGTCGTTTTGAGAGAAGGAGCTGAAACAGTTTATGTCCAGGATGTGAGGGATCTGTAAATATTTTCACAGCCCTCTTTTTGACTCGTGCAGTGTACAGGTCCTCAATTGAAGGCAGGTGGGTAGCAATTGTTTTTTCTGCAATCCTAATTATCCTCTGAAGTCTGTGTCTGTCCTGTTGGGTTGCAGAACCAAATCAGTTATAGAGGTTCAGATGACAGACTCAATAATTCCTCTGTGGAACTGTATCAGTAGCTCCTTGGCCAGTTTGAGCTTTCTGAGTTGACACAGAAAGAACATTCTTTGTTTTGCTTTTTTGATGATGTTTTGATGTTAGGTTTTCCATTTTAGGTCATGTGCTATTGTAGAACCTAGAAATTTGAAGGTCTCTATTGATGATACTGTGTTGTGTAGTATTGTAAGAGGTGGTAGTATGGGAGAGTTTCTTCTAAAGTCTACCACCATTTCTATGGTTTTGAGGGTGTTCAGTTCCAGATTGTTCTGGTTACACCACGAGGCAAGTTGTATAACCTCCTGTCTGTATGCAGATTCATCATTGTCTCGAATGAGACCAATCACTGTTGTGTCATCAGCTTCAGTATTTTAACAGATGGATCGTTTGAGATGCAGTCATTGGTATATAGGGAGAAGAGGAGATAGCACACAGCCTTGGGGGGTGGCTGTGCTGATTGTACAGGTATCAGATGTGATTCCGCTTAGCTTCACCTGCTGCTTCCTGTCTGTTAGGAAGCTTATTATCCACTTACAAGTGTGTTCAGGTACCGCTAGTTGGTTTAATTTACTTAGAAGAGTGTCTGGAATGATGGTATTGAATGCTGAACTGAAGTCTACAAAGAGGACCCTTGCATAGGTATTTGGAGATTCAAGGTATTGTAGGATGTAATGCAGAGCCATGTTAACAGCATTATCTGTTGATCTATTTGCTCGCTATGCAAACTGAATGGAATCTAACAGCTGGTCTGTGATGGTTTTCAGGTGGGACAGCACAAGCCTTTGAAAGATTTTCATAATTACAGATGTTAGAGCAACTGGTCTGTAGTTCCTTGATGGAGGGCTTCTTTGGCACTGGGATGATGGTAGAACGTTTGAAGCAGGAAGGAACATAGCACATCTCTAGTGATCTACTGAAGATTTGGGTGAAGATGGGGGCCAATTGGTCAGCACAGACTTTTAAGCAAGAAGGAGTTATCTCATCTGGCCCTGGTGCTTTTCCTGGCTTCTGTCTGTGTAATAGATCTTGCACTTCTTTTTCTGTGATCACCAGAGGTTGTGAGCCCAATGGATTGGGGCCAGTTGTAGGAGGCTTGGCTGTTGTGGGTGTGTTTGAGATGTGGGTTGTGGAGATAGGTGGCTGTAGTTTCTTTTCAAACCTGCAGTAAAACACATTTAGGTCATGTTAGTTGTTGATTTCCTTCTGCCTGGGAAGGAGGTTTGCTGAAGCCAGTGATGTTTTTAAGAGGTTTCCACATGTTTGCTGGTTCATTTGTTGAAAATTTAACTTTTCAGAGTAGCTTCTTTTTGCTGCTCTGATCTCTCTTCTTAATATGTTTTTGGCCTGGTTGTATAGCATTCTGTCACCTTTTCTGTAGGCTTCCTCTTTGGAATGATGTAGCTGCTTAAGTTTAGCTGTGAACCAGGGTTTATTGTTACTATATATTTGCAGGTTCCTTGTTGGTACACATAAGTCTTCGCAGAAGCTAACATGATGTTACAGTATCTGTGAGCTCATCTAGGTCTGCAGAGGCATCTTCAAAAACATTCCAATCAGTGCAATCAAGGCAGGCCTGAAGTTTCAGCTTTGCCTCATTCGATCAAGTCTTCACTGATTTAATTGTTGGTTTAATGGTTTTAAGTCTTTGTCTGTAGGCAGGTACAAGGTGAATCATGCAGTGGTCAGAGTGTCCCACAGCTGCTCATGGTAAAGACCTATAAGCATCTTTTACTGTTGTGTAGCAGTGGTCTAAAGTATTTTTGCCTCTGGTGGGACAATTTACATGCTGGAAATATTTTGGGAGCTCTTTCCTTAAATTTGCTTGATTGAAATATCCTAAAATGGTGGGAAAGGAACCAGGGTGTTTGGCTTCAGTCTCCATAATTTGATCAGCAAGAGTTCGTAATGCCTTGTTTACACAGGCTTGTGGAGGAACATACACAGCTGTTAGGAGAAATGAGGAGAACTCACATGGAGAGTAAAATGGCTTGCAGTTGATGTGTAAAGACTAAGTTTTCATCACAAAACTTATAGTTATATCCTGAGACCAACTGTTGTTGATATATATACATAATCCTCCACCCTTTGTTTTACCTGATCTCTTCAATTCTGTCTGATCTAAATATCTGAAATCGTGGGATGTATATTGTGTTGTCCCCATGAATTTATGGATTAAACCAGGTTTCAGTAAAACAAAGAACAGCTGAATTATGAAAATCAGAATCCATCTATTTAAGAGATGAATTTCATCCATCTTGTTACCCAGTGAGTGTAAGTTAGTCAGAAAGATTGAAGGGAGAGGAGTTTTTTTTCCCCTATTCCTTAGTCTGTTTAAAATTCCTGCTCATTTACTTCATATCCTCTTCCGGTGTGGTTGCTTCTTTGCTTTCTTTGTTGTAATCCATAGCACTGGGGAATTGGTTAGAATCTCCTCTGCGTTTGCAAAGACAGGTGGGGGTGGGGAATCAGAAAGCTGCTCCTTAAGGAAACATTGCCTAATTCTTAGCAGATCGTCTGGTGAGTATGAAATCTATAGTGAATTGCAGATAATAATAAGGAATAAAGAAACCATTAGAGAGCATTTCACCAAGGCAGCCGTCATCGATGCCATCCTGACTTTTCTTTGGGTTAAAGTCAGTGTTTAAGTGTTGAGGGTATTTTTATCTCATACTGGACCAGTTGTTATGATTTTATGTGAATTGAAAGCCTTGGATCACCATCCCAGGAGAAGAAAATCTATTAACTATCCCAGTAGCGTGAAAGAGAGAAATGGATATTTTGGCCCTAACTCATCTGCTTGAGAATTTCACAAATATGAACCAGTGGTGGGATTCAAAAAAATTTACTATTGGTTCTGGGGGCATGGCTTGGTGGGCATGGCAAGGGAAGGATACTGTAAAATCTCCATTCCCTCCCCACTCCAGGGAAAGGTTACTGCAAAATCCCATTCTCTCCCCAATCCACTAACCTGCTTTCCAGCTCCATTCTCCTGTGCAGGGCAACAAAAGAAGACCCAGCTGGGAATCAGGAGGCAGAGAATAGACGGGGGCAGTGCCAGTCAGTGGCGGTATTTGCCAGTTTGGAGAACTACTCAAAATTTCCGCTACTGGTTCTCCAGAACTGGTCAGAACCTGCTGAATACCACCTCTGATATGAACCTCCCCAATCATAATCAGCTAAATCTAACTTACAAAACTTATTTCCTTGTTGTGACCAATGAACCTCATCTTTTTACCATTTCATTTCATTGGATTCAGTCCAAACCTGAATGTAGATCCTGGTCAATAGAATAATTTATTCTTTGGTATTTAAAAGCAAGAAACAAGGCTATCAGCACTACAATCTCCAGTACTTAATGGCCTCTCTCTCCATTTTTATGGGGATACCAGATTGTAGAGGGAACCCCAAAGACCATAAGTTGTATCCTAAAAAATAATCATCCAGCATCCCTTAAAAAGTGTTCCATACTACAGCATCTGGAGGACACCTTAGTCAGCTATATCAAAGTCTTCCAGCTCATGAAAGAAAAGCATAAGGATTTTCTTTCCCACATTGAAGTCTCAGTGAAGATCCACCTTGAAATTGTTCCTAAGCCTTTGGGATACACCTACCTTGTTGAATAAATTTAGCCTTGAAGTAGCATCTTGGCTGATAATAAGATTCTGTCTTTCAAACCTCCCCAGTTGCTCTTTGATGGGATCTTTCTTGGAGAGAATCAAAAAGCTCAAGATATTCAAATCTGCTGCTACATCTCCGTTTTCGTCCAAGTACAGTTTCCTCCATGAAAGATTGCAACATTCATTCTTCTTCAGAAAGGTATGGAACTAGAATGGGACATCCAAGGATTTTAAAAGCAGAAAGCTTTTTTTTTTTTTATCTTTTCACATTTGAATCTTTCTTGCACAGTTGACTAACTTGCAAGTATGCTTAGATAGGAAAACAAGTGAAAAAATATGGTTTAGCAATATTTGTCGACACAATACAGATTGACAAAATAAATGTCAAAATTATTCAATTATAAAGGAACATTGTGGAGCAGGTCACAAATAAATTGAAGAAATAAGAAATAAAAAGATTGTTTATAACCTACTTGAAAAAGAGGGTGATGACTGGAAATTATGGATTTGTCAAAAAGAAAATTGCCAAGTTAACACTGGGACAAAATGGTAAACTTGACCAGATGAATACCTATGGAGATTCTCAGTCGCTCAGGTCATGGTTGTCCCAAAGGTGCTTTTTCAAGAGGCAACTGGACTTTCTGGGTTTTTTTTTGAAGATGTTTCGCTTCTCATGCAAGAAGCTTCTTCATCTCTGGTTGGATGGTGGGAAATGAAAGGATTCTGCAAGTACCGTATATACTCGAGTATAAGTCGACCCGAATATAAGTCGAGGCACCCAATTTTACCACAAAAAACTGGGAAAACTTATTGACTCGAGTATAAGTCGAGGGTGGGAAATGCAGCAGCTACTGGTAAATTTCAAAAATAAAAATAGATACCAATAAAATTACATTAATTGAGGCATCAGTAGGTTAAATGTTTTTGAATATTTATTTCAAAGAAAAACAGTAAACTAGCTCTGTAAGTGGAAAAGAGAGCCAACAAAACCAATATGGTATCAACAATAACTTTAAAAGTACAAAAACCTTAGCTCAATCAGCAACCAAGCTAAAACACAAGAGTTAAAATCCTTCAAAACTGGATTCCTCCTCATCATCTGTATGTCCAAACAGAGTCACTCTCTCCCTTGCAAGAAAAAAGCATGTGTATGTGCTGCATGTACATCCTGTTTTGGAGAGCCACCATCTCTTTCACAGCTCTCCCTCATGCCTCCATTGCATGTGCACACATGCCATGGCTCAATAGTAGGTCAACATACAGATGTCACACTAGGTTCCCTCCTCAAAAGGAACATCCAACCTTTCTTGAGAAGTACAAACTTCATCTGTTCAGGATTGTGGTGACAAAGGTAAAGGAGGATGGGGCTGAGAGAAAGGAAGGGAAGAAAAGATCATTGACAGGGAGAAAGACAGGGAGAAACACCTGGAAGTGTGAGCCCTCGAGTTTCCTTAGGGAAGACCAGACAACAAGGGGAGAGGAGAGGAGGAGGAAGAGGAGGAGAGTTTAAAAAAAAAGAGTGGGAAGCCAACTCACGCGTGCCATCAAAGCCAGGGGGAAGTGGGGCTTTCTCCGCCTGCTGCTGCCAGAGGAGTGCGGGGGGGAGTGTGGGGAAAGGGGGTTCGTGCCGAGGCTCCGCAAGTGATTACCAGATTTGCAGCTCCGTTTGTTGGTGAAGCTGGAAGTGCGCAACGCAGGAGCTCGCGGGGACCCTGGGCGCCCGTTAATGGGGAAGGAGAGGCCGCTTGGGGTCGCCAGGCTCAGGCAGCCTCCCCCCCCAGCAGCGAAGAGCTGCTCCGGGGGCTCCCACCACGGCGCAGCCAGGCACTTTGTCTCGCTGCCCCCGGAGCAGCTCTTCGCTGCTGGGGGGGGGCGGAGGAGGCTGCCTGAGCCTGGCGGTTTGTTTCCTGAGGAACGCAGCGTTTGCGCCATGGCGGGAGCCCCCGGAGCAGCTCTTCGCTGTTAGGGGAGGGTGCAGAGGAGGCTGCCTGAGCCTGGCGGTTTGTTGGTGAAGCTGGAAGCGCGCCCGTTAATGGGGAAGGAGAGCCCGCAGCTCCGAAAGTCTTTTCACCGTTGGGGACTGAACAGGAGAGCCACAAATGCCGCGCTCCCCAGGAAACAAACCGCCAGACTCAGGCAGCCTCCTCCGCTCCCTACCCTAATAGCGAAGAGCTGCTCCGGGGGCAGCGAGACAAAGTGCCTGGCTGCGCCATGGTGGGAGCCGCCAAAAGGAAGAGGGCCACCCTTTCCTGGGGAGTGCGGCGTTTGCGGTTCTCCTGTTCAGTCCTCAACGGTGAAAAGACTTTCGGAGGTGCGGGCTCTCCTTCCCCATTAACGGGCGTGCTTCCAGCTTCACCAACAAACTGCAGGCTCAGGCAGCCTCCTCCGCCCCCTCCCCTAGCAGCGAAAAGCTGCTCCGGGGGCAGCGAGACAAAGTGCCTGGCTGCGCCGTAGCGGGAGCCCCCGGAGCAGCTCTTCGCTGCTAGGGTAGGGGGCGGAGGAGGCTGCCTGAGCCTGGCAGTTTGTTGGCGAAGCTGGAAGCGCGCAACGCAGGAGCTCGCAGGGGCCCCAGGCGCCCGTTAATGGGGAAGGAGAGGCCGCTTGGGGTCGCCTGTGAGGCCCTCAGTGGGTAGACAGCCGCGGCGGCGATGCTGCCCTGGAGGCGCGATCGGTTGCAGCCATGCCAGCACAGGCTAGGCATGGTGCTTTAGCGGCTGACTTGAGTATAAGCCGAGGGCGGTTTTTTCAGCACAAAAAATGGGCTGAAAAACTCAACTTATACTCGAGTATATACGGTAATATAAATTGTTCCATTCTTCCCCATCCAGTCAGAGATGAAGAAGCTTCTTGGATGAGAAGTGAAATGTCTTCAAAGAAAAACGAGAAAGTCCAGTTGCCTCTTGAAAAAGCATCTTTGGGTTGACCAGATGAATTAATTTTATTATATTGAAAGGCTACATTAAATGAAATTTGAAAGTGTGAAAGCAGAATATCTTTCAAAAACAGGGCTGTGAAAATGTTTACAGATGCCTCACATCTTGGACATAAACTGTTTCAACTCCTTCCCTCAAAACGACACTATAGAGCACTGCACACAGAACAACTAGATGCAAGAACAGTTTTTTTCCCGAACGCCATCACTCTGCTAAACAAATCATTCCCTCAACACTGTCCAACTATTTACAAAGTCTGCACTATTAATATCAATCTTCTCATCGTTCCTATTACCCGTCCCTTCCCACTTATGACTGTATGACTGTAACTTTGTCGCCTGTATCCTTACGATCTATATTGACTGTTTCCTAGAATGATTTGATTGCTTATTGTACCCTATGACTATTATTAAGTGGTGTACCTTATCATTCTTGATGAATGTTCCTTGTCTGTTATGTATACAGAGAGCATTTGCACCAAAACAAATTCCTTATGTGTCCAATCACACTGGGCCAATAAAAGAATTCTATTCTATTCTATTCTATTCTATTCTATTCTATTCTATTCTATTCTATTCTATGGAGATTCTCAGTCATCCCAAGTCATGGTTGTCCCAAAGGTGCTTTTTTCAAGAGGCAACTAGACTTTCTGGTTTTTCTTTGAAAACGTTTCACTTCTCAGCTCAGAAAGTAGAAATCTCTCACCAACTACTTGTATGGCTTGATATGTTAGGGAGTTAACCAGTGGGAGGATTTCAATAACAACTGGTTCTCTGGCTGGATAGGCGTGGCCTGTTGGTCATGTGACTGGTGGGTGACATCACTCATCAGATCCAGCCCCATCTCCTGGCCACTTGCCTCAAAGGCAGAGGTAGGATTTGGCCAGTTGGAACTAATCCCACCACTGGCAGGCCCCACCCCACCCATTTTTTGGCCTGTTTTTGGCCATTTTTAACCATTTTCAGGCCATTTTGGGGACTGTTTTTGGCACAAAAACTTGTCCAAAATGCATCCAAAAATGGCCTGGAAAACACACTGAAAAACGAGCAGGGCCAGGGCCAGCCAGTGGTGGGATTTGCTGGTTTGCTGAACTGTGCAGAATCTTAACTACCGGTTTGCCCAAACTGGTGCGAACCAACAGTAGCCCACCTCTGGAGTTAACTAGTTTTTTTTCTGTCCCCATTACTCCATTGCAAGATCCTCCCTCCCCATATCTCATATTTCCTAGTCAGCATCACATATCACACGTGTGCGATAACTATGAATGTGATAAGATTTTCTTAGAAATTATTTTAAAATGCATACATCCTTTTAAACACTAGCAGTGTTTAATATCCAAACATATCTGTCATGGTACCTGCTCTTTTGAACATTATGCCCCAAGTGATTAGATTGGCCAATCCTGCTGTTTTCCCTATTTCTCCTTTGGATTCCTTCTAAAAAAGAACTAAGTCTGAGGGATTCTTGTCAGGAACATAGAAGAGAGAAGAATAAAAATGGAAGGGACCTTGGAGGTCTTCTAGTCCAACCCCCTACTCAAAGAGCAGACCTTATACCATTTCAAACAAATGGTCATTCAAATTTTTTAAAAAGTCTCCAGTGATGGAGCATCCACAATTTCTGAAGGCAAGCTTTTCTATTGGTTGATTGCTCTTGTCATTAGGAAATTTCTCCTTAGTTCTAGACTGCTGTTCTCCTTGGTTTTTTTCCATCCATTTCTATCCATCCTCATACCTGCCATGGCTGCAGCCTCAGGGCCTCTGACATGTCTTTGCACTCCTTCCTCCTCCTCCTGGATCTGGAGAAATATGCGGCATTCAAGGTGTGAGCCAGAGTCTTAATGACACTATAAAAATGATGGTTATATCGGACCTGGATATGATCTCTTTCCTCTTTGGTCTCCAGGGGTGCTTTCTGGGTGCATCTTCTCCGGCCTTTGACAGAAAAGATGTGCTTTGAAAACAAACATTGAAAAGACTGTTCTTCAAACTGGGGTTCAAAATAGAGATGAGATTCAATGAAACCATTTGGCCTTTTCTTTTCCTGGAAAACAAATGTCCAAATACTATGGATGTATTTGAGAGGGCTGTTCTTTTTTATTTTATATGTCCCCAGGGTGGTCATAATCCAGACTTTCCCTTCAGTGGGTCCTGGTAAACCTTCAAGTGTTGAATGGAAAAGAGAAATTATGTCTAAAATGGGAGTATATTCTATGAAGTGAACAAAGACATTGACTTGTCTCCACTTGGAGATTGCATCCCTGAGGGGTGCTGTATTTCCAGTCATTGACAATCGTTGTGATATGACAACACAAATTCCATTCCTGTCAAGCATTGGAGTAAAAGTTCTCATGAAATGTTCTCCGTTTTCTGTGTCTGAAGCAAAGAGGCCAATCAAGGTCCATCTGAAATAGAGGAGCAGTTGGACAATTCCTGGATAGTGGAATCCTATTATGGGGAACATCTGATGGAAAAATGGGAATTGATTTTTATCCCTCAGAGCCTCTGAAACAATTTTATCACTGATCTGAAAAATCAACAAAGAATCCCATGTCATATTTGGGGTCACATCAAGGCCAAAATACATTTAATAAATCCAGCTTGGTACTCATGAACATATTGTTGATTAGTTAATAGTCTATGTCAGGATATAAAACGTAAATTAGAGAATGTTCATCAAACTATACATACAATATAAATAGAATGAAATGTACAAATTAAGTAACAAAGAATAAGAATAAATCAGATTCCTGTGCCAATTCTGCAATCAACTGCAGTCAGACTCGCATGAGCAAATTTCAATTGAACTATTTTCTTCAAAGAAAGGGCCATGGAATAGATAAATTTTGAATTCTGATTGCACAGGAAATGTGTTATTTCAATAGAGAGCTAGTTTAGTCTAGTGGTTAAGGTGCTTGCCTAGGCATTTTTTGACTTTGATTTATTAATAATCATAGAATTTCTGTTACAGTCTGAACAAGTCTTTTTAATAGTCTAAAAACAACTTGCAAACATTATAGTATCTTTGTCAGTGTATAGCAAGGTTTTACTATATTTATTTAGTGCCTGAGACATGTGTATTTCAATGTGATTCAATAGCTTGGGTAAGTCATTAATATCTAAACTGAATAACAATAGATCAAGTAGGAGTGCAAATCCAACATATAAACCTCAAGACAACAAATCAGACAATGAGGATAGGGGTGGGTTTATTGAAACTTGGTGGGATGGAACCTGTCATTGGAATATATTAGAATAGGGGTCTCAAACTCAAAGCCCATGGGATGCATCCAGCCTGTGGGATGCTTAAATTTGGCCCATGGAGCTGCCTTGGAAAAGGTAAGGACCTGCCCACAATGCCTCTGCCAGTGAAAATGGAGCCATCATGGCTGAAAATGGGGCTCCACCTTCACTGGCAGAGGGCTAGCGAAACAAAAGGAAGGAGAAATGTTTCCCCTGTTGCATTTGAGCATCCAAAAAGGGACAGGAAAGGATAGAGGAAAGAGGAAAGACAAAGAAAAGGAAGGAAAGTTGGGAAGAGAGCAAGGGAGCAAAAATAAGGAAAGAGGGAAAGGAAAAAGAAAGGATAATGAAGAAGGAAGGAAGGAAGGAAGGAAGGAAGGAAGGAAGGAAGGAAGGAAGGAAGGAAGGAAGGAAGAAAGAAAGAAAGAAAGAAAGAAAGAAAGAAAGAAAGAAAGAAAGAAAGAAAGAAAGAAAGAAAGAAAGAAAGAAAGAAAATTATAATGAGAGGGAGAGAGGGTCTGAGGGAAGTCCTGCCAGCACTTGGCCACCATAGGTGCTGCTGAGATGAGTGATGTTAAGCTGATCGTGCCTCCCACCTGGCCACACACACCCCAGCCCCCCCAGAGGTCAAGCACAACCCTGATGTGGCCCTCAATGAAATCGAGTTTAACACCCTTGTACTAGAAAGATATAACTTAGCAAAAAGAAACAAACCCAATAAAAGAGGAAGAGGCATTGCACTGTATGTAAAGAATTAATATATCTCGTCAGAAATACACAATACCAAGGATGGAAACCTTCTTGTGTGTCTAGCTCGGAGGATATATCTGCTTTCATCCCAGCCCCTTCCCCACTGTGTATCTCAATCCCCAACCGTGACATTTACAATGGCCATTGTGAAAAGTAGCTCTTGCATACCATAGAGAGGATATGGTTTGATCTATCGCTCACCCACTATCACCCCACTCATTTTACCACATAGAGAAACACACACACACAAACCTGTGGGACTTTATAGGCACCTACTAATGTTGACATCTGGATAGAAATATCGCTGGAAGCTCCATCAAGAAGAGCCAAAAGGTTGTCTTCCCTTCCACAGCTGTAGTTGGGAACATTGGCTTCCCCAGTAGAGAACATGTCCAGCAAGGCTTCTGAGGTAGCAAGTGTGTTAAAATAGTTGTCATGGATATTGTAGGCAAGAGTGAGATTGTGTAGGAGCTCGGGAGTCTTGTTACCACTTGAATGGCGAAAATGAAGCGGAGAATTCTAGACTTATTAGTAGATAAACTACTGTAAAAAATATTCATGTTATCAGCAGAGAAGCAACATGATAGTTTTATATATTTACTGTATTCCTCTTTCTTCAAAATCCTATAGAGTCTTTTTTTTTTAAACAAACTTTATTAATTTTACAGAAAACACAATACACAAAACACAAAACATAAACAAAACTAAAAGATCTTTTCTGAAGGCTGTCTGATCCCGGGTTGAAACTCTTCACACAGACACAAATTCAAACATCATATTCACTTTATATATCCTTCCATATCTTATTATCATTTTCAATAACATTCTTTGTCTGTTCTATTTCCAACTATCCATTCATCTTTTTTCTTTTACTATACTTCTCCTATACACCAATTGGAGTAACATCTATAACTCATTACCCTAACTTAAAAGTACTTCATAGAACAATTTTTCTTGGGATTCTGTTTAATAGATTCTAAAATTACACAATGAATTTTATACTCTAAATACACATAAAAACACAATCTTATGTACCCTCCAGAATCCCTCTTTTATCCTAAATTAAATTCACCCATTGTCTCTGAATAAACTTTTTTTCTTTAGATCTTGCTTCCCCCCACTGAGGCTTCTCCTCCCCCCCTTTCTCTCTTGCTTATTCTTCTCCTTGCCCTTTTTACCCCTTTGTCTCTCCTCCTCCCTTTTCTTACTCCCTTTCCTTTGCTTTCTAATCTTGCCTCCACCTTTCCGCTCATTTTTCTCTTTTTTGGTTGTTTTTATAATTCTTAAAATCCCCTTTTTCTTATCCTTTTTCTCCTCCTCCCTGGAAAGAACTCATTGTTCATCAAAGATGGCTTCTTCTTCCTCTTCTTCTTTGTCCCAGTCCTTCTGCTGCGTAATCAACTTTTCATAAGTACATATGGTAATTGGACCTCTTTGATTAAACATTAACCCCAGAAAGAGAAAGAGAAGAAGGAAGAAAAGTATTAATTTTTGGAATTTTTTTTGAATTATTTTTGATTAAAAATACTTGTGGTTGTTTTGGGAAAAGTTTCTCTTTTCATGATGGCATCGCTTGTGGATGAACTAAAGACTGAATATCAAAAATATAAAAAGGAAGATACTTTGGGCACTTTGTTTCAATTTTTAGAAATGGCGTTATGTACTTATGAAAATCCTATAGAGTCTTATTGATCAAAATCAGAGGCAAATGTATGCTCAAGAATCACTACATAATTTTTAGGAGTGTTGAGAAGGTGGGATGGAGAGTCTTCAACAGGGTTAACAGCCACAAATATATTTACCGTAGTGCAAATTTTTATTTGTCCGATAACCAGGCTTCAAAAATCCTTCAATCATTAAGGTAGAATGACCACAAAAGGAAGAGGAGGTTTCATAAATTACCCAGAAAAGAATATCTTAACAAAAACATCATCCTTTATTCCTATAAGGAATAAGAGCAATGAAGAGCAATGAAGAGCAATGAACAACTATTTAAAAAAAATGGAATTGGGCTGGGCAGGGGCAACTATAACCAGTTCAATAAGTACTTTAAATAAAAGACAGTATTCAAGTGATGAACTCAGAATTGGATGGAGAGTGGAATGTAATCTGGACTTCTTTTAGCTTGCTTTCTGCCCCATGTTTGGAATTGAGTCACTTTTACAAAATTAAAGAGGGAAGGGAAGCTATGGAAATGAAAATGATTCAAGAAATTAGATAAAGTCCTGTAATGCAGGAGCAAGCAAAATAAGAAGAAAAGAATGAGAGTGTTAGAACTGCAAATGGAAGGAATGAAACTCCATCACACTGAATGACTTACATATGAGACTGTTTCTCAGGAGTCATATTGAAAGGCAATATTACATGCCGTATTTTTGTTGCCGTGGTGATGAAACTAAACAGATGGTCTCCTGGCCTGTAATAACTCCAGGGTTTTTCTCCATCCTGGTGCTCAAAATTCAGCAGGCACTTCATTCTAAGCTTCCCAGAGACTGCCTGGAACATCAGCAGCATCAGAAACAGAAGCAGGAGCTCCATCATTCATAAGGTCCTGCTTCTACATAAGAACAAGAAGGAGAAGAATTTTTAAAAAGTCAAAAAACTCTCATAAGAGGAAAATGCCAGTGGTTTTCCTGATTTAGAAGAAGACAACTGAGCTCCACCAAAAAAGGAGAGAAAGTACATTTAAGAGCAAAGTCTCTGCCTGTCTCAAAAGCTGAGCCTCATGCAGCATGACCTGAGGCATTTATCTTTTTCTGATGCAAGATCCATCTTGCTTCAGTCTGCTGTTCAAAGGAAATTACTGCAGAAGTTAGCAGAAGAGGTCTCAAAGATGAGGATGATGATAATTACAGTGAGAATCAAGTTCTCCTCTGGAGTATCCAGAACTTCTTTGGGGGTAGGTTGTTCTGAGCAAGGCTTCCTGAGACCGCAATTAAGCACACGCTTAGTCAAAATAACTCTTGTTTTATTTCAACGCTGGAATTATGTTCATTTCCAGCCCGTAATGAGTCCCAAACGGTCCCTCAAGATGAAGCACCCACCTTTATCTCCTTTGAATTTCTGCCAATAACTAAAGTGCTAAATTAACTGGGAAAAAACAACAACCAAAGTACAAAGTCCACACAGAGCTTCAAGGTTTAAACTGAACAGAGCGAACAACTTTGCTTCCTGCAAAGGTTTCTCTACCTTTGCACCTCCTTTATACCTTAGGGGAGGGGCAATCACCTTCAAGCCTTACTCCTGAGTTGCCCCTTTTGTCTCAGCTGCTCTTGCCTTCTAGCAGCTCTGCGCATAAGCACACTGGGAGGAAGCTCCTCGGGGTCCTCTGCTTCGCTGCTGCCAGGCTCCGGAAGCTCCGGAGTCAGCACCCCACCCCCTGGATATATATTCTCCAATGTGATGCATCCATAGCCAAGAGTCATCAATCATGCTCTCCAGTAATAATCTTGTGCACCAACAGCTTGGGCTGCCTAGCAATTATCTGAAGCATTTAAGGAATGCCCTACTTCCCCCCGCTCACTTTCTGCTGGCAACTAAAAATACCAAAGAAGTATTTTTAGTTGACATTGGGCTCTGTACTAACTCCCTACTAAAGATATGAAGTTTGATGTGTGGAAGCTAGAATTTTTCCTATTTTCCAGAACATCTATGAAGCGTCTTAGTCATCCAGGCCGTGGTTGTCCCAAAAATGCTTTTTCAAAAGGCAATTTGACCTTATTTTTCCTTGAAGACGTTTTGCTTCTCATTCAAACTGAAGAACTGAAGAGATTCCTGGATAGATCCAGAAGGCCCTCAGCCTTCTGATGTTTTGAAGGGCCTCCTGAAGCATGTTCTGGAAAGTAGTACCAAAGGTGATTTTTCAAGAGGACTTTCTTTGTTTTTCCTTGAAGGTATTTTGCTTCCCATCTAAGAAACTTCTCATTCCAGAGGGCAGGCAAAGAGAAGGTGCCGAACAGTAGTCCCAATACTTGACATTGTTTCAACAAAGATATTTGGAGTGTTCCAAACCTAGTGGATGACATCACTAATGCAGAAATGATAGGAGACAGACTGTCCTTCAAGTAACCAGGCCCTGTGCCATATAAGGCTTTATAGGTAGCAACCAGAGTCTTTAATCACATCCAGAATCAAACTGATAACCAATGGTGTGATAAAGCAGAGGTGTAATATGAGAATACTGAGGCATCCTCCCATCATTGCCATTCTGGATCAGTTCAAACTTCTGCGTAATTTTCAAGAAGCCCCCCCATGTACCCTGTTTCCCCAAAAATATGACCTACCCTGAAAGTAAGTCCTAGCTTGATTTTTACACATGCACCCAATATAAGGCCTATCCCCCCCCCAAAAAAAATAAGCCCTAATTAAGATCCCACCCACATCAGAATGCACAGGTAAAAATTAAGCTAGGGTGAGGAATGGGGGATGGAGCTGCCCTATACTTACCTTTGGACACTTGTAGCCAGGCCTTGCACACCTCAGGCTTTCCTGAAGGTCTCTGACAGCGAAAAGGGGGTGATGCACGCAAGTGAGATTAGTCAGTAGAGAGCATCCCCCACAAATAAGACCTGGTGCCTTTTTTTGGTGGCAAAAAAATATATAAGACAGGTTCTTATTTTCACGGCAACAAGGTAGAGTGTGTAGTGGTCTCTTCAGGCCACACCTAGCAAGGGGCTGAGTTCAGAAATACTCACATATTGTGCACCATCTGTCAACCCTGAAGATGACATATGTGTAGCCATATTTTATTCTAGGGGTTTATTTTGTATTCTTTTCTTAGCTTCTTTAGACTTTCTGCAAAGGAATTTAATGGTATTTCAGGCTCTCCACTCTCTAGCTGTTGAAAGCGGGGAATTATAGAGATAAAGGGGAAATGTTATGTCTAGGTGGCATTCTTTCCTGTGGGAACAGAGAAGATGCCTGCAGATGGAAGAAGGTGGAGTTTGGAGTCACTAGACTGATGGACTGAGAATGTATTGGAGATTGTGACTCTGGGGGGAAAGTTTCAAATTTTTGCTTTTTACTGGATGTAATTCTGGAATCTAACCAGAATCAGAATTACACCAAATTCTTGCCAATTTGATGTGTTCCTAATAACCAGACTTTAAAGACAAGATGGATGCCTTGGATTTTATTTCAGGAGACATGGAGGCTTGACACCATCCCTGATAGGGCCACCTCATCAAAAGTCAGAAATGGACTATTTGGAATGGAACAACTCACCACTGCCAATTCACCATGGCCAATTTGCTGTGAACAGCTCACGAGAGCCAACTCACTGTGGGACAACACACCATGGCCACCTTGTCATGAGATAACTGGGACAGTTTGTCACAGGACAATTCAACAAATTTATTTAATTTTTTAATTTTTTAAATAATTAAATGTAACATAACACAATGTAACACAATTAAGTATAACACAGTGGTGGCAAACCTATGGCAAGCATATGTGCCCTATGCATACACCCAGCCCCCGTGCATGCACCCCACCCCGTGCATGCACCCTACATGCATCCCAACCGATCCCCATGCATGTGCCCTGCCTCCTGAGCATGCAAGGCAGAAACCCGAAAACCAGCTGGCAGCGGGAGGCGCGAGCACATGCACGACAGAGCTGAGCTGGGCTGATGGTGCATGTGCACACAGAGAGAGCTATGCGTGCCACCTGTGGCACATGTTGCATAGGTTCACCACCACTGTGTTATACAGTCACATTTCTCTGAGTTATCATTGTTTCTCAGGATGGAGGCATACTGTTTCTTAGTGATGGAGACAAGACACTAAGTTGAATGACAGAAGAAGTTAATTCCTTAGTGTTCAACTACTTTCTTCCCACATCACTTTCTGCAAATGTCCTGACACGAAGGACCACAACCACTACTGAATAGTACTGCCAGCAGTGTATCTCTGATTTTTCACTAGCACATGGAATCCCAAAGACATTCAAATTCCCAGAGAAGTTATTTGTCACTGTAATTATCACCACTCTGGTCTTTAACACCTTTTCTACTCCTTCTCCAGTTATTGCCTTGTATTAGAAAACAATAATGCTTCTGTGTGAAACAAGTTTTGAGACAGTCAGAGGCTGTGTTCTTCCTTATTCTTTTGTCTCCTTTCCTGGTGAAGCTTGAATTGTCTCTGAATCAGGAAAGCCACTAGCATTTCCAACTTGTGAGAGTGCTTTGAATTCTTCTAAATCTGCTTCATGTTCTTGTTTAGAAACAGAAAGGGGATTGATTCAGCCATCTAAATAGCAATAGCAATAGCACTTAGACTTATATACTGCTTTATAGTGCTTTACAGCCCTCTAGGCAGTTTACAAAGTCAGCCTATTGCCCCCAACAATTTGGGCCCTCATTTTACCCACCTTGGAAGGATGGAAGGCTGAGTCAATCTTGAGCCTGGTGAGCTTAGAACTACCAAATTGCAGGCAGCTGGCAGTTAGCAGAAGTAGCCTGCATTACAGCACTCTAACCACTGCATCACTGTGGCTCACATTATGGATCTTCTGCTTCTGCTTCTGATGCTGCTAGTGTTCCAACCAGTCTGTGGGAAGCTTGGAATGAAGTGCCCTCCGAGTTTGAAGCACTAAGATGGAAAAAGACCATGGAGTTATTACAAGCCAGGAGACCATCTCATTAGTATAGTCCTCACTGCAACAACAATATCCCGTTCAACATTGCCTTTCAACATGGCTCCTTATAAACAGTCCAAGACATAAGTCATTCAGTGTGATGGAATAGCACTCCTTTCATTTACAGTTCTTTTCATCATATTTCATGTAATCCTATATATATTGCAGGACCTGACTAACTTCTTGAATTGTTTTGATTACGATGCTTTCCCTCTTTTGTCTTTTTTGTGGAAGAGCCTGAAATCCCAAGATGAGGCAGAAAGATTTTTTTTTAAATCTAGATTATCCCCTCAATCCAATCATTTGTTTAAAGTGGTTATTGAAATGTTTGTAGATGCTTCTACTCTGCCCATTTACATATTGTAAGAATACAGGTTGGGATTCTTTTTACTGTTGCTTTTCTTTGCCAGCTATGAAACTTTCTCTTCTTTCTATATGGTTCTTTAACGATTTAATGACTTTGGAGTCTAGTTATTGGACAAATAATAATCAGCACTTCTACAATTAATGACATATTTGTCACTACTAAATCTGGTGGATGAGTATCTCCATCCCATCTTCTCAACTTTCCTAGAAAATGAATGATAATGGGTGTCTATGCCATGGTTTTTCGATTAAAATTGACTTAAGACTCAATAGGCTTCTGGAGAAAAAGAGGAACAAATAAATAAAAATAGTTTGGTTTTGATGTTTGATTATATTGATGGTGATGATGCTAACATGAATGTTTTTTACAGTAAATTATCTACTGATCAGTCTAGAATTCTATGCTTCATTTCTGCCATTCAAGTGGTGAACAAGAATCCCCACCTCCTGCACAATCTCACTCTTGGCTGCAACATTCATGACAACTATTTGAATACCCTTGGCACTTCAGATGCCTTGCTAGACATGCTCTCTACTGGAGAAGCCAATGTTCCCAACTACAGCTCTGGAAGGAATGACAGCCTTTTGGCTCTGCTTGATGGAGCTAACAGTGACATCTCTATCCAGATATCAACAATAGTAGGCATGTACAAAATTGCACAAGTTTGTGTTTGTGTGTAAGTTGCTCTATCTGATAAAGTGAGCAGGGTAGTATTGGATGAATGACAAATCCACCCTTAACATCTCTATGAAATTTAAGAACTGCTTTCCACTATGACCATTGTATTGTCATTGATAGGGATTGAGATCCACAGTGAGCAGACAGCAGGGATCAAAGCAGTTCGATTTTCTGATGACACCATCCCCATTGCTTCATGGTCTTCTGCTGTAATACTTGTGAAGGTGAGGAAAGGCTTTTAGAATAGAATAGAATACTTTATTGGCCAAGTGTGATTGGACACACAAGGAATCCTATTGTTGATCTTATACGTATCCATGTATTCATAACTATGTTTTTTTACTTGCATCTATTATCTTGTAAGCAATTGACAAACCAAAAATAAATAAATAATTTTGTCTTGGTGCATATGCTCTCAGTGTAAATAAAAGAAAGATACAGATAGAGATACAGATAATCAGAGTTGGAAGGTACCTTGTAGGTCATCTAGTCACCAAGCAGGAGACCCTACACCATTTCTGACAAATGGCAGTCCAATCTCTTCTTGAAAGTCACAACTGATGGTGCTCCACAACTTCCGAGGGCAAGCTGTTCCATTGGTTGATTGTTCTCACTGTCAGAAAGTTTCTGCTTTTTTCCAGGTTAAATCTCTCCTTGTTCAGAACAGGATCACAAATACTGGAAGACCGCTATCATGTCTCCCTTGGTCCTTTACTAGACTAGCCAAGCCCAATTCCTGCAAACGTTCGTTGTATGTTTTAGCCTCCAGTTCCCTAAGCATCCTGGTTTCTCTTCTCTGTACTTTTTCTAGAGTGTCAACATCTTTTTTATAATGTGGTGAACAAAACTGGATGCAGTACTCTAGGTGTGGTCTTACTAAGGCTTTATAGAGTGGTATTAGTACCCTTGATCTTAACTGTATCCCTCTGTTAATACAATTTAGGATTGCATTAGCTTTTTTGGTGGTGGCTGCACACTGCTGGCTCATATTTAGCTGGTTGTCCACTAAGACAACAAGATCCCTCTCACAGTTGCTGCTATTGAGCCTGGTTTCACCCAGTCTATATGTGTACTTTTGGTTTTTCTTGTCTAAGTGTAGGACTTTACTTTTCTCTATATTGAATTTCATTTTATTAGATTCCAGTGTTCTAGTCTGTCAAGATCCATCTGGATCTTGAGCCTATCTTCTTGGGTGTTAGCTATTCCTGCCAGCTTAGTTACATTCATCAAGAGTCAAGAATCATAAAGTGCAACCCTTAATAATAGTCATAGGGTACAATAAGCAATCAAATCATACTAGGAAACAATCAATAAAATCATTAGGATACAAGCAGCAAGGTTTTATTTTATTTATTTATTTATTTATTTGTCAGGTGATTATAAGATAACAGATATAAGTATAAACATAGTTATGGATACATGAAATGGATACATATAAGAAAAAAAACAGTAGGGCAGGGGCAGTAGGCACGTTGTGAAATATTTCTGGACTTTCTCAAATGTATTAATATCAGATACATAATGCAGGTTCCAGACCGATGAGCTGTATTCAAGTATTGGTTTTGCAAATGTTTTGTATGCTCTAGTTAGTAGTGTGATATTGCTGGAGAAAAAGCTACACAGGATTAGGTTAACAATACTTAATGCATTTTTGCCTATGTAGTTACAGTGGGCTCTAGCACTTAGATCATTAGTATTTAGTATTTTAGTATTTATCTGATTTGTCAAACGCTTACAAGATATAGGTATAAGAATAAACATAGTTTTGAATACATGAGATAGATACTTATAAGAAAAATAAAAAGAAAGAATAGGACAGGGATGGTAGGCATGATTGGTGCGCTTATGCACGGCCCCTACAGGACTCTTAGGAAGGGGGTGAGGTCAATAGCAGACAGTCTAAGGTTAAAGTTTTTGAGGCTTAGGGAAGAAACCACAGAGTCAGGTAGAGTATTCCAAATATTGACCACTCTGTTGCTGAAGTCGTATTGCCTGCAGTCAATTTTGGTGTGGTTAACCTTGAGATTGTATCTATTGTGTGCTCTTGTATTGTTATGATTGAAGCTGGAATATTCATTTGCAGGTAGGACATTGCAATGTATGATTTTATATACTATATTTAGATCCAACCGGAAGCGGTGTAGTTCTAAGTTTTCTAGGTCTAGAGTTTCAAATCTGGTGGCATAAGGTATTCTGCAATGAGTAGAGGAGCGGAGAACTCTTCTTGTGAAATATTTTTGGACTTTTTCAATTGTGTTAATATCAGATACGTGCTATGGGTTCCAGACTGATGAGCTGTATTCAAGTATAGGCTTAGCAAATATTTTGTATGCTCTAGTTAGTAGTGTGATATTACCAGTAAAGAAGCTACGTAGGACTAGGTTAACAACTCTTAATGCCTTTTTGGCTATGTAGTTACAGTGGGCTCTAGCGCTTAGATCATTAGAGATGAGTACTCCAAGGTCCTTGACAAAGTTTGGATCCTCAACAAGGTCTTGATTATTTAGCTTGTATTTTATTTTCTGATTTAAGTACTTTGTCCTTAAAAGAGTTTGATCATCAACAAGGTCTTGACTATTCAGCTTGTATTTTATTTTCTTATTTATTTATTTTTTTGCCAATATGTAAGACAGAGCATTTATTTGTTTAGTGGGAGGAGGTGGATGAATGGAAGGATGGGAGGATTAATAGTAATAGTAATGCAGACTTAATAAATAGTTTGACAGTGTTGAGGGAATTATTTGTTTAGCAGAGTGATGGTGTTCGGGGAAAAACTGTTCTTGTGTCTAGTTGTTCTTCGTCCAATCATAGTGTTCTGTACAAAAGGATGGTGCATCAGTGATATTTTGTATTGCAAAACTAATATTTTCAATGATAAACAAACCCAGGTTCTTGAAAAGAACCCAATGGATTCTTATCTATAGATAAGTGTCTTGTGCACTTACAGTTATCACTAACCATTTTATTAACCTGGGACAATTATAATGCTCAGTAATAATCATAGGAGATTCTTTATTTCAAGATTAACTTTATTCCTCACACTATCTCAATGATACCCTAGCCATTAATACAAATCCATGATCAACTGAGACTAGAAAGTATGTAGTCAACAAATATGAATATATGTAATCCTCAACTTACAACTACAATAGAATCCAAAATTTATCTTTGCTAAGTGAGAAATTTGTCAATTGAGTTTTGCCCCATTTTATGACTTTTCTTGCCACATTTCTTAAGTGAATCACTGCAGTTCTCAAATTAGTAACACCATTGTTAAGTGTTTGTGAAGCTCCTGAGATAGATGATCTAACACATGTATTATTTTGAATGTCAATTGCATTAGAAAGAGAGGGATCAGTATCTTGAATGAATGACCTTATATTAAGGACAATATCTTCCCCATGCAGTCAGAATTCAATGACCTACAAGGTCCCTTCCAACTCTGTTAATCTGTAAACTGGAAATAAAAGTTTAAATGAGATTTACATACGTGGTTCTGATTGTGGTAAATATTGGGGGTAATACAGAAGCTTGATTTGCATTCTGTATTCTGATACTTTTTAAATGAAATTGTTCCTTTATTCTATTATATATGCACCCTTATTAATGTTCTATGTTTCATATTGTCAGATCATGTATAATGTCAGGGATGGGACCCTAGAGTAACTTTCCATATGCGATTTTCATGCCTATTGCTTCAGATCTTGTATTCTTCTGATGCTACTATGCCAATTTTCTATAAAACAATGGAGTCTAAGGTTTTCTTTCTTGGATTTTGAATGGAGCCTCACCTGACATTGTATGAGATTTGAAGCAATAGGCACAAAAATCGCATATAGAAAGTTATCCCAGGGTCCCACCCCCAATAGTTCAAACTGGCCATCCAATCTGAGATGTGTATAATGTCATGTGGGGCATCATCAGGAGGTGTTTCACACATCTGGTATGCCAAGATGGTTGACCTTGGCTTAGATAGATAAGGGGCTACATCTGTGCAGTAAGCAAGCAAACATAGTCAAGAAAACATCCCAACTTTTACATTTCACCAACCTAAATCTCAAGCACCCTTCCCCCCATAAAATCTAATTATTCTTCCCTCCCCCCCTTTGTATGGCAGCTGGAAAGATAAACAGAAAAAGGAGACTTGGAGGCTGACACATATTTTGTATCTTCATATGGCCTAATAGCCAATCAACAATCAACTATTCTAATATGCTCAGGAGAGCCAAGTTAGGTTTATTTTTTTAAAAAACCCTAACATTTTGGACTTGATCTGATTCCAAATATAAATATGGCATTCTTCATTGCTTTTTCTAGATCAGTTATGCAACTACTTCAGAAGAACTGAATGATAAAAGTCAATTCCCTTTTTTCCACCGGATGGTCCCCAAAGAAGGGATCCACTACCCAGCAATTGTCCAATTGCTCCTCCATTTCAGGTGGACCTTGATTGGTCTGTTTGCTCCAAATGTAGAGAATGGAGAAAAATTCATGAGGACTTTTGCCCCTCTGCTTATCAGGAATGGTATTCGTGTTGTTATATCACAACAAATATCAACAACTGCATCTATAGAATCCCTCAGGGATGCCATCTCTAACTGGAGACAAGTCAATGTCTTTGTTCATTTCATAAAATATGTTTCCCTTTTGGACAGAATTCTTCCTTTCCATTTAACACTTATGCATTTGCCAGGACCCATTGAAGGGAAAGTCTGGATTATGACAGTCTTGGGGGGGATTTTCAATGAGAAAACACAAGCTTTTCAAATACCTCCATAGTATTTGGACCTTTGCTTTTCAGGAGAAAAAAAGACCAAGAGATCATGACTTTTATCCCAAATTCTTTATAGAACCCAAATTTCAAGATCGGTCTTTTCACTGTCTTTTTTCAAAGCACTTTTTTTCTGTGAAAGGCCGGAGAAGATGCATCCAGAAATTCCCGCTGGAGACCCAAGAGAAATGGAACAGGAACAGGATCACAAATAAGCACCGGGTTTACACTGTCATTAAGACTCTGGTCCATGCCTTGAATTCTGCCTGTTCCTCCAGGTCAAGGAGGAGAAGGAAGAAGGGCAATCAGAGTTTTGGATATCCAAGGCTGCAATCATGGGAGGTACGGAGTCCCAATAAGGATCCATAAAATGGAGTTTCTTTTGACAAGGAATCCAAGGAGAAAGGAGGGAACCATCTCAAGTTTCTTATGCTACAAAAGACCCACAGGTTTGGGCAATCTAATTCTAGATAAGATAGGATAGGATAAGATAGGATAGGATAATATGGTAAGGTAAGGTAGGGTACGGTAGAAAAGATAGATGAAGAGAAGGGAAGGGAAGGGAAGGGAAGGGAAGGGAAGGGAAGGGAAGGGAAGGGAAGGGAAGAGAAGAGAAGAGAAGAGAAGAGAAGAGAAGAGAAGAGAAGAGAAGAGAAGAGAAGAGAAGAGAAGAGAAGAGAAGAGAAGAGAAGAGAAGAGATGATATAAGATGGCAAGGTAGGGTAGGATAAAATAGGGTAGATAAGATGAGATGAGGAGAGGAGAGGAGAGGAGAGGAGAGGAGAGGAGAGGAGCAGAGAGGAGCAGAGAGGAGAGGATAAGGTAAACTAAAGTACGGTAAGGTAAGGTAGGTTAGGGTAAAGGTAGGGAAAATAGATGAAGAGAAGAGAAGATCCTTCATTGACATTTTTTTCTGTGGGCACAATGGCATACATTAAAAATGACATTCTGTTACCTGCTCTCAAAAGTGTACACATACATAACACACATGTAGACATGTTATACACACACATACACACACACACACTAACATATACATACAATTAAATATTAATTACTGTCCCAAGCAGTGGGTACCATGACAGATATAATTTAATATCAAAGTATATTTTGCTCGTTTATGGAGTATATATTTATTTTAAATATATTTATGGGCCTGTGATTAGCATTGTAGAATTTTACCTTCATATATATGAAGTATGTCCTGAGACCAGCTAGCACAACCTCTCCTAATAAAGTAGAATACTTATAGCTCAGGGTTGACATGAGGAGTCCTAGGTGCTCTCTGAGCTTCCTTATTTTCTTGCAGACATTTCATTACCCAAACTAGGTAATATCAGTGTTAGTAAGGTGTGCAGTTTGCTGTCAGTTTATATTCTGGTGTCTTGCATGTCTGTGTGGGTGGGGACAACAGCCTTAGAGACTCTTTGGTTGGGCTGTTTATTGATGGCTGTTTAGCAGTTTCTTGATTGAGGTATTGCTTACTTGACTGTTTGTCTGATGTTAACCTTAGAGTATATCTGTGCTGATCTGGGTGCTGATTGCTGCTAAAGAAGTGCTGAAGTCTTTTGGGAGTTTTTTGGACTGGGTAATAACTTCTTTTGCATAGCCTATAGACTAATGGTGGCTAACGTTTTTTGGGCTGCTGTGCCAAAAATTGCACGCATGTTAGCACACATGTACTCATGTGCCAGCACCCAGAATGCAATGCGCACATCCCACACCCCCTGCACATGCATGCAC
The DNA here is from genome assembly GCA_033807585.1 of Hydrophis major. Lineage (NCBI taxonomy): Eukaryota > Metazoa > Chordata > Lepidosauria > Squamata > Elapidae > Hydrophis > Hydrophis major. Next base: position 18,572,737 of record CM066329.1, read on the forward strand.
AATCCCACCATCACCCCCTTACCTGGACTATGCTTCACAGCTGATTTTTCTGCTGGTTTGAGGCCTTTTTCGGACTCCCAGATCTTGGAAAAAGCATCTGCAAGGCTTTTCAGGACGAATAGGTCCATTTCGTAACTTCCTGTAATACTGGAAGTGACAAAACGGGCATATTATTCGTCCTGAAAAGCCTTGCAGAGGCTTTTTCCAAGCCTCTGGGAGGCTGAAAAAGGCCTCAAACCAGCAGAAATATCAGCTGTGAGGCACGCACATGCACAGTGAGGTAAGTTTGCCTGTGGCTCACGTACCAACAAAAATGGCTCTGCATGCCATAGGTTCGCCATTGCAGCTATAAATGTTGTTAATGTCCATGTGTGTATTGATGGCTGACTTGTCAGTGTGTCAGGCTTCTATAAATTCCCTGACATCCTTGGTCTAGGATGGTCACATTTTCCTGACTGAAACTATGGTTAAATCTGTCAACTCTGCCTCTCTGCAGGAATCCCAGTTAAAGCTTTTCTGATTGGTGGCTGCTCAATCTTTGAATTAAACCATTCAGTAAAGGGGAGACTGAATGTCTCTGGCTGATTGGCCCAGCTCTACAATGGTTCATACTTCAAACAATTTTTTTAAACTCATTCAGTTAGAATCCCCTCTCTTGAAGTTCATTTTTCCATGTTCAACACTCTAAAATAAGTGAACGGATCGTAACCTTCTGAGAAATATTCTTCAGTTATTAGATGAGTGTGGTATTCTTAATTCTCCAAATAAGAGATTGTTAGTTGAAAAAGATGCTCTCATATTTGTTATTTTCAGCTCTAGTAGATTGACATGGTTCATCTCTTTGTTGTCTTTCCTCAAAAATACCAGATGCTCCTTTGAGCTCTTTCTTGGTTTCTTTGCCATTACTTAAATAGAACCCAGGTTTCGTGAAAGTGCGGTGTCTGCATGGGGACTTTGTACTTGAGTTGAGATCTCCCCAAACCAGAATGTGTAGGCCTGAGATTCTTATGAATTCTGTTTATCTAGTCTTACAATTTATACATTAGTTCACTTTTCATGTTTCCTATCTGGTTTATTTGGTAAAAGATTTACCTGAGAAGTTTCTTCTTGAAAACTCTATGCTTTCTGGATTGTTCCCTGTTATTGTTTTCTTAATTTTTTTATTTGCTTGGTTGAACCAGGATGATTAAGGGACTAGAGACTAAAACATAAAGAATGGTTACAGGAACTGGGCATGGCTGGTCTAGTGAAGAGAAGGATTGGGGAGACATGATAGCAGTCTTTCAATATTTGAGGGACTGCCACAGAGAGGAGGGAATCAAGCTATTTTCTGTAGGCCAGACAAGAAATATTGGATGGAAACTGAACAAGGAGAGATTCAACCTGGAAATAAGGAGAAACTTTCTGACAGTGAGAACAATCAACCAATGGAACAGCTTGCCCTCAGAAGTTATGGGAGCATCATAACTTGAGTCTTTCAAGAAGAGATTGGACTGCCGTTTGTCAGAAATGGTGTAGGGTCTCCTGCTTGGGCAGGGGGTTGGACTAGATGACCTACAAGGTCCTTCCAACTCTGTTAATCTGAATCTGATTGATTTTTGACTTAATTTAGCATTTTTCCTACCTTTTTCCTGCCTATAATTTTTGTCAGTTGCAATATGGGTTAATACACCCATGAGGAAGAATCCATTGGTTGTCACTTAATGCTTAAATATTTCTCAATTTCAACCCTCCAGGCTTTATTAAATTGAAAAAGACCTTTATTGCTGTGTAGTACACCAGAAGAAAAAGAGAGGAACTATTTATATAGTTATATAGTTTATAGTTATATTTCCTACATCTGTTATGAATGAGTTAATAATTTCATATTTACATAAGTGAATCCCAAAGACTACTTGGCTAATGTTCATTCTACTTCTATTTTCCATAAATGGGAACCCTAACACATTTTCTTTGGCATTTCTTGCTTTCCTGCTTAGTCTCTGCCTCAGTCCAAATGTGTGGAAAGTTGTCATCCTGGATTTGTGAAGCAAGCTTGGAATGGAGACCCAATTTGCTGTTATGACTGTGTTCCTTGTCCGGTGAGGACTATCTCCACTTGGGAAGGTGGTAACGTCTGTTGTGGCTTGTCAGCCACTGGCCCCTCCAATGGCCAAATCAGAGAAGGAGGAGGCATGGGAGTCAGGGTCAGGGAGCTCCAAGGGGGAAGAAGGAATGGAGCTGGCAGGGAGAGAGAGAGAGAGAGGTGGAGCCTGGGCCATCAGCCCTCAGATGGAGAGTCAACAGCTCCCAGGTCTGGAGCTGATTGATGAAGAAGAGGAAGAACATCTAGGTCCAGTGCCTGAAGCACAGCTATACAGAAGGCAGAGGAGAGGAGAACAATGGAAATCCATGGGCCAATTCTGGGGAAAGAAGAGCCACAGCTGCTAGCAAGGCCCCACCCTAGCTCTGGGGATAAAAGGCAGGGGGTGGAGATGAATAGGTGTGGCAGACAACTATTGTACCCTATAACTATCATTAAGTGTTGTATGTTATGATTCTTGATTCTTAATAAATGTATCTTTTCTTTATGTATACTGAGAGTATTTACACCAAGACAAATTCCTTATGTGTCCAATCACACCTGGCCAATATTCTATTCTATTCTATGCTATGCTATTCTATTCCATTCCATTCCATTCCATTCCATACCATTCTGTTCTGTTCTATTATATTCTATTCTATTCTATTCATCTTCTGGCCAGATAGACTTATTACCTGCAAGATAAACTTTTTGCCAGAGCTGCTGACATTCCTAATAAAGGAATTTTTTGAGTTCACGCCAGAGGGTTTGTCATGTTTGTAGAGCTGAGTTGGAACAGCAACAAAGAAAAGAGCAGATTTTGTGGAGGTGGATTCACCCTCAGTGTTGTCATGAAAATGCAAGACAGATTTTCATAAAAGACAGATTGAAGCTCAACTCTTTTCTTGTTTTCAAACTGTGCCATTCCTTATCTAAAGTAAAGGAAAGACTTTGAAGGAGGGAATGAATAGAGGTAGGAGGATAGGTTGGAGAAAACATTTCTGCTTTTAGTTTTGATGTGTCATTCCACATTTCCCTCTCTAAGAACATCACAATGTTTTGAGATAAATTTTCCTAGGTCAAACTCTTATAATTTTTGAAATGTGTTCTATATGGATCTCCCCTTGAGGATCAATAGGAAGGTATCACTGGTCCATAATGAAGTGGTGTGGACAATTATGGGTGAACCTCATTACACCTATATTACTCAGTAGCCATTTCAGATTTTTTACAGGGCTAACTTTCTCTGGCAGCCAACCAGTTTTTACAAAAGAAACATTCTCTGGATTCAGTATGTTAATAAGTGCCATCTGGCAGGATCCAAGATGTTTGTCTAGATTATTGTTTACCTTTAATAATATAGGTTCCTATGCAGGTTTTCCACATTACTTCAAGTCCTAGGTCTTCCCCAATTACATAGTCTAGATAGATAAATAGATACATAGATGATAGATAGATGATATAGATAGAGATGATAGAGATAGAGATAGAGATAGAGATAGAGATAGAGATAGAGATAGAGATAGAGATAGAGATAGAGATAGAGATAGAGATAGAGATAGAGATAGAGATAGAGATAGAGATAGAGATGTTCCTATCAGGATTCCAAGTAATAAATCCATTGCAAGCAAAAATTTGCAAGGCGAGTGAATTACTCAAAGAATAGCTTTATTGGAAAAATCATATTGGCACATATCTGGTGAAAACTAACTCTGAAGGGCCCTTTGGTTTTCACCTAATTAAAAATAAAAGTTTTTCCCTCAACCGAAAACAGTCAGCCACATGGCCCAATCGCTGCAATGTCTGCTGGTCTGGTGACATCACTCCTCCCTCTCTCGGCCAGGTGTGAGAACATCCTTGGTTCCCAGGGGAAAGTCTTGAGAAAGTATTTTATTTTGACTACACAAGCCCAGCTATCTCTAATCCCACCCTCCCTATCCCTCACTTCAATGTGGAAACACTGAAGCTCCAAGATGGCTTCACTCAATTCAGCTTCAAATCAATCAAATCAAATCAAGTCAATGCACAACATGTACAATGAAATTGAATAATTTCAGGGTTGACAGTTAATCTTTTTTTTCTGTGGAGATATTAAGAAATGCATCTTGGAAAATGCTCCTGCAATTATTTGCTGTTGTCTGAAGAAGGTATGGCTTGAAAAGGGCAGAATATTAAATAAATATTGCTTTTTTGTTTTTTCAGATACAAAAAAGTGCACCAAGTGCCCAGATAATCAACATCCAAATGACAACCGAATCAAATATATCCCCAAAATTATAACCTTCCTGACTTATGAAGAACCTCTGACTTATGAAGAATCATCCTGGTCTCCTTTGTGCTATTTTGGTTCCTAACTACAGGGCTTGTTTTAATCATATTCACACAGTATCTAGAAACTCCCATTGTGAAAGCCAACAACAGGGACCTCTCTTACATCCTCTTGGACACCCTCTTGCTTTGCTTCTTGTCTCCTTTTCTCTTCATTGGTCAACCAAGGAAAGCCAATTGCCTTCTCCGACAAACAATTTTCAGCATCATCTTCTCAGTTGCCATTTCTTCTCTCTTGGCTAAAACTATCATGGTGGTGCTGGCTTTCCTGGCCACAAGGCCAGGAAACAAAATGAAGAGATGGTTGAAGAAGAGCTTTGCTTCATCATCCTTTCTTGTTCTTCTGTCCAAATTATCATCTGCTTCTCCTAGCTAGGAGTTTCTCCCCCATTCCCTGATTCTGACTTTCAGTCCCAGCCTGGAGCAATCATTCTGCAATGCAATGAAGGGTCTGTTGTCATGTTCCACATCACTCTCTGCTACTTAGGCTTTCTGGCTGCTATCTGCTTCATGGTGGCTTTCCTGGCCAAGAATCTTCCTGGGACTTTTAATGAAGCCAAGCTGATCACCTTCAGCTGGTCTTCTGCAGTGTCTGGGTGACTTTTGTGCCCACCTACCTAGGCACCAAAGGGAAATACATGGTGGCTGTGCAGGTTTTCTCCATCTTGGCCTCCAGTGCTGGTCTGCTGGTCTGCATCTTCATCCCCAAGTGCAACATTATCACATTAAAAACAAAAATCTCTTTTTAGTGGACAGTATATTTCCGGGTCATCACCTTTACATACAAATATGACAGCAATTATATATTCATATATGCATACTTAATTATATTATTACCATTTCCATTCCAAATTTGCAGTAAGGAGAGAAACAAACACATTGATTCTAGCCTCTTTCATGACTCTCAATCGAAACATCTTTTTGTTTCATTTCAATTCTTTCAAATATAATTCTTTAATATTTATTTTAAAAATAAAGATAAACAATATGTGTTTGCTTAATAATAATAATAATAAAACTTACCAATGTCTCTCCTTGCTTTTAATAGTCTATATAAATTTATTAATTTAGTTGGTTCTTTAGTCTGTCATATTCCCTTTCCATCTCTAAAAAAAAAAAAACAAGTATAGGTTCCCCCCTTTTATCGCTTTGAGTGTGACACATCAATGATTAAAATATATCTTTATTCCAAATATTACAAGTGGTAAGAGAGAAGGGGTTGAAATATAAAGGCAAAGAGATTCTGGTCTTAAAACAAGTACCTAGAAAAGTGAGAGAGATTAGAAGAGATTATCAATTTTTGACTAAAATGCTATTGAAAAAAGAGGTGAACTATCGATGGCTGATTCCAGAAGGATTAATGTTTACATGGCAAGAACAGAGACACAGAATTGATTCAACTGCGAAAGCAGAAATGTTTTATAAGGAATTTTTCAAAAGAAGAGAAATGAAGACAGAAAAAGAAAAGATTTTAACTGAATTTGAAGAGGACCAAATGGAGATGGAAAAAGAAGAAGGTGCAATAGGTGGACAAATGGAGATCAAAGAACAACATGAAATAAGATCCATGAGAGCTGTTAGACCTAAATATAAAGCATAACTAGGGGGGGGGGCTGATTTCCATGAATATAAATGGACTGAACTCAGCTATCAAAAGAAGGAAAACTTTTTATAAATTAGAGAAGCTAAAATTTAATATAATTTGCTTACAAGAAGTACACATTAAAAAACAACATGAACAATTATTGATACGACCAAAGTTAGGGAAAATATTTACTTCTCTGACTCATTGTAAGAAAAGAGGAGTGGTTTTGTACATTAAAGAAACCACTCCAGCAAAATTGATTTATACTGATGAAGACGGAAGAGTATTAATAGTTGAAATAGTGGATAATAATATAAAAACACTCTTGGTTGCAATTTATGCCCCAAATGATAAACAAGAAGAATTTTATAAAAAATTACATATGAAAATAATTGAACTGGACTTTGTTAACATACTTATGATGGGGGACTTTAATGGAATTGTAGACAATAAACTGGACTATACAGTAAAAACAACACGACAAAATAGGAAAACTCTCCCTAAATCCTTTTTTAAAATGACAGATGAACTAAATTTAAAAGATATATGGAGAGAAAGAAATGCTAAAACTCAACAATATACTTTTTATTCAAACAGGCATTTATCGTGTTCCAGAATAGATATGATTTGGGCATCAACAGAATTATTATCTAATATTCAAGAAATAAATATTGAAACAAGTACATGGGCAGACCATAATCCAATGACAATTAAAGGGAAAGGACAAAAAAGAAGATCTAGATGGACATTAAACAATACTATTCTAAAGGAAAAAGATTTTATACAATGGATGGAAAAAGAATTGGCCTTCTTCTTCAATAAAAACAAAAAAAAAGAAGATACTTCAATACAGAATGTTTGGGATACAATGAAGGCATATGCAAGAGGATTAATAATTGACTATATAAAGAAAAAGAACATTAGGAAGAGGCAAATGATTAAAGCTCTAGAAGATGACCATAAAAAACTGGAAAAAAAATTACAGAAGACGCCACAGAAAAACGATATCAAACTTAAAATGGACATAATTAAACATAAAATGGATCAAGCAGAGAAAGAAGAACTGGCACAAAAAATTAGAAGTGCTAAACAGAACTATTTTGAAGATGCAAATAGGCCAGGTAGATGGTTAGCATATAAGTTGAGAAAAGAGAAAGAGTCAAGGAAAATATCACAGTTAATAGATGATCATGGTCAAATTTGTTATGGTAATAAGGAGAAAAAGGCAATCATTCGAGATTTTTATGGACAATTATATAAACAGGAGGATCTTGATGAGGAAAAAAATTAAACAGTATTTACAAAATGCTAACCTACCTAAGATACCTGATGAAACTCAGAAAATGTTAGAAAGTGCTATAACAATGATGGAATTAACCAAAGCACTCAACAGACAGAACAATGGAAAAGCACCAGGACCAGATGGTTTCCCAGCAGAATTGTATAAAACATTACAAGAATCGTTGAGCATTCCACTGTTAGAAGTCATGAATGAAGTTATGATAAATAAGAAAATACCTGAAACATGGTCAGAAGCTTATATTACACTTATTCCAAAAGAAGGGGTTGACCCATTACAAATTAAAAACTATAGACCTATTTCCTTATTGAACGCAGATTATAAAATCTTTGCTTCAATCTTGGCAGAAAGGCTTAAAAAATACCTAAATAACTTTATTCACTCTGATCAGAATGGATTTTTACCAAAGAGACAGATTAAAGACAATATGAGGGTAATCCTGGACATATTGGAATATTATGAGGCGCACCCGGAAAAACAAATGGCTTTGATATTCTTAGATGCCCAAAAGGCATTTGATAATGTGAACTGAAGATTTATGTTATTACTATTGAAACAGATGGGCTTTGCTAGAAAATTTATCCAAGCAATAGAAGCTGTATATTATAATCAAACGGCAAAAGTAATGATAGATGGAGAATTCACAGATTCTATCAATATTAAAAAAGGTACAAGACAAGGATGCCCATTATCTCCTTTGTTATTTGTATTGACCTTGAAAGTCTTAAATAGAAATATTAGAGAGGATGTAAACATAAAAGGAATGAAAGTCAAAAAGGAGGAATTCAAATTGCAAGCCTTTGCGGATGACTTGGTCTTTATTTTGGAAGACCCTTTAGAGACAGCTTTAAAACTATTGGAAAAGATAGAGACGTATGGTGAGATGGCTGGTTTAAAAATAAATAAAGACAAAACAAAGATTCTGACAAAGAACATGTTATTAAGACAAAGAGAAAAGCTGGCAGATTTATTGAAAATTCAAGTTACGAACAAAGTTAAATATTTGGGGATATATTTGACGTCAAGATGTACTACACTGAAAGAGAATAACTATATTAAGCTTAAACAGCAGATAGCATCCGACCTGAAAAAAGGGGAAAACCTACCATTGTCATTGATAGGTAGAATTTCAACAATCAAGATGAATATTTTACCCAGAATTTTATATTTGTTCCAAACAATACCAATTAGGTTAAATAAGGATTACTTTGAAGAATTAAATAAAATTGTGTTGAAGTATATATGGCAAGGCAAGAAAGCGAGAATAAAATTAAAACTTTTACAGGATGCTAGAATTAGAGGAGGATTTGGCCTTCCTAATTGGGAGTTGTATTATCAAGCTGCAAACTTAATGTGGGTTAAAGAATGGATAACGTTAAGAAAGACTAGATTGTTGACATTAGAAGGTCATGATTTATTATTGGGTTGGCATGCTTTTTTATGGTATAAGGGAACTAAATCACAGGGTTATTTTAGAAGGCATTATATACGGGAATCGTTATGGTTGAATTGGGAGAAAATTAAGAAACAATGTTATTTGAAAATTCCAGTTTGGTTATCAACTATTGAAGCTTTTTCGTATCCTATAACTTATAAGAAGGAACAAACAGTTAGATATGGGGAAATATTGGATGAAAAGGGTGAACTTAAAACGATGCAAAATTTAGAAGAACAAGGTATAAAGATGAATTGGTTTTCATATGCGCAAATACATGCAAGGTAAAGATTCTAAAATAGAAGGATTTTATGATAAATTGACTGATTTAGATAGGATTTTGACAGGTACTGATGAAAAAGTGATTAAAAAACTATATAGTTATTTCTTGGAAATTAAATTAGAGGAAGAACAAGTTAAAGAAACAATGATTGCTTGGGGGAAGAATTTTGGATATGGGATTGATTTAGAGAAATGGCAAAAATTGTGGTCACAAAATTATAAAATGACAATGTCAACAGCATATAAAGAAAATTTGTATAAGATGTTTTACAGGTGGCACTTTCCCCCTACAAGAATCGCAAGAATGTTCAAGAATAAATCTGAAAAGTGCTGGAAATGTCATCAGATACCTGGCTCATATTACCATATGTGGTGGACTTGTGAGGAGGCCAGGAAATACTGGACTAGAATTCGCATATGGCTGGAAAAAATGACAAAGAAACACATAGATTTGAAACCAGAGATTTTTTTATTGGGAATCGTACCTGATATATATAATAAAAATTTTAAGTATTTGATTGTAAATGTATTAACAGCAGCTAGGATTGTATTTGCTAAACATTGGAAGAGTGAGAAAATACCATTAGAGGAAGAAATTATTGAGAAAATATTGGAATATGCTGAAATGAGTAGATTGACATTTGAAATTAGAGAACAAGAAGATAAACAATTTTATGAAGTTTGGGATCTTTTTTATCAATGGTTAGACAATACAATAATAGAATATTTAGAAATTTAGGAAATAATGAATATATAATTTTTCTTGGTTTTGATAATTTTTAAGAATATTTTATTAAGATAGATTTGGTATGATTCTATGATTTGTTATAAAATAATTTAACTTAATTATAGTTATCTCACTTAAGTATGAATTAGTAAAATTATAGTCAAATGATTGTTCAATAATGATATTGGGATATTTTATTGATGATTGATAATGTGAGTTATTATGTAATATAATTATTTTGATGACTATGAAATGGATGCACAAAAGGGAGTGGTAAACCAACCGATACACTGTAAATTTATGAAGAATGATATAATGTTTTTTTAATGTTATGTTTTATGTCTTATATGTTTTTTGTCTGTCGTTAAAATCAATAAACTTTTTACTATATATATATATATATATATATATATATATATATGGATCTTTGGTTATTCGGGTTTTCTCCCGCGTAAGATTGGAAGTATCTAGGCAACGTTTCGATGAAGTCTCATTCATCATCTTCAGGCTTGGTCTTCAGCTCTGTGCTTCTCACTCTGAGAAGCACAGAGCTGAAGACCAAGCCTGAAGATGATGAATGAGACTTCATCGAAACGTTGCCTAGATACTTCCAATCTTACGCGGGAGAAAACCCGAATAACCAAAGATCCACATACAAATACCCGCGAGAACCTCAGAAAACAAATATATATATTTTCTTAAGTTTTCACGGGTACTTACATGTCTGGCATTCAGCTTTGTTCGGGTATTTTCCCACGTCATAATAGGGGTGCTTTTAAAGTTGTAGCAACGTTTCAGCAGAATCTCATCTGCCATCATCAGGCTTCTGTATGGTGTTTGTATGTGAGTCAGACTTTTACAGTGGTTTCAGATTTAAATTTGGGGCAGCCTATTGCTGTGTCAGACTGGTTTTTTTTCTTCCTCCTGATTGGTTGAGAGTCTTGGTCTGTGTTTATTGGTCTTGGAGTTTGCTGTGTTCTGCTTCTAATATCTTCTGTCTGTTTTTTTGGGGGGGGGCTCTTTTTGTATCTTGATTGGCTGGCAACATTGTGTTACTTTATTGGAGGCCTTTAGTGCAGCTTGGCTTCGGGTAAATGGACGGCTATCATTCGTTAGGAAGCTGGGTTTCATCTGGGTGCCTGGTTGGGGTGTGTTTGAGCTGGAGGTATCAGGCGGGATCTGTTTGTGCCCAGGTGTTTGCCTGGCTTGTGGTATGGAGATTTTTTTTGTTTGTGAGTGCAGGCTTCCAAATGATTGACAGCCTGGTGGAATCATCTCTTCTGTTCATGCTTTCTGGTCTTTTTTCAATCTCTATGGCTTCTCTGATGATTCTGTGGCTGGGATTTTCTATGGTGGCTAGGGTTTTGGTGCCATTGAAGTTGATGTTATGACCTGTGGCTTCCATGTGTTGGACGAGTGAGGAAGTGTGTTCAAGCTTTTTGGCTGCATTTTTGTGTTCATCCAGGCGGGTGCTTATTCTTCTATTGGTCTGTCCAATGTATGTGGCCGGGCATGATGCACAGGGGACTTCGTATATGCCTTGGTTTTCCAGGTCAATTTTGTCTTTGGGGTTCCTGAGGATGGCTGCTATTTTTCTGTCTGTTTTGAAGGCAGTCTTGATGTGGTGTCTGTATAGAATCTTACTAATTTTGTCTGTAGTGCCTCTTATGTAGGGCAGAACAGCTGTTCCATGGGTCTGTTCATCTTCTGGGTCTCTATTATGTCTCAGTGTGTTTTTGTGGATCAAGTTGGTGATTTTGCTTTTGTGGAAGCCGTTGGCTGTCAATATTTTAGTCAGGGTGAATAGTTCAGTCTTAATGTGTGTCTTGTCTGCCAGGCGTTTGGTTCTAGTAATTAGTGTTTTGGCCACGGAGTTTATCTGTGCTGGGTGGTGGTGGGATTGGGCGTTGAGGTAGCGGTTGGTGTGTGTTTTCTTCTGGTATATGGTGTGTCCTAGTGTGCCATCTGTTTTCTTGTAGATTAGTACATCTAGGAATGGTAGTTGTTTGTTTGTTTCTGTTTCCATGGTGAACTTGATTTTGGGGTGTGCGCTGTTTAGGTGTGTTAGGAAGTTGTTTAGGTTTTCTTGTCCATGGGGCCAAATCACGAATGTGTCATCGATATATCTTAACCATAGTTTGGGTTTGAGGATGGCATTAGCCAGGGCTCTGGATTCGAATTCTTCCATGAACAGGTTTGCAATGACAGGTGACAGTGGTGATCCCATGGGGGCTCCTTCAATTTGTTTGTATCTTTGTCCTTTGTATATGAAATATGTGTTGGTTAAGCAGTGTTCTGTTAGTTCCATGAGGTGTTTAGCTGGTTGGTATTTATTTTTGATGATTTCAAGGGTCTCTTTTATCGGGACTTGAGTGAATAGTGAAACCACGTCAAAACTTACAAGCAGATCTTCTTGCTCCACATGTAGATCTTTGATCATTTCCAAGAAGTGGTATGAGTTTTGTACGTGAGAAGCTGCTGTTTCAGCATGGGGCTGTAGCTGTTTTGCTAGGTGTTTAGCCAGGTTTTGTAGTGGTGCTCCTCTGGAGCTGACTATGGGTCTGAGAGGTATGCCTTCTTTGTGTATTTTTGGGAGGCCGTATAGTTTGGGGCATCTGGAAGATTTCTCTCTGGGTATGATCGTGTGTTGGATCTCTTTGCTTATGTGGCTGGTTATAATTTTTTTCTTGGTTAATTTTTCCAGATATGTGGTTGGGTCTGTGTTTATGGGTTTGTATGTGGAGTCTTGGAGTAGGTCTGTCAATTTAATTTCATAGTCTTTTCTGTCCATTACTACAGTGGCATTCCCTTTATCTGCTGGGAGGATGATTATGCTGCTGTCTCTTTTCATTTTGCTGTAAGTTGCTTTTGGGTGGTTTGCTTGTGCATAAAATGTTGGGAACTTGGTGTCTTATTTTATCAGCTTCATCTGTATTTAATTTAGTTAGGCTGGATTCTACTGCACATATGATGGATTCTGTGGGGATTTTTTGGGGTGCTATAGCATAATTGAATCCTTTGGTTAGGACTTCTGTTTCTGTTTTGGTGAGTTCTCTGTTGGAAACATTGTACACTAATTGTTTCAGGTGTTGTTGTGAGTTGTTGGGGGTTTTCTTGTCATGTTCTAATTTCTTTAATTTTTTCAAGAGCTTTTCCTGTTTGTAAATGTTTGCAGATTCAGCTCTCCAAGTTGTAAGTTGTTTTATCTTGTCCCAAAGTAGAGGGTGGATTTTGCTGCTCAATTCCAGGTGTAGTGCTAGCAAATCTTTGTTTAACTGATCTAATTGGAATCTCTTACTGTGGAGCTCATTCCTTAGTAGAGCCATTTCAGTTCTTTTCAGGATACGTTTACTGGCTGCTGTGCTTTCATGAAATGTTAATTTGAAGCAGGTTGGTGTAGTATTGTTGTCTCTGCAGCTGCGTAGGAATTGGAGGTCACATAGTATTATTGCTCTTTTAATTTCCAGTTTCTCGTAGGTTTTGATCTGGTTGTTTATTCCCTCCCCGTAGAGGTTTGATATTTGTTTTCTTAAGTTTTCGCGGGTACTTACATGTCTGGCATTCAGCTTTGCTCGGGTATTTTCCCATGTCATAATAGGGGTGCTTTTAAAGTTGTAGCAACGTTTCAGCAGAATCTCATCTGCCATCATCAGGCTTCTGTATGGTGTTTGTCTGTGAGTCAGACTTTTACAGTGGTTTCAGATTTAAATTTGGGGCAGCCTATTGCTGTGTCAGACTGGTTTTTTTCTTCCTCCTGATTGGTTGAGAGTCTTGGTCTGTGTTTATTGGTCTTGGAGTTTGCTGTGTTCTGCTTCTAATATCTTCTGTCTGTTTTTTTGGGGGGGGGCTCTTTTTGTATCTTGATTGGCTGGCAACATTGTGTTACTTTATTGGAGGCCTTTAGTGCAGCTTGGCTTCGGGTAAATGGACGGCTATCATTAGTTAGGAAGCTGGGTTTCATCTGAGTGCCTGGTTGGGGTGTGTTTGAGCTGGAGGTATCAGGGGGGATCTGTTTGTGCCCAGGTGTTTGCCTGGCTTGTGGTGTGGAGATTTTTTTGTTTGTGAGTGCAGGCTTCCAAATGATTGACAGCCTGGTGGAATATATATATATATGTATATGTATATGTATATGTATATGTATATGTATATGTATATGTATATGTGTATATATATATATATATATATATATATATATATATATATATATATATATATATATATATATATTCCCTCATCTTGATTCACAATAAACCATTATTTTTAAGAAGTTACAATAATAATCATTACATCCTTTCATTTGGATTCCGCAGGATATTTTTCTCCCTTGATTTTTAATAAGAGTTATCAGTATCTATATTACCCTATTTTCTAAATATTTTTAATTGCAGAAATATTCTTATTAACCCTTGTCACCCTGCAGAACCCCCTTTTTAATTCATCAACCATTATCTCTGAAAAAACAATATCTTTTCAACATTTTACTATTTTCATATTTCTTTATTTCATGCACCTGTTTCTTACTGCTTCTCCTCCCCCTTTTCCCCATATCTTTTCTCATTCCAGTATATATCCCTCTCTTTCTTAATATCTTCCTTTCCCCTTTTCTTCTGGGTCTTTCTGCCTTTCCTGGCTTCGCAGGTATTCCCCCTTTTGATTGCCTTCTTAAATCTCAACTTCTTAGCCTTCCTTCTTTCCCCACTTCTTTGTAGTGTTCTTTGTGTTAATAGTCTATTTAAAATTTCTTCTTCTTGAATTGACTCCTCCTCCTCTGAAGCTCTTCCTTCTTGTTCTTCAATCACCATTTCCATTTTTTCTAACAGAGCAAAGTGATTCGCTTCTTTCCTGTAGTAATTCTCTCATATTTTTAAGTTCCATTTTTAATTCCTGCAGAGATATCATCATTACACATTCTTATATTTTATGATAGTTAAAGTCCACAAAAAAAACCATTTACTTTCCTTCTTTCTTCTTTCAATTTTCTAAAGTTCTGTTATTCCAGCCCAGGGTCTATACCAAAAACATCAATCAATCCCACAGTCAGTCTTTCCTTGCTTTTTTCTTTATTCTGGTTCTGCTTTCACTTTCTAAGATTCATACTTTGTTTCAATATTTCTTTAATGTTATATCTGTTAGGGATACACTCTAGCAGAAATGTGCATGGCAGTCAGGCAGGCAGGCAAATATGTGAGATAAACATTTTTGCAGCTTACACTCAGTAAAACAGATACACTGTGCTAGTTAAATAGTTTATTCCAGGAAGAGTTTTAGCATAGTCAAAACAGTCCATATATCATTCACTAGTTCAGTCCATCCGGGGATTATTTAGTTGCAAAGTCCAGTGTCAAAAAAGAGGTCAGTAAACTTACAAATATCAGTCCAGTAATATATCTTCTCGCAGTAGAGATATGAAGAAAGTCAAACCTCCTTTCTTCCTTCAGCAGCAGGAAACACGCAGTTAACAAACAATTAATCCTTCATAGTCAGCAAGCAATTCAGTAAGCCAGCAATCAATCAAGTTCTCTTGCTCCCTCTTATGGTGGTTTTACAGCTGCACCCAAAATTACATGCTTTGCTGTTTAAAGTGACACACACTTAAATTCACTATCATAGTTTATATATATTATTTTACCCAAACTACGTTAGGTAACCTTGTTATTCCTAACAATATCCACACAAGTTCATTCAGAAATAGGATGCTTTCCCTTTTGTTTGAGCTCAAATTTTTGTCAAAAGATGGCATTCTCCATTATACAAAGTCTTCACCTTTTTCCCTTATTTTTTTATTTAGGGTTTTTTGAACCTCAATATTCCAGCACAGTCCAATCTCCAATTTGTAAACTTTATTATTATTATTTTTTGACAATCTTAAGTCCAGCTTTTTTTTAATGCCTGTTTATTCCCAAAATATTTTAGTCCAATGTAGTTAAATCTTTAGTTCCAGCTTCTTCCTTTCCCAGTTCGAAGCCCCGCTTAGCTGTCAAAAATATGTTCTTTTTTTTCCTGTCCCTTTGTAATTTTGCCGCTCACTTTTCTTTTCTTAAAAATTCCATGTTACCTTAATCCCAGGGTACTTTTGTTTAGTTGTATTGCCCAGTTGTCCCAGTTCAGATGTTATCCACCTCTTTCTTCCCTCCTGCACAAATTTTAATCCAGCTAAGTCCTCCTCTTCAAGGTGGCCATTTTAAACCACCGCTGCAGTCGTCTTCGGGGGGGGGAAGACCAAGCCCAGGGGGGAGATGCGGCTCCCCACAACCTAGCTTGTGGCTTCCCCTTACTCCACTGCCCCTCCAAGGCAGCTTCAGCCCCTAATCGTAATGATCGGGGCTCTCCAACGAAAGAGCATGGACCATAGCCGCAGAAAGTCACGATCTATGGTCCATCAATGAGGAGGCTCTGCCTTCTTCTGGTGCTGTCATCAATCTTGAATGACTCTGGTGGTGTCCATTTCTCTTTATTGTTGCTGACATGTTTCTACACCTTGAATGGAGTCAACATGCGGTAAACTAAAACATATGAAGAATGGTTACAGGAACTGGGCATGGCTAGTCTAATGAAGAGAAGGACCAGGGGAGACATGATAGCAGTCTTTCAATATTTGAGGGGCTGCCACAGAGAGGAAGGGGTCAAGCTATTTTTTAAAGTACCCAAAGGCCAGACAAGGAATAATGGATGGAAACTGAACAAGGAGAGATTTAACCTGGAAATAAGGAAAACTTTCTGACAGTGAGAACAATCAACCAATGGAACAGCTTGCCCTTGGAAGTTGTGGGAGCTTTATCACTTGAGACTTTCAAGAAGAGATTGGGCTGCCATTTGTCAGAAATGGTGTAGGGTCTCCCACTTGGGTGGGGGTTGAACTAGATGACCTACAAGATCTCTTCCAACTCTGATTATTTGTTATCTGTTAAATTAAATTGATCGGACATAATATGGGCATGATATACCTGTCATGCCCCTGGTGGAGACTGACTCTGAGGAAGAGGAGGAACAGCAAACAGGAAATAGGGAGTGGAAGTGTGGCTCCAGAGGTGGTGGAGGAGACTGGGGAAGGGCAGAGGCTGGCTGAGCAGTCGAGGAGGACCCAGGCCAATCCCCTATCCATCCTAGGGCACGCAGGAAAGAGAGCATCAGGGTAAAGCATAGCCTACTCAGGAGGAGAGGGCCATGATCCTCTTCATGGATTGTAGGTGTGAGAGTTTGGACCTACATGCTAACAGATGCTGGAGACAAATTAGTGTTTTATTCCTAAAGAAGGTTTATCTTGGTTGGCATGCTTCCAATAGACTGCACTTGGTCATCTTCCTGAAGTGGCAATTATCTATCTTAGTCTGTCATGGAACTTTATTCAGTGCAGTTTGGTTTTGGTTTTTGCTTCGTTATCGGCTCTTTAAATTTGAACTGTGTTTCTTTCCTTTGAAATGTTATTTTGAAAATAGTTTATTCCTCCACTGTGAACAATTAAACAGTAAAGCCAAACTGAAGGCATTAAAGAACTTTTATTTACATTTTAGTGTTTGTTATACTTCTGATATACTCTGAGTCATCATATTTTATCTCCAGCCACCTCTTCAACTTTTTTCTGCCTTTTGTGGGGTGACCATGAATCAGCTTAGAGCAGATGTTGTCCAGTTAAGCCAGCAAGTAGCTCTTTTGACTGCACAGGTTGTGCAAATGCAAGCTGTCTGGCCCCACCATAAATTCCCAGTAGCGGTGCCAGATAAATTTGATGGATGCTGGCCCAATTTCCAGCATTTTGGGGCAGTTCCAGCTTTATATGAGCCTTCGGTCAGAGGACTTCTCCACTGACGGGGATAAGGTGGGTTTTTTGATTAGTTTGTTGTCAGGCTCTGCAGCACGTTGGGTGACGCCTCTGTTGACCCAGCCCAACCAGGTATTGGAGAATTATGCCAAGTTTTGCCATCAGTTCCAGGCCATGTTTGAGGAACCTGTTCAGAGCCAAACAGCAAACAGACATTTGAGAGAGTTGAAGCAGGGGCGTGGCTCACTCATGGATTATATTGCTAGCTTTCGGGTGGACTGCCAGGATGTACGATGGAATGAGGCAGCACTGTAAGACCAGTTCCAGGAGGGTTTGTCATGGGAGCTCCTGGACAAGTTGGTGCACACTGAATGCCCTCGCACACTTCAGGAGCTCATGCATTTGTGTCTTTGTATTGATGCTAGACTTCAGCAGCGATGGGTGTGATGACAAACAGAGATTGCATCTGTTCCCAGCAAGACGGCACCCCTGGTGGAAGTGCCTTAGTGGGGGCCTGACCCAAGTAGAAAAGGATAGGCATCGTTGTGATGAGTTATGCCTCTATTGTGGCAATTGAGGTCATTTTGTGGCCAAGTGTCCTGTTAAGACATCCATAGCAATGACGTCAGTGGTGGCACGAAACAAGTATCACCTGGCCTATGGGCATCTGTAGGTTGGGTTTCAAAGTCCCTAAGCCCACCATCTTCACAATCCTTGCCATCCTCGCTAACTTTGACATCTTTGACCTCTCCACCCCAGTCATCAGTGGTGAAGCATCTTGTGCTGACAGCAAGTGTGTTTGTGCCTGGTCATGGAGCAGTGGAGATCCAAGCCTTGGTCAACTCAGGGGTCACAGCCAATTTCATGGATGCTCATTTTGTCGAGCAGTGGTTCATTCCCCAGCAACAGGTGTCCCTGCCAGTAATGGTGGAGACGATTGACGGTTGGCCCCTTTGTTTGGGACCTATGGTTGCTGCAACCAAACCCCTTCGCATGTGTATTGGGCAGCATGTGGAGGAAGCCATGTTCTACATTGCCGCAGTACCTCATTTTCAGGTGGTGCTGGGCTTGGAGTGGATACAGGCCCATGATCCACAGATTGTCAGGTCGTCTGGAGCTGTGCAATTTCTTGATAGAAAGTGTGCCAACCATTGCTTGCATTCCTGTGCAGGGGATGTGATTAAGCCTGTGGACTTGTATCTACCTGCGGAGTTGATGACCTATGTTCCAAGTGGGGGGAATCAACGTGCTGACACATTGTCCCGGAAGCCCGAGTATACCCAAAGAAAGGACAAAATCTTGCTCTGGATTGCTTACAGCCACAGAGGAGCCTGTGGACCTTCGAGTGAGAATTCAGGAGGTGCAGCAACAGGATCCATTTTTGGCAGGTCAGCATCCTGAATTGGATGAGAATGGGAGACAAGAGTCTCCTTGGGCATATATTGGGGACCTGTTGCATTTCTGTGATTGCATTTATGTGCCTGCAGGTCCTCTTCATAGCCTTATCTAATGTCAATGTCATGATAGTCCAGCGGCAGGACACTTTGGGGTGTTCAAAACACTGCACCTCATCCCAAAGACATTTTGGTGGCCAAGACATAAACATGATGTGTCAGGATATGTGGCATCCTGTGAGATTTGTCAACAAGCCAAGTATGCTCCTGGTGTGCCCCCTGGTCTCTTGCAGCCATTACCCATGCCGGAAAGACCTTGGGGGGCACTTTCATTGGACTTCATCACTGAACTGCCACCATCAAAGGGTGCTACAACCATTTTGGTGGTAGTGGATATGTTGACTAAAATGTCCCACTTTATTCCATGTGCGGGTCTTCCTACAGCCAGGATAATGGCCCAGTTGTTTGTCTCCCATGTATTCTGGTTGCATGGGTTACTAGATTGAATAGTATTGGATCGGGGGGTACAATTTATGGCACGCTTCTGGCAGACCCTACTCATGAAACTGCAGGTTCAGGCATGTCAGTCGTCCACCCATCACCCAAAAATTGATGGGGTGACAGAGAAAGTGAATGCTATTTTGGAGCAATACCTCCGCTGTTTCAGCAATACTCAACAAGAAAATTGGGTGGAAGTGCTGCCAGTGGCAGAATTTGCTTACAACAATGCTCAACATACATCCACCCGTGTGTCCCCGTTCTTTGCCAACTATGGTTTTCATCCATGACTTTTTCCTTTAGCCCCATCTGACTCCCCAGTTCCGGCAGTGGATATGTTCTTGCAAGAGTTAAAAGCTGTGCACCACATGGTTTGAAACCAACTAGAGAAAGTCAAAGAGGACTACAAATGCTTTGCAGACTGACATCATTGTGATATTCTACCTTTATTGATAGGCAATTGGGTGTGGCTCTCTACTCAATACTTACTGACAATGCAGCCATCGAAAAAGCTCGATCACCGTTAGTTGGGACCTTTTCCAGTCAAGGCGGTAATCAATCCTGTGGCTTTTCATGTCTCTCTGTCATGGACCATGCAGGGATCCATCCTGTTTTTCATCGTTCCCTGTTAGTCCCGTGTCATACCCCTGGTGAAGACTGATTCTGAGGAAGAGGAGGAACAGCCAACAGGGAATAGAAGTGTGGCTCCAAAGGTGGTGGAGGAGGCTGGGGAAGGGCAGAGGTTGGCTGAGCAGTCAGAGGAGGACCCAGGCCCATCCCCTATCCATCCTAGGGCACACAAGGAAGAGAGGATCAGGGTAAAACATGGTCTACTGGGGAGGACAGAGGCATGATCCTCTTCATGGGTTGCAGGTGTGAGATTTGCATAAGAGTTTGGACCTGCGTGCAAACAGACGCTGGAGACAGATTAGAGTTTTATTCCTAAAGAAGGTTTATCTTGGTTGGCATGCTTCCAACAGACTGTACCTGGTTATCTTCCTGAAGTTGGCAATTGTCTATCCTGGTCCATCATAGAACTATATTCAGTATGGTTTGGTTTTGGTTTTGGTTTTGTTATTGGCTCTTTGAATTTGAACTGTGTTTCTTTCCTTTGAAAATAGTTTACTCTTCCACTGTGAACAATTAAACAGTAAAGCCAAGTTGAAGGCATTAAAGGTCTTTTATTTACGTTTTGGTTTTTGTTATATTTCTGTTAGGAATATGAGTCACCTAACAGCTATTTAGGTTGGAAATATATAAACCAGGATGGACATTTTAGTACTATGTCTTTAAGAAAATGCAAAAACTGCAATTGGGTGTGATTCTGCAAATGGCCATAAGGTGGAGTCATCACAATACCTCTCTATAGAAGGCCTTACAGTTGACAATGCATACTGTAGCAGAGCAAAAGTCATGAAGTTAAAGAAACTGTCTGCAGAGTTCAGAAACAGGATTATTGCAAGGCACAGTTATGGGAAAGGCTATAATAAAAAATTCTGCTGCACTGAAGGTTCCTAAGAGCTTAGTATTCTCCATAATTCTCAAATGGAAGATGTTTGGTGCAACCAGGACTCTTCCAAGAATAACACATATTCTGCTTGAGAGAAGTTAGACACATATAATCAGAGTTGGAAGGGACCTTGTAGGTCATCTAGTGCAACCCCCTGCCCAAGTTCCCTGAAGATGGGCTCCAACACAAGTCCAAAAGCTCAGAAAACTAAACCTCTGGTCCCAGTGACTGATTCAGTTTGGATCCTACAACATTATCCTGGGACATGGATATTTACCTTTATTTGGGGGGGGAATAAAATTCAGATTTTGGGATTTATTGATTAGACAAATTAGTTGTTATAGAAATGGCTAGTATATATTAAATGTGCAGGAAAGTTGAGGCTGCAATTTTGTGATACCTTTATTCTTGAATCTTGATGAATGTATCTTTTATTTTATGGACACTGAGAGCATTTGCACCAAGACAAATTCATTGTGTGTCCAATCACACTTAGCCAATAAAGAATTCTATTCTATTCTATTCTACTCTACTCTACTCTACTCTATGCTGAGAAGAGCTGGACTTTACTATTTGTTTGCTTTTTTTCCCTTTCCCCCCACTCTTCCCTCTTCTCCTTTTTCCTTTCCCCATTTTCCTACTATGTTAATTGTACATCTGGTTCATTGAACCGGTAGTTCCAATGACTGGCTGGCCCCACCCACCTTGCCCTACCCCTCTCAGGACTCTCCACGCAGCCTGTTTTGGATCCCAAGCAAGTGCAGGGCCCAAGTGGAGGCTCTGTGAGGGTGGAAAACAGGCCACCCAGAAGTTCCAGAAGGCTGGAAACAGGCCCGTTTCTGGCCTCCAAAAGGCCTCCAGAGCCTGGGGAGGCTGTTTTTGCCCCCCTGGAGGTTTGAGGAAAGCCACCATGGTGCAGGAGGCTGACTAGGTAATGCCCATCACCCAGCAACCAGGCAGAGAACAGGTTGCTAAATTTTATGAAGCCCACCCCTGATTCAGACCCATAGATGCCAAGAAGAGAAGTAACAGCTTCTTATATCTCCTCCCTTGTTTCATTGGGCAGTTATTATCTGGTGGTTTTGTTCCAGGTGGTGAGTTTTCTCCTGGATAAGAGGTGGTCTACAGTTTTTTTAATTTACGTGTAATGTCTAGTTATTCAAATATTTTGCTGGTGATATCACTTAGATTCACTTCAATCTGAACTCTATCTGGACAGAGTCTTTGGTAGTGACTAGGGTATCAGTAGCTGCATTATCTGATATTCAATCTGTTGTCAACTCATAAAACATTCCTATGCCTGTTTTAGTAGTTACCATGAAAAAGGGGAGAGAGGAAGGAAATCTGGAAGAGCAGTGGAGCAGTTTGAAAGTGAAAATACATTCCAACTTTTATCTTTAAAAGATTGTAACTAAAATACCAGAGCTTTTGCCTGAAAATATATTTAATTAGAGAACATGAATGATGACACCCAGCCCATGAACATGCTCAATTGGAGAATCTGGTTTAGGAGACACCTGGGGGGAGGGGAGACCAGGGTCACAGGTGGCTGTAAATTATGTATGCCAGAGTTGGTTTCATACAGGGCAGTGCCAGTATGTAGCCTCTACTAAATCCTTTGAAGTTTTTTGAAGTTTGGCTTGAGAATCATAATTTAAATAGGGCAATTGCTGGAATCCTGACATCTGTTTTCCCTATGAAATGGAACAAGTGTACTCTCTTGATGTCCTCAGGTATTTGCCTCACCTGTCTTTTTAGGATATCTGGGCTGGGAGATTAGTCCAGTATATCCAAGATGTTCTTAACCCTTTGTGGTGAAAAAAAATGATGCCTTTATTCCCGAGATTGATTTGGTTTGGCCATATGATCTTTTCCTTGTTATCTACTCGGTCACAAGCAAATTACTGTTCTAATCTAGCAGCTGTGAGTGAGCTGAAAACCTAAAGCAGAATTGATGGGGGTGGGGGAGACAAAATAAAACTCTCTCTAAACCAACACAGACATGTGGGTGAGTGGGACAGCACAATGATATTCAGTATATAGTCACTTTTTTCTTTTCTCCTCACCTTTATTTTTTGGTTTCTTGTTTGCTTGTTTGTTTTTAGTTTAGATGTTTTTGAAATCTGTTTTTACTGTATATCAATCACTTGAACTTATATACTATATTACAGTGCTTTACAGCCCTCTCTAAGCAGTTTACAGACTCAGTATATTGCCCCCAACAATTTGGGTCCTCATTTTACCCACCTTGGAAGGATGGAAGGCTGAGTCAGCCTTGAGTCTGTTGAGATTGGAACTACCAAATTGCAGGCAGCTGGCAGTTAGCAGAAGTAGCCTGCATTATTGCACTCTAGGTACTGTACCACCATGGCTCATAATAAATATGTGCACACACACACACACACACACACACACAAAATTAAAAATTTAAAGAATTGATGTCCTCTTTGCTGAGATTCTCTTAGTGGTTTCTACTGGCAAAGTACAAAGTGCACACAAAGAATATCATCTTGTCTTCATTTTTTAAGTTTAACACCAAAAAAAAAAAAATTCTTATGCACACTGCAGTGATGGGATTCAAAAAATTTTCTACCAGTTCTGTGGGCGTGACATGGCTTGGTGGGTATGGCTTGATGGGCATGGCAGGGGAAAGTTACTGCAAAATCCCATTCCCTCCCCACCCCACTAACCTGCTTTCCATCTCTGTTTTCCTGTGCAGGGCAATAAAAGAAGACCCAGCCAATCTGCTGGGGCTTGGGAGGCAGAGATTGAGGGCAGGGCCAGTCAGGGGTGGTACTTTCCGGTTCTCTGAACTACTCAAAATTTCCACTACCAGTTCTCTAGAACTGGTCAGAACCTGTTGAATACCACCTCTGATAAATAGTACAAAATAATAGCAATGATATTTTATTGCTATTATTTTAAACATCTGACTCTCCACATTAAAGTTGTGACTGGTTGTACTTAAATCTGTTTCTGTCCTGAAAGTATGTGGAAGAAACCTGAGCTCTTTCTCCATTGTGTATCTCCATCAAATGGTTTCAAGTATTCTACAGCTAACATCTGATTTTTTTTTTTTCCTTCGGAATCAAGGTCCCTTTCCAACTCTTTCATTTTGTTATATTCCCCAATTTCTGATGATTCCTCATAGTGTTTCTATGGAGATATTAAATTGCAGAGTGGATACCATAAGGTTATGACCTCAGTGCTAAAGAGTAATTAACCAGCACTGGTTGTTGTACATGGATGGATGCATGTGCAGCCTGATTCATGCAAGCAGTGGGCAACTACAGCCCTCTTCGCAGCCCCATATCTGCTGCTCACACAAATGAGCTGTGTGAGTGTGGGTGCATCACTGGTGGGATTCAATTTTTGTTTACTACCAGTTCTGTGGGCGTGGCTTGGTGGACATGGTAGGGGAAGGATACTGTAAAATCTTCAGTCAGAGGTGGTATTTGCCAGTTCTCCAAACTACTCAAAATTTCCACTTCCGGTTCTCCAGAACTGGTCAGAACCTGCTGAATACCACCTCTGGGCTGCAAATGCCTGCCCCTCGCACAAAACCGTTCCCTCTCCCCCCACTTTCCCTTCTGTTCAGGGCCATCAACCCAGAAATGTTGGGGAATGATGTTCTAGCCCTTGAATGTAGCCCAGATAAGAAGCATCATTAGGAGAACTCATTCTATTGTAAAATTACATTAACCAAACCTTGATATGCTTTTTCTGGCAAAATTGTTTTGTCATGAGGAATCCAAAATTGTTACCTTAAAATACAAAAAAAGGCAATCCCTGCATTCTTACTTTACTTTTAATATAAGCTGCTCCTTTGTGTTGAGATCTGGCCTTAGGATAATAATATAGCACTTGGGGATGAAGATGCAGCCCAGCAGCCCAGCACTGGAGGTCAGGATGGAGAAGACCTGCACAGCCACCATGTATTTCCCTTTGGTGCTCAAATAGGCGGGCAGGAAGGAGATCCAGATGCTGCAGTATGCTGAAAGTGATCAGCTTGGCTTCATTGAAAGCCCCAGGTAGGTTTCTGGCCAGGAAAGCCACTGTGAAGCAGACAACATCCAAGAATCCCATATAGCCCAGGGCTCCATAAAACATGGCAACAGACCCTTCACTGCATTGCAGGACAATCTCTCCAGGCTGGGAATACATGTCAGAATCAGGAAAAGGGGGAGAGATAACCAACCAAATGGCAGAAATGGCAATCTGGACACTAGAACCAGAAATAACAATGGAGTTGGTCAAAGCTTTTCCCAGCTATTTCATCATTGTGTTTCCTGGCTTTGTGGCCAAGTAGGCCAGCACCACTGTGATGGTTTTGGCCAAGACAGAAGAGACAGCAAGTGAGAAAACGATGCTGAAGGTTGTTTGATGGAGAAGGCAGGTGGGTGTTCTTGGCTGACTAAGGAAGAGAAAGGAAGTCAGAAAGGAAAGCAAGAGGGAGACCAGGAGGATGTAGGAGAGATCCCAGTTGTAGCTTTGACAATGGGAGTTTTTCGATGTTTAATGAAGATTCCTAACACCAGAGCAGCAGTGATGGAGAAATGTAAGATAAAAGAGATTAGAATGATCCCCAAAGATTCTTGGTAAGACATGAAAGTTATCCTTTTAGGGATACATTGAACTTTGGCCATGTTTGGATATTGATCTTCTGGACAGGTCAGGCATTTTTTTGCATCTGAAAATAAAAAAGTATAATATCTCTGGTAGAGGTTTTTCTTTTTCCATTTGGTCGAATGCCCTGTTTGAAGCGAAAGCTCCTTCACACATGTTTGAGGTGGAGATTTTGTAAAAATGATGAAGCATGGGAAGAATTTAGGGAAAGGAGGACCATTTTCCCCCCCCCCATCACCAGCAGTTTTCAAGATAATATGGGAATCCCCACCCTAACAAACTGAAAGGCAACTGGGTTGCCAAATTAAATATATCTAGGAGCCTGTTCTGACCCAGCCTTCACAAGTAGTGATAAGATGTTTACTCACAAGTAAAACCCCTTTTTATATAAGTATATTATTCACAGGGATAAACAAAAGATCAAACATAATTAGTCCCAACAAACTTGGGTTTATCCAAGAAATCTGAATTGCTTGCTGTATACTAGAAACAAACAGATGTCTGTGACAACTGGTCACTCCCAAACCCCTACTATTTATTTCCCAGCCAGAGAGGTGCTGGCTATCATCTGCATCTGCCTCTCCCTGAGAGTCAGCTTATTGATTTTCTTTGCTCTCCTTGCCTTTCCTCCCTATGTAAACATGCATCTGGGATGGTCCCCATTTGTTCCTCCCACTCAATCAACTCAGACCCTGAAGACAGCTGCCTCTCCACCTGAGGGAAGGGCAGAAGACCCTGGCTCTGGCTCTGTCTGTGATGCTGCTTCCTAATCAGAGTCTTCCAAAGGCTCCAAAGTTGGCCCAGGCCCACCCACAACCTCCTCATCGTCACCACAGAGCTGTCTATTTCTGTAACTTAAACTTCTTTTGTAGGAATTATAGGCCCAAATGAAAAGGTATGAATGAATGAAATGAATCAGTGTATGACTGATTTGCTACACATTTTTCCCAGGTAGTGGATCAGTGAGTTTTTTTTCCATAAAAATCAGCATCCTAGTCTGCTTTTGGTAGCTGCTGGGAGAATGTCAATAATGGCCTTGGCTCTGGTGTCCATAGGATCAGACTGATGAAAGTAGAGTGTCAATTTTGATGCAAATCTCAGCCTTTTTCTAAGTGCACCAAGACATGGCACACACCAAGGCATGGCCCAGAGGGAGAAAGCTTGTGGCTTGATGTTGTAGCATCATTTTAATTATTCTGGTGAAAACTGAGTGAACATGTAGATACTGCTAGCTTTCCCAAAATGCCAATTTTCAGACAGACACACAAACACTCCTCCTTCCTTTTTCTCCAGCATCACCCACCTTCCGAAATGGAGATGGTCCCTTCTCCACAAGGAAGGCAATCATAGCAGCCCTTCCCAAGGCACCTTGACAAAACCTGGATGGCAGCTTTCCACAGATTTGGAAGAAGGCAGAGGCTGAGCAAGAAAAAAGAAAGAGAAATCAAGGAAATGTGATAGATTCAGTTTACAAATTTCATTCCTTGTGAGCAGGGTTGTTAAAGTCCTCATGAAAGTTTCTCCATTGTCATTGTCTGGAGCCAGGAGCCCAATTAAAATCCATCTGAAATGATGGAGGAGCTTCACAATCCCCGAGTACTGGGTTCCTTCTGAAGGGACCATTCGATAGAAAAGGGGGAACTGAGTTTTATCATTTAGCGCATGTGAAGCAAAAGTATAACTGATCTGAAAAGAAAAGGAAGGTGTTTAGGGTCACTGTTTCATCAGATCAAAGCCTTTACTCATTGTAGAATACCTTATACCACCAGACTTGAAATTCTAGACCTAGAAACCTTGAATTACACCATCTTCGGTCTGATCTAAGTATGGTATATAAAATCATACATTGCAATGACTTACCTGTCAATGAATACTTCAGCTTCAACCATAACAACACAAGAGTACACAATAGATACAAACTCAAGATTAACTGCACCAAACTTGATTGCAGGAAATACAACTTCAGCAAGAGTGGTCAATGTCTGGAATACTCTACCTGACTCTGTGGTTTCTTCCCCAAACCCCCCAAAATTTTAACTGTCTTCTATTGACCTCACCCCTTTCCTAAGAGGTCTGTAGGGGGCATGCATAAGCACACCAATGTGCCTACTGTCCCTGTCCTATTGTTTTTTTTATTTTTCTTATATGTATCCATTTCATGTGTTCATAACTATTGTCATGCCCCTAGTGGAGACTGACTTTGAGGAAGAGGAGGAACAGACAAAAGGAAGTGGGAGTGTGGCTCCAAAGGTGGAGGAGGGGGCTGGAGAAGGGCAGAGGTTGGCTGAGCAATCAGAGGAGGATCCAGGCCCATCCCCTATCCATCCTAGGTAACACAGGGAGGAGAAGATCAGGGAAAAGAGAGGTCTACTCAGGAGATTTCCATGATCTTGCTCGTGGTGTGCAGCTGGGAGCTATGTATATAAGTTTGTAACTTCATAGTCAGAATTGCTGGAGTCAATGTTTAATGTTTTCTTTGAAAGAGGTTTATCTTTGCTGGCGTTCTTCCCATGGACTCTCCTCAGTTATCTTCCTGGAATGTATGATTAATTATCTTGGCTTGCTTCGGAACTCTCATCAATGCGGTTTGTTTTGGTTTTCTTTTTGCCTCATTATTTACTTTTGTGACTTTAAACTGTGCCTAATAAAACAGTGAAGTTAAGTTGGGCATTACCGGACTTTAATGTATGTTTTGGGTTTTGCCTTATTTTGAGAGACTACAGGTCATCACATTTTGACTCCAGCCACCCCTTCAACTTATTTTTGCTTTTTGTGGGGTGACCATGGATCAGCTCAGAGCAGACATTGCCCAGTTAAGCCAGCAAGTGGCTCTTCTGACTGCACAGGTGGCACAAATGCAAGATGCCCGGCCATGCTGAAAAGGCCCAGTGGCAGTGCCAGAAAAATTTGATGGTTCACTGGCCCAATTTCCAGCATTTTTTGAGCAGAGCCAGCTTTACATGAGCCTTTGGTCAGAGGACTTTCCCACTGACCGGGATAAGGTGAGGTTTTTGAATAGTTTGTTGTCAGGCTCTGCAGCACATTGGGTGATGCCTCTGTTGACCCAGCCCAACCAAGTGTTGGACAATTATGCCGAGTTTTGCCGTCAGTTTCAGGCTATGTTTGAGGACCCTGTTTGAAGCCAAACAGCAAACAGACATTTGAGAGTGTTGAAGCAGGGCTGTGGCTCACTCATGGATTATATTGCTAGTTTTCAGGTGGTTGCTCAGGATGTCCAATGGAATGAGGCAGCACTATTAGACCAGTGGATGAGTTGGTGTACACTGAATGCCCTTGCACTCTTCAGGAGCTCATGCATCTGTACCTTCATATCAATGCTAGACTTCAGCAGCGATGGGTGCAATGACAAACAGAGACCGTATCTGTTTCCAGCAAAATGGCGCCCTTGGTGGAAGTACCTGTGGAGGAACCCATGAAGTTGGGGGCTGGCTTCCCTCACCTGACTCAAGTAGAAAAGGATAGATGTTGTCATGATGGTTTATGCCTCTTTGGGGGCAATTGAGGCCATTTTACAGCCAAGTGTCCTGTTAAGACATCCACAGCAGCAACGCCTGCGATGGCAGGAAAAAAGCATTGCTCGGCCTATGGAGCTCTGTAGGTTGGGGTGTAAAGTCCTTAGGCCTGCCATCTTCACCAACCTTGCCATCCTTTCCACCTTTGACATCTCCACCACAATTGTTATTGGTGAAGCATCTTGTGCTGACAGCAAGTGTGTTCATGTCTGTTGTGGAAGCGGTGGAGATCCAAGCCTTGGTTGACTCAGGGGTCAGCCAATTTCATGGATGCTCATTTTGTAGAGCAGTGGTTCTTTCCTCAGCAACAGGTGTCCCTGCCAATAATGGTAGAGACGATTGATGGTCAGCTCCTTCATTCAGGATCTGTGGTTGCTGCAACCAAACCCCTTTGCATGCGTATTGGGCAGCAAGTGGGGAAAACTGTGTTCTACATTACCGCAGTGCCTTACTTTCCAGTAGTGCTGGGTTTGGAGTGGTTACAGGCTCATGATCCACAGATTGTCTGGTCGTCTGGAGCTGTGCAGTTCCTTGATAGGAAGTGTGCCAACCATTGCTTGCGCTCCTGTGCAAGGAGTGTGGCTATGCCTGTGAACCTGGATCTACCTGCGGAGTTGGTGGACTTTGCTGATGTGTTTGGGGAGAAGGAGGCGGATCAGTTGCCTCTGCATCGGGCATATGACTGTCCAATCGACTTGTTGCCCAATGCAAAATTGCTGGTGGGTTGGATATATTCCCTGTCAGAACCGGAGTTGGCCGCGTTGTGGGTTTTTATTGACAAGAACCTCCAGAAACGGTTTGTCCGGCCTTCTACCTCTCTTCTCATCAATGCGGTTTGTTTTGGTTTTCTTTTTGCCTCATTATGTACTTTTGTGACTTTAAACTGTGCCTAATAAAACAGTGAAGTTAAGTTGAAGGCATTACCAGACTTTAATGTATGTTTTGGGTTATTTTGAGAGACTACGGGTCATCACAACTACTTATATCTATTATCTTGTAAGTGATTGACAAATCAAAATAAATAAATATTAACCAGAAGTGGTATTCAGCAGGTTTGGACTGATTCTCCAGTCTGGAGAACCGGTAGCAGAAATTTTGAGTAGTTCAGAGAACCGGCAAATACTATCTCTGACTGGCCCTGCCCCCATCTATTCTCTGCCTCCGAGTCCCAGCTAATAGGCTGCGTCTTCTTTTGTTCCCCTGTACAGGAGAATGGAGCTGGAAAGCAAGTTAGTTGGGTGTGGAGGGAATGGAATTTTTCAGTAACCTTCTCCCAGGAGTGGGGAGGGAATGGAGATTTTGCAGTATGCTTCCCCTGCCATATTCACCAAGCCACACCCACAGAACTGGTATTTAAAAAAAATTGAATCCTACCACTGATATTAACTATCCAAATTGAGGGGTAAAATGTTGTTTTCCTTCTGGGAGAAAGGGTAGCCATCTTTTGCAAAAAAGGGGGGGGCTTTTATATGGGAGCTGCTTCCCTTGTCACTTTGCCAATCTATAAGCCCTTATGCTGGAACCTCACTTTAGAGATCATTTCTTCACTAATGACTAAGATGTCTTGATTGACTACCTGCTAAAATAAAGCAAGAACATGGCACACACTTGGAACGTAAATCAGGAAGCCTGTAATTGTGAGGTCTGTCTGACAAGAGCACCAGCTGCCAATAATGCCAACACAGTTCTAGGCTGCATAAACAGAGGGACAGAATCAAGATCACGTGAAGTGTTAATATCACTTTATAATGCTTGGTAAGGCCACACTGCATCCAGTTTTGGTCAGCACAATGTAAAAAAGATGTTGAGACTCTAGAAAGAGTGCAGAGAAGAGCAACAAAGATGATTAGGGGACTGGAGGCTATACATATGAAGAACGATTGCAGGAACTGGGTATGTCTAGTCTGATGTAAAGAAGGAGTGGGTGTGACATGATAGCAGTCTTCCAATATCTCAGGGGCTGCCACAAAGAAGAGGGAGTCAAGCTATTCTCCAAAGCACTTGAGGGCAGGATAAGAAGCAATGGGTGGAAACTAATCAAGGAGAGAGGCAACTTAGAACTAAGGAGAAATTTCCTGGCAGTTAGAACAATTAATCAGTGGAACAACTTGCCTTCAGAAGTTCTATTTTGTTCTATTTTATTAGAGACTGCTTATTCACAGGAAATAGACACGTGTAAAGCTTGTAACAATTCTGAGTAGTTAGAAAGCTGATGAAAGTAACAAAGATTGCAGACCTCAGCCAAAAGTTAGGAATAGAATGGCCTGGAGCAAATAGAATGTGCATTATATAACTCCTGGAGCATTCATTAGCCAAGGCTGAGGAATAAGAACAGTTAGAGATCAACAGAACAAATTGTTAGATCATTACTAAAATGTTTATTAGATGCTATTTCTTATATCCCACTTGTCCCCCCTTCTCCTTTAGTGAAAATGTATAAAGCTTTCTTAATCCTTTGTTCTTGGTTCTTGGCATTTAGGCCAGGAGCCCTTTTCCTTGGAGTATTCCAATAAAAAGCAATCAAAAACCTGCACCTCATGTCTGGCATCTATCATTGGCCTCAGCACCAGGCTCAGACCTGAACTGGGGACAACAGTCTAGTCATCCAACCAACATTGAATTGAAATAACCATTAAGGGGTCAGGTTTTCTACCACCTCAAGAATGGCTGGATCATGCTCTGAAGTTATTATTAAGGGGAAATTATCACCAATAGATTTCATGAGTCACCAATCAGCATTGAGATATTAGGCTGCTAACTTTTCACTCCTATTACAAATGTAGGTACAGTTCCATGCATACAAACACCTGTGGGATTTTGTAGGTACCCAACATGACTGAAATCTGGATAGAAATGCCCATGGCAGCCCCTTCAAGAATTGCCAGGATGTTTTTCTGCCTTCCACAGCTGTAGTTGGGCACATAGGCCTCTCCAGTTGAAAGCAGGTCCATCAGAGTGTCTGAAGTCATTTTCACATCAAAATAGCTGTCCTGGATTGTGTAGCCCAATG
Organism: Hydrophis major; assembly: GCA_033807585.1. Classification (NCBI taxonomy): domain Eukaryota; kingdom Metazoa; phylum Chordata; class Lepidosauria; order Squamata; family Elapidae; genus Hydrophis; species Hydrophis major. Next base: position 18,604,786 of record CM066329.1, read on the forward strand.
TGATGTTGGGTAAGAATTTTGGATCCTGGTTGATGTCTTGGACAGCAAAGAAGAAGGACAGGATTTTCCAATAAAATGGAGATATTTTCCTGCAAATATGATTACAACCCATCAACATCAACCACAGCAAGAAGCAAGTCTATTTCATTGGTTTTTTTCTATTTCATAAATCTTTGCAATGTATCAATACCTATTGAGTGCATAATAGTTGATGTAGGCTACATCCACAATTCCAACTACCTTCTTTTCTACCTTCTCTTTTCTATCTACTGTCATTGGGAGATAGGAATTTGATGTTATTTTAGGGTCAAGACATATTTTGACATTTTGGAACAGATTCTTATTTCTGATCTGCCAATTTCTGAATGCTGTGTGAAGTTTACTGAAAACTTTAAAATAGAAAAACCATGAAAAAAGTGGATATAATTCATTGACCAAGACATATTTTGAAGCAAATTCTTATTTCTAATCTGCTAATTACTGAATGCTGTGTGAAGTTTACAAAGCTACTGAAGACTTTAAAATAGAACAACCATGAAAAAAATAGATATAACTCATTAATCAGCACAGGAAAAGAGATTAAGATACTTTTTTTCAAGTTTGCAAAGATACAAGACCTAGTGAATGTATGAACAAGGAATGAGAGGTGACCAAGATTCACTTCCTAACCAATATTTGTTGGTTACTTCACAAACCATTCAATTCATATCCTTTTTTAAAAAAATAGAATTTGAAAAAAAAGCAGAACTCAAATTGCTGGTTCCTTTTTAAGCACTTTCTTCCCATTTGCACAACGTAAAAAAAATCATTAACAGGAGAATGAAGAGGGAAGGAAAAGGAAGGAAGCAAGGAAAAATAGAGTAGAGTAGAGTAGAGTAGAGTAGAGTAGAGTAGAATAGAATAGAATAGAATAGAATAGAATAGAATAGAATAGAATAGAATAGAATAGAATAGAATAGAATAGAATAGAATAGAATAGAATATTGGCCAAGTGTGGTTGGACACACAAGGAATTTGTCTTTGGTACATATGCTCTCAGTGTACATAAAAGAAAAGATACATTCATCAAAAGCCAAGAATTATAAGGTATAACTCTTAATAATAGTCGTAGGGTACACATAATCCATCAAATCATACTAGGAAACAGTCAATATAAATTGTAAGGAAACAATCGACAAAGTTCATACAGTCACAAGTGGGAGGGAAGGGGTGGTAAGGAGTGATGAAAAGATTAATAGTAATAGTAATGCAGACTTTGTAAATAGTTGGACAGTGTTGAAGGAATTATTTGTTTAGCAGAGTGATGGCTTTCGAGAAAAAACTGTCCTTGTGCCTAGTGTGCAATGTTCTGGTGTGCAGTGCCCTATAGCATCGTTTTGAGGGTACAAGTTGAAACAGTTTATGTCTGGGATGTGAAGGAAGGAAGGAAGGAAGGAAGGAAGGAAGGAAGGAAGGAAGGAAGGAAGGTTGTAATGAGAGGGAGGGTCTGGGGAAAGTTCTGCCTTAGCACTTGGCCACCACAGATGCCCCCAACACAAGTGCCCATGCCCACTCGGGCCCCCTGAGATCAACCATAATCCTGATCCAGTCCTCAATGAAATCAAGTTTGACACCCCTGCTCTAGCTTGTCAACCAGCATTATAGCTTACAGCCACATTAGCTGCAGCCCACGAAGTACATCTCCAGATGTGCTTCTAAAGAAAAAAAATAAGCAGTAATTGGCCCATACAGAGAAGCCAGGACCAGGATGTTTCCAACATGACAGAAATCAGATAAATTGGAACACCCCATAGTCTTACTCAGAAACCATAGCAGAGGGAGTCCTGAGGAAATTATGTTGTTGAAAAAGAGTCTTCATTCCACAGATCATCCCACTAATGAGAAGGTCTCCTGGCTTGCCATAAATCGATGGCTGTTCTCCATCCCGCCCCAGAGTCAGAGGGCAGGAGGTCTTCCACCTCTTAGAGGCTGTGCAAGGCGGGAACAGGATCAGCAGAAATAACAGAAGAGGCTTGTTCTTTCTATGCCTGCACCATTTCCTGCCAAGAAACTGCATTTGTTATATTGTTAGCAGAATGTCTTTCAAGCACGAACTTGCAATAGCTTCTGTAGTGCAGAGGGAGCTCAATCAAAGGTTAACATCTGAAAGGATAAGACCATGTTTATCTGCACAGCATCTGCCCCACCCAAAACTTCACCCAAGGTGTTTATGCAAGCCTGGATGTTGGATTATCTCATCTTGCTCTTCAGTTGTTGGGAAGGAAAATCCCAAGTGATATGGCACCCACGTGAAACAAGGGATAGCAGTGATTTTGAAAATTATAAGGGGAAGAAACACCACTGTTGTAACTTCCTCAAGAGTGTCCTTTCCAAAGTGCTCCATTGAGAAAGGAAGTTTGAAAAAACACCACCAAGACCATTTAAAAAAAAAAAAAAAAGCTCAGCCCTCTTGAGGAAATCCCAAATTAAAACTGTATCATCTGTGGAAGAAAAAAGATTAGAACAGAATAGAATAACAGAGTTGGAAGGGACCTTGGAGGTCTTCTAGTCCAACCCCCTGCTTAGGCAGGAAACCCTACACCACTTCAGACCAATGGTTATCCAACATCTTTTTAAAAACGTCCAGTGTTGGAGTATTCACAACTTCTGGAGGCAAGTTGTTCCACTGATTAATTGTTCTGTCAGGAAATTTCTCCTTAGTTCTAAGTTGCTTCTCTCCTTGATTATTTTCCACCATTGCTTCCTGTCCTGCCTTCAGATGCTTTGGAGAATAGCTTGACTCCCTCTTCTTTGTGGCAGCCTCTGAGATATTGGAACACTGCTATCATGTCTCCCCTAGTCCCTCTTTTCATTAAATTAGACATACCCAGTGCCTGCAACTGTTCTTCATATGTTCTACTCTCCAGTTCCCTAATCATCTTTGTTGCTCTTCTCTGCACTCTTTCTAGAGTCTCAACATCTTTTTTACATCATGGCTGATGAAGAGAGCTACTCAGTCTTTGGCAAGATTGCAGAGAAGCAAGGGCAGGAATGGAAGAGAGAAGAAATGCAAAGAATCAAGTCATAGAAGTTGAATTAGCTGGTCACTTACCTCATAAATGACACATTTGCCCAGTTGAACTAACCTGTGGGAAGGAGTCTGTGAAATCAGTCAGAGACTCCATCTTAATGAGTCCACTTTAATCTATGGGACAAAATTCCTACTGTAGTTTCCAAGACTGAATTGACTCCACGTAGTCTTCAAAAGACCTTCCTGAAAATCTAGATAGATCCTGTTCCTTGGTTTTCCCTCTGTATAGCAATAGCACTTGGACTTATATACCACTTTACAGCCAGGGCTGCAATTCAACTGGTGTAACAACCAGTTTGGTGAGCATGCACTTTGCATTCACATGCACCAAATACTCTGCAATTCATGTGTGCACAGAGCGTTTGCAACTGACTTTCTCCTGCAATCCCTGTGTTAAACAGCTGATGCATGGCAATCCGCTGTGCCGTGCAAATCAGCTGAGCTTGAAAAATAGGATATAAACCCGAGTGGATGGGTGGGCCCAACAGCTGATCGTCGGAGCAAACCAAACCAGTTCACTCCCAGATGATCCTTGGAGCTATCCGTTTGCCCAAACCGGACCGAACTGGTAGAATCCCATCCCTGTTTACAGCGCTCTCTAAGAGGTTTACAGAGTCCGCATACTGCTCCCAACAATTTGGGTCCTCATTTTACCTACCTCAGAGGGATTAAAGGATGAGTCAACCTTGAGCCTGGTGAGATTGGAACTGCCAAATTGCAGGCAACCGGCTGTTAGCAGAAGTCGCCTGCAGTACAGCACTCTAACTACTGCACCACCATGTCTCAATAGTGTTTAATGTCATTCTTGGAAATTCCTTGCTCCCTACTCCCTTACAAGAGAGGAAACCTGTGTTTGTGTTCTGGGTATAGACCATGGATTCCGACTGAGAATGAACTTAGTTGACAGCAGAACATATTAATAGTTACACAGTGAAGTTACATAGTTATCATAGCTCTCATTCAACGAAGACAAAATTATATAAACCTGATGTAGTTCTGTGAAGATAAGTTCTTTTTCATGCAGTTCCTGAAAAATTCTCTTCATAGCGTTTAAATGAGTCAACATGTCTCCATTCTTTTGAAGATGTGTTCTGAACAGTTTCCATGTAATATTTATATGTGCTCCTATACTGTCTCGAACATAAATCTTCTTTAAATTCTCCCAACATTTCGCAGCTGCTTCTTCTCCATGAATATGTACAAGCTGCTGGTCACAGAGTGTCAGTCCTATTATACAGAGAGCTTGTTCATTCTTCAGTTTATATTCTTGTATTTTCTGGGCATCATCCTCATCCTCTGGATCCCAAGCATCTACCTCTGGTGGGTTTTGAATTATACTCCACAAACCTTCTCTGCGTAGAAGTAGGCTGCATTTCATAGACCATGAAACATAGCTTGTTCCAACCAGTTTGGATATTAGAGACAAACTTTGTAAATTGACTTGTGCCATCTTTTTCTGGATATTAAACTATAATTAATAAAACACAGCTGTCTGTTTACAGTATTGTGTAACTACAATAACTCTTACTTTATATAAGCCTGTTATATCCTGGTTAGTCTGACTGTGCAGCCTGGACCCATAACCAGTGTTAGGGATACACCCTAGCAGAATCTGCACGGCAGTCAGGCAGGCAGGCAAATATGTGAGATAAATGTTTTTGTAGCTTGCACTCAGTAAAACAGATACACTGTGCTAGTTAAATAATTTATTCCAGGAAGAGTTTTAGCATAGTCAAACAGTCCATATATCATACACTAGTTCAGTCCGTCCGGGGATTATTCAGTTGCAAAGTCCAGTGTCGAAAAAGAGGTCAGTAAATTTACAAATATCAGTCCAGTAATAAATCTTCTCACAGTAGAGATATAAAGAAGTCAAACCTCCTTTCTTCTTTCAGCAGCAGCAGCAGCAGGGAACCATCAATCCATCATTGTCAGCAAGCAATTCAGTAAGTCAACAATACAGTAAGCTCTCTTGCTCCCTCTTATGGCGGTTTTACAGCCACACCCAAAATTACATGCTTTGCAGTTTTAAAGTGACACACATTAAAAACTTACAATCATAGTTTATATATATTATTTTACCCAAACTACATTAGGTAACCTTGTTATTCCTAACATCTCCTGCCTGGATTTTCTGGGCTGGTAGAGCTTGTCTGGCTGCTGCTTCTAGGTGAAGAACCCGTCTGCCACTGCTCCTTGTCAACTGGTAAGTCTAGTTGGTTAAGTGTTTGGTTTTTGTTTAATTGGGGGTGTTCTGCTTGTTCAGAACCCGGTTCTTGTTCAGAGTTTGAGGTTTCTCCCCCCCCCCTCTGATTTCTTGGTTGGAGTCTGTGAGGGGAGAAATGGCCAGCCTGGACCTCAGCTGGTCAATATGGCATTTCCAACACCTACCATCAGTGGTTTCGAGCCGGTAGGATCGAGGGCCGGTGATCTGGGTGATTTTCGCAGGGAGCGATAGCGGGTCTCCAGTAAAGTTTTTTGCAAAAACAATGTCTCCTTCTTTGAAGGCGCGGTTTTTGCTAGAGGATCCCGGGGGTTTCTCTGGGGTGTAAGCAAGGTGCAGACGATCTAGGGGTGACCGGAGTCTTCTGCCCATGAATAGTTCTGCTGGGCTTTTGTTGGTCGTGGTGTTGGTCATGATGTGTTGGATCAGAAGCATTTTGGTGATTTTTTCGTGGATATCGCCATGTTCAATTCTTTGAATAGTTTTTTTGTGAATTGAACCATGCATTCAGCCCTCCCATTCGCCGCCAGGTGAACGGGCGATGTCAATACGTGTCGGATGCCACGGTCTGCCAAGTATTGCTCGAATGCCAATGCAGTAAACTGGGGTCCGTTGTCTGATACTATCACATCAGGGAGACCGTGCATGGCAAAAAGTTTGTTTAGTTTTTTTATGATGGCTTCTGTGGTGGTGGTTTTCATTTTGCTTACTTCGAGCCAATTCGAGTAAGCATCAACGATAATTAAAAATGTATGCTCTTTTGTTGGTCATGTGAAATCAATATGGATGCGTGACCATGGGCCTCTGGGGGTTTCCCATTCTAACGGTGGGGTTTTGGGGGGAGCTGAGCGAGTCTCTTGGCATCTGTTACAGGCGGCGACCCAGGTTTCAATTTGCTTGTCCATGCCTGGCCACCAAGCATAGCTCCTGGCCAGGGCTTTCATACATACAATGCCTGGGTTCCCGTCATGCAGCATGTTTAAAACTGTTTTTTGTAGCGTTTCTGGTATGATTACCCGTCTCCCCACAGGATACGTCCTCTTTGAGAAAAGAGTTCAGTTTTCTGGTTTTTAAAGGGTTTAAAGGGTTCGTTTGTCCCGCTTTCTGGCCAACCCCTCTCCACCCAGCTGAGAACTCGGCCTAATCGTTTATCCCGTCGTGTTTTGCGGGCAATGTCTTGTGCGGTCAATGGTGACAGGGATGCAATTTTAATTTGCAAAATTGATAATGTGGGTGCTGGGTCGTCTTGCATGTCTGGCAGGGGTGATCAGCTTAAAGCATCAGCGTGCAAGATGGATTTGCCAGGTCGATGTATTAATTGATAATTATAAGCGGCAAGAAATTCAGACCATCTTGTCATTCTAGGTGATAGGATGTGTGGAGTGGGTTTATTACCAGCCAGAATGTCGAGTAGGGGTTTATGGTCAGTAATAATTGAAAATGTCCTACCATAAATGTATTCGTGGAATCTTTTGACTGCAGAGATGATGGCGAAGGCTTCTTTATCCAGCTGACTGTAGTTCCACTCTGGCTTGGACAGGGTTCTTGAGAAAAATGCAACGGGAGCCTCTGTTCCATTAGGCAATGTGTGGCTTAGGATTGCTCCCACGCCAAAAGGTGAAGCATCACAAATAATAGTCAGTGGTAGGGTCTCGTTGTGTTGCATGAGGACTGCGTCAGAAGTCAGAAGATCTTTTATCTGTTGAAATGCGTGTTCCTCTCGCTGTCCCCAAATCCAGGGTGCCTTTTTATCCAGGAGTCCATGCAAAGGCTCCGCGACAGTGGCTTTCTGGGGCAGGAAAATATTATGGAAATTAATGAATCCAAGGAATGCTTGGAGGTCCATTTTGTTTTTTGGCCTGGGGGCTTCTTTGATGGCCCTTAATTTCTTGTTGGTAGGGTGAATTCCCTGTTCATCAAGGAGGCACCCGAGGAACTCAACTCTTTCAGTACATAACTGGCACTTTTCTTTCTTTACCTTGAGGCCAGAGTCTTTAAATTTTTGTAACACTGCTCTCAGTCTCTTTTCCAATTCTCGCTTGTTGGGGGCTGCTACTAAGACATGGTTGAAATAGGGCACGATTCCTTTAATTCCTTGTAGCAGTCTTTCCATTAGACTTTGGAAAACCCCAGGTGTGATGCTGACTCCAAACTGGAGTTGGTTGCATTTAAAGGCTCCTCGATGTGTTATGATTGTTTGAACCTCAGTGGTTTCAGCATCAACTGGCAGTTATTGATAAGCTTGAGCCAGGTCGAGCTTTGCAAAGATTCTGCCACCCCCCAGTGAGTGTAGGAGATGTTGGACTACCGGCACCGGGTAGGCATTCTGCTGCAATGCATGGCTGAGAGTGGCCTTGTAGTCACCACAAATTCTCAGGGAGCCATCTGGTTTGATAGGGTTGACAATTGGTGTTTCCCAGTGAGCATGATCAATGGGTTCTAATACACCTTGTGCTATTATTTTGTCTAATTGTTTGTCTATTTTAGGCTTGAGTGCAAAAGGCACTCGGTGCGGTTTGAGGCGGATGGGAGCGATGTCAGGGCTAAGATTAAAGGAGATTGGGGACCCCTTGTACTTGCCTAGAGTTTCACTGAAGACTTCTTAGAAGTCCTGAACGAGCGTTGCTTCCCAGTCTTCATCCTCTGTGTGGTTGATGCCTGCCATCTCGATCCCCAACGGTGTGAACCATTGCAACCCGAGTAGACTGGAGCGGTCCTTATCGACAATTGTGAGTGGTAAAACATTGGTACGGTCTTTGAAAGAAACTTTGAAATGTCCTACGCCCGCTACTAGAATGCGGTTTCCTTGATAGTCTTTTAAAATTAATTTCTGGTCGCTCAGTTCTTGTCATTGTATGCTGGGTATTATACACTTAATGGTCTGCCAGGAGACCATAGAGAGGTAGGAACCAGAATCTACCTCCATGGTGCATGGTTGGCTTTCGATACCGACCTCAATACGGATTTTTCGTGCGTCGATTGGTGAAGCATGGCTGATAATGACTGTTTGGTACGTTTCCTCTCTTCGGGATGCCTCACTGAATTTCTTGGTTCTGTTGTCCTGGATCCATCGGTTGTCGGTCAGGCGGTCCCGGTTTTTGGTAGGGTTGCCATCTTGCCTTCTCGGGCTGTTTCCCGGCGCCGAGGGCTGAAGTTTCTTTTGTTGCGGCATACTTTAGCGATATGCCCTCGCTTCTCACAAAAATGGCAAACAGCTTCCAGGAACTTACATTCGGAACATGGGTGATCCCCTCCACAGCCGGCACATTGGTACCCCGACTTGCGACCCCATCGGTCTCGTTGCTCGCGCTCTAACTGAACTCTGTGAACTTCTTCCTCTTCGCTGTCAGAGGGGGTCTATGTAGCCATGGTGGGTGGAGGCTGTAAGTTGCTCTGGTATCGCAGCCAGCTCGCTGGTGGATTTGTGATCGGTTCCATTCGAATGCCGCATTCGCGCTGCTGACTTATGTGTAGCTTCGGCTGCGGTGGTTTCGGCTATGGCGTCGGTGAGGGATATATCGCCCTTGGCCATCAACCTGCTTTGAAGTGCTGGATCTTTTAGGCTGAGAACGACCTGGTCTCGCATGGTCTCATCTAGGTTAGCGAACCTGCACAAGCCCCCTAGGTCTCTCAGGTCAGCTACGAACTCACCGATGTTCCCACCCTCGCACTGATCACACTGGTAAAAGTCATGCCTTCTGATAAAGGTCAGTACAGCTGGAGCGTAGTGGTTTCAGAGGATAGGAGCTAGGTTGTCCCAGTCCATAGTCTTGACATCAGCAGGCTTCGCAAGTGCCTTGGCCATTTTAAAAACGGCGGGTCTGCAGTGTGTCAAAAAGACCGCTCGCTTCTTGCTGCTGGTGGCGGCTTTCAGGTTGTTCGATTCCAAGAACATTTGGAAATGATCAATGTAGGACTCCCAGTCGTTGCTGGCCAGATTGAATGGTGCAGGTGGCACGGCGCTGCTGGCCATTTTGCTGGTCATCTTCACACTGTCTGCCACGTGCTGGTCAGCCCTGTTGTCTCAGTATCCCATCCTCATCGCCAGTGTTAAGTCTGGGTAGTGGGTCCCAAAGAGAGACGAGACTCATAGTAGTGAACAACAGCTCTTTATTAAGCAACCAAATACTGAGATGAAAACCCTAGCCACGGCTGCTCTTTTTATAGAGTTGGCCACGGCTAGGCAGCCAATGACAGGTTTTTGAGCTTGCCACGCTTGGTGTTAGCCAATCGCAGCAAGCTTTATATGAGCCAATCAGAGTGTCCCATAGCAACCAATCATGGCCCAGCTTTTCCAGACCAATAGGAATGCAGGCCTTCAAGCCTGCAAGTATGGAACAATATGTATGTCAACAGAATTAACAACTAATATTCAAGAAATAAATATTGAAACAAATACTTGGGCAGATCACAATCCAATGATAATTAAATGGAAAGGACAAAGAAGAAGATCTAGATGGACGTTAAATAATACTATTTTAAAGGAAAAAGACTTCACAGAGCAGATGGAGAAAGAATTGGCTTTTTTCTTTAGAGAAAACAAAAAAGAAGATACATCAATTCAGAATGTATGGGATACAATGAAGGTGTATGTTAGAGGCTTGATAATAAACTATACAAGGAAAAGGAATACTATGAAAAGACTAGCCTCTAAGGCCTCAGAGGATGAGTATAAAAGACTTGAAAAAGAACTACAGAAAATGCCGCAGAAAAAGGACATCAAGCTAAAAATGGATTTAATTAAACATTAGCACAGAAAATTAGAGGTGCTAAACAGAACTACTTTGAAGATGCAAACAAACCAGGTAGATAGTTAGCATACAAATTGAGAAAGGAGAAAGAATCAAGGAAAATATTGAAATTAACAGATGACCAAGGCCAAGTTTGCTATGGTAGTAAAGAGAAGAAGGAAATCATTCGAGACTTCTATGGGAAATTATATATGCAAGAGAATATTGATGAGGAAAGAGTTAAACAGTACTTACAGAATGCTAATTTACCTCAGATACCTAAAGAGATTGAAACAATGTTAGAAAGCAATATAATGATGATGGAGTTCACTGAAGCACTTAAGAAGCAAAACAATGGAAAGGCACCAGGCCCAGATGGACTTCAGGCAGAATTTTACAAAACATTACAAGAATCGTTGAATCTTCCATTGCTAGAAGTTATGAATTAAGTTATGTTAAACAAGAAGATACCTAAATCATGGTCAGACATCTATATTACACTGATTCCAAAAGAGGAGGCTGATCCATTACAAATTAAGAACTATAGACCCATTTCTCTACTAAATGCAGATTATAAAATTTTTGCTTCAATATTGGCAGAAAGACTTTAAAAATATTTAAATAATTTTATTCATCCTGATCAAAATGGATTTCTGCCAAAGAGACAAATTAAAGACAATATGAGAGTAATCTTGGACACCTTGGAATACTACGAGGCACATCCTGAAAAACAAATGGCTCTGATATTTCTAGATGCACAGAAGGCATTTGATAATGTGAATTGGTGATTCATGTTATTACTGTTGGAACAGATGGGTTTTTCCAGAAAATTTATTCAAGCAATAGAAGCTGTATACTATAAGCAAATGGCAAAGCTAATGATAGAGGGAGAACTGACAGACTCTATCAATATAAGAAAAGGAACAAGACAAGGGTGCCCACTATTACCTTTGCTGTTTGTGTTAACTTTGGAAGTGCTAAACAGAAATATTAGAAATGAAAAGAATATAAAGGAATGAAAATCAAAAAGGAAGAATTTAAGCTGCAAGCGTTTGCAGATGATCTGGTTTTCATCTTAGAAGACCCTTTAGAAACAGCATCAAAATTGATAGAAAAGATAGAGACATATGGAAAGGTGGCTGGTTTGAAAATAAATAAAGATAAGACAAAGATCTTGACAAAGAATATGCTATCAAGACAAAAGGAAGAATTGGCAGACCTATTGAAAATTCAGGTCACGAATAAGATGAAGTACTTGGGGATATACTTGACAGCAAGATGCAGTACACTAAAAGAGAATAATTATATCAAATTTAAACAGCAGATAGATATGGCAAAATGGGAAAATTTATAACTGTCACTAATAGGGAGAATTTCAACAATCAAGATGAATATATTACCCAGAATTTTACATTTGTTTCAAACAATTCCAATTAGGTTAGGAAAAGATTACTTTGAAGATTTAAATAACATACATGCTAGTTGTTTCCAGCTCTAGGGGGCAGTGCTCATCTCCGTTACAAAGCTGAAGAGCCAGCGCTGTCCGAAGACATCTCCGTGGTCATGTGGCATGACTAAATGCTGACAGTGAATGGAATGCTGTTACCTTCCCACCAAAGTGGTCCCTATTTTTCTACTTGCATTTTTACATATTTTTGAACTGCTAGGTTGGCAGAAGCTGGGGTGAGTAATGGGAGCTCACTCCATTACGCAGTGCTAGGGATTTGAACTGCCAAATTGCCTACCTTTCTGATCGACAAGCTCAGCATCTTAGTCACTGAGACGCATCCCCTATCTGTTCTACTAGATATGCATATATTGATTTTAAGATTGAACTGAACTGCAAGTTACCACAGGAGTTAAGCAAAGTATTACTTGACAACGCATTATTTTCCTTCTCTCAGAGTGCTTGCAACACAAGCCAGGAGCACAACACAGCACACAGAGGTTTTGTCTTTTAACAATGGTTAATATACAAGACAGTTATATACATACATATACGTGTTAGGCACATACCAGGCAAGCAAGTAATCTTCATTACTCTGCGCAGAGAACTACAATGGAAATAGAACACAAGGAGAGAGAGATACACTCTCTCATGGCCGCCTTTAATATAAACAGTTTCTTAAAGTGGCAATAACCCTGCTGACTCATTCTCATTGCATCAGCATTTACAGTAGTCTTACAGCAGCTGGTCAGCTATTAAATCTTCCATACCTTAATACTTTCTGCATTCTCTACTCACTCTGCTTATAGGAAGACATTTGTAAAGAATGGAGGTGACAATTGCCTGATCAGAGGTTACTATGATATTTATAAATGTGCACCAGATGCAAAGTGCCCAAATGGAGATGAAGTGACCATGAGACACTTTAATGGTCTTAAATGCAAGAGTGTGCCTTTTCCAGGATACAAGCAGTGCAAGAGAGGAAGAAGAATACAAAGTCTGGATGGAACAGGCCATAAAGGTAACAGAGGAGAATACCACAACTTTCGGCCGAACGGGTAGCTCCAAAGATCATCTGTGAGCGAACTGGTTCACCTGCCTGCCTGCCCCGGCTCTATACTGACTTTTATTTCCTGGTTTTGAAGCTCAGTTGCTTTGTGCAGCACAGCAGATTGCCGCATGTCCGTTGAAGATACAGGGAGAGTGCAGGATTGCAGGTGGTCAGTAGCAAACCCTCTGCGTGTGCACAAAGTGTGCGTTTGGCACAAACACGTGCAAAGCGCACCCACCAAGCCATGCCCACAGAACCAGTGGTAAAAAAAAAAGTTGAATCCCACCACTGTTGAGCAGGCTGTTACATCAGATCATGATGAGGAAAGGAATGGAGCCGGCTTGATGTCCGACAGTTTGGGTCAGCTCCACCAGGATAACAGACCCAGGAAATCCTGGGAGTCAGTTCAAGCACAGTAGACTGAGCAGAGTGAAAAGGCTTTCAACCAACTGAAAATGAGCTAGAGCAATGTCCCCGTTTTGGCTTTCACAGATCCAACATGGCTCTATGAGCAACAAGTTAATGCTAGTCAGGATGGCCTTGGAAGGGTGTTGTGTGCTGCAGCAGCCAATAAAGCTAATGCAATTCTTGATTGTATAAAGAGAGGCATAGAATCAAAATTAGGTGATGTATTTGCACCGCTTTATAAAGCCTTATAAAGGGACGCGGTGGCTCAGTGGCTAAGACGCTGAGCTTGTTGATTAGAAAGGACGGCGGTTTGGCAGTTTGAATCCCTAGCGGCGCGTAACAGATTGAGCTCCTGTTACTTGTCCCAGCTTCTGCCAACCTAGCAGTTAGAAAGCATGTAAAAACACAAGTAGAAAAATAGAGACCACTTTGATGGGAAGGTAACAGCGCTCCATGTGCCTTCGGTGTTTAGTCATGCTGGCCACATGACCATGCAGGCATCTTCGAACAGTGCTGGCTCTTCAGCTTTGTAAAGGAGATGAGCACCGCGCCCTAGAGCTGGAAATGACCAGCATGTATGTGTGAGGGGAACCTTTACCTTTTATAAAGCCTTAGTAAGGCCACACCTGGAATACTGCATCCAGTTTTGGTTACATTACAAAAAAGATGTTGATATTTGGGGAATAGTGCAAAGAGCAACTAAGATGATTAAAGGCAAAACATATGAAGAATGGTTGCAGGAATTGGGTGGCCAGTCTAGAGAAAAGAAGGACTAAGGGTAACATGATAGCAGTATTTCAGTATTTGAGGGGCTGCCACAAAGAAGAGGGGGTCAATTTGTTTTCCAAAACACAAGTGTCAGCGTTCCAAGTAACAACCTTCAAAACAGACAATTCCGAGACAATCATTTCCTCAAAGTTCCCTTTGTTTTAGTTTACTTTATTGTCATTGCACCTCATACAATGAAATCAAACACCATCTTCAGTACACATCATGACCATGAAAATAAACACAAATACACTGTCAGCATTCCAGCAACCCTCCATTCCAATCAGTGACTCCGAGACAAGCATAATCTCAAAAGTATCTTTATTAGAATAGCACCTGGCACATCTGTGGAATCTCAAAACGTTTTCCAGACTTCCCACAATGTCCAAACTACAAACCATCTCCTTTTTGCCATCATCACATCACCTGGACCAATCACATTCCATCCAAGAGTAAGATCCTTTTTCCATCCTGCACCACACTTAATAACCTAGAACAAAAGAATTTTATTTTGTCTACTTAGAACTACTCAGTTGAAATCACCCCCCCCTCCCACTTTCTCAGGCTATGTGGCAGCATGGAATATGGCTTCCAAAGCTGACACACACATCCTTCACACTCCACACATTGAATTGAAAACCCCCAACACCACACCAACACTGTACTATACAGTAGAATTCAACAGAGCTACTGCCCTGGGATAGAATCTATTTTTCAGCCTATTTGTCCTTGTTTTTATTGTTCTGTACCATCTGCCAGATGGTAATAGTTCAAAAAAGGGGTGCCCAGGATGGGTCTTTGAGAATGTTTTGAACTTTCTTGAGGCAGTGGGAGCTATAAAGCTCTTCCAAAGAGGGGAGAGGGCAACCAAAGATCTTCTGGGCAATGACGTTAACCTATCTCCCACTGTGCAATTTCTTCAGAGTCTGCATTCTGCTTCTTGACTCCTATAAAACTTTTATTCTTTCTTCTTTCCATGGGGTGAAATGCATCATTTCAGTGTTTTCATTTGGTTTTCTTTAAGTTCTCTGTATGTTTACATGTGTGTATGAAAGATATTTTTAACTACACACAGTCCTGATGACCAGTTTTTGACAAAAGTTGATTTTGTTCTTCTAGACTCTGTCAGACTATTTGCAAGCAGCTGTTATGTGGTGATGCCCTTGAGCATTAACTTTCAAAATAAATGTTGACTCTAACTTAGCAAGAAGTTACTTTAGTTCTGTGACATGCTCGGGCATTAACCAGACCCCTGGAGTTTTCTCTTTAACTACCATGCCAACTAATGTCAGATTTGTTTTTCTCCTTCAACCACAGGTGTGATGTATTCCCTCCTCAGCCAATTTCAAGGACTGAGTTCCCATACCTATTAATTCTTGATGGCTGATTTAATTCTAGCTCTACCCTAACCATACAGGGATGTGATTTCTCTCCAGAGAAACACCCAACAATCTTTGAGTCCAATAACTAATTGAATTAGTCAGGGATGTTCCGACAGGGCAAATTATCATAAAGATTTCAGCTCTGCTTTTTGGCAAATCCTCCAGGGGAGACTTTTGACAGACACAGGGAGTCAGGTGCAGTTCGCTTCCCACACTTACTCTGGAGGACTGAAATGTAATTATTTCCTGGCTGAGAACTTGGCTTTAGGCAAACAAAAGTATCATTAGATAATTTCAGTCTTTGGACTGAAAGATCAGAGCCTTCACATCAAAATGTGCTACCATGGAAACATAAGAGTTGAGTGCAAAGGGACACATTTCTGACTGCCAGGGTAATTTCCCCCAAAGAGCTTCCTTTTCCGTCTCTTTTCCCCAACTGTGAGCTTGGCTTTCTAGGATAGTTTCAGCCGTCCGTCACAAGGCTCACCTGATTTCCTTGTCCCTCCCACTAACCCTCCCACCCTTTGTTGAACAGAAGGGTTGGAGGCTTTCCAGATGTGATTGGGTAACAACTTTGTCTATGGAGATTCTCAATCATCCAGGTCATGGTTGTCCCAATTGTGCATTTTTCAAGAGGCAACTGGGTTTTCTGGTTTTTCACTCCCTTGCCACTAGGGGCGCTGGCTGCAGGTAGAATATTGGGGCTCCTACAGATGTGGGAGACGTTACTAGGCACGTCAAAAGGGTGTAATTATAATTCTACTTTTGCCAAGACAGATTGGAAGAGCCAGGGGGAGGAGTCAAGTAGAGAGAATGAGTCTGGAATCTAAATCCCTACGTCCTTACAAATGGGTACAAAATGACAAGGTCTGAATGCTGTTGAACCTTAACTAGTCTGGACCAGGTGCAAACCACCAATCTGGGACGATGTCTGGGTGAAAGACAGGAGCAATTAAACTTTAACTCATTGAACTCTTCACGGGTGGATCTGGTTGTTGGCGTCTAGCAACTCTACAGTTTGCAGGAGCTCCGCTGCTGTGGGTGTAGCACTGTAAACTCAGAACTCCCCATCAAATATGCTGGACTACAGCACCCAGAATTCCCTGTTAAAGGCCTCTCCCACCTGGACTAGCGGGCTGTGCCAGGCGTGGGAAAATCCACCGTTCCTTTCCCACGGGGAGGGGCACCCAGCGCTTTTACACCAGCAGCTTCCGGAGTCTCCCCGCCCCTCTGCCAAAGGGGGAAAATAGGGGAGGGTCTTTTTATCCCTTCCCCCTCTCCATGCAAATCTCTATGACCCCTTCGCCCTCGGCCCTGCAGACCCTAGAAAGCCACCGGCGGTGCGCCACGGGTCCCCGGCCGATGAGTTCGGCGCGAGGGAAAGAGGAGGGACTGAGTCCTCTCGGCTCCGCCCCACTTGCAGATGTGAATTGCCAGCCCGTTTTGCAACGCGCGGCCTCCGAGTTTCGGGAGCTTCAGAGATCAAACGGAGCGTGCGCGAGACAATGTTGCCCGCACTAGCTCCTGGGGAAGGGGGGGAGGGGGGCAAGACGAGGTTTCTACGTGAGCCGATGTTTTACAAGCCGCTTCTCTCTTTTCCGCTCTAGGAGCTAACACTTGTCTTTTCGCGTCTCGCCTTATTTCCCTTCTAGGAGTTAACACTTGTCTTCTCTCGCTCATTTCCGCTCTAGGAGTTAACACTTCTCTGTCTTTACGCGTCTCGCTTTTTTCCGCTCTAGGACTTATCACCTCTCTGTCTTTAACCCTTCCATTGCGCCTTGATTTTTGCACCCTGGAACCGCAGGGCGTTTCTGTTTCACGAACAGAAAGCAGGATTGCGTGGAAAGCGAACAAGGAAGCCCTACGCCGAGCTGAGACGCCCCCTTTGTGTCTCATCACCCACTCCCCAGGCCCCTTAGATTTTATTCCCCTTAGACTGTGGTGCAAACGCGCCTCTTTATCAATAAAAGAGAATATTTGGATCTCAGGGTTGAAATGAAGAGGCTTGTAAGGGGAGGCTGTCATGGCAGGCAGCTACCACTAGAAGGCTCCCACTGTCTGCTTCTCTTTCCCTGAGCCCCATGAAAAGGCGCCGAGGGAGGGTGTGCATACGACAAAGGCTTCCCTCCTCCCCCGCCTTTTGCACTGTGGACCCACCCACCCCTCCACCAACCACCCCCACTCCCCGGGGGGCAAGAGACTGCAGGAAGCGCTGGCAGGAAAGGAGGGTTTCCTGCTTCAGCAGTGGGTTGGACTAGAAGATCTCCAAGGTCCCTCCCAACTCTGTTATTTTATTTCCTAACATGCTGCAGTAGCTGCTTGTACAGCAGCCCCATAATAGATTTGCCAGTGTGCAGAGGATATGTAAACCTGGCAGGAAAAAAAATGAAATGTGAATGTTATGGACATAAAATGAAATAAAATAAAACTCTTACCAGTACCTGTATTTCACTCTCAGCTCAAGCCACCTCGCAGGGTTGTTGCTATGGAGACAATAGGAGCTGGAAGGCTTGAGTATATTCCCTGCTTTACAAGTGGTCCTCAACAGTTCATTTAGTGGCAGTTCTAAGTTACGATGGCCCTGAAAAAGTGACTTATGACCGTTTTTCACACCACTCTTGCAGCATCCCCATGGCCACGTGATCAAAAATGCAGATGCTTGGCAACTGACTCATATTTATGATGGTTGCAAGGTCCATCTGATCCCCTTTTGCAACTTCCTGACAAATTCAATGGAAAAGCCAGATTTATTTTATTTATTTTATTTTGATTTGTCAATCACTTACAAGATAATAGGTATAAGTATATACATACCCTGTTTCTCCAACAATACGGCCTCCCCCAATAGGAAGTCCCAGCATGTTTTATAGGCATGAAATGAAATTAAGCCCTTCCCCCCAAATGAAGGCCTATATTAAAACATGCGAAATGGGGGGAATGGTGGGGGGGGGCTTGCCATTAGAAAGTACTTTTGTTGCACACCTGGATATGGTGCTGCCTGCGTTGATCCCGATACGAAGTGCCCTACCAAAGCCGAGGTCAACATCCAAGCCGTCACCGCCTGCCCGAAGATGCAAGTGGGGGGGGAATTAAGTCACCCCCGAAAAGACGGCCTAGCCATTTTTCCGGGGCTCAAAAAAAAATAAGACTCGGCCTTATTATATGAGAAACACGGTAGTTATGAATACATGAAATGGGTACATACAAGAAAAATAAAAAAAAACAATAGGACAGGCATGGTAGGCATGTTGGTGTGCTTTTTGCACACCCCTTACAGACCTCTTAGGAAAGGGGTGAGGTCAATAGTAGACAGTCTAAGGTTAACGTTTTTGAGGTTTGGGGAAGAAACCACAGAGTCAGGTAGAGTATTCCAGACATTGACCACCCTTTTGCTGAAGTTGTGTTTCCTGCAATCAAGTTTGGTACCATTAACTTTTGAGTTTGTATCTATTGTTTGCTCTTGTATTGTTATGGTTGAAGCCGAAGTATTCATTGACAGGTAAGACATTGCAATGTATGATTTGATATACCATATTTAGATCACACTGATGATAGCGTAATTAAAGGTTTTCTAGGGTTTTCTAGAATTTCAAGTCTGGTGGCATAAGGTATTCTGCAACAAGTAGAGGAGTGGAGAACTCTTCTTGTGAAACATTTCTGGACTTTCTCAAGTGGGTTAATATCAGATACGTAATGTGGGTTCCAGACTGATGAGTTGTATTCAAATATTGGTCTAGCAAATGTTTTGTATGCTCTAGTTAGTAGTGTGATATTACCAGAGAAAAAGCTACGTAGGATTAGGTTAACAACTCTTAACGCCTTTTTGGCTATGTAGTTACAGTGGGCTCTAGCATTTAGATAGTTGGAGATGAGTATTTCAAGCAGGGTTACCATCTGGCCGTTTTTCCGGCCAAATTCGAGAAATTTGGCCGTATGAAAGTTGCTTGGCTGTGAAGTCGAAATTTTGGCCGAATACCGGTTTTCAATACAATATATTCGCATAAAAATGACTATCAGATCGTCTGAAAACCTCTGAAAAATGAGGCGCATGCGCACTCAGGAAAGGAAAAGGTCAGATGGAGAAAGGGGCAAAGGGGCGTGACAGAAAAGCGAGCCAGTGCGAGTCTGTGAGTGTGCGGGGCTTGAGAGACGATAAAGGAGTAACCAAGCGTTTAAAATTAGTATCACTGCCCTAAAATAATACGCCGAACAAACGTCAGCTGTCCCTGAGAAACTAAAGAAGCGTTAGACCCATCTCGTGTTTGGATGGGAGACCTCTGAGTGATCCCAAGTAGGGTGTCTAAACTGGAAAAAAGCACTACTTCCATACTGTCATGCGGGAAGAGCAGCAGTATAGCACCTGAAGGCGAGAGAGACTTTACTGCTGCTCTTCCCGCGTGGCTGCCTGTTAAATTGGCCTCTCTTTCCCTCATATGCATAACCCAAAAGGGTTGCAAGGCTTTGTGGGCAAGGTGGCGGGAAAAATCTACGGGAAGGTCAGTCTGGTTCCTACTCCACAGCTGGTCCGACCAGACGTCTCAAGGCACAACGTTGTCTGTGCCAGAGCATGACAGCTCCCACCCTCTTCCCCAAAGTTTCTTTCCTCTCCCCGCCTCAGAAAATAAGGGCTGGGAGAAGAAAAGTGGGGGGGGAGAAGGGTGATGTGGCCCAATGAAAAGGGAGGGGACCTGCGCGAGGGGGGGCGCCTCTCTCGTGTTCCTTCGCGCTCCTTTTTCTTGGCGTGGCATCTTTCATGGTATTTTTTTAATGATTTGATCATTTAAAAAGTTAAAAAAACAATCTATCCTCATGTTATATTGCATAAAAAAAAATTGGCCGGAAAATTTGGCCTTGAGAGAAAATAATTTGGCCAAATTTGGCCGTATTTTGACTTGAGTTTGGCCACAGAGCCAAGCTGCGATCTGGCAACCCTGATTCCAAGGTCCTTTACAGAGCTTGGATCATCAACAAGGTCTTGACTGTTCAGCTTGTATTTTATTTTCTGATTTTTTTTGACAATATGTAAGGCAAAGCATTTATTTGTTGAGATTTGAAGTTGCCATTTGCTTGACCATTCTGATACATAGTGTAGGTCTTTTTGAAGGATAGCAGTATTGTCTGTGGTGTTGAATAGCTTTACATCATCAGCGAAGAGAACTCAGTTGCTCTTAATATGATTCATCTAACAACTGTCCTACTAACTAAGGTGACTTAACAACTATGGCAAGAAAGATCGTAAAATGGGGCAAAATTTACTTTACCTCACTTAGTCACTTAGTCAATGGTGGTCACAAGTCAAAGACCATCTATATTTATTTAAAAAGTCAGGCATGCCCACTTCCACTTTGAAGATAGATGAGGCCATGATGATGAAAGCACCCTCTATTGCAACCTTGACAACTTTAAGCCTGGGGCACTTGAACTCCAGAATTCCCCAGCCAGCTTTGCAAACCACTTAGAGAGTGCTGTAAAGCTGTGTATAAATCTAAGTGCTATTGCTATCTGTCAAGTTTAAACAGGGTCAGCTACTCCACAGCGTTGCAGCCTAAGCAGCTCTAGGACGGGCTGAGACAAAAAGTCCAGGTTTCCCTCAGTAGAGGCAACCTTTGGTGCTATTACTGCGCGCAAGCGCCGTTCCTCTTGGAAACGTTACAAGCAACGGTCGCCCGCGCGCATCGCTAGCATTCTTTTAAATTAAAAAACAAAACAAAATACACCTGGGAGCTCCCGGCAGCAACGTTCTCTTGCGCATGCTCCGTTTATTCTCTGAGACTGCCGTTGTGGCGATTCTGCGCACAACGCTCGGAGGTTCCGTGCCGATGGATGGGGGGGAGTGATTCCGCGTGACGTAAAACGTGCCAGCTGTATGCTTCCCTAGGGAGGCGGGGCCAGCAGGACTAGGACCCCTCCCCTTTCCTCAATCGTAGAACCGTTGAAGCGCAGTCAGGAATTTCAGATCCGGCAGCCTGGATGGATTTTAAACAATCCTAGAGGGGTCATATGTGGATTGGGGCGGGAGTAAGAGTGGTATAAAAGGGCCTTTTCTTGGTCCTCCCTCTGGGCAGACTGGGAGGTTGGGGGGAGTAAGAGAAGAAGAGTCTCTTTTGGCACACAAGTCCCGTAGAGGTTGCGAAAAGGGCACGGGGTGTCCCTCCCCGTGGGAAAGGAGCGGTGGATTTTCCCACGCTTAGCAGGTGCGCGCTTGGCTATCACAAATTATAGAGTAGAATTATAATTAGTAATCACTCTACCTGAGCTATCTAATAGGATCCTTCTAGTATCACACTTGGCCAATAAAGAATTGTATTATATTCTGTTCTTTCACATCTGCAGGATCTTGAAAGGTTCTGTTCCCAGCCAATGCCCCTAAATGGTAAGAGGGTGAAAGTTGTTACCCAACCATACCTGGAAAGCATGGGGACCCCCAACCTTTTCATAAAGGGGGAATAAATAAATACAGGTAGCCCCCAACCTACAACCACAATTGAGCCCAACATTTTTGTGGCTAAGCGAGACATTTCTTAATTGAGTGTTGCCCCATTTTTACAACTTTTGCCACTGTTGTTAAGTGAATCACTGCAATTCTTAAGTGAATAACATGGTTGTTAAGGGAATCTGGCTTCCCCATTGACTTTGCTTGTCCAAGGGTTGCAAAAGGTGATCACAATGGCTTGGGGCCATTGCAACAGTCATAAATATGCAATGGTCATAAATATGAATCGGTTGCAAGCATCTGAATGTTGAGCCTGTGAACCTGGGGATGCTGGGGGGGGGGGGGAGGCCATGTCAATTTTTTCAGTGTTGTAGCTTCGAATGGTCACTAAAATGAACTGTTGTAAGTCAAGGATTATCGGTAAAGGGGGAATAAAGGGGGCTTGTCAGGAGGGGGACAAGGGAACCAAGAGAGGCTTGTAGCACACAAAGCAGTACCCAAACAGCAAAGTTCATATTGGGGAGAGGGAGTGGGAAGAGGTCTCTTTTGGGGTGACCCTGAAATTCCTTTGCATTCAACTCTTTTATTCTCTCTGATGTAGCACATTTTGAAATGAAGAAATATGACTTGCCTTGCTCTATGCAAGGAGGGACATAGGAACCAGAATTCTAGAGTCTGAAATTATCTAGTGACACCAATTCCCCCCCACACTCCTAAATCAGGAAAATATTTACATTAGGGTCATCAGAGTTTGTGTGGAAAGTTAACCTTGTTTTGATTTCTGTGTTTCAAATTAATTTAATCGTAAGACCTAATGGAGGCATTAAATGGCTCTCTCCTAAGAGAGCTATTTTAGGCTTGTCAAGTACTTAAGGCCTGGTCACACTGCAAGAACTTTGCTATAGCGGTCCTGGAGCGGTGAAAAAAAATCATCACTGCTCGTAACCGTTCACCACCGTTTAACAGAAGTTGGCCTCCGTTAAGGCAACACCATATACGCTCAGCCTCCGCTGATGGTCCCTCCTACCGCTCCGAAAGTTTTGAGCTGCACAAAATATTGCGAGCGGTGAGGAGCGCACAATTTTCCGCTCCGGCAAAGTTCACCACCGCTCCAACAACGCCCGGTCAAAGTTTGGTGCCGCTAGATGCAAGTTCGTGGACGCTTGGGTCCGCTAGGCCAACGCAGAAATCTTCAACGCTGGACCACCGCTGTTTTGGAAGCTTTGCCCGGGCGGTGATTAAACGTTGCACTAACTTTGGTGGAGCGGTTGTAAGAGTTTTACGAACGGACACGGGATTCCTGGAACGGTGTCAGGCGTTGAAGCAGCGATCCATTGCGGTGATGAACTTTGGTTTGGCGTTGGTATGGAGGTGTTGGAGCGGAACCAGAGTTTGCCTATAAATACGGGGAGAAATGGACCAGTAGCCCTTTTGGAATAGGCGTTGAGTCACAACACCAACAACACCACAACACCATCAGTGTGGTAGTCAAAGAAGTGGTAAAGGCCATCATTGAGGAGTACACAGATGAACTCTTGTTTTGCCCAACAACTGAAAAAGGATGGAGAGACCTGGCTGAACAATAGTGATGGAACTTTCCCCACACAGTTGGTGCCATTGATGGCAAGCACGTGGCATGTAAAGCTCCTCCTAACTGTGGCTCAGAATTCTACAACTACAAAGGTTTTTACAGCGTGATCCTGTTTGCCATGGTGGATGCAGACTACAAATTCACCTACATTGACGTCTCAGGCAATGGCTCATCCTCGGATGCTCAGATCTACAACTAAAGTGATCTCCATCGTGGGCTCCACCAGAACAGGATTCATGGCCTTCCTCAGCCAGAACCCCTACCCAATGACAATCAGGATGTGCCTTATTTCATCATCGGGGATGACGCCTTCTCACTGCGCACCTACCTCATGAAGCCGTACAGCACCAGGAACCTCACCCATGAAGAGCATATCTTCAATTATCGGTTGTCTAGGGCAAGAAAGTTCTAGATAAAGCTCTTTCCACATTCTTCACATGTATACGGTTTCATTCTATGGTAATTAAGATTACACTTCTGATTAAAGCTCTTCCCACAATCTGCATTTATATGGTTTCTCCCCTGTGTGAATTTTTTTATGAGAATTAAGATAGCTGCACTGGCTGAAACTCTTTCCACATTCCATGCATTCATACATTCGGACAACTGCATGGATCCTTTTATGATATGTACAGGAACTGCTCAAGCTGAAGCCCTTTCCACACTCCGTGCACTTGTATGGTTTTTCCCCGGTGTGGATCCTTTGATGGGAAATAAGACGAGAGCTCTTCCGGAAGCTCCTTCCACACTCCATACATGTATATGGTTTCTCTCTGGTATGAATCATTTTATGGAAATCTTTTGGGTAAAGTTCTTTCCACACTCCGTGCATTTATATGGTTTTTCGCCTCTGTGAATCTTTTGATGGGAAGTAAGCTGAGCGGTCTTTCTGAAGCTCTTACCACATTCCATACATTTATATGGTTTCTCTCCTGTGTAAATCATCAGATGGGAATTAAGAGTAACCTTCTGCGTAAAGCTCTTTCCACACTCCATGCACTTATATGGTTTCTCTCCTGTGTGAATTTTTTTATGGGAAGTAAGATATCTGCACTTGCTGAAACTCTTTCCATATTCCATACATTTATACGGTTTCTCTCCAAAATGGATTATTTCACTGTAAGCAAAGGAGCTGCTATCATTTAAATGCTTTCCATTCTCTGCACATTGACATGGTTCATTTCCCATGTTTGTTTCACCACATAAAGAAAGATTAGAAATCCAATTGTAGCCATTTTCATCCTTTTGGTATACATTCTCTTTTTTAGTGCTAATTGTGTGATGTTTGCATAAATCTGAGCCCTCTTCAAAAGTTTCTGTGCTTCCCACATTTATTTTTTCATTTTGATATTTTCTGAGAAAAAAGCCTTGAATTTCAGTGGATGGGAAAGTTGAGTTACTGTTACTCTCATTTTTTGACAGATTTATTTCATGTTCTTTGGGTTCCATTGAATTTGCAAACTCTTCTCTTCTCTTCTCATGCCTGAACATTTGGAAGGCTTCCTTGTTCTCTAGAATGCAATTTCCTTAAGAGAAAAAGAATGAATGAAAAATTGAGGCAAGGTAGAGGAAGCAAAGTAAGAATACATATAAATTTCCTAGTGAAATTCTGCCATATATTCTCCACTATTTTGAAAGGAGTTTGTTCTGCTAACCAACAAATACTCTGATCTAAGCCTTACAAATTTGGAGTTTGAGTAACAAGTTACTATATATAATGTCCATATGTATAACACTGCACAGTATAGAAGTGGATCATTTCTATTTATGAGCTGCTTAAACCATCAAAAATGCATTTGTTTACATAAAACAGACATTTGCACTGTTACACCATTTTGCTGAATAAATTAATTCTGCTTATGGATTGTTATGAAATCTCAGAGTTCAGTTAAGGAAGTGAGAAATCGGGGGAAATGTTGGTAATATACATTCCAGAGGTGAACAAGTAGAACCATGTGAGCAAGGATTTATAATTACTAGATCTAATTTCTTGTCTGTGTTGAAATACCTGCTATTAACTGGTAAAAACAATAGTTAATAGAGAAACAAGGAGGGATTTGGGGAACACAACAGAACTTAATATTGTTAATGTCATTTATATATACTGATAATCTTCAACATACAACCACAATTTTGTCCAGAATTTCCACATTAAATTATGTTCACAAATCCAACCATGTGACCAGATCTATTTTTACAACCATTTTTACAGTAGTCATTAAGTGAATCACAATGAGGGCTTGCAGTTTTCCTTCAGTCATTTAAAGTTGTTAAATGAAACAACACATACTGTGCAGTACTGGTGGGGAAAGTGTTAATGTTCCCTCCCCCAATAGTTTAAATTAATACTGTACCTTAATAAAAATCAGATCTATAGACAGTAACAAAAAAGCTGCAATTTTCTATATCAGGCAGAAAAAAACATAATATTTGTACACATTTAAAGTTACTGTGGTACAAATATTCCTCAACTTACGACCATCTGTTCAGCAACCATTTGATATTACAATGGTGCTCAACAGAATTACAACCAGTGCTCAAAGTTATAACCATTGCAGTGCCCCCCAAGGTCACATAACCAAAATGTGGGTGCTTTGCAGCAAACCTACTCTTATTACCATAGAGGTGCTACAACTCACACCCAGCTGCCTGTCTCACCTGCCTAGACTGCCCTCACTAGTAGCACTTGGCTCCAAACTGCACCAAGCTTGGACTTGAACTAGAGACCAGGGGTCTTCAGCAGTCTTAGCTACCTGCTACCATCCCGGCCTCAACTTCAGCCCTAGTATCACCACTGCCGCTCAGAAATGCTGCCTTGTGCCAATCTCCATGGCATGTGAGCCTTGGGAAATGGGACGAATACCTCCATGGCAAAGGGCTGCATGCCACTTACCTTCAGGTGACTTTCTCCTTCTATTGAGAGGCCCCCATAGTGTATCTGAGGCAGCTCCAGGTCGCACAAGGCCTTCTTTCCTAAAAACAGCTGTGGAAGAGGTTCCCACATAGCCTCTGGAAGTCATGTGAGAACAGTGTGCTGTTGCATGACCTCTGGGTCTTCTGGAAACTACAACAGGGCACGCTCTCACGCAACCTCCAGAACCTTCCGAGGTGGGTGATAGGACACGCTCTCATGTGTCATCTGTTCTCCAGAAAGTATATGAGAACAGAATATGTTCTTACATCGGCCTCTTGGGGTTCTGGAATCCATGCAAGAATGGAACATGCTCTCACACAGCTTCCAGAATCCTCACAAGAATGGGGCATAGTCCTGCACAGCCTCCAGATGTTTCGAAGGCCACATGAGGGCACTCCCTCTTATGTAGCTTCTAAAGGATCCAAAGGCCACATGAGAACATTCTCTGGAACTGCTTAAGGAATAAGGCCTTATAAGACCTGGAACTGCCTCAAATAGGCTATGAGGATCTGTTAACAGGAGAAAGATGCTTGAAGATTAGAGGCGTGCTGCAGATTCTGAGGAGCACTGGGCAAGTGTATCATTTCCCAAGGCTCACATACAGGACTAAAATAGTAGAACTGGTGTGGTGAAGGCAGCTAGCTGAGACTGCTGAAGACCCTGGGTCTCTACTTCAGGTCCAGCCTTCGAACTGCTGTAAATTCTGCTGTATAGGGGTGGGAAAGGCCTGGGAGGTACAGCACAAGCCATGAATGAGCTGAGGGAAGGGCAGTGTGTGCCTGGACCTGAAATAGAGTGCAGACCAGAGGTGGTATTCAGCAGCTTCTGACCAGTTCAGGAGAACCGCTAGTGGAAATTTTTAGTAGTTCGGAGAACCGGCAAATACCACCTCTGACTGGCCCTGCCCCTATCTATTTCTGCCTCCGAATTCCAGCTGATCAGCTGGGTCTTCTTGTATTGCCCTGTACAGGAGAACTGAGCTGGAAAGCAGATTAGCAAGGGAGGGAGGGAATGGGATTTTGCAGTAACCTTCCCCCAGGAGTGGGGAGGGAATGGAGATTTTTACAGTATCCTTTCCCTGCCACACCCACCAAGCCATGCCCACCAACACACGCCACGCCCACAGAACCAGTAGTAAAAAAATTTGAATCCCACCACTGATGCAAACCTAAACCACAGCCTCCCAAACACCAAATGTTCTGCTTTATGAAGTTTGGTTGATTAATAACTGCAAAAGGGAGAGCCAGGATTGGGGGTATTGAACAAAGCTGTCACATGGTACCCCATTTAGTGACTTCAAGGAATTATGACCAAAAATTCTGCATTCAATTAAAGTTATAAGTTAAGCATTTGTCCCTACAGTACCATACTGCAAAACAAAGATTCCAACAAAAACCTTAAAATGTTTTAAATAATCGACCACTATTAATTGAAAATAATACTAGCCACAGAAACATTTCCAATTCATCTCAGTCCTTTAAGGAGAATATTAGGATTGTGCTATAATGTACAATATGAGATAAGAAAAAAAACTCAGAAATGTATCTGAAATTACTATTTGTATTGTATGTACTGTATGTGATTGAAAATGTAAGACAGGAAACAAATGATCTTAAAATCAAAACTATGAATTTTGTAAAAAGATAATGTTTCATTACTGTCCTATAAATTATTTCACTAAATTTACAATGTACTGTACTTATTCCAGTATTTTTTTTACTGTATTTACTGTATAGTATGTGCAGTACAATACTGTATTGTGTTTTAAATGGAAGTATCCTTCATTTTAGGCCTCTGAGTGGTTTTCCTGGAGAATTTCCAAACATTGGTAGGACCAGAATTAAGAAATAGACTTAGCCAGTTCCAAAACTGAATTTGATTCAATATAGTACTTTGTGGATATTAAATTAAAATTTTAACTATTTGTATATTTAATTTTACAGTTTTGACACACTGATACAATTCGACGGCAAGTTGTAGAGGAAGACTGCGTATGGTTCAAAAGTCTCAAGTTTCAAACCTCAATCAGCTCAAGGAATAAGGAACTGGCAAACCACTTCCCTAAAGTATTGCAAAGACAACGAAATAAACTTGTCCAGGTACTATAGGACTCAAGATTGACTTAAAATTCATTTAGAAAGATAATTTTGAATTACATCATTGTATCATCTGAAGCCACACACACAAAAAATCCTCTATAAAGTATGCAAATAAGCCACAGTCCATGAGGACTTATAAAGGAAAGCCACCCCTAACATTAGAATGTCTTATACTGCACTGTGTACAAATTAGCAGAATTTTCTTTGGTAGTATAGAGAAGTTTATTTTCCCTTGGTGGCATTCTCCTACACAATGGGAGCAAGGGAAGTATATTTCATCAACAAAAATTGTCTTAAAATCTTTACTGTATGTAAGAATAAATACAATACTACTGAACTGTATGTGGCATGAGAACTTAAAATGCTTGCTGTAAGTCACCTTTAGATTAGAGTTGCTACTATTGGGCTAGTTTGAGTAGGCTATTACAGGGCATCATATTTAATTTTCCCTAACCCAAGAATTGGCCCTAACAATACAAGCTTCGGCACAGAACAGAACAGAGCAATGCAGAACCCTTTTCCCCCTTCAACCATCTTTCATTCAGTAATCGATTTCTGTTATCTTTCAAAGAACTGAACTTTTTATAGCTTTACAGTGAAAACATTTTAATAATAATTTATATGTAACAAAAGAAAATACAAGTATTATTATTATAGACATAATATTGTATTACTGTGCAAAAATAAAGGGCAAAATCAGATTTTACAACTGTCTACTCTATAAAGTTAATCTTTTCCTGTGTCTTGAGTACGATGACGTTACATAGGTTGGCGTAGCTGATTGACGGCTGACAATCTACAGATTTCTGTTCTTGTACATGGGGAAGATGGTACAGGTGAGAAAAGAGTAACTTTCCGAAAGAATCCAGCAAGGGTGATTTATAATTTTTTTTCTGTTTTTAAACTCTACGGCACACAATCTCATCAATTCCCTGTGCATTTTTTCAACCCATTGTAAATTCGGATCTCTGCTTTTATAATTATAAAGCTTGGTTCATGTGACAAGAAAAAAAAATCAGACAATGCTTTCGGAGGTAACTTTTGGGGCTGAATTACTACATTTTCTCTTTCCCTTTCAAAATCTTCTTCCTCGTCTTCTCCCCACCCTCAATCTGTTGTTCTTCCTATTCCTCTTGCAGTTCTTTTAAATCTTAATTTGAAAGCTCTGTCTCTCAGTCTGGGCTATCAAATGTTTCAGAGTCTCTAAATCGTGGGATTTTATGAGTGACAAAATGCCCTGATTGATGTCTTGCAAATCTTCATCAAAACTTTCCCAATTGTAAGTGAAAACAAAACTTTTCATACCTTTTTTCCAAATGCTTTGTGTAAATTTTGCAGTGATATCTTGCCAGGTTGCTACAACATTCATGATGCAACGGAAGTAACTGTAGGTTTCCCAAAAGTCACATAGTGCTACTCCTTCATTTACCACTTGCACTGAACTTGTCGCTGAACACTTTATATCCAGGTGTTGCTTTGGTCTTCTTTGTGTGTATAGATCCACTCTGGGATTTTCTTCCAAAAGACCTGTTTCATTCAGTGGTGGGTTTAAAGTAGTTTGCCACCGGTTCGGTGGGCATGGCTTGGTGGGCATACTTTACGTGCATGCACTTTGCGTGTGCACAGAGGCTTTTCTACTCACCTCCTGCAATCCTGCACTCTCCCTGTGTCTTCAACAGCTGACCCGTGGCAACCTGCTGTGCTGCGCAAAGCAGCTGCACTTCAAAAGCAGGAAATAAAGGTCAGCCTGGGTAGGCGGATTGGCCCAACAGCAGATCGTCGGAGCAAATTGGTTCTGTCTCCACTGATCTTTGGAGCTACCAGCTTGGCAGAACCAGGCCGAACCGGTAGAATCGCACCACTGGTTTCATTCATGCTGAATTTCTGTTCGGGCAGAGTTGTCTTTTGCTATGATGTCATCAAGTTCATCTGGAAAGCGTTGGGCAGCTTCTTCGGTGCTTGTGGCTTCATTTGTTGGGCGCATATTGTGATAATTGACTCAATGAAATTACGTAAATCAGCTACTGCTGGAAGTGAATATTGTGGTGCACTCCCCTCCATTCTTTCCTTCAGCACTGGGAAAATGCTGTGTGCCTTAGCTTGAATGAGAAGACTAATCAGAACCCTTTTAGATTTGATCCTTAATCCAAACCAAAAAGAGTTTTCTATTTTGTGAATGGTTTCTTGCAATAATGGTATCCATTCTAATGCTCCTTTAATCACCTGATACTTTCTTTATCCTTCAGGATAGAGGAGATGATAGCAGAGATGGTGGAATGAGCCAGTCCTTCTCCTTGCACTATAATGTTCATTTTCTTTCCCTCGTCACGTGCTTTGATGATACTCCTCTTCAAATCCAGATTAATGTTTTTCCTTTGCTTCTTGCCTCCTTGCTTGGCTGAAGAGGAACTCAATTTCTTTTGATTTGAAGACACTGCCAGCCAAACCAAGAGATAATTGCAAAGTATTGTCCTGTGAACAGAGAAAGAGAGAGGGATTGGTTCAGAATAATTTATCTTCAGTGTTAGGGTGGGGGAAGTAGTACAAGAACATCTTTTCTTATCTGGCAAAAATTTCTTTCCCTGGATATGCATTGTGTATTAAATAAACTTACGAACTTATTTAATTTATTTTCCAATACTTTGACCTTTCTTTAAAATATAAAGTAAATAAAAAAGTAAATGAAAAAGTAAAAGAGGAAGAGTGATGAGAGTCTTCCAGATAACAGATAATCAGAGTTGGAAGGTACCTTGTAGGTCATCTAGTCCAACCCCCCCCCCCAACGGAAGATCCTACACCATTTCTGACAAATGGCAGTCCAATCTCTTCTTGAACGTCTCAAGTGATGACGCTATTCCACACATTCCCACCTATTTTCTCTGCGTTTTCCAACAGCAGAGGACTTAATGCAGGGCTACTGTATTTTGGAAGAGAAAACAGTGTTTGGCTCTCTGTTGCTGTTGGAAATCCAGAGAAAGTGGATGGGAGTGTGTGAAGACTCCAAACATTATTTTTCACTGAAAAGTACTACTACAATATTTCCAAACTATTGGAAAAGAAAGTTAATACTTTAAAACAAATGCAGTACAGTAAAAAAGAAACTGTTAGGCATCCAGAAATTGTCCATGGTAATCAATCACTCCGAGACAAGTATAATCTCCAACTGATTTATTAGGAACGGCTCTGGTACATCTATTGCTATTTCCAAACTTAAGTCATTTTCAGCAGGTTTCACAAAATCCACCTTCTCTCCTCCCACTTCTTACACTTCATTAATCACGAGAACCAATTAACTGCAGCTGGAATTTTTTAATGCGACATACGAAATAACCTTGAACTTTCCAACTCCTCTACCCCTCTTGCATTCTTTATAACAATCTGAGCTGAATCTCAGAGCTGACAGAAACATCCTAGATCAGGGATCCCCAACTTGTGGGCCATGGCTCACCACTGGGCTATGGGCTAAATTGCCACTGGGACACATGAATGGCCGGCCAGTGCATGCACCTCTAGGTGCACATAGCACCACTCATGTTTGTGTCGTCGTGGGTGCTCACAGCCCCACTCATGTTAGCATCATCGCAGGTGCTCATGACCTCTCACACGAGCATTCCCATGAATGTCACGAGCACGCGTGCACATGCACTTGCCCCTCTCACAAAAATCATCCCCTCTTCCACCACAACCCCGGGCCAGGCCGCCAACCCAAAAAAGTTGTAGAACTCTGTCCTAGATCAACAACAAAGACTAAAACATTATAGTACCGTGATGGCGAACCTAGGGCACACATGCCACAGGTGGCACACAGAGCCATTTGTGCCGGCACGTGAGCCGTAGGCAAACTTACCTCACTGTGAATACATGCACCTCACAGCTGATTTTCATCCCATTTGAGGCCTTTTTCAGCCTCCCAGAGGCTAGAGGAAGGCCTTTGCAGGCTGAAAAATGGGCTCATTTCATCACTTCCTGTATTTCTGGAAATACCAAAAGTGATGAAACGGGCCTATTTTTCAGCCTGCAAAGGCCTTCTTCAAGCCTCTGGGAGGCTGAAAAAGGCCTCAAAGGGGCCAAAAATCAGCTGTGAGGTGCAGTGCAGGTAAGGGAAAAGCAGGGGGAGATTGTGCATGCATGCACAGGGGTGGAGGGGTGAGTGCATTGCCTTCTGGATGCTGGCACATGAGCATGTGCAAGTGCAAGCACAATTTTTGGCACGGGAGCCCAAAAAGGTTATCCATCACTGCTATAGTAAATAAAATGCTTACCATACACCAGTAAGATAGTGATGATGATGTTGATATAAAATGTTCGATCATGTCCGACTCTTAGCGATTCTGTGGGCCAGGTCTTTCCACATCTTGACATCTTCTAACTGGTTGAGTTTTTCTATGCTCTGGCAGGTGTCAGCTTTGATGATAAATAATACAGAAGCATGTGGTTAACCTGGCTGCTTTCTGCTTCTAAAGGAAGGAAAATATTGGAATTTTTAAAAAATTAAAAAGAGTAAACCCGTACAAGAGTGCTATTAAATATGACTGAAAATTAGACAGGAAGAGGATGCGACATGCACACTGCCGTACAAATCTCTAGGAAAACTGGGGGGAAAGTTAAAGCCAAACACAAGTCAATACAGAAAAAGTACTTACCTTTCTTGTAACACTTTGCTTCGCTGGTTGTGCATGCAACAGCAATGGGGTGTCTTGGATGTCGATCCCTCATGTGACCTTGGCAAGTAAAGGCATGCCAGCTGCAAAGTCCTTGGATGTCACATGCTCACATCAAGTGGGAGAGGAGAGAACCACAGACTTGCTGTTCAGTCCCTGGCTGTTTGCAATCACATGAGCCTCAAAATAAAAAAATCGTAAGCATGGGTGGTTTCTGGGGTACCGAAGGGCAATCACATGACTCCAGACACTTGGTGAGGGTTCCAAATAGTCACCGTTTCACTTCCAAAGTGGCTGAATCTTAGTGATACAATCACAAATGTTTGTGCGGCTGATAATTTTAGGCATGTCATAGTTCTATTTCTGGGGCACTGTTATTAATTCAAACACGTATTAAGCAACCTGTCATAAGTTGAGGACTACCTGTAATGCCACTTAATCAATCTCTCAACAATAAAATGATAGATCCCCTCCTTTTCCTAGCCAGGCAAGATTGTTTGGAAATTTTTTAAAACAGAAAATTGCATCTATCTGACCATAAAGTATTTCTTCTAAGCATCTAATGAGAAAGCAGGGAGCCTTACCTAAAAAGGCCACAATTCTGGAGTTTTCCAGCATAACGTCTCTGTATAGGGCTTTCTGATCAGGATTTAACCAAGACCATTCCTCCTCAGAAAAATACACAGCCCCCTCCTCAAACAACACAAGAACCTACAAAAAGCAGAGAAATTTTATTTAGAAAGTCTTTCATTTTCTTTCAAGAATTCCCAAAGCAGAGATTTGTAGTGGGTTACAGGCAGAGGTGGCATTCAGCAGGTTCTGATCAGTTCTGGAAAACCGGTAGCAGAAATTTTGAGTAGTTCGGAGAACCGGCAAATACCATCTCTGACTGGCCCTGCCCCCATCTATTCTGTGTCTCCCAAATCCCAGCTGATTGGCTGGGTCTTTTTTTGTTGTCCTGCACAGGAGAACGGAGCTGGAAAGCAGGTTAGTGGGGTGGGGAAGGAATGGGCTTTTGCAATAACTTTCCCACAGGAGTGGGAAGGGAATGGGGATTTTGCAGTATCCTTCCCCTGCCGCACCCACCAAGCCACGCCCACAGAACCGGTAGAATTTTTTTTTGAATCCCACCACTGGTTATAGGGACATCTTATTCGGAGTTAGTGTCTCCCACCCTGTTGGCATTCCAGAAAGCCTGCTTTTCCAAGTCTTCAGTTAGGATAGTCAGGGATAATCCTATCAAGATAACCTGTCAGATTAGAGTTATTTAGATACACAATTCACTATTGTTATCCTGTATTGTACTCTATTTTAATTATGTTTGTTTTATTGTAGTTGGTTGGAAATGGCCAGCGTATGAAGTATCCTGAGTATGCAGGACTGCCAAGGTCCTTTTGTGAATGCAGACAATATTTTTCTGGATCAATTCACGGATAGCCTCTGACTTATTCTCATTCTACATGTCAACTGCAGGAGGACATCCTGGTGGGATCTTTTCTAACATTTTAACTGATACATTGCAAGGTCTCCCTGGGGATCAATCTTGCCCGCCCCCCACCCCACCCCTCCAACAATATTACAAAAGTGTGGAAAGAGCTCGCCAAAAGGATTTGATTTGCGAGGTGCTATCAACATTCAGATAGGGGACGCAATGGCTCAGTGGCTAAGACGCTGAGCTTGTCGATCAGAAAGGTCGGCAGTTCAGCGGTTAGAATCCCTAGCGCTGTGTCATGGAGTGAGCTCCCGTTACTTGTCCAAGCTTCTGCCAGCCTAGCAGTTGGAAAGTATGTAAAAATGCAAGTAGAAAAATAGGGACCACTTTGGTGGGAAGGTAACAGCATTCTGTGTGCCTTTGGCATTTAGTCATGCCAGCCACATGAGCACGGAGACATCTTCGGACAGTGCTGGTTCTTCGGCTTTGTAACAGATGAGCACTGCCCCCCTAGAGCCAGAAATGACTAGCACATAAGTGCAAGGGGAACTTTTACCTTGATCAACATTCAGATGACCAATTTTGGCTTCTTGTCAGACCCACATCAGTGTCGAGAAGGGAGCTAGGGTAAGCATTAATGACCAGCAAGCTGAATCCTAATTTTACGTAGCTCAGAACCAGCAACATCACATGTAGACCCTGTAACAAGAGATCTCCAACCAATGTTTCAATCCTTCCTGACATTTCATTCCTACCTGAGTCAGAAGTTCAACTGGTCTCTCAACTCCACCAGAAAAAGGAGAACCACTTAGGAATGCCAACTTTTCATTCCCTATGAGATAAACATAAGTGGCATTTTTTATAAACAGAATTACCGACATTTGAGATTTGCATTCTGCAAATACAGCCCAAAGAACAATAAAGTGCCTTCTTTTTGAAGAAACTTAACTTACTGGAGGTATTATGCCTTTGATCTTCATGAGAGATCCCCCTAAGGAGCAGCTCCTGGAAAGGATCTGGCAGATCCTTCCTTTCCTTGGGATTTTCAGAGACTGACTTCAAGTTGGAACTCTGGACTTGGTGGACTGGAGAAACAAAGAACAGCAAATAGGAGATCTTACAAAAAAGAAGCAGATTCTGTCTACTCAATGGAATAATTTGTCTTAGGCTTTAAATTGTTAAGTGGCTGTTAAGGACTGGATAGGCAGCAATGGGCTGAAACTGAATCTTGGCAAGTCTGAATGACTTTGGATTTGGGATTCTTTGGTCCATAGAGAATTGCCATATTTGGCTTGGTGGGACTGCAGTGCCCCAAGTGGATTGGGTACATAAGCTGGGGGTTATGGATCTACAACTCCTGCTCCAAGAGCAGATGGCAGTCATGAGTCATGACCTGGAGGGCCTGTGTGAAATGCTGGTTACTTGTCAGTAATGCCTTTTCCTGGACCAACAAGCCTTGCTCAGTCACCAACTCTCTCTTAACTATTGCAATTCATTCTACATGGGCCGCCCTTGAAAAGTACTCTATCCAGAAGCTTTAATTTGGTTCAAAATGCAGCAGCCCGCATGATTTTGTGCAAGTTTAGGTGTCATCTCTCTTGAAGTTTTATGGGTTGCCAATTTGGTTCCAGGCCCAATTCGAGGCACTGGTTGTCATCTTTAAAGCCCTTCATGGGCTGGTGCCAGATTATTAAAAGGACTCTCTTTTACTAATTACATCTACTCAACCCACCAGTCGAAAAACAGGATATGTTTTATGGATCTCATCTCTTAAGGAAGTCAGTGGAGCCCAGGGTGATACAGAATGGTTGGTATGGTTGTTGTTGCCAGGGGCATGTGGGGGTTTATTGGTGTTTTTTTTATTTCTTTTATTTCTGTGAGCTGCCCAGAGTCACTTTGAGTGGGGTGTCATATAAATTTTCTTAAGAAATAAAATAAAATAAGCATCTCTTTAGCTAGTATATTCACAACACGGAGGTATCTCAACATATGGTCATTCTTTGAGTTTCCATCTTGATTTTGACAAGTGAAGGTTTCTCACCTGCATCTCTCTCTGCTCCTTCTGCTCCTCTGCCTGGCTCAGGAGAAAACCTTCAGCCAGGGACACCGCCTGGGAGCTGGTCTCTGCTCCACATTCCCGGATCCATCTCTCCATCTCTAGAGGCAGGAGAGCCACCAACTGCCCCAAGATCAAGAGATTTAGCATCTTCTCCTTTGTCTTCTTTTCTGGCTGAAGCCACTGGCGGCAAAGCTGGTGGAGACGGCTACATATTTTCCGGGGGCCCTGGTCCCACAAGGAGCAGGACAGAGCACCCATCTTCCTCTGGGTGGCTTCCTGAAAGGCATTAAGAAGGTCTTCTGTTATCCTCCATTGGGTCCCTTTCAAAGAGGGAGCATCCATCTCCACCTACAGTCCACACGCCACCTCATTTGGAAGGTGAGGCTTTAAGTCAGTGGTCACAATCTTTCCTGGTACAAGATGATCCTGGTGAGGATCTTTGGAAGAGCTCTCTACGGGCAACTCTTGGGGGGACCTGTGCCTCAGTCCTGAATCCTCCAAAGAGACTTCTGGCAAGGTCCCATTCTGAGCATCCTCCTCCTCCTCCTCCAGCGGGCCTATCCAAAGAGCTCTTTTCAGGTCATCAGCCGGCCAACTCCGCTCCTTGCACACCAGGTGCAGCGCCTTCTCCAGCAGCGGGCGCAGCTCCTGCAGGGGCAGCTCGTCCCCTCGCTCGGCCCAGCCTTCTTTCTGCAGGGCCTGGATCAGAACCATCAGCCGCTTCGGCCGGGCGCGCCCTTCCTCCCATAGCAGCGCTCGGACAGCCTCCTGCGGCCGCTCTTCCAGTAACGCCTCTAAGGCGAGCTGCACAGCGAGTGCGGCATCTCCGGGCAGGCCCGGTCCCTCCGCTCTCTCCAGCTCTGCCATCAGTCCCAGCAGCGCCGCCCACAGCGCCACCATGCCAGGGTTCCTCCCACGCCTCCGTCCCATCATAGCCGGGCCTGTGACCTCAGCCAGCTTTTGGATGCCGCGCAAGAGAGACATCTCCGGTTCGGTCCCTGACAGCGATGCGTGCCGGGCCAGCAGGATTGGTGATCCTGGTAGCAGCTAATGGCCCCGTCCCTGCTGGATGCTCCTCCCCAAGGGGCGAGCCTGGGAGCTCCGCCCCCTCTGAAGAGACCATTAGAAGAAGCGACTGTTAAAAGGGGTCCCTGAGGGAGCGGACATTTAATTAAAGGGGAAGTTAAGTTCTCTAGATTCTAGGAAGAGAAGAAATGTGAGGCAGGTTTTCAGAAGTGCCACCTAAAAAAAAGATGCTTTTCTTCTTGTAAAATAAGAGCGCTTCTTCATGAATTTCCCTGGCCTGGGACTTGCCGAAAATTTCCCTCAGCAAGTATTTTGAAGAATAAACCATTTTACTGAAAAGGCACCACAGATTTGTGGGACTGAGATATGGTGGTCTTTGAGTGTGGGAGTCAAGGGATGATCTCTGAAGATTAAAATCCTGAAGAGAAATATTTAAAGAAGAGACTTTAAGAGAATATATATGAACATATACATACATAGTACACGTGTATATGTGTATGTATATATAGATATATAAAATGTATATACAGATATATAAAATTTTGAGATGGGTGTTTCTTCATATAGATACAGATACAAACACACACACACACAGAGAGAAAGGCCCATCTCAAAATTTTACCTCAGAAATTGCACCAAATTAAACTTGAAAAGGCCCACGTTCACTGAGTGTAGAGGAATTCTTTGAAAAGGGGAAAATCAGAAGATGGCAGCTTATATGAACCTAACATTTTGATCTAATACATCAAGAGCATCCATATTTTTTGAAGAACTGAAATGCTTCCTCAAGAAAGATGCATTGCCTGAGAGGCCCAAGTACCAAGTATTTGAAACAGCTTAAATATGAAAAAAAAATCTCAAAGGAACCAAAGGACCAGAGGTGAAAAAAATACAAAGATTGGGGTGGGGTGGGGGGAAGAGTCAATATTACTCATCGCTGCAAAATCAAAGATGGTGACCATGATCGTATGATGGAAACTCCACCTATTTTTTTATGTTGCAACCTTACCTCAGCAATTTTAGACATGGTATTGCAGATCTGCATTTGGTTACTTATACACTTCTAAGCAAATGAAAACCCCCCCTCAAATCTACTGAGATAGAGAGTTCTGTTTCTTGCACTTCTGGTGGCCTCAACCATTATTTGATGCAGTTTTAACATGTCTGATATTATCTTTCCATCTTCTTCTGTGTCCACCTCTTGTTTTTTGGCCTTCTCTTTTTGTATATGCCTTGTATAGTATAGAATCAGAAACCACTTAACTTGCTGTTTTTATATATAGTTTAAGATCTATTCCAATTCTATTATAATCTCTCTTTTTTTTTATCCCTTCTGGTCACTCTGGCAGCTTTCCTCAAACATCTCATTTCCATGGTGACTAACTTTCACTGATGTTTTATTCCAAGTGTCCATGTTTGGCACTGGTAACATAAAGTGGGCATGAATATGCTTTGTATGAGATGCTTCTTTGAATGTTAATTTCTTCATCCGTTTTTCCATCAGTGAATGTCATTATATTACAGATCCAGCAGTCTGTGCAGGAGAGCGACTGTAGGTAAGGGTCTTACTCCTAAAAACCCTTTGAATTAACCCTTCCCCGCCCGGTCCCCGAGCAGCTGCTGTTATGCTTCCTCTTCCCCCACCCGCTCAATTATCCCGAGAACTGCGAGAACCTGGCGGTCAGAGAAAGGAGCCTTCAGTTGGGAATAACAGAGTTGGAAGCTAGGGACCTTGTAGGTCATCTAGTCCAACTCCACCCAGGCAGCCTTTTTTCACCCTCCGCCCAGGGATCGGATCGATCGGGTGGGGGGAATGGGCTCTCCACGCCGGCTCGCGCATGCAACAGGCACACGCGATCAACCCGGCTCGAAAGCTGCGCTCCCTTAGGGCAGGAATAGGCAGGGGTGGCGGGGAAGGGCGCAAGCCGCTATGCGGCTGGCTTCCCGCCTATCACGAGCCGGGCGGGGGATCATACAGCGGGCTGCACTGACCTTTCTTTTTGGTGTTATAAATTGCCTCCTCGCCTGGCTGCGTGGACTCGGATCGTTTAGAAAAAGAAATTACACGACCACACTAAGCTACGTACTGATCGTAAAGCAATATGCACGTGGTACGCACGTGCATATTCGAATATAACCACGCACGCACGCACGTGAAAATTTTACCCGCGCTCGATCGCAACGGCCGAATTTACTTATGCCCAAACAATTGCCGTAACTCGATCCCCTGTCGCGCCACCCGGCACCCACGTTGAGCTGGCAAGCAGGGCTTGGAAAAACAGTTTGGGAGTTTTATTACAGATCCAGCAGTCTGTGCAGGAGAGCGACTGTAGGTAAACGGGGGTCTTACTCCTCTAAAAACCCTTTGAATTAACCCTTCCCCGCCCGGTCCCCGAGCAGCTGCTGCTATGCTTCCTCTTCCCCCACCCGCTCAATTATCCCGAGAACTGCGAGAACCTGGCGGTCAGAGAAAGGCGCAGCCCACTCCAGGCTTCGAAGCCGGGCTCCCTCAGCCTCCCGAAGCCGCGCTCCCGCCGAAACACGGTTGCCGTTCCCACGGCAACCGGTCGCTTGATCGGAACGTTCCATTCTAGGAGACCGAAGGGGGGGGGGCAGGCTGGGTCTAAATGCGGTTGTTGTTGTTGTTTCCACTCTCGGGGCTTGCTTTTTAAAAAATAAAATAAAACATAGAGCATTTGCTCGTTTTTCGACCTCAACGGGAGTTGATTTCCAGCAGGCGCGGATCTGTTTCAGGACCTGGTCGCAACAATGCGTGACATATATCCAAAAGATCACTAAATGGCAGCATAAGAAAGAGAATTTCTCGAAGTTGGAAAACTGGCTGGCCGGGGAATTCTTGGAGTTGAAGTCCCCAGGTCTTTAAGTTGCCAAGGGTTGGATACCCTTACTTTATTTTAGAGCAGAAGTCTCCAAACTTGGCTACTTTAACACTTGTGGACTTCAACTCCCAGAATTCATAGCTGGCTGGAGAATTATGGGAGTTGAAGTCCATAAGTCTTAAAGTTGCCAAGTTTTGGGGACCTCTGGTTTAGAGTGTACTAGAAGGGTAGAGCTCAGCTGGACGGAATCAGATTGAAGAAATAGGGAAAAGGTATAGATGTTTCTGCATCTGATTAAATAGCTATGTTTTTCAGGAGCTCTATCCCTTAAAGTGAAATAAATTACAGCTCAAAAAATGTTTTTTTCATTAGTAGTTTAAAGAAAGCAGTAAAGAGGTATGGAGGATAAAAGTTTTTCTTTAAGAACAACAAATAATTAAAGAGTTCAAAACTCAGGATACTGGCAGAGTCTACATACTCAGCCTTCAGTTGGGAATAACAGAGTTGGAAGGGACCTTGTAGGTCATCTAGTCCAACTCCACCCAGGCAGCCTCTTTTCACCCTCCGCCCAGGGATCGGATCGATCGGGTGGATTGGGTGGGAGTCAGATCTCCATAGTTGGACCCAGGGATCGGATCGATCGGGTGGATTGGGTGGGAGTCGGATCTCCATAATTGGACCCAGGGATCGGATCGATCTGGCTGGTTTGGATTGGAATAGGATCTCCATAGTTGGGCAGGGATCGGATCGATCAGGTGGGTGGGAATGGGCTCTCCAGCGAGCGGGATTCCGGGATGGCCTTGGCGGCGCAAGCGAGCCTCCCCGCGAGGTCTCCTTGCAGCAGCAGGTCCCTTCGTCGCGCAATGTCTTCAGCCCCGCCGGCTCGCGCATGCAAAGTAAGCGACAGGCACACGCGATCAACCCGGCTCCAAACAAAAGCTGCGCTCCCTTGGCTAGGGCAGGAATAGGCAGGGGTGGCGGGGAAGGGCGCAAGCCGCTATGCTTTGGCTGGCTTCCCGCCTATCACGAGCCGGGCGGGGGAGAACATACAGCGGGCTGCACTGACTGACCTCCCGTATTTGTTTTTGATGTTATTATTATTTGCCTCCTCGCCTGGCAGCTGATGCTGAGCCCAGAGCAAGCAGTAGACTCGGATCACCCGTCGTCAGCGCCGTCCGACCCGGAGTCTCTGGAGGCCAAGGGGCTGCGGAGCTGCTACGGCGAGGGCGCAGGAGGAGGTCGCTCGGCGACCCATCCGCTGCAGCCGCTGAGCCGTGAGATGAAGCGGCGGCGCCGTCACGCCGCTCTGGAGCGCAGCCGCGTGAAAGCATCCAATTTGGCCTTTGCCGAGCTGGGCAAGCTGCTGCCCAATGTGCTGCCCCCGGACAAGAAACTCTGCAAGATCGAGATCCTGCGTTTGGCCATCTGCTACATATCCTATCTCAACCATGTCCTAGAAAATAATTAAGAATTATTAAAATCATGTAATATAATCTTGTGTGTTTATATAAATATAAATTAAGAATTCTTAAAATCATGTAATATAATCTTGTGTGTTTATATAAATATAAATTAAGAATTCTTAAAATCATGTAATATAATCTTGTGTGTTTATATAAATATTTTTCTTGTTTGAATAATTTAATGTTGTACTGTATTATTTATGGGGAATTTCGATCAATTCCCCATGTTCTATCACTGCGTCACAGGCCGCCTGTGGGTGTGAGGGCCGCCGCTGCGCGCTCCCCGCCTTCCTGGCCTCCCGTCTCTCTCGGGGCAGGGAGAGCCTCGCACCACCTGCCAAACCAAAGGCAAAGGAGCCAAAGCGGAGCCCGCCGACCTGCTTTCCGCAGCCTCCTGAAATGGAAGCTCCCCAAGCCCAGGTTAGCCTCGCTGGAACGTCTGAAAACGCAGCTGCAGAGCTTTGGGGTTCAAGCTGGGTGACAAGCCTGTTGAAGTCTAGAGCAGCTGGGCTCACACAGGCTGCTGTCCAGGCTCCTGGGATCCCTCCGGGTACCAACGGACAGGCTGGCTGGGGAATTCTGGGCGTAGAAGGCTGCCTGGCTTGTAGAAACCCTGGTTAGCGAAGGGCACAGTGGAGATTCAGCCCAGAAGTTACCTTGCTCCTGCCATTCTAACCAGACTGAGGCCTGCAAATGCATCTGGTGACAGGTTCCATAATTCCCAGCCACCTAGTTTGGTAATCCAATGTGGATTGCAGCCTCTGTTGGCATCTACATTTCTTCCACTGAAGAGGCCCCTGAAAGAAGCCTAAACCCCTTGCTGGGTCGGGACCCAGAGGCCTTGGCTCCATTCCCTGATTTCTCAGAAGCATTTTGCAAAGAAGATCAAGGCGCCAGGCTA
Organism: Hydrophis major; assembly: GCA_033807585.1. Taxonomy (NCBI): domain Eukaryota; kingdom Metazoa; phylum Chordata; class Lepidosauria; order Squamata; family Elapidae; genus Hydrophis; species Hydrophis major. The sequence goes on from CM066329.1 coordinate 18,647,285, forward strand.
GAAAACAGGAGGCTGGGAGTTCTAGTCTCACCTCAGGGATGGAAGCCAGCTGAGTGGCTTTGGGCCAGTTAGTCCTCTCTTTGCCCACCTCACCTCATAGGAAAATGGATATGTTCACCACCTTGAGTTATTTCTAAAAATAATAAAGGCAGGATATAAATATAGATGCATCGATAAATAAATATGAACGTGATACTTTGTCTTTCTTGCAACCTACAGCGGGTAAAAACGCCTAAACAAGAAGGGTCCATTTTTCTTTTAGAACTGTTGATCGTTCTCTGCCCCCTTCCCCTCCCCCAGCAACATACCTTGTCCTGCTTTGAGCCAGGGAAGCTCTCACTCTGTTGGTGGAGAGCTGTCTGCAAACTCCCAGGCTCCGGCTACCATTTGTATGTAAAAATAATCCAGAGCTTTCCTTCATCACCAGTGACTTTAAGGAAGAGACCATTTTCTTGCCAGGAGGTCTGTGGGGGAGGGGGGAATGAAGGTGGGGGGGAACTAAACAATGCTCCCCTTTAACATATGTAATGCATGTACATATATTGGTTTTGTGTGTGTGTGTGTGTGTGTCATATACTATAAGAAAAAAAGGTCAGGCTTCAGTTACAAGGTCATGACCATTTTCACACACACACACACACACACACACTACACACACACACTTCCATGCAAATGGTTTACTACTTGTTAACCAGAATATTTCTTTTGACTTCCCAGTCCAGCTGTCAGCCAGACCAAAACCAGAGCAGGAAGCACTGGAGAACACAATTGCCCTTGATAAGATGGCTTTATTACAGCAGCTAGAAGAGACACTAATGGAAACTACTTATCACCAACTGCAAGACCCCAGCTGTCTCCCCCACCCCCACCCTTTGGCCCCAGGTTCAGCCCTGGCTCTCTGTTTTTCCTGCTCCTGCAGCACAAGGGACAGAGACTGGCCCAGTCCTGAGGGGGTGCGCTTGCAAAATTGTGTTAATGCTTATTCCGTTGCGGCCCGGAGGCTTATGCAAGATCGACACAATTTGAAAATATTACAGATGTATAAATGATGAACATACTCAATTCATATAATAATTTTGTAGTTATCAAATTATTTGTATCATATATTGAAAAATACTTAACCGATTTATTAAAAATAAACTTTTCACGATGCATTAAATCCGCGCCATTGTCAACACACCACCAATCTGTCAGATCAGCTTGTAGTAGACAATTCGATCGTTTCTGTGCAGCACGTGACGTACAGCTACACAATCCCTGTACGGCCAATCTGGCCGGTATACCGCAAAATACTGAAATTCAACAGCGGGTTGATAGTGGCACGGCAAGTTTGTATGTGGCCTAGATTCCACGATTTAAATTGTGAAATATTCGTTCTGCTCACAGATACGTGCATTGCAGCAATGAGTGCGAATGGTAGAAAACGAAAGAAACTCTACCTGGAACCAGACAGCAACGCCACCGTTCCATCATCTACCAAATGGCGATGGAGGCGAGCAAACGTCAACAACAGATGCTTTGATGATCAAAATGTTCATCTCACTGCATCATCGTCAAATGTGGTAGGTTGATGTCCCGGGTTTTTTTTTTGTTTTTTTTTTTAATATTGTCAGGTCAAGTTGGGCTGATGTAGCACTTCTAGTACTGTACTACGCTATGCCTATCTATATCGATAGGACTCTAATACAAGTACAAAGTAGTAAGATAGTGAGTATAAATCCTACCAATTTTTTACTCGGTAGGTTACTAGGAGTATGTACTGTCTTGCTTGGTTCTAATTCTAGTTTACCAGTGCTAGGACTAGGACTCAGGAGAACAGATCATATCTGGCCACATTCGTAAACTGCAGTTCTGTACTACCAAGGACAAAGGTCGGCAAGGAGGTATATAGGTATCACCTCCTTGGTACTACCTTCAGAGGCAGTGTACCACTGACTGCATGTGTAATACTCTACTGTGTGATGATAAATGAAGTAGTGGTTTCTGCACGAACGTACACCTACAATTGCTACATGTACGATATATGTTACATGAATGTGTCCCATGTCTGTCAGTCAGGGTTTGTACGACCTATGATACCTCCTTGGTACGACTCTATGGTAACTGCACTGAGTGATGACGTGACATTTATTGACAGTGTGATGGTTTGTTTCTATCTTTACTTCTATCTGCATATCTAACTGTGCTGCTTGCGCTTGACAGTAGTAGTACTCTATCATTTACTATTTTGTATAAAGCCCCTATATATTATTGGGAGCGCGAGCGGTGATTTAAAACAATTTCGAATTATCATATTTGATGCATATGTAGAATTCAGTTACATCACAGAACACCCACCTAACAAAAATTTTGGAATAAAACCGCAAATGTAAGGAGATATCACTAATTTTCTGAATAAACTGTCTCAGTGACAGTTTATTCGAGACACAGTTTTCAATGTTAACTATTGTTCACATTCTGTGTATTTTACAACACTCAACAATGATTACGGTATACGTTGCGCTGCAATTTGATGATGATGACATAGTGAATAGATTGATCTGTATTACTACTGCATATGTTGTCCATGTTGCATATTGTCTGAAAATCAGCTGTGTCAAGAATTTTTCACAACTTTGTATGTGCCGTGTGCTGTATGTTTCATAACACTAGTAAGATCACTACCTACAGTATTGCCATCCATATTTTACAGTGACTTTGAAATGTATCCAAAAAGTAAATTATTGTAATAGTTCAGTTGTATGCACATCCATGCCTAATGAAGGTGTGATTTCCTTTTTCAGCTGGATATCGACTCTTCAGCAACAGAAGTTGAGGAGCATGGCTGTGGTCATTTCCAAGAGGCAGGTCCAAGTCATTCCAGAATGAAAATACAAGGTTTGTCACAGCTCTTTGTGATTCATGCATGTTATATATATGTTACGAATGTTATTGCAGCCTCATATTTTTATATGTTGAAGACAAGGACCATTAATATTATTGTCTGGGCTGTTTAACAAAAAAAATAGCTCCAAAACCATGTGAGATACCATCTCCATAACCCCCTCACACACACACACAGTGGGCTGTCTCACCTTTTTCAGGAACACTGCTGTATTTGCCTCTGTATTTCAATCCACAGTACAATCACTGTCTGTCTACTCTCCAGTTGAAAAATATCAAGTGTAAACCTGACCCATGACATACAATGTGCATGGTCCATGTTACTCAGCAGCTCACTCAACTCTACAGTGTGTATGTCATGCAATCAACAACCCCCCCCCCCAAAAAAATCTATTGTTTTGTTGTAATGGTTCATAGTTATGCATATTTCTTCTGTGATGATGAAATGGCAGCATATATGAGATGGAAAGCTAATGATGATCAACTTGCTGTACAGTTGATATAATTTACATGCTGCATTCAGTTGGATAAGGCAAGGACACTGTGCAGAATATTATGCTGGCAGCATGATTACATTTTCCACTGATTTGTTTTTGGTTCTTTTTTCACCCAAACATATATTTTGTAGATCAAGAGACAGCAGCAGACTCAGAGACGGCAGCAGACTGTCATAATTGGTCTCATTCAACTGAGTCAAGTGGAGAGGATAGCAATATTGAAGATGTAGCCTGTAACGATCATCCTCAATTTGCCGCGACACAAGAGGATACCTGTTCGAACAGTGATATCACTGTTCATGAAGGCAACAGCGAAAGTGACAGTGAATATGAAGAAGATGCCGACAGGGATAATCCAGAATATTCTTCTAATTTATCTGATGATGAGTCGGATCAGGATGACAGTGATCATGTTGACTTTGATGAGACACTGAATTACCCTCTGTTTGAAGGATCAAATGTTTCCAAAGCAGAAGCATTGCTAATGGTGTTGTCATTTGTGATGAGGCACTGTCTGTCAGCTACAGCTGTGTCTCATCTCTTTGAACTCTTAAATGTTCTCTTTGGCAGATTCATCTTTCAGTCAACAAAATCTATCCTTAGACATATTTTTTGTAACAATATCATTCAGCTTAGTTTTCACTTCTACTGTCTTTCTTGTTTTAGTTTTGTAAGATCTTTTAATTCTGTAAGTAATGAGAACATACCAGTATCCTGTCCACAATGTAGAACTGCATGTGTAGTTTCAGATCTCAGTCACAGTATTTTTTTTGTGACAGCCAACTTGTCCTCACAGGTTAAATGTCTCTTAGAGAGGGCAGATATTACACCTCACCTCACATACCGAGATACCCGCCACAAGCAATGTGATGGTAATATTGAAGATATTTTTGATGGAGAAATGTATAAGAAGATGGCAGATGATGATGCACTTTTGGGCAATAATTATAATTTTTCATACTCATTTAATTGTGATGGGATTCCAGTTTTTAAATCATCAAAGTACTCACTTTGGCCAATTTATTTAATGATCAATGAATTGCCACCCAAACTCAGATATGATAACTTGATACTGGCTGGCGTATGGTTTGGGAAAGTTGAGCCTAAAATGCAAGTATTTTTGGAAAAATTTACCAGCGAGGCTAATAAATTATCAGAATCCGGAGTGTCTTGGAAAAGGGGTGATGAAATCATTTGTAGTAAATTATTTGGACTTTGTTGTTGTGCAGATGCACCTGCTCGATCTGCAATGCAAAATACAATTAGGTTCAATGGGTATAGTGGTTGTGGTTTATGTTACCATCCTGGCAAGATAATAGATAGAGTGATCAAATATCCAGTTGATGTTTGTGATTTTACTGACAGAACCGATGATGAAATTTTAAATGATATGATTCAGTCATTTCAAGAAAATCGTACGGTAAGGGGGGTGAAGGGTCCAAGTGCACTCATTAATCTTCATCATTTTCCAATATGTTGGGGATTTCCCCCTGATTTCATGCACTGTTTGTTACTAGGAGTTGCCAGACAGCTTTCAGAACTATGGTTTTCATCAGAAGCAGTCAACCCATTTTTCATTGGTTCTCAAAGATTGGTATCAATAATCAGCAATAGAATGAAGGCTATTAAGCCCCCTAGTGTTATTGCAAGAGCGCCAAGGCCGATTTCTGAGAGAAAATATTGGAAAGCTTCAGAGTGGTACACCTGGTTAATATTCTACAGTGTGCCATGTTTGAAGGGTATTTTACCTAAAGTGTATTGGGAACATCTTATCATTCTTGTTGAAGCTTCTTTCCTCCTTTTACAAAAGTCATTATCAGTATCTGATTTACAAAGAAGTGATATTCTCATGTTTCATTTTGTGTGTCGCTGTCAATTACTGTATGGGTCAGGTGCGATGACTTTCAACATCCACTCCCTAACACATTTATCAAAAAGTGTACGATTGTGGGGTCCTCTTTGGACACATTCATGTTTTTCATTTGAAGCTGCTAACTGGCGTATAAAACGGCAACTCCAAGGAAACCGTGGTATCATCATGCAGGTAGTTCAAAAATTCCTTACATTACAAATGTTGCCATTATTCATTGAACATCAGTACATCTCACCCCGTGTAAAGGCCTTGACAGCAAAGATATTAAACATCAATAGAAAAGAAATTAATGGCATGCATGGTGTGCACATTCTCGGATCAGGTCGCTCTCGGTATTGCACACCTCAAGAGAGAGATGCTCTTTCTGCTATTGGTTATGTTTTAAATGAAGACAACTCAGTTCTTGTTTACACCAGACTAAGAAAAGATGGTATGTTGTTTTGTACTGCAGGTTATAGGACTGAGACAATGACTCGAAATAACAGACTTGTGGCATTTGCTGATGATAAAGTGGGTGAACTACTCAGTGTCCTCCTCATTGATGACCAATGTATAATGATTGTAAAGTGCTTAGTTCTTCAAGAGGAAGTAACATTTAGAGATGACGAATCAAATTCTAACTTGTCACATCTTAAGGTCTGTACAGGATATGCAGAGATAGTTGCTATCCGTGGTGAAGAAGCCATGGGTAATTGTATGTCAATGAATGTGGATGGCATCCTGTACATTGCTGCATTTCCAAATTATGTGGTCCTGAACTGAACTCTCTGCATGCAGAGAATGGAAAATTTAAAGATGTACAGTTTATTTGTTTTTGCTTTAACTTAATTTGTGGTTATGTGCATGTAATGTGTATACACCCAATAAATGTAACACCAGACCTCTCGTTCACGATTGGATTCTTTGATTGAATTGATAAGTTCCTTTATTAGCGCTTGCCACCTCTACCGGTACTCTTAAAATAACTCTTTCTGTATTAAGTGTGTGTGCATAAAATACTTCAAGTATCTGTGAGACATGTGTGACAAAGCTATAGTTTAAAGGTGCCCATGTTTGTGAAATATTTCCTTTTAAACTGAGTCATATAAACCTGCTTTGTGGGAGCAAGGAACTATGATCCTGATATTTTAAAAAAAAGATGAAAATAAAAGGCATAATATATCAACGTAAATTGCACCATCTGCTTCCTGCTGTTTGATGATAATAGCCTTTACACATACATGTGCTAGCAAGTACACAATGTTCTAATAACTGATGGCTTGACTTGAAACCATTAGACTCTACTGGACTCTACTGGTTTGACTTATTATATGTTTTTCCAATCTCTTTGAACCAGTGGACTCTAGTGGATTCTACTGGTTTGACTTCATCTTATTCCAGTAGGCTCTTCTGGTTTCTAATGGTCTCTGCTGTTTTTGACATGGCGTTTGCCACCCAATTCAAACCAGTAGACTCTAATTGCTTCTAGTGGTTTCTACTGGTTTGACTTTACCCTCTTAAAACCAATAGAATCTACTGGTTTCTATTGGCTTCTTCTGGTCTTCATTCCAGTTGGATCTACTGGTTTCTAATGGAATCATACTGGAAATTCCCATAGAAACCACTAGGATCCTGAAAACAGTATAAACCAGAAGAAGGTCTCTACTGGTTTCCACTGGTTTTCTATATATTCTACATATTCTGATACTGTTTTATCCTTGTCCCCTCTTACTAAATTTAAGGTATGCTTTTTATAATAGTCATCTGAATTAAAGTTTCTCATTTCCATCCACTTTAGTTTACTGATTCCCAAGATAATCAATGTTCAATCTTACCTTCTCATGTTTGATTACAACCACCTTACCTTGATTCACAGATTTTACCTTCTAGGTTCCTATGCAATATTGTTCTTTATAGCATTGGACTTTCCTTTCAACCCCCCCCCCCCCTCCAACACAACCACAGCAGAATCAGAAAATGGAAATGAAGGGCTGTTCCCCCATGTCCTACTTCCTGGGTATTCTGGGCATTTTCCTGGAGGCAGTGCTGGAGGTCTGCTTTCCCCTTGCCTGAGCCATGCATGAAGGGAACAGGACAGCGGGGAACAATGGATCTAGGTTTTTCCACTTTAATGGAAACTTTTGCATTCCCACTTTTCTTCCTCAATGCAAGCCCATGACCTCTTTCTCACAACCAGACAGTCATGTCAGAACCTCTATCCTTGCAAGACATTCCCTGCAATCTCACTGCCTTCAGCAGTGCTCAAAGGGTTATCACAAGTGAACACAGAGTCCTAGAAACGTAAGATGTTCAGTGAAATGTGGTGTGATAAAAATGCTGATGATACTGAACAAACCAGTGGCTTTTAGTCAATTTGAGCAGCAACGTGGCTGAGCATTCTTTGAGAAAACACTTTCAAACCAATGTCAACTCTGAAACCTTTGGAGCTGGCTCCAATGGCTTTCCAAAAATTATTTATTTTATTTATTTATACTATTTGTCACATCTCATTTTCCAATGTGACTAAAATGAGAGATAATAATTAAGCCATGATCAGAAATTAATCTCAACCAAGTGTCTTTATCTATTTTAATGTTATTTTAACATGTAGTTTTTGTTCTGGCTCTCGTCACACGACAGAAAGGCAGAAATGGCCCTGCTGGCTGCTCGAAAGAAAGGTCTTTTGCACATGCATATAGGACATTGGAATTCTATAAATTCTTCCTGAAGCATATTTCCACACTCCAAACATTTACTTGGTTTCTCTCCAGGTGGATTCTTGGGACAAAAAATAAAAAATAAATTGCTGAACTAAAATTGTTCCGTACTATCTATTCATTTTAGTTTTCTCTAGCCTCAGTTCCACTCTGAGTCTAATTTTTCTTTGATTTTTGTTCCGCCCTAAAATAACAGCAAAAGGCAGTTCTCTTCTTGTTCTTCTGTGATCTTATCAGATCAGTAGCAATATCTGGGCCATATATTCAGACATGAAGAATCTCTGCCAATGTTCTTTGAAAGGTATCCCTTATTTCCATTTTCTTTATCTTGATTCCCTGTGATTTCCAAATCTCTCTTCTCTCATTTCATGTTTCATTATTTGCTATGTCAACACGCTTGCCTTCTTTTTGTTCTCATTCTCCTGCATATCTCTTACTTGGAACAAAAAGAAAAAACTCATTAGAAATATAAGACACAAACTACAAAGATATAATATATGAGATTAATTGTATGAGCACACCATTTCAATGAAATGAAATAGCACACAATTTCAAATTTATCCAAAAATGAATAAAATGGTGGTTCTACTCGTTTTTGAAGCAAAGCTGGACATTCCAAGCATTTCAACTCCAAATTTCTGAAAAAAGGATTTTCTCTTATTGATGTGCCACATGGCTGGACTATAAAATGACAAAACTTTAAAAAACAGGGCACCTATAACTGAGTGATACAAGCTCTGCCTTTATGTGGATTTCATGCGCGACTTACAAAAAAGCAAGCAGTTGTGATTGTACTTTTTTAACCATACCTTTTGGACACCCAGTTTTCAACCAGGGTTTCACAGTGAGGGAAGTACTTTTTCAGGAATATATATTATATACTCAGGAGTCAAGTAAATATAACTTTATATATATACCGTGTTTCTCCAACAATATGGCCTCCACCAATAGGAAGCCCCACCATATTTTATTGGCATAAAATCAAATTAAGCCCCTCCCCCCAAATTAAGCCCCATATTAAACATGCGAAATGGGGAAAGCGAGCGGGCGGGCGGGCGGGGCTTGCCATTAGGAAGCACTTTTGTTGCATGCCCGGATATGGTGCTGCCTGCATTGGTGGGGCACTTTGTTGTGAATGAATAAATGTGTTAATAAAGTTATCAAGAGCTTGAAGTCAAGTGCAGGGTTCTGGCCATGCACTTCTGATTGGCCGTTAATGGCGACATCAGATTGGTCCATTCAGGTGGATCTGATTGGCCATTAACAAGCCTCTCCCATTAGTTAACAGAGCTAACGCTCCATGGTTTTCATTAGTTGAATATCTAATAAGTTGCCTGTATAAGGAGGGCCATAACAGCCATTGAGCTGAGCTGTCACACCATGTAAATAAAGAGTTTTGAAGTTCACCGTTTCACCGGCTCATCTCCATTCTTCGCGCCCACGCTCAGTACTTAACACTGGCGACGAGGATGGGATGTGGAGATGTCAGAACTGACTGAACAACGAAGAACGATAAGCGAGCACGTGACTGAACGCACAATGGCGGAACCATGTCCGGTGGCGTCATACCACCTGCTCCATGCGACCCAGCGCAAGAAGACCGGGACTCCTATATGGATCGTTTCCAAATTATTTTGGAAACCAACAATTTGAAGGATGCCACTACCAGGAAGAAACGGGCGGTTTTCCTAACGCATTGTGGGCCGACCGTATTCAAGATGGCCAAGGCACTAGCGAAACCGGCAGAAGTAAAGTCTATGGACTGGGACGTCCTCGAACCCCTACTGAGAGCCTGTTAAGCCTGGGTTCCCCAACCAGGGTTAAGGAGACAAGCTAAACAGAATGTGCAGCGTTAGTCAGATAGGCACACAGATAAATGAGTGAGATATGTTTGTATGTTTGTTAACATACAGTAAAAATAACAGATACACTTGTGCTATCAAAAATATAGTTTATTCCATTATGAGTTCATAGCATAGTCAAAGTAACAGTCCATTAGTCATGTATCATTTAGTCAGTCCATTCAGGGATATTCAGTTAGCAAAGTCCGTGTAGAATATCCTATGTCAGTTCACTTACAAATCAGTCCTTTGTCTCTCTCCCGTTCGAGTAACGCAGACTTATACTTAAAGACTATCAGGGGAATCGGATTCCAGTCGTAGGATACAGTCGAGTCCAGGTATCGTTCAAGAACCGTACAGCATTCCTACGTCTGACTGTGATCGACAAGGACCGGCCTAGCCTGTTAGGCCTCCAATGGTTCGCTCCACTTGGAATTGAAGTGGCAGGCATTCATCAAATTGGTAGCAGCGACTGGGAAGAGGACATCGTCCAAGAATTCAAGGACGTCTTTACAGAAAAATTAGGCGAGTACAAGGGGACCCCGATATCATTTAACTTCAATCCCAAAATAGCTCCCATCCGCCTTAAGCCTCGTCGAGTTCCATTTGCCCTTAAAACAAAGATTGACGAGCAGCTTGATAAATTAATAGCCCAGGGTGTGTTAGAACCAACCGATCACTCTCCCTGGGAGACCCCAATCGTTACACCCATTAAGCCGGATGGATCGATAAGAATTTGTGGAGACTACCGAGCCACCCTGAACCACACCCTTCAACAAAACGCGTATCCGGTACCAGTGGTGCAGCACCTCCTCCATTCCCTGGGGGGTGGAAAAGTCTTCGCTAAACTAGACTTAGCCCAGGCATACCAACAACTGCCAGTAGACAAAAAAATGGCAGAGGCACAGACAATCGTTACGCATCGAGGTGCCTTTAAATGTAACCGACTCCAATTTGGAGTGAGCGTAGCCCTGGGAATCTTTCAAAGCTTGATGGAAAGACTATTACAAGGGATAAAAGGCGTTGTCCCATACTTTGATGATGTGTTAATCGCTGCCCCTATCCTGAAAATTTTACGGGATCGCCTGAGGTTGGTTCTCCAGAGATTCAAAGACGCAGGTCTTAAAGTGAAGAAAAACAAGTGTAAACTGTGTACGGATCGTGTCGAATTTTTAGGGTATTTAATTGATAGTCATGGCATTCACCCTACCGATAGCAAACTGAGGGCAATCAAGAATGCCCCAAAACCCCGAAATAAGGCCAACCTCCAGGCGTTTCTAGGCCTTATCAATTTTTATAACGTTTTTCTGCCACACAAAGCAACTGTAGCCGAACCCCTACATCGTTTATTGGACAAAAAAGCAATCTGGGTATGGGGTCATAGAGAAGAGCAGGCGTTTCAAAATGTAAAAAAAATTATTGACTTCTGACGCTGTACTAATGCAGTACAATGAGACTTTGCCGTTAATGATCACGTGTGATGCATAGCCTTTCGGAGTAGGCGCCATTTTGAGCCACATTTTGCCAAACGGTAGAGAAGCCCCTGTTGCCTATTTCTCAAAGACGCTTTCAAAAGCAGAATGCAATTACAGTCAGATCGATAAAGAAGCCCTTGCTATTGTGTCTGCTGTCAAGAGATTTCACGAGTACGTGTACGGCCGAGCCTTTACTATAGTGACTGACCACAAACCTTTGCTGAGAATAATAGCAGGAGATAAGCCAACCCCCTATATATTATCTCCCAGAATGATTCGCTGGTCAGAATTCTTGGCTGCCTATAATTATCGGCTGCAACACCGCCCGGGGAAGGCCATTCCCCACGCCAATGCATTGAGCCGAGCACCACTTCCAGAAACCATTGATGATCCCGCGCCTACAGTGACAACGTTGCAGATTGAGACACTTCGAACACCACCATTAACAGCTCGAGATATCACAATGGAAACTAAGTGCAACCCCACCTTAGCCCGAGTCCTTAGTTGGGTTGAGCACGGATGGCCATTGGACCAGTTACCTGATGACTACGCCCCATTCAAGAGTCGACAAACAGAATTGTTTTCACAGAAGGGCTGCATTATCTGGGGAGATAGAGTCGTTGTCCCAGAGCAGCTACAACGAGCAGTACTAAGAACCTTGCATGATGGCCACCCCGGCATCGTGCGCATGAAAGCCCTCGCACGAAGCTGCGCGTGGTGGCCGGGCATCGACAAGCAGATCGAGACATGGGTCAAAGCTTGTCACAAATGCCAGGAAGTAAGCAACGCCCCACTGAAAGCAACCCCAACCGAATGGGAAACACCGCGGGGACCCTGGTCCCGTATTCATCTGGACTTTGCAGGGTCTACCAAAGGCCACACATTCTTGTTAACAGTGGATGCCTACTCGAACTGGCTCAAAATCCATGAAATGAAGAACACAACAACCGAAACGGTCATTAAGAAACAGGACAGACTATTTACAACACACGGATTACCAGACGTTCTGGTATCCGACAATGGGCCCCAATTTACCGTGCTGTCCTTTGAACAGTACCTGGCGGACTGCGGTATTCGCCATGCGCTGACTTCTCCAGCGTATCCTGCGGCCAACGGAAGGGCCAAGCGCATGGTACAATTCGTCAAGAAAACACTACACAAAATGGACTATGACAATATCGAAGAAAAAATAAACCGGATACTCCTTTTGCAGCATATCACTCCGCACAGCGTCACCAACAAAACTCCCACCGAGTTACTAATGGGGCGGAAGCTCCGCTCCCACCTCGACCGGCTACACCCATCGTACAAACCTGAGAAACCACACAGATCCAGCAGGCGATGCCGTACCTTCCAGGTAGACGACTTGGTATTCGCTAAGAACTTGTCGGGCAATCCGTTGTGGGTCGAGGCAACTGTGGTCCGAGTAACCGGCCCTAGATCGTACTTCGTGAAATGCCATGATGATAGACCATGGAAGCACCATATTGATCAACTACAATCAAGGCTGCAGCCAGGGATCTCCGAGTCCCCTGATGCCCAAACTGAGGGGGGAGGAGATACGGAGGAAGATGAACTTGAAATAGCAGAAAGCTTTAATGAAAGAAACAACAGCGAAATGGAGACACGTGAAGAAGAATCAGGGATGGGAGTGAGCTCGCCTCATGGTGATACCGAAGATGTTGGTGACAACGGAAGTTCGAACTCAGAGTTAGAGGCACCTCTTTCACCAGATAACGTCCTACCTCAACAAGATTGCAGCCAAATACTGGGTGCACAACGAAAATCAAATAGACTAACAAAACAACTGGCCTACCTCAAGGACTACGTAATCGCACCCCGTAAACGGAACCCGGGGGGAAGGGGTGTTGTGAATGAATAAATGTGTTAAAAAAGTTATCAAGAGCTTGAAGCCAAATGCAGGGTTCTGGCTCTGCACTTCTGATTGGCCGTTAATGGCGACATCAGATTGGTCCGTTCAGGTGGATCTGATTGGCCATTAACGAGCCTCTCCCATTGGTTAATGGAGCTCGCGCTCCATGGTTTTCATTGGTTGAATATCTAATAAGTTGCCTATATAAGGAGGGCCGTAACAGCCATTGAACTGAGCTGTCACACCATGTAAATAAAGAGTTTTGAAGTTCACCGTTTCACCGGCTCGTCTCCATTCTTCGCGCCCACGCTCAGTACTTAACACACTTCATATCGGGAGACCTTCCACCATTGTGTTCCCTTCTCCCTTGCTGCCCCTTCTCCCTCACTGCCGTGGCATTAGAGCAACGCCGTGGCGTTTGGTGCAGCCACGCGCAGCCAGTCAGGGCTACTCCCTGCAACCGGAGCCCTGAGGAGACACTTGGCTTCAGACATTCCCGTCTTCCCTTTGCTTTCAAAGGTAAAGCGAATTATTTTACAAAGCCTCCCCCGCCCGAGAGGGCAGCCCAATCCTACGTGGGGAGGCTAATTTCCCGGGGCCTCCTCCATTCCTCTCCAACCTCCCTACACTGCGTGCCTCTGATGCACTGGTCCCTTCAGCCCAGTGAGCCTTTCCCCCTCAAAGAAAGGCCAGGCAGGTGGCTGTGGAGCGGCAGCAGCGGGTCTGAGCCGCTTGCAGCAGAAACAGTCTTAGCCCGACACGGGGAGAATGAGCGAGGTTAGCACCTGCCAGACCGTCCTTCCCACCTCCGCGGCTCAGTTTCCCCTACCAGCGGGTCCTCCTTTCGTACTGCCGGAGGGCTGCCGGGGAAGGCGCTCGCCCGAGAAGATCTCTCCCTCTCTCTCCCCTCAAGGTCAACATCTGCACTGAGGAGGAGAGGGCAGGAGGTTCCTCCTACTTGCTGAGAGGTGAGGAAGCTGCAGCTCACCTGGCGAGATCTGGGAACAAGGGGCAGGAGGAGGCACGCACTCACCCGCACCACCCTGCCGGACCCCCCCCCCCCCCATCCTGCCAGGGCCACGTCAGAGCCGTAACTGCTGGGCAGAGTTGGGAAAATGAGCTGTGGGTGTGTGCGTAACGCCGCAGCAGCAAAGGAGAAGGGAAAGCAACAGTGGCCCGAATCCAAAGGTCTCCCGAATATCCAAGCTGTCGCCGCCCGCCCACCCACCTGAAGATGCAAGGGGGGCGAATTAAGTCACCCCCGAAAAGACATCCTAGCCGTTTTTTCGGGGGTCAAAAAAAAATAAGGCCCGGCCTTATTATGTGAGAAACACGGTATATCTAAAAATACACATTCATACCTAAATGGATCCGCATATGGGATGTAAGATTACTGCTTGTCGTAAAGCTCTTTCCACACTCCATGCATTTATATGGCCTCTCCCCTGTATGGATTCTTTTATGGGATGTAAATGACCCATTCTCACGGAACCTCTTTCCACATTCCAAGCACTTATATGGCTTTTCCCCAGTGTGGATTCTTATATGAATAGTAAGAGAAGTGTTTTCACGGAAACTTTTTCCATACTCGAGGCATTTGTGTGGCCTTTCTCGTGTGTGGATTGTTTTATGGGAAGCAAAATGACTGCCCCGGCTGAAGCTCTTTCCACACTCCATGCATGTATACGGTTTCTCTCCAGTGTGGATCCTTTCATGAAGAGTAAGGGACCCGTTATTACGGAAGCTCTTTCCACATTTCTGCACTTATATGGTTTCTCCCCCGTGTGGATCCTTTTATGAGAGGTAAGTTGAATCTTTTGAGTAAAGCTCTTTCCACACTCTTTACATTCATATGGTTTCTCCCCAGTGTGGATTCTTTTGTGACAAGCAAGGTTGCTGGTTGTGTTGAAGCTTTTGCCACACTCAGTGCATTTGTATGGCTTCTCCGCTGTATGGATCATTTTATGAGAAGTAAGTTGAATGTTCTGCGTAAAGCTCTTTCCACACTCCAAGCACTTATATGGCTTTTCCCCTGTGTGGATCCTTTTATGGTAGGTAAGTGAACTGCTCATGCTGAAGCTCTTTCCACATTCCATGCAGTTATATGGTTTCTCCCCTATGTGGATCCTCTTGTGGAAAGTAAGAGAACTGCTCTCACTGAAAGTCTTCCCACATTCCATGCATTTATATGGTCTCTCTCCTGTGTGGATCCTTTGATGGGAAGTAAGTGCTCCACCTGAAGCTTTTCCCACACTCCATGCACGTATATGGCTTTTCCCCTGTATGGATTCTCTGGTGTGAAGTCAATTGAATATTTTGGGTAAAGCTCTTTCCACACTCTTCACACTTATATGGTTTCTCCCCTGTGTGAATCATTTTATGGGAATTAAGATTGACTTTCTGAGTAAAGCTTTTTCCACACTCATCACATTTATAAGGTTTCTCTTCTGTGTGGATTTTTTTATGGGAATTGAGATTACCACGCTGGCTGAAACTCTTTCCACATTCCACACATTTATAGCGTTTTTCCCCTGAGTCAGTCCTTTCACTAGGAATAAGAGAACTGCTGCCACTCAAATACTTTCCATTCTCTATACTTTTATATGTTTTATTTCTCATTTTGGCTTCTCTACATAAAGAAATGCTAGAAGTCCAATTGTAGCTTTTTTCAACCTCTTCGCCTAGATCCTCTTCTTTAATGTGAATTGTGTAATGTTCATATAGATCTAAGCTCTCTTCAAATGTTTCCACATTTTCCATAATTGGATTACCTTTCTGATCTCCTTGAATTTCAATGGATGGGAAAGTTAAGCTCCTGTTACTCCTGTTTGACAGATTTCTTTCGTTTTCTATTGTTTCCATTGAGTATGAAAACTCCTTTCTTCTCTCTTCATCCCTGAATGTTGGAAGATTTCCTTGTTTTCTTAAGAGAAAAAGAATGAATGAAAATTGAGGCAAGATAAAGGAAACAAAATAATAATTCATAGCATAGAAGGTAAGTGTAAATTCCCTAGTGAAAATCTGCCAAGGATTCTCCACTGTTTTGAAAGGTGTTCTGCTGACTAACATTAAATACTCTGACCAAAGCCTTACAAAAGCTGGACTTTGAGTGACAGCTTGTTATAACAATAATATGAAGAAAACTGTATAATATAATAATAGAATACTTATTTATAAGTTTCTTAAACTGTCACAAAATCCACTTATTTAAATATAAAAGCATGTTTACACTGTTACACATTTTACTCAATAAATTAATTTTATTAAGGGAATTCTACTCACAGCTGGAATTCAATTTAAGAAAGTGAGGAATCAGGGAGAAGAAGTTTGTAATATTTATTGCAGAGATGGAGAAGTGGGAGGATGGGAGCATGGAGTTGTACTAACTACATCTAATTTTTTGCTTATCTTGAAATTCTTGCTATTAACTGGGAAAAGAACAAGTATATAGTGAAAAGAGGGAGGAATTTGGGGTACAGAAATAGGAGTCAACATAGTAACAACAGTTACATCTAGTGTCATTAAATGAATTTTTTAACTGTAAAATGACAGCACCCCTCCTTTTCCTAGCCAGGTAAGATCGTTTTATGAACCTTTAAAAGAGGAAACATAGCTGGCTCTATTTATTCACAAAGTATTTCTTCTAAGCATCTGGGGGCAGGGCAGGGGGCCTTACCCAAAAAGGACACATTTCTGGAGTTCTCCATCATGACTTCTCTGTGCAGATCTTTCTGAACAGGATCTAGCTGAGACCATTCCTCCTCAGAGAAACACACAGCCACCTCCGCTAAAGAGACAAGAACCTGCAAACAGGCATATATCCCTATGAGCATCCAAATTTTATTTTCAAAATTCTCTCCATTTGATTCGAGAATCCCAAAGCAAAAAGATTTGCAGTGGGTTAAACAGACATCTTCTGCAGGGGTAAAAATCTGATGTGAAAAAAGCTGTCTGTTCACAGCATTTGACTGAAATAAGATTTTTGGATGAAGCAGATTACCTGAGGAGTCTTTAGATGTTTCAGTCAAGCTTCAGTTTGTAATCATCCAGATCTGGAGATATTTCAACCTATTTGAAAAAGGGGACCTATGACCCGCATTTAAAGTTCCGATGCTCACGCCTCCACCACCACATGGTTACATGACCATACTTCAGGCCCAGAGCAGCATGGCTGCCTTTACTGCCATTTGCAGCACATCCAGCACATGGATCTTCAGTTTTCGACAAAACAGCATCCATAACAATGACATTTATGATCATTGCAATTGACTTAAAAACCAGGCACATGCTCCCATAGATGCAGTTATTAATTTACATCCTCCCCCCAAATGTCATAAATTCTCTCTTTGGTTTCTAGAATCCCCAAAAACTTGCAATAGATTAAATAGGCATACTCTGCAGGATGTCTATGGAGATTCTCAGTCATGGTTGTCCCCAAAGGTGTTTTCAAAAGTCAACTGGACTCCCCACCACCAAGACATTTTGTTTCTCATCCAAGAAGTTGGGTGAATAACTGAGCTGAAGAACCTTCTTGGATGAGAAGTGAAACATCTTCAAAGAAAGAAAAAAATCAAAGTCCAATCACCTTTTAAAAGGCACCTTTGGGACATGCTCTGCAGGGTTAAAAACTTGATGTAAAAAAAAAGCAGAGTTCACAGCATTTGACCAATGTAGTAACAGTTGTGGACAAAGCACATTATCTGAGGAAACAGATTAGATTTGCTTAGGTCTATAACCACTCAGATCTGGAGATATTTCATCTCTGATCTTGGATAGGGTAGCACATCTCTTTTCAAGACTGGTGCACAATCTGAAGTGACTTCCTCCATGACCAGAAAGGACTTTGTAAAAACTTTGTATGCTATTTGCATCCTTTCCTAGATGGGGAGGATCTTCAGTCACTCATGCACTTTTCTAGGGGCTGCTCTTCAAGACTATCTGGAAGCTTTAACTGGTTCAAAATGCAGAACTGGTTCTTGGTATGATTCAGAACTGCTTTATCTTGGGGGGCTAATAAATTTGAATTAAATTATTGTAACCTATAAATAAAGCACTTTATACCAAAGGTCCCAGATATTTAAGGGAACACCAGTCTCCCTTTGTATAAGCCAACTGGTTCAATATTAACAATTAAAATAGTACAAGCTACAATTAAATAGTGTTATTTATTGGTTTCTCAGAAGCATTGGTTGGAAATGGTCACCGGCTCAAATAAACCATGCTTGCACAACTTTTATGCCCCTTCTGTGAATGAACCAAACTATCTTTCTGGATCAATTCACAGATAGGCATATCACTGGTTCGCGTCTTGCCAGCCAGTTGCAGAACCATGCATTGCTGGAATCTTCTTAACATGTTAGCCAATGGACTGAGGATCTCTTGATGGATCAGTCCTGCTCCCTCATATACACACACTTTCCCAAGAGTGTACAGAGGGCTCATTGAAAGATTAGATTTGTGAAGTCCATTCAATATTTGGATGACACTCAATCCAATTTTGACAATTTTGTCAGATCCAAAGCAGTTTTGAGAAGAGAGTTAAGCATTACTGAAGCTGAGCTCCCATTTTATATTGCTATAAACAATATACAGTATTATATACAGAGCCTATAACAAGAGACCGCATAATACAAGTTGTCCTCAACTTACAACAGTTCATTTAGTGACCATTCAAAGTTACAACGGCACTGAAAAAAAACAGACTTATGATGGTTTATCACACTTATGATTGTTGCAGCATCCCCATAGTCACATGATCAAAATTCAGCTGCTTGGCAACTGGTTCATATTTATGACGAATGCAGTCCCTGGATCACGTGATCAGCTTTTGAGACTTTCTGACAAGCAAACTCAATGGGGAATGCAGATTCACTGAACAATCCTGTTACTAACTTAACAAATGTAATGATTCACTTAACTGTGAGAAAAAAGTCATAAAATGAGGCCACCTCACTTAACAAATATTTCACTTAGCAACATAAATTTTGGGTTCAATTGTGATCATAAGTTGAGGATTATCTGTAACCTATCTTCCCTGACATTTCTTCTCTTACCCCTAGATGAACTGGGCAGCACACAAATCCAGTAAATAAAATAAACAATAACTGAGTTAGAGGTTCAACTGTTTTTTCAACCCCATCAGAAAAAGGAGAAGAACCTATGAATGTGGACTTTCCATTCTCTGTGAGTAAAAATGTCAAAAGCAGAATTTTAAGAAACATCATTACTAACATAGGGATGCAAAGGAGATCCAAAAAGAACGAAGTACAACAGCTTTCTCCCCAAAGAATGCTCTCTTACTGTAGAAGGTGTCTTGACTTTGATCTTCGTGGAAGATCCCACTGAAGACCAACTCCCGGGAAGGATCTGGAAAATCCCTCCTTTCCTCGGCGTTCACAGAGATGGACTTCAAGTCAGGCCTCTGGAAATGAAGGGTCTGGAGAAGCAAAGAAGTGCAATTAAGAGAATTTACGGAAGAAAGTAAAAGCAGATTCTCGCAGTCTGCTCAATGGAACAATTTGCCTTAAACATCTTTCCTTAGCATCTTCAAAACATTATTAGGTAAAACTGTTAAGAATCCTAACCTATGGTTATTCTTTGAGTCCCACTTTAAGCTTACCAGCTGAAGGTATCTCACCTGAACTTCTACCTTTTCCTTCTTTTCCTCCCTCTGGCTCAGGAGGAAAGCTTCAGCCAGGGCCACCGCCTGGGAACTGGTCTCTGCTCCACACTCCCGGATCCATCTCTCCTTCTCTGAGGGCAGAATAGCCATGAATTGCTCCAGGATCACCAGATCCAGCATCTGCCCCCTTTGTATTCTTTTCAGGCTGAAGCCACTGGCGGCAAAGTTGGTGGAGGTAGCTGCACGCTTTCCGGGGGCCCTGGTCCCACAAGCTGGATGGCAACACGCCCATCTTCCTGCTGGTTGTTTCCTGGGGAACATTCAGAAGGTCTTCCGTTTTCCTCCCGGGAGCATCCTTCAAAGAGGGAGCATCCATCTCCACCTGAAGTCTGCATGCAGCCTCGTTTGGAAGGTGAGGCTTTAGATCAGTGGGCACAATCTTTCCTGGTGCAAGACGATCCTGGTGAGGGTCTTTTGGGGGAGCTCTCTATGGGCAACTCTTGGGGGGACCTGTGCCTCAGTCCTGACCCCTCCAAAGAGGATTCTGGCAAGGTCCCATTCTGAGCATCCTCCACCTCCTCCAGCGGGCCTATCCAAAGAGCCCTTTTCAGGTCACCAGCCGGCCAACTCCGCTCCTTGCACACCAGGCGCAGCGCTTTCTTCAACAGCAGGCGCAGCTCCTGCAGGGGCAGCTCGTCCCCTCGCTCGGCCCAGTCTTCCTCCTGCAGGGCCTGGATCAGAGCCAGCAGCCGCTTCGGCCGGGCGCGCCCTTCTTCCCGCTGCAGCGCTCGGACAGCCTCCCGCGGCCGCTTTTCCAGCAGCGCCTCCAGGGCGAGCTGCAGAGCAAGCCCGACGTCCCCGGGCAGGCCCGGTCCCGCCTCTGCCTCCAGCTCCGCCGCCAGTCCCAGCAGAGCCGCCCGCAGCGCCACCCCGCCGGGCTTCCTCCCGTGCCTCCTACCTGTCGTAGCCGGGGCCGGCTCCGCGCCCTCGGCCAGCGCTTGGATGCCGCGCAAGAGAGCCATCTCCAGCCGCAGCAGTCCCCGTAGTCGCTCCTGCTCAGCTTCCGACAGCGCTGCGTCCCGGGCTAGCAGAGCCTCCCGGCTACGCCGGACTTGGCTCAGCTGCACGCAGAAGCGCTCCAGGTTCGGTGGCTCGTCCAGCTTCACCACCCAGCGCCAGCGGGCCTGGACCGGCTCGGAGACGCGCGCCGCCAGCAGCGTCTCGGCTTCAGCCAGCCTGCGCGCCAGCTGCTCCGGGGAAATGTCCAGCGCCGCCATCGCCTGTCTGACCCCGACCCCCGCGCCCCCTCCCGTACCGCCGTCTAACCCCTTCGATGGGATGTCTGCAGCAACTGCTGGCCCCGCCCTCCCTCAGAGGACCCTCCTCCCCGGAGGCTGGGCTTCGCCGCCCGCGCCTTTTCCCTGACTCCGCGAAGGGGGATTCATTTTTATATGCGTCCTTCAACCGGGCACCCGCGGACGCCGCTTGCTGAACATAGGCAACTCATAGCATTTTAGAGCTGAAGCAGCTCTTCCCTTCTCCTGCTTGGGCGGGGGAGGGGGGGCGGTTTGCACTAGGTGACCTACAAGGTCCTTTCCAACTCTGTTAATCTCTATATATAAAAGCGAAATACCCCTCATGCATCATCATAAAATCTCCAGAACCGTAAAGCCTACAAACTTGAAATTTGGCACCTATGTTCCTCTTGGCTTCTAGGGGATCACTAAGAAAGGATTTTTCAAAATGACCATCAGAGCATTAGTATTTCGTATATTATTATTAACACACTCTGATGCTAAGGAGTTCTATTCCCCCTCCCCACCTGAAAAGAAACCTGTTCCAAGTGCAAAACACAAGCAGAGGAAACGAGTTTCGGTTTCAGTTTTAGTTTCACAGCACCAAGCAGCTTTAGTACAGAACAGTTGAGCTAAGCCATGCTTAGGTTCCTTGCTGTCTCCTTGCTCACAGCAAATATTGTTTCAGTTTCCAAACAGCATTCAACTGTCTCACACACTAACAGAATACTAGCCAGATGAATACCGAAGGATGCTTGTAGGCAGGGGCACATTTTTCCCCTTATTTTCCTCCCCAAAAACTAAGCCCGATCACATAGTTTCGTAGGGGAGCTAGTCTGTTAATAACATACAGGACAATTCTATGTTTGCTTGGGAGTAAGTCCCATTATATTCAAACTTCTTGGATGAGAAGTCAAACATCTTCAGACAAAAACAAGGAAGTCCAGTTGCTTCTTGAAAAAAAGTATCTTTGGGACAATCATGACCAGGATGACTGAGAATCTCCAAAGATGCACAGCACTTAGATTTATATACCACCCCATAGTGCTTTATATTTAATACACAAATATTTCCAAGGACATTGTATTAGAAAAGCTTTGTTCCTGGTATGGGCACAAATGAAGGAAAACATTATTTGAAAACACCTGCCTTCACGATAGATGCATTGATACATCCAAACTTGATTGATATGGGAAAAATTATAAGATACTAGCAGGGTATACTTGTGCTTCACTAGGAAACTATGTGATCAGGCAAGTTTTTGGGGAGAAAAATAAGGAAGAAAAAATTGTGCCTCTGCCTATTCATCCATCGGTATTCATCTGTCAGTGGATGGTCATCCAGTCAGGGCTGTTTAGAAATTGAAATAGCATCTGCTGTGTGAGCAAGAAGGTTGGGTGTGGCTTAGCTCAATTGTTGTGTACTAAAGCTAGTTGGTGCTGTGAAACTGAAACTCCTCTCCTCCTGTTTTGCATTTGGAACAGATTTCTTTTCAGGTGGGGAGGGGAGTAGTATCAAAGTGTGTTAATAATAACATACAAAGTACTTATGCTCTAATGGTCATTTCAAAAAATCATTTCTTAGTGAGCACCTAGAAGCCAAGATGAACATACATGCCAAATTTCAAGTTTGTAGACTTTACAGTTCTGGAGATTTTGTGATGATGTGTGAGTGATATTTCGCTTTTACATATATAAAGGTATCTTGAATGAGAAAGGGGAACTGAAAAACAAACAGGAATTGAATAGAGAAGGGGTAGATTTGGCATGGTGGCTGCATTTACAAATACAATTAAGATATTTTAAAAAGATGCTAAAATATATGTTTTTTATAAAGACCCAACAGAATTGGACCAGATCCTAACAGGAAATGAAGAGAAATTAATTTTAAAAAATTATACCTATTTGCTGAGTATTAGAATGGAAGAAGAGCAAGTAAAGGAAACAATGATTGTGTGGGCTAAAAATTTTGGTTACTCTATAGCATTGATGGTGCATCTTTTAGAGACCTGGTGAAAAAGGAAAGCCATTCAATTTTACATTTTCTGGGAGGGCTTTGAAATCTAACTCTTCTTTGGAAACAGGCAATTGATTCAGCTCTATGAATTATGGACCTCCTGTTTCTGCTTTCAATGCTACTGGTGTCCCATACAGTCTCTGGGAAGCTTAGACTGAAGTGCCCACTGAATTCGGTGCACCTGGATAGAGAAAGACCATGGAGCTACTACAGGCCAGGAGACCATCTCATCGGGGTAGTCACCAGTGCAGTTACATTAAAACAGGAAATGTTTTTCAACCTGCTTCCTTATACTCAGTCTTACTTGTAAGTTATTCAGTGCAATGAAATTGTACTCCTTCCACCTGCAGTTCTAACACTCTCATTGTTTTCTCCTTATTCTGCCTATTCCTATATTGCACGAACTGATTGATTTTGTTGATTGATCAGATTTCCACGGGTTTCTTCTCTTGTCTTATTTAGTGGAAGACACACAAATACAAAGAGGAACCAAAAAAAAAAAAAAAAACCCAAAACCAAACCCTGAAAGAATTCCACATTATTTTCCTCCTCACGTCTAATCTAGAATGCTTGACCGGAATACTTTGTTCAAAGTAGTGATTGTTGTAGTTAACCATGACCAGATGATTTCCATATTTTTATAACTGCTCATTGATCTTGGATTCCTGATCCTTATAGGAATAGAAGATAACTTTGTTTTATAACAGCTTTTCTTAGTCACTTATGAAATACCCTCTTCCTTTTATGATGTTTTTACTTTAAAATAGGAATTATTTTACATACCGGGTGCTGTGCTGATGAAAATTACTGCTGCTATAAATAGACTTTGTGATTCTTACCTGCTTCCCATTTTCTCAACATTTACAAATATTAAATTTTGATGGGTAACAATCATTTGCTTCTGGTTTTCATCCAGTATTGGCTTCAGACTCAATAATCATGTGTTGATAAGGAGGATGAAATTGGTAAAATGATATTGTATGACTGCTATTGATGATGTTTGTATTAACCAAAGCACTTTTTTTTACATTAGTGACCCTTATACTACCAAAGAAATAGAACGCTTTATTTTCACTATTCAAGAGGTCAACAAGAATATCCAGCTCCAGTGCAATCTCACACTTGGCTACAATATCCATGACAACTATTTGAACACACTTGGCACTTCAGAAGTCTTGCTGGACATGCTGTCTAATGGAAAAGCCAATGTTCCCAACTACAGCTGTGGAAGGAAGGACAACATATTGGCTCTTCTTGATGCAGCTGACAGGGAGATTTCCATCCAGATGTCAACATTAGTAGGCCCCTACAAAGTCCCACAGGTTTGTGTGTCTATTTGTCTATATACTAAAGAGAGTTGGGTGATGTTGAATGCATGAAAGATTCAATCATATCTTCTCTATGGAATTCAAGAGCTGCTTTTCACTATGTCCATTGTAGGTATCATGGCTGGGAACTGGGATACACATTAGGATGAGGGCATGTATCAAAATAGTCATATTCTCTCTTAATACCAACTCTATTGCTTTGGGGGCTTCTGCTACATACTTGTGAAGGTGAGGAGAGTCTCTGTATCCAATCAAAGGGTCTTCAGTAAAATAAGAGATTATAGCACTGATGGTGTTAAGTACTGATCATGGGTCGGAGTAAAGGAGACAGCCTCTGAACGCTGAACTCACAGCTCTTTATTTGCATAGTGACTTCTCAAAACAACAACAATGAACTCTGCCTTATATAGGCAACCCTTGTAAGAATTGTCCAATAACGAGCTCTCAATGTAGCTCTGTTTAACCAATAAAGAATCTCCATTAAGGGCCAATCGGATTCCTTAGAACTAACCAATCCGAACTGGCCGCCAAACAGCCAATCAGAAGTGCAGGGCCAGAACCCTGCACTTAACCTCAAGCTCATGCTTTATTAACTATGGTACATACACAACACCCCTTCCCCCTGGCTTCTTATTACTGTGTGGTTATATAGTCCTTTAAATAGGACGATTGTCTTTTAAGTCTTTTGGATTTTCATTGGATTGGTTGGTTGCAATCCTGTTGAGGTAGATTGTTGTTTGGCAGTGGTTCTGCTTCTTGTTCAGCTGCCATTTCTTGCGGTGCAAACATTTCTTCTTCCTGCTCCATTTCCTGAGTATCACTTAGTTCGTTGTTCCCTTCGAACAGGTTCCCTGGAACTTCATCTTCTTCCGTACCTCCCCCCCCCTCGGTTTGGTTGTGGGGGAGTTGGTGCCTGGCTGTTGCGAGTCGTGACCGTAATTGGTCGATATGCCATTTCCACATTTTATTGTCAAGGCATTTCACTACGTAGGATCTGGGGCCGGTCACGCGTACTACCGTCGCCTCTATCCATAGCGGGTCACCCGATAAGTTCTGTGTGTAAACAAGGTCGCCTACCTGGAAGGTGCGACAGCGGCCGGTGGATCCTATTGGTTTTTCCGGTTCGTAAGCAGGGTGCAACCGGTCAAGGTGGGAGCGGAGTCTTCGTCCCATCAGTAGTTCAGCGGGAGTTCTGCTGGTGCTATGTGGAGTTATGTGTTGTAAAAAGAGAATTTGATTGACCTTGGCATCTATATTTTCATAGTCCATTTTTTGCAAAGTCTTTTTAACAAATTGGACCATGCATTCCGCTCGGCCATTGGTCGCAGGGTGCGCAGGCGAGGTGAGTGCATGGCGATGCCGCGGTCAGCGAGGTACTGCTCGAACATTAGCGCGGTAAACTGTGGCCCGTTATCGGATACCAGGACGTCTGGTAATCCGTGGGTTGCAAAGAGTCTGTTTAGGATCTTGATCACCGCCTCGGAGGTCGTAGTCATCATACGATGAATTTCTAACCAATTGGATTATGCGTCGACTGTAAGCAGGAAGGTATGGCCCTTGGTTGGCCCTGCGAAGTCCAGGTGGATTCTGGACCAGGGTCCACGTGGCGTCTCCCATTCTGTCGGTATGGCTTTTGGTGGGGCGTTGCTAACTTGTTGGCAATTGGGGCACGTTTTAACCCATTGCTCAATTTGCCGGTCCATGCCTGGCCACCATGCGTAGCTTTGTGCAAGCGCTTTCATTCGCACGATGCCGGGGTGGCCCTCATACAGAATTCGCAGCAGTGTCTTCCAGAGTCGTTCTGGAACAACGACTCTATCGCCCCATAGGATACAGCCCCTTTGGGAGAACAGTTCAGTCTGACGAGATTTGAATGGTGTGACGTCATCGGGTATTTGGTCCAATGGCCATCCACATTCTACCCAGCCTAGGACTTGAGCTAGGGTGGAATCTCATTTGGTTTCTCTCGCGATGTCTCGGGCGGTCATAGGTGGTGAGTTGAGTGCTTCGATTTGCAACGTGGTTGCCGTCGGTGCCGGATCGTCAAGAGTCTCTGGAAGTGGCGCTCGGCTTAATGCGTCGGCGTGGGGAATGGCTTTCCCCGGGCGATATTGCAGCCGATAATTATAAGCAGCTAGGAATTCTGACCATCGGGTCATTCTAGGGGATAATATGTAGGGGGTTGGCTTGTCCCTGGCTATTATCCCTAGCAACGGTTTGTGGTCAGTCACAATGATAAAAACCCTCCCATACACATATTCATGAAATTTTTTTACAGCTGAAACGATTGCCAGAGCTTTTTTATCAATTTGTCCATAGTTCCGCTCTGCTTTTGAAAGAGTCTTCGAAAAGTATGCAACAGGGGCTTCGTTTCCATTAGGCAGTACATGGCTCAAAATGGCGCCTACGCCGAAAGGCGATGCATCGCAGGTTATAACTAACGGCAAAGTCTCGTTATACTGCATGAGTACAGAGTCAGATGTGAGCAGTTTTTTTACATTCCGGAATGCTTGCTCTTCCCGGTAGCCCCATACCCACAATGCTTTTTTATCCAATAACTGGTGTAACGGTTCAGCAACAGTCGCTTTGTGCGGTAAAAATACATTATAGAAATTAATGAGGCCTAAGAACGCCTGGAGATCGGCCTTGTTTCCTGGCCTGGGAGCATTTTTTATCGCCTTTAATTTACTTTCGGTAGGGTGAATGCCCTGGCTATCAATTCGGTACCCTAGAAACTCAACGTTGTCAGTATACAATTTACATTTATCTTTTTTCACTCTAAGTCAGGCCTCTTGGAATTTTTTAAGTACACATTTCAAACGGTCCTGTAAGATTCTATTTGTGGGGGCTGCAATTAATACGTCATCAAAATAAGGGACCACGCCCTTGATCCCTTGTAACAACCTTTCCATAAGGCTCTGAAATATCCCCAGAGCTACATTAACCCTGAATTGCAGTCGGGTACATTTAAAGGCACCCCTGTGCATTACAATAGTTTGGGCCTGAGCCGTTTTTTCATCCACGGGTAATTGTTGACAAGCTTGAGCTAAATCCAATTTAGCAAAAACCTTCCCGCCCCCCCAAGGAATGGAGGAGGTGCTGTACCACCGGAACTGGATACGCGTTCTGCTGAAGGGCGTGGTTTAATGTGGCCCGGTAGTCCCCACAAATTCGTATTGACCTGTCTGGCTTAATGGGTGTTACAATAGGTGTTTCCCATGGGGAGTGACAGCGGCCGCTGTCGCACCTTCCAGGTAGGAGACCTCGTTTACGCACGAAACTTATCGGGCGATCCGTTATGGATAGAGGCGATAGTAGTACGAGTGACCGGCCCCAAATCCTACGTAGTAAAATGCTGTGACAATAGACTGTGGAAACGGCATATCGACCAATTACGGTCACGACTCACAACGGCCAGTCAACAACTCCCCCATGACGAAACCGAGGGGGGGGAGGTACAGAAGAAGATGAAGTTCCAGGGAACCTGCTCGAAGGGAGCGACGAACTAAGTGATACTCAGGAAATGGAGCAGGAAGGAGAATCGTTTGCACCTCAAGAAATTGCACCTGAGCAAGAAGCAGAACCACTGCCAAACAACAATCTACCTCAACAGGATTGCAACCAACCAATCCAACGAAAATCTGAAAGACTTAAAAGACAACCGTCCTACCTAAAGGACTATATAACTACACCGTAATTAAGAAGCCAGGGGGAAGGGGTGTTGTGTATGTACCATAGTTAATAAAGTATGAGCTTGAGGTAAAGTGCAGGGTTCTGACCCTGCACTTCTGATTGGCTGTTAGGCGGCCAGATCGGATTGGTTAGTTCTGAGGAATCCGATTGGCCCTTAACAGAGAATTCTTATTGGTTAAAAGAGCTAGCGTTCATAGCTCGCTATTGGACAATTCTTACAAGGGTTGCCTATATAAGGCAGAGTTCACTGTTGTTGTTTTGAGAAGTCACTATGCAAATAAAGAGCTGAAAGTTCACTATTCAGAGGCTGTCTCCATTTACTGCGACCCATGTTCAAGTACTTCACACTATTGAGCTCTTTTTGTATTTTTAATAGGATGGACTGTTTTTCTCCTTTTGGACAAAAAATAAGGTGAGCAGTTCTGCTTTCTCTCTCTTGCTTTTCAACTTCTTACTACTTTCTTCCACCAATGGATCAATCATTTCCTTGACTTTTTAAAAAGGTTTTTTTCATGTTGAAAGAAGCTTTTCGTTGTTATTGTTTTTGAGTTTTGCCACAAGCCTTAGCTTGTTTTGAGCCTTAGCTTTTCTCACTTCATCTTTGCATGCTCAGGCTATTTGTTGATATTCTGCCTTAGATATGTGCTCCTCTTTACACTTTTTATATTTGTCCTTTTTGTCTTTCAATTTATCAGAGAGTTGTTTTTTTTTATGCAGCTGTTATTTTTCATCTTCACTGCTATTGTGCTAGACTGGGCTTTTTTAATCTCACTTTTCAAAATTGCCAAGCTGCTTGGGTTGTTTTCCCTTTTGGGGTTCTTATTTATGGAATTATATGCACGATCTCTCTAAGTTTATTAAGATTAGCTCTCTTAACATCCAAGACACAAGTTTGAATTGTTCTATTGATTGCGCTTGCATAATGCTGAATTCCAATATTACATGATCACTGCCCCCCCAAGATTCCTGTAGCTTGGACACGTTCTATCATTTCATCTCTATTAGAGAGAATTGAGTGCAGTATGGCTGATCCCTTAAATCCCTTCTCTACTTTTTGAGAGTCAAAGTTGTCTGCTAGGTTTGTCAGGAACCTGTTTGGTCTCCCACTTGGTGCAGAGTTAAAGTTGTCTTTTTGGTTTTTCAGGAACCCGTCTGATCTCCCCCTTGGTGCAGAATTGGTCACCTAGTTAATATCAGCGTAGTTAAAGTCCCCCATTACTATTTTCATTATGCTTACAATATGCTTAGTTAACTGACGAGCAAAAAGTTCATCTATTTTCTCTACTTGGTTGGGTTGCCTATTGTATACACCTATGGCAATGCCATTTCCTCCCTTTTATATTGATCCAAATACATTCAAGACAGTTTTCATCATTCTTGTGCTTCATTTATGTGGACATTTATTTATTTCTTATATATAGTGCAACTCCACCTACTATTTTATTTTGTCTGCTTCTTTTTAATAATTTAAATCCCTGTAGCTGTGTATTCCATTTGTGGGTTTCATCCTACCAAGTTTTTGTAATGGCAACAATATCATATCAAATTCATGAATTTCTGTTTCACCCTATTCCTCATACTTTGTGTGTTGTGCACAGTTACTTTTCACTGTCTGTATGTTTACTTTCTACATAACCTGTTTTGTGCCTGAGTTCCTCTACTACTTCCTTACCACCTGTTTTATTAGTGTACATGGTGAAGCATACATTATAAAAAGCTTGAGTTTCAGCTTTCAAGATTTTCTCCCTTTGCTTTGCATCTTTTGGCGGGGGGAGGAGGGGGGAATGGTTATGGGAAGTGAGCTGGAGGTGTTACAAACCAGAACTGTATAAGCTGGGGGTAGGTAGATTCTTGCTTAGATTTCTATCCTTTGCTAAGCACAGTTGCAACTCTTTATCAAAATATGTCAAGGTCAATGGACAGAGGCCTCATCACCACCTGGAGATACCCACATGATGATATAGACAACTTTTAATTGGATGAATTATTGGGGGTGGGAATGTTGCCATTGTTATGTATGCGCTCATTTTCTCAGATTCAGAATTCTTTTGTTGCTACCACTTGATTTCCAGTAAAAGATATCTTTTCTCTGATTAAAGGAGTCAAAGTATTTCTTTCTTGGATTTTGAATGGAGCACCAGCTGACATTGAGTTTGCTTGACAGCAAGGTGGATATACTTCCTTACACAAACATCAATGTTACAAGCACTGATTACCTTATTAGTATTAGATTGCTGTGGGCAGACATGTTCTGGATCAATGAACTCTCTATCCCCATTCTTTAAACGTTCTCCAGAAAATCTGTGAATTAAATTCCAAGTAATTTGGTCCTTTTCTTTGATGGATGCAAAGCATCTCTTTCAGAATTATTTCCATGAATGTGGCTTTTGTTCAGCATTATCATAATTTTTCTAAGATCATGTACAAAATGTGAGCTTTCCATCTGTTGTGTATGTACCATAGTTAATAAAGCATGAGCTTGAGGTTAAGTGCAGGGTTCTGGCCCTGCACTTCTGATTGGCTGTTAGGCGGCCAGTTCGGATTGTTAGTTCTAAGGAATCCGATTGGCCCTTAACGGAGATTCTTTATTGGTTAAACAGAGCTACGTTCAGAGCTCGTTATTGGACAAAGCTTACAAGGGTTGCCTATATAAGGCAGAGTTCATTGTTGTTGTTTTGAGAAGTCACTATGCAAATAAAGAGCTGTGAGTTCACCGTTCAGAGGCTGTCTCCTTTACTCCGACCCATGATCAGTACTTAACACTGGCGACGAGGATGGGATGTGGAGATGTCTGAACCAGAGAAGCCAGGAAGCGACACCGAGCACGTGACAGACGACGCCAACAATGGAACCATGTCCGGCGGCATCGTACCACCCGCTCCGTTCGATCCAAACCAAGAGGATTGGGAATCCTACATGGATCACTTCCAAATGTTTCTCGAGACGAATGACTTGAAGGACGCCACGCCAGCCAAGAAAAGGGCGTTGTTCCTGACGCATTGTGGCCCAGTCGTATTTAAAATGGCTAAAGCCCTCGCCAAACCTCGAGAAGTGAAAGCCATGAGCTGGGACGACCTCGAACCCATCCTGAGAGGCCATTATGTGCCAACCGTGCCTACACTCGTGAGATGCCACGAGTTTTATCAGAGGAACCAGCGAAAAGGGGAGAGCGTGGCCAATTTCGTGGCAGACCTCCGAAATTTAGGGGGCCTCTGCGGGTTCACCGATTTAGAAGAGGCACTCAGGGATCGAATAATTCTGGGATTAGATGCACTAGGCGTGCAAAGCAAGCTGATGGCGAAAGGCGACATCAGCCTTGCTGATGCCATCGCCGAAGCCACGGCTGCAGAAGAAGTCGGCCACGCAAATACGGCGAAACCGCACCCCGGTGCCACCACCACCGGCCAGCGAAATCTCACCTAGCACAGAAGGACAGCTGACAACAACGCACCACGAGGACCTCTCTTCGTCGTCAGACAGCGACGAAGAAGGGGTCCATCGACTGCGGTCCAACTGGGACCCTCGTCAGAAGCCCTTACGCCCTTGCGCTGGCTGTGGAGCCAACAATACCAGATCCGAATGCAAATTCTGCGACGCACTCTGCCATGAGTGCGGAAAACGAGGCCACATCGGGCGGGTCTGCCGCAGCTTGCCAGGACTCAGCCAGGCCTCAGTAGGGTGAATGCCCTGGCTATCAATCCGGTACCCTAGAAACTCAACATTGTCAGTATACAATTGACATTTATTTTTTTTCACCTTAAGCCCGGCCTCTTGGAATTTTTTAGAACGCATTTCAAACGATCCTGTAAGATTTTTTTGGTAGGGGCTGCAATTAATAAGTCATCGAAATAAGGAACCACACCCTTGATTCCCTGTAATAACCTTTCCATAAGGCTCTGGAAGATCCCCGGGGCTACACTAACTCCGAATTGCAATCGGGTACATTTGAAGGCACCTCTGTGCGTTACAATTGTTTGGGCTTGGGCCATTTTTTCATCCACTGGTAATTGTTGATAAGCTTGAGCTAAATCCAATTTAGCGAAAACCTTCCCGCCCCCCAAGGAATGGAGGAAGTGCTGCACCACCGGAACTGGATACGCATTCTGCTGGAGGGCGTGGTTTAAAGTGGCCCGGTAGTCCCCACAAATTCGGATTGACCCGTCTGGCTTAACGGGTGTTACAATAGGGGTTTCCCATGGAGAGTGATCGATGGGCTTCAACACCCCTTGAGCAATTAGCTTGTCGAGTTGTTCGTCGATCTTTGCTTTAAGAGCGAACGGAACTCGACGGGGCTTCAAGCGAATGGGAGCTACTTTGTGATCTAAACTAAATGAGATTGGGGTCCCCTTATACTCGCCTAAGCTGTCCGCGAAAACATCACTGAACTCAGAGATAAGGTCTTCCTCCCACTCACAACCACCGACTCGATTCACTCCGGCCACTTCAATGCCGAGCGGCGTGAACCATTGGAGGCCTAATAGACTAGGCCTATCTCTCTCGATGATCGTTAGAGATAAGTACGCTGTATGCTTCTTGAAGGAGACTCGGACTCGGCAGGACCCGACAACGGAGATTCGATTTCCTTGGTAGTCCTTGCGGATGAGGCGTTGAAATTGGAGGTCTTGGAGTTGAATTGTGGGAATTAGTTGCTTGAGTGTCTTCCATGACACCATCGAGAGGGACAATCCCGAGTCGACCTCCATGTGGCAAGGCTGGTTCTCGATGGCTACGGTGACTCGGATTTTCTTAGTGTCCACAGCTGAGGCGTGATCGATAGTGATAGTATGGTGAGCCTCTTCTCTTTGCAAAGCTCGATTTCTGTAGGAGTGGCTTACTGGCTCTCGCCTTACAGGACGGTTTCCTGTCGGTTGGAGATAGTTAGCCCCTTTTGAGGCCTGGCTGAGTCCTGGTAAGCTGTGGCAGACCCGGCCGATGTTGCCTCGTTTTCCGTACTCATGGCAGAGTGTGTCGCGGAATTTGCATTCGGCCCTGGCATGTATGTAAATATGTATATATGTTATAGAAAAGATTGAAGTGTAAGATGAAATATACTGATTTGTAACAAGAGTAAGATGTAATGGTAATGGAATAAGTAACCATATATTGAAAAATGTAAGGAAAGGTAAAAGATGTCTTGATGTTGATAAAAATGCATAAAGTTTTATTTTATGTTTTTAAACTTTGGAAAATTAATAAAATATTTAAAAAGAAAAAAAGAAAGTAAACACATGGTCAATTAAAAGGGACTTAAATGTCTATGCACAACACAGAGAGTATGAGGAATAGGGTGAATTAGAAATTCAAGCAAATGAGGGCAGATATAACATTGTTGCCATTAGGGAAACTTGATGGGATGAAACCCACAAATGGAATACACAGCTAGAGGGATTTAAATTATTTAAAAGAAACAGACCAAATAAAATAGTAGAGTGAGTTGTAATACTATATATATATGAGAAATAGAATGGAATGGAATGGAACGGAACGGAATGAACAGAATAGAACAGAACAGAATAGAATAGAATAGAATAGAATTCTTTATTGGCCAAGTGTGATTGGACACACAAGGAATTTGTCTTGGTGCAACTGCTCTCAGTGTACATAAAAGAAAAGATACATTTATCAATAGTCAAGAATCATAAGGTTTAACACTTAATAATAGTTATAGGGTACAATAAGTAAATAAGCACATCATTACAGAAATACAGCATAACGATGATAAAAACTGCCTTTAATAAACTTAGGTCTGTGTAAAAGGGGGTGGGGAAAATGGCACAGTGGCACTGTGACAATGGAAAACTATAAGCCACTCAACCAAACAGAGAAAATAGTTGAACTTTTTACTAGTCAGTTAACCAAGCCCTTCAAAAAAAGTAATGTGGGACTTTAACTATCCTGACATCAGGAGACAAACTCTGCATCAAGTGGAAGATCCAACAGGTTCTTGACAAACCAAGCAGGCAACTTTGACTCTCAAAAAGTAGAGAAGGGAACTAGAGGATCAGTCATACTACACTCAATTCTCTCTAACAGAGATGAAATGATAATAGGAGTTCAAGCAACAGGAACCTTGAAGGGGAGCGATCATGCAATATTGGAATTCAATATTATTCAAGCACACAAACAACAGAACAAAGTCAAATTAGAATCTTGCACTTTAAGAGAGGTAATCTCAATAAACTTAGAGAGATCTTGGGTAG
The DNA here is from genome assembly GCA_033807585.1 of Hydrophis major. Lineage (NCBI taxonomy): Eukaryota > Metazoa > Chordata > Lepidosauria > Squamata > Elapidae > Hydrophis > Hydrophis major. The sequence continues at coordinate 18,681,577 of CM066329.1, forward strand.
GATTCCATGAATGATAACCCTCAAGGGGAAAACAATCGAAGCAGCTTGGCAAGTTTTGAAAAATGAGATTATAAAAGCCTAGTCTATCATAATAGCAATGAAGAAGAAAAATAACAGCTCTCAAAAGAAATCAGCATGGCTGCATAAAAAACTCTGATAAATTAAAAGACAAAAAGGGCAAGTACAAAAAGTATAAAAAGGGGAAAGAGTTCATATCTAAGGCAGAATATCAGCAAATAACCCAAGCATTCAAAGATGAAGTGAGAAAAGCGAAGGCTCAAATGAACTAAGGCAAAACTCAAAAATAACAACAACAAAAAGTTTCTTTCAACATGTAAAAAACAATAAAAAGTCAATAAAATTATTGGTCCATTGGTGGGAGAAAGTAACAGATAACAAATAATCAGAGTTGGAAGGGACCTTATAGGTCATAGTGGTAAGAAGTTGACAAGCAACAGGGGAAAAGCAGAACTGCTTCACTTATTTTTTGCCCAAAAGGAAAAAAACCAACCTATTTAAAATACTACCACAAAGAGCTCAATAGTAATAACTGTGAGGGAGATCTTGGGGTCTTGGATGAAAACTATTTAAGGAGAGGAGCAACCTAGAACTAAGGGGAAATTTCCTAACAGAACAATTAATCAGTTTTAAATACTCCAACACTGGAAGATTTTCAGAAGAGACTGGACAGCCATTTGTCTGAAATCATCTAGGATTTCCTGCCTGAGTGAGCTGGAAATGAGACTAGAAGACCTCCAAGGTCCCTTCCAACTCTGTTATTCTGTTAACTCCAATCTTATCTACTGTTGATAAAACATATATGCCTTTCAGCTCCATAGTGATCACTATCATTGATTAATCATTTTATTTAGAAATATTACAAGCATATTAGCCAAAATGTCAACTATTTTTTACCCTTTTCTATTTAGAATCAAATTCATCATAAAAGCTTGAAAAGCAACAAAGTCCACAGAGATGATTTTCTAGAAGATGATTTTTTTCAAAAAAAAAATGTCATGTTGCGAGTCCCGCTATTGGCAGGTTGATTTACCCATATATATAAATAATACCTCTTACATCACTTCTCAGGTTTCCAATTTTTTAAAGAGCTGCAACCATCAGAGGAGAATGCTGTAATTCCCCTTAGTCAAGTTTTTAGTGACCAATTGTTCATGATTAATTTTCCCATGTTCTTCTTTTGTTGTACTTGTGTTTTGATCTGTGACCGCAAATAATATATTATTATAACTTCCAACCTCTTACATCCAGTTGGGTGGAAGATGGCAATAATATTTTCTAAATATAAAGAAATGTATCACATACCCAATCAATTATTTACCCATTGATCAAATAGATATTGTGTCGAAAATAAATGCTAAGTTCCTATTGAGTCCAGTTGATAGTTGCTGGGTGATAAATGACAAATAATTCCTTGCTGGAGGTTTTATTTGTTCATTTATTTATTAAATTTGTTTGCCACCTGTCTTGATCATCAACCACCTGCAACATGACACTCCCCCATTGGAGCCACAAGCCAAGTGACCAAGCCAGTTCTTCAGGCTCTTGCAGAAGTCAGGAGAGTGGGAACTGACCTCATTGTTGGGAACAAATGTTCCAAAGAGCAGGAGCAATGGCAGAGGACATTCTCCTCCTGGACCCAGCCAACCAGAATTCCCTGACTGATGGGTTCTACAGAATGCTTCCTTTGGGGTGAGATGGTTCCTCAAACTTTAGACAAACTTTGGCCGCTGGTCTGCAAAGCCTGGAATGAAGCCAAGGCTGTTTGTAAAGCAGAAGCAGACAAGAACTGAACCAAACCTAAATCTTATAAAGTGGGGGGCAAAGTTTACCTTTCCACCAGGTTTCTAAAATATTTGCAGCTATCGACTTCTGGTTTGTCGGCTTCGCTAGCGGCAGGGTTTCGCGATCCTGCGCGATCCCTGCCGCGCTAGCCGTTTTGGTGCCTCCGATCTGTATAGGTTTGGAGGCTAAGGCTGCCCCATAGAGGCAGCCAAAGATAGGGGGAGCTGGTGAGGGGTTTGGAGGTGCTGCAGACCCCCTCCCCAGCCGGCAAAACTCCCTTTTCCCAAGGCGGTCAAGTGGCGGTCTGCAATGGCCGCCACAAAGAAGCTGGCAGCTGGGTAAGAGTGAGCAGGAGGAAGAGGGGAGAAAGTTTTCAAGAGAAAGTTTCTTGGCTGATCCAGGACTTTAAGAGGTGTTTAATCCTGAGAACTATGACTTTTTGAAAAATACGTGGTTTCCAGAGGAGGATTTCAAGCGGCAAAATTGAGGTGCTGAAAGGAAAGTTTACTCTCCTTCCCTATGGAATCAACAAATGGCCATTGAGAAACCTGTTGCTTTTTATAAAAGGTAAAAACTTGGTTTCTTGTTATAAGTGGGAAGGGAGAGGACAAAAGGAAAATATATTAAGATTTTGCTGGAGGAGATGCCTTGAAGATCATGAGACTAGAAATTGATTGGAACAAGGCTGTAAAATACAGATTGGGCTTTTTTTCTTTTTCCTTTTGTTGATACCACCCCAGAAAGAGAAAGTGAGAACTTTGGGTGTTGTTTGGACTGATTGATGTCTCTGGGACTTTGAGGAATTGTTTTAACTTTTGAAACATTTTGGTTGCTCTAAGAAGAACAAAGAATGGCTCTATCTGATGATGAACTCAGGAATTTCAAGAAAGTAAGGACGCTGTGAAAGAAGCTTTCCTTTCTTTGGAAATGGCGCTTGCTATTTATCAGCAATCACAACAACAGATGGAGGAAATAGAAGGAGAAGAAGAAAAAGAAGAAGAAGACGCCATCTTCGGTGAATCTAAAAAATTAATTAAGAGAGAAAGGAAAAAGAAAGGAAGAAAAATGAAGGACTTAAGACTTAAAAAAACATTTAAGAAAGGAAAAAATAAGATGCAAAAACAACTCAATGTTACTGAGCAAAAGGAGAAAGGATTACAACAGAGAGGGAAAGTTAAAAAGGCAGAGGTTGGGGGGGTAAAAAGGCCAGGGGGGATAAGAAAGGAAGGGAAAAGGGAGGGAAAAGCCACAAAGGTATGAAACAAGATGGGAAAAAAGGATTTTTTTTTAGGGATAAAGAGTAAAGTATAATTTCTTTAAAAAAGAAGAATCTGCAAGGTACATAAGATGGTATTATGTATTAGAAATAGAAAACTAGAATGTTATAAGAATTGATAAAATATTAAAATATTGAAATGTTTAGTTATGATAGATTTTAAAATTTAATAAAATTGTAGCACTTGTTTTTTGAAATAGACAATCGGAATGTTATAAGATTTAATATTTAGATTTATTATTTAATTATATTAATTATTATGAATTTTATTTTTTCTCTTTGAAGGTTGGTAGGTAGAATGTACTAAGCAGAATCAGAATGGGTATCAGGTGTTATTTTAAATGTTAATTTAGGGGGAGACATCATACTCTGAGTAGTGATTTCAGGAGAAACTCTTTTTTTTTTACTATAGGGAATGAGATAAATGGATAATCTGAAAAGAATGGACAAAAATACAAATATAATGATTCAAATTAAAATGAATTAAATAAAATAGAAATAAGAAGAACGAAAAGCGGGGAGAAGTTGTATAGATGGGTGACAGTGGTGATCCCATAGGGGCTCCTTCAATTTGCTTGTATCTTTGTCCTTTGTATATGAAATATGTGTTGGTTAAGCAGTGTTCTGTTAGTTCCATGAGGTGTTTAGCTGGTTGGTATTTATTTTTGATGATTTCCAGAGTTTCTTTTATCGGGACTTGAGTGAATAGTGAAACCACGTCGAAACTTACAAGCAGATCTTCTTACTCCACGTGTAGATCTTTGATCATTTCCAAGAAGTGGTATGAGTTTTGTACATGTGAAACTGCTGTTTCAGCATGGGGCTGTAGCTGTTTTGCTAAGTGTTTAGCTAGGTTTTGTAGTGGTGCTCCTCTGGAGCTGACTATGGATCTGAGAGATATGCTTTCTTTGTGTATTTTTGGGAGGCCGTATAGTTTGGGGCATCTGGTTCTCTTGGGATGATTGTCTGTTGGATATCTTTGCTCAAATTTATAATTTTCTTCTTGGTTAATTTTTCCAGATATGTGGTTGGGTCCATGTTTATGGGTTTGTATGTGGAGTCTTGGAGTAGGTCTGTCAATTTTGTTTCTTAGTCTTTACTATCCATTACTACTGTGGCATTCCCTTTGTCTGCTGGAAGTATGATTATGCTGCTATCTTTTTTCAGGGCTTGCAGTGCCTTTAGTTCTTCTTTCTGCAAATTGCTTTTGGATGGTTTGCTTGTGCATAGGATGTTAGTAACTTGGTGTCTTATTCTATCAGCTTCATCTGTATTTAATTTAGTTAGGCTGTATTCTACTGCACATATGATGGATTCTGTGGGGATTTTTTTGAGTGCTATAGCATAATTGAATCCTTTGGTTAGGACATCTGTTTCTGTTTTGGTGAGTTCTCTGTTGGAAACGTTATATACTAATTGTTTCAGGTGTTGTTGTGAGTTGTTGGGGGCTTTCTTGTCATACACACATATATACATATATGTTGTGGCCCTGATTCCTGAGCCTATGCTGTCAGAGGAAGACCTGGAAGATGAGGAGGAGGAACTGGGAATGCCTTCCTCCCCAGGACCTTCCTCTCTGGCAATGCCTTCCTCCCTGATAATGCCTCAGGTTTCATCAGACAACTGAGAGGAACAGCCTGAGATTAATCAGGAGGAAGGCATATTGGAGCAGCCCCTGACAGGGAGTAAAGAGGAAGAGTGTTGGCTTGATTCTAAGCAGCATCGTCAGGAGAAACGTGAGCAGCAACGTAGGAGGCGTGGGAGGGTCAGAGAGTGAGCTGAGTCATTGAGCCACACCCCACAGGGGATAAAAGTGAGTGGGTTTTTGGCTAGAACTTTGTACGGGACAAAGTTTAATCTTACTTCAGATTTTCTTCATGAATGATTTTTGTGGACTGCCTTGTAATTTTCTGTGAGTAGATTTTTATTTGTTATCAATTCGGACTTGGCAGGCAGAGTGTGTTGGAATGCCAAGTATATTATCAGTTCCAAAGAATTAACTCTGTGAAGTCCGAGCCAGCTTGCTTGCCTGTGTTTGTATGAGTTTGTATTCTTTCATCTTTTGGGAAAGAAGAAAAGTGAGACAGAACAAACACACACACACACACACACACACACATATATATATATTCTTAAGTTTTAGCGGGTACTTACATGTATGGCATTCAGCTTTGTTCGGGTATTTTCCCACGTCATAATAGTGGTGCTTTTAAAGTTGTAGCAACGTTTCAGCAGAATCTCATCTGCCATCATCAGGCTTCTGTATGGTGTTTGTCTGTGTACAGACATAAGCCTGATGATGGCAGATGAGATTCTGCTGAAACGTTGCTACAACTTTAAAAGCACCACTATTATGACGTGGGAAAATACCCGAACAAAGCTGAATGCCAGACATGTATGTACCCGCGAAAACTTAAGAAAACATATATATGTATATATATATGTATGTATATGTATGTGTATATGTGTGTATATATATATATATATATATCGTAAAATTGTGAAGGTTTGCATCCCGAGATAGAAGTTCAGAAGAAAGAGAGATTGCTCTTCGGGAAAAGTTTTTTATTTTTGTTCAGAATTTTCGGATTTGTTATCTCAAGTCCGTCCTCAGTGAACAGTTAGTTGGAGATGTGTTAGGGAAGGAGCTTTGGTCGTTATTTCTGTCGTTGATGTCAGCGTTCTGTATATTGGCAGCGCGGGCATCAATCGCGTGATTGGCTTGTCAGTTGTTTTGAGTGCGAGCTGGGTTGTTTTTTGATGTTGTTCATCCAATTATCACGTAAACCTTGGTAGTTAGGGTCGATGTCTTTGTGGCGATTGATGCAATTGGGGCCAGTATGCCATGCTTCAATAAATTCACGTGCATAACGTGTTTTGCCTGTGCCAATTACTTTGGTTGCATCCCAGTTAAAGCAATGATTGTGCTCTATGCTGTGTGTTGCTATTTGAGATAGTGGGTCTCTTCTTTTAACTGCTAGTGTGTGTTCATGGATTCTTTCGTGGAGTTGTTTTCCAGTTTGGCCAATGTATTTTTGGGGGCATGTTTTGCATGGTATTTCATATATAACGTTTTTCATTGAGGTGATTGGTAATTTGTCTTTACCTGATATGAGTGTTTTTCTTAATGAAGTTGTTGGTTTGTGTGCAATATTGATGTTAAATGGTTGTAAATGTCTTGATATGATTTCTGATACACCATGTATATATGGAAGTGAGTACCATTTAGGTGGGTCTTGTGGGTTTTTGTTGTTTGTGTCTGAGACCCACTATCTCAAATAGCAACACACAGATGCTGCGCGTCTTAATTCAAGATGCACAAAACCGGCTCCAACGGTTCAAATCCGAAGCCGATCAATTGAAATCAATATGTGAAAGAAAACTTTATCCAGAACTTTTTTCACAACTTACTAATAAAATCAAATCTTCAGCATCAAACAGCAGCCGAACCAAACGCGCATCACTTGAAACCAAATTACAAAAACTCACATCAAATACAACACTTCCACAAACAAATCATAAAGTTGTAAATCTATCAACAAGACAATTAACAACAACAGAACTCAATTTACTCTCCCATGGACTAAAATTCAACACCAAAGACGCACACTTCATTGATTTCATGGCTGACCTGGAAAAAATCCTCTCTAGACCAGAACTAACTGATAACACCAGAACAACAATCAGAAACACAGTTACAGGTTTACTAAGATCAAAGAACCCAGATCACATTTTAACAAAAAATGAAAATCTTGGATTACAGTCCTTACGACGAGATAAATCTATAGTCATCCTCCCTGCAGACAAAGGAGGCACCACTGTCATCATGAATAGAGATGACTACATCACCAAAGCAACCACATTATTAGAAGACAGCACAACATACACAGAATTACAAAATGATCCCACAAAGAAACAAAATAATACAATAATTTCAACAATCAAACGACTCTCTAAAGAAAAATTCATTTCAAATGAAGATAGCAAATTCATCCTAATAACCAGCCCCTCCATTGCCAGAGCATATGGTCTCCCGAAGATACATAAACCGAACATTCCACTTCGCATGGTAATTTCACTCATCGGAACCCCCACTTACAACTTAGCCAAATGGCTTCTCCAACACCTCAAACATCTGATTGCAAACTCAAAACACAGTATTACAAATGCATACACCTTTCTTGAACGAATCAAAGAAATACAATTAGAACCGGATGAATGCATGGTATCCTTTGATGTTACATCACTTTTTCCATCGATCCCTCTTGAACATGCCAAAAATATAATTCAACACCAACTAGAAGAAAAACCCATCAATATTCCCACTGACAGAGTGATGGAGCTAATCACACTTTGCCTAACCAACTATTGCCAATTCAACAAAAAATTCTACCTCCAGAAAAAAGGCACACCAATGGGCTCTCCTATTTCAGGTTTCATCGCTGAAATAGTGTTACAAGATCTAGAAAAATCTGTTTTTACAAATCTCAAACCAAAACTATGGCTTCGATATGTTGATGACACATTTGTCATTGTCAAACGCACTGAATTAGAACAACTACACAAAGCAATCAACTCAATACACCCAGACATACAATTCACACGAGAAGAAATGAATAATGCTCAATTATCATTTCTAGATGTCAACTTAAAACTTCTTGAAAATGGCAAATTACAAACAAGCGTATACAGAAAGAAAACAAATGCTGACATTATACTTCACTACCGAAGCAATCACCCTACTACACACAAAAGAAGCTGCATCTCCACACTCTTCAAACGAGCCTACACTTATTGCCAAGATAAAAAAACACGAAAAGAAGAATTAAACTTCCTCTACAACCTCTTCATAACCAACGGATACCCAAAAAGCTTCATCAAGGACTGCCTACGACACAAACCACATAAACCACACAAACAAACAGACACAAACAACAAAAACCCACAAGACCCACCTAAATGGTACTCACTTCCATATATACATGGTGTATCAGAAATCATATCAAGACATTTACAACCATTTAACATCAATATTGCACACAAACCAACAACTTCATTAAGAAAAACACTCATATCAGGTAAAGACAAATTACCAATCACCTCAATGAAAAACGTTATATATGAAATACCATGCAAAACATGCCCCCAAAAATACATTGGCCAAACTGGAAAACAACTCCACGAAAGAATCCATGAACACACACTAGCAGTTAAAAGAAGAGACCCACTATCTCAAATAGCAACACACAGCATAGAGCACAATCATTGCTTTAACTGGGATGCAACCAAAGTAATTGGCACAGGCAAAACACGTTATGCACGTGAATTTATTGAAGCATGGCATACTGGCCCCAATTGCATCAATCGCCACAAAGACATCGACCCTAACTACCAAGGTTTACGTGATAATTGGATGAACAACATCAAAAAACAACCCAGCTCGCACTCAAAACAACTGACAAGCCAATCACGCGATTGATGCCCGCGCTGCCAATATACAGAACGCTGACATCAACGACAGAAATAACGACCAAAGCTCCTTCCCTAACACATCTCCAACTAACTGTTCACTGAGGACGGACTTGAGATAACAAATCCGAAAATTCTGAACAAAAATAAAAAACTTTTCCCGAAGAGCAATCTCTCTTTCTTCTGAATATATATATATATATATATATATATATATATATATATATATATATATGAGATGTTTTTCAAAGCTGTCATGACTCGTGAATACAGAAACCATCATGTTTGTATCACAGCACTGGAAGCATGGGAATATTCAACATAATGCAATTTTGGAAAAATTCAGAAGGAAATTCATTTGACTTTGTACAGTTTGATCTTTTTCTCTAACCTTGTTATCATTTTTATTTCTCTTTTTTTGAAGGTACCAATGGACAGGAGAATCAGGATTCCTGGGAACTGTCCCAAGTGATCAATGCTAAAGATGGAATGGAGTAGTTTGCAATTCGAATGGAATTCGAAAGCCATGAGAGAAGCCAGTCAAATAATTGGAATCAGGAAAGCTCATTTTCCACAGATGCTCCGATGTAAGACTTTCTTGCCCAGCAAGAGAAAATAAGGAAAAAGTATATTGGGAAAAGTGTGAAGCCAACCAAAGCTAAACTACAAGTAAAAGAACACTGTTTAAGCCTAAACAAAGGAGAAGATGCAATAAGAAGACACAACGGACAAAATTACAATGAGACATTCATTCCTTTTCTTGGAAATAAGTTCCTTATATCTCAAAAAGTGATTGACAAAAGACAAGCCTTATAAATGCAAAGTGGAACATGTTTTAGAACAAGCAGGCAACTTACTTCCCATGAAAGGATTCACACTGAGGAGAAGCTCTACAAATGCAAAGAATGTGGTAACACGTTCAGAAGATGGCATAATCTTATTTCCCATAAAAGGATCCACTCAGGAGAGAAACCATATAAATGTATTGAGTGTGGAAAGACCTTTGCTTATAGTATTGGACTTACTATCCACAAAAGGATCCACACAGGGGAGAAGCTATATAAATGCATGGAGTGTGGGAAGACATTTGCTCAAAGTGGTCATCTTATTTGCCATAAGATGATCCATACAGGGGAGAAGCCATATAAATGCATGGAGTGTGGGAAGAACTTTGCTCAAAGTGGTCATCTTAGTTCCCATATGATAATCCACACAGGGGAGAAGCCATATAAATGCATGGAATGTGGAAAGACCTTTGCTTATAGTAAAGGACTTACTATCCACAGAATGATCCACACAGGGGAGAAGCCATTTAAATGTATGGAATGTGGAAAAACCTTTCCTTTCTCCCACACAGGGGAGAAGCCGTATAAATGCATACAGTACATACATCTTTGCTCATGACAGTGACCTAAGAATAAACAAAATGATCCACACAGGGGAGAAGCCATTTAAATGCATGAAATGTGGAAAGACTTTTGCTCAGAGTGGTGGACTTAGTTGCCACAACAAGATCCACACAGGGGAGATGCCATTTAAATGCATGGAGTGTGGAAAGACCTTTGCTCAAAGAGGTAATCTTTTTCGTCATAAGTTGGTTCACACAGGGGAGAAGCCATTTAAATGCATGGAGTGTGGAAAGAGATTTGCTCAAAGTGGTCATCTTATTTCCCATAAGATGATCCATACAGGGAAGAAGCCGTTTAAATGCATGGAGTGTGGGAAGACTTTTGCTCATAGCAGTTACCTAAGAATGCACAAAAGGATCCACACAGCAGAGAAGCCATTTAAATGCATGGAATGTGGAAAGACCTTTGCTCTTAGCAATGACCTAAGAATACACAAAAGGATCCACACAGGGGAGAAGCCATTTAAATGCATTGAATGTGAAAAGACCTTTGCTTATAGTAGTGGGCTTACTATCCACAAAAAAATCCACACAGGAGAGAAACCATATAAATGCATGGAGTGTCGAAAGAGCTTTGCTTACAACAGTAGACTTGCTATCCACAAAAGGCTCCACACAGGGGAGGAACCATATAAATGTGTGGAATGTGGTAACACCTTTGCTCAAATAGGTCATCTTATTTTACATAAGAGGATCCACATAGGGGAGAAGCCATATAAATGCATGGAGTGTGGAAAAACCTTTTCTCTAAGATATCATCTTACTTCCCATAACATGAGCCACACAGGGGAGAAACCATATAAATGCATGAATTGTGGAAAGACATTTGCACGGAAGTATGGACTTACTTGCCATAACAAAATCCACACAGGAGAGAAACCATATAAATGCATGGAATGTGGAAAGAGTTGCTCAGAATGGTCATCTTACTTCTCATAAAAGGATCCACGCTCAGTAGAAACTATATAGCAACAGCAATTCCACTTAGACTTATATGCCACTCCACAATGCTTGGGATGTCAAGATACCAAAAATAATCTAACCTGCCAATAAAGGAGAAAGTGTGTAAAGCCCGGTTAAAATGAACGGTCGTTGGTGCTCTCTGAGCTTAATTGTGTTGTTGCAGACATTTCATTAGCCAAACTAGGGAACATCATCAGTGCACCAACCAAGCTCAGAGGGCACCAAGGAGCCTCCAGTCCAACTTGGGTCCACTGTGTCAAATTAAGATCTGAGTCAACCAATATGAAGGCAGAAGCAGGGAACCTTTTTTGGCCAAAGACCTTACGATGTGATGGAATAATGACAGATGTCAATGTGGAGAGTGTGGGAAAAGCTTCAGGGTGAACAATTTGTCAATAAAGGTGTTCTGTGTGTCATTGTCGACTCCTAATCTGGTCCAATATTTTCCTAGCAATAGAGCTTTCGGCTTTTCTTGTTTTGCTTTTTCATTTTATTTTTCCTCTTTTAATTTATGGTCTAATAATATATCCCTTCCTTAAATTCTCCAAGGGGCTTAAGCTTCCTAGTCACATTTCTTGAGGAGAATTTCCTACTCAATCGCTCTATAAAAATGGCATTTCCTCATCATGGTTCACCTTTATATTCCTTTTTTTGTCAAGTTTTTTATTTTTTAATTATTTAAATACATCTTTGCGAGAAGAGTGTGGTTTCAGCTGTTTTACATTTTAAATAATTCATAATCACAAATACAACTCTCTAGCATCACTTCACTGTCTATTATCATTTTTCCATCTTTATATTCTCATAAATTACTTTGTATCAATCTCTTTATTTTAACTCATTTTCTAACTTCCTTTGTCATATATTCTACATATTTACAATTTAATCATATCATATCATTTCATTTCAAAATTTTCATCTTAGTTTACAGTTATCCCTTCTCTAACTTCCTTCATTGTACATTCTTATGTTCACCATGTTTATATTATCAAATTTATAACAATATATCCTCATTACCTTGTACAAGTGGATAACAAAATATTTAATTCATTAAAACATATTAATCTGATTTTCTTAATCATGTATTCTTGTGCTCACCATGTTTACAATTTCATACCATTCTTTAAACATTCAAAAATTCCATCTTAATTTATATTATCTCCTATTATGTTCCCCCAATATTACACTTGCCATTATTGCTTTTATTTTCTATATGTTCCCTTCCCTCTAACATCTCATTTTAACACAAATATATTTTCTCTTAGCCAATACATTCAAACTTACATTACCTTGTTACCTTGTATATATGAATAACAAAATATATAGTTCATTAAAAATATTATCCTACTATATAGTTATATCCATTCTCTGTCAAGCTCCACATAACATTTCTTTTCATATCTTAACTATGGATCACATATCTTACATACACATTTCTATTTTATTTGATTATTACAGATTCTTATTTTCACCACTATTACATTAAAATTATTCCTTTTTGTAGTTCTTAATCCCATTTCCTCAAACTCTATTATATATATTAACTACAAATATACCTCTTCATGTGGAATCTCCCTCTTTTCCATTATCTCTTTCTTTTATGTTAATTCCTCTTTTGTTAGCTTGCTTTACTATCATCTTTTGGCTTTTTCCCTTCGTCCTTCCTCTATCATAATTTTCTTATATTTTCTCTCCCTTTTCTCAAAGTTTGCCCCCCCCTCTTTTGATCACTCTGTCTTTCCCTAACCATTTTATTTGTCAGCATTTCAATCTCAATATCTCCCCTTATTTATTATATCTATCACTGATATCTCATATTCAACTTTTTTCTTCTGTATTATTTGTTGGTCCTTTTGTTCCATTTCACTGGTTCCTCTTTCTTCTAACTCCTTCCCCTTCTTTGTTCATTCTCCTCCTTCTGCCATTGCCATTTCTGAATTTTCTTCTGTATTTTAGTGCATAAATCCAACATTCTGTCCCACATCTCATTCTTGGCTTGAATGTCCGTTCTTACTTCTTTACACATTTCACTCATCTTTATATTGCTTATTATTCCAATTGTCTAGTATCCAGTTTATTTTGCTTGAACCACTATCTCTTCTTTGTTTTAAAATATCAATGTCCTCAAATCTTTATTTCCAATGTTAATCAGTCCAAAACACCAATAATTCCCGAGGTTGTATCCTATATAATTGCTCTTTGATTATAATATATTCCAACTTCCAGGGGTCTTGTTATAATATCTTTCTGTTATTCCTTTTAAACTTTCTTCTTTTAATAAGATCATTAGTTTGAAGGGATCTACAGGATTTTTCTTTCACCAGCAAGTGGCATTTTTAGTCCAGTTCCAAAGCCACTTTTTTTCCATTTCTTTATTTAACTTCACCAATTTCAAAAATCAAATATTATTCCTCTTTAGAACAATTATTTCCAGCATTCAGATTAATTTCCCACTCAATCGGCCTGTAAAAATGATTTTTCCTCATCATGGTTTAGCTTTATATTCCTTTTTCAGGATCTTCCTTTTCTTTCATCCCAAGAGGCTGGGAGGGGTCTCTGCCTTTTCTGCTGCCCCCTTTGCTGAGAGACTGAGCAACTAATTTGAGAAAGGCAGCTGCATGTATTGAATTAAAGAAAGAAATTAAAATCATTTAACTGATTGTGGCCTTCCTGCCTGTGTCCCATCTGCCTCCCCTTCAGGCAGGAGAAGGGTTTCCAACAGAGGCTCCTGGTCCTCGTCTTCTGACTGCCCAGTTGTTTCTGATGGGATTTGGAGCCTTTTGAGGCCTCACACAACCTCTGAAGAGCTTTCAGGGCAGCTGTTTTGCTTCCTGAACAGGGAGGAGAGGAAGATAGAAAAAGTGCCACCTCTGGAGACATCGAAGCTTTTGTCGGGCAGGGGTCTTTCCTCCTATTCCCAAGGCCCTCTCCCTCTCCCTCAGACACAGTCTTCTTTTCTGCCCTTTCTACAATCCTGGCATTTTGCAGCACATCCACCAGGGGGTGCCCTCCGCCAAGAGAAGGGAACTCCAGTCGCTTCCTGATTGGTCCACTGGAGGGGGAACTTAGACCGGGAAGAAAGTGACATCACAAATGCTTGCCGCTCTAGGATGCCGCACTCGTTGTCCTCCCCCCCCCCCCCGGGACTCAGCAGAGAGCAGAGATGCTGCGGGAGTCTGGCGGTGAGAGATCCAGTCGTACTCCGGTTGAGGGAGGTGACTCTTCCCGGGCAAAAAGGAGGCGGAGGAGGGAGAGACCCGCGCCCGGCTCCCCTCCGCCTTCAATCCCGGATCCCATGCACCCCAGCCACCCTCTCCATGCAGGGGGAAGCGGGGATGCTCCGAAGGCGCCGGGGCCCCATTCCCGCCCCGTGCCCGGGGAAGAGCCTCTAGTGGGGGGGGAGCAGAGGGTCGGCCTTGCGGAGGCCCAGCAGGAGAGGAGAAAAGCTGGGCGAGATGGAGGCAGGATTCGCACCCGGCTCCCCGAGGGCCTGGTCCTGTCTCCGGAAGGGGAGAGAAGCTGGGCGGCCGCTCCAGCTGCCTTCTTCCCGGCCCTGCTGAGGGTGGGTGGGGGACCTCGACCCTGCGCCAGGATGAGCCACTTGAGGCTCTGGGCAGGTTAGGTCAAGGTTGCTCAGTGGCTTAATTCAACTTTCAAACAATTTGCAGGGATCCGTTGTGCAGTTCCAGAAATGGTCCTGTGAAGGAAAAGGCATCTGGAGATCCACAAAGAGTCCTTGGACCTGCTGAAAAGAGGAAGAATGGAGACACAACCTTTTGCAAAGGAGGGAAGCGGAACAGACTCTTCAGCTGTACAGTCTGGGAAGGGTGGGGAGATCTGGACAAGAACTGGGCAGAAGATCCTGGAGGAGGAAACCATCCTCCCTTCAGAAGTTCAGCCCTGGAACTTCATCCAATACCAGGACGCTGAGGGTCCTCGAGGATTTTGCAGCCGACTCCATGACTTTAGTAGGCGATGGCTGGGACCAGAAAAGCACACCAAAGCCCAGATGCTGGACCTGGTTGTTCTGGAGCAGCTCCTGTTCCATCTACCCCCAGAGATGGAGAGATGGGTGCGGGAGTGTGGAACAGAGACCAGCTCCCAGGCGGTGGCCCTGGCTGAAGGCTTCCTCCTGAACCAGGCGGACAAGCAGAAGGAGCAGGTACAGTTGCAGGTGAGACAATTTAGGGAGCTCCAAAGGGAATAGAGAATGTGTTTGAATACTTCACTCCTCTTCCCCAAATTTCTCTGACAATGATATGCGTTGATATCCCACCAATTCTTGTAGGACACTGTTCCACTGTTTTCTCACTCAGCCACAAATGGATGGATATTGAGGTCTTTGAGGTTGAGTTCCGAATATAAGAATTCACTTTGTGTCATGTGATGTACATTGATTGTTCTTTTTTCCTTCCTCCTATTTGAAGGGCTGCACTGTGGAGATCAGAGATCCCGAGGGAAAGAAGAACCCATCAAACTCCCCTCAGGAGCTATTTTTTAGGAGGATCCCTTGGGAAGATCCAAGTCAGGACACCTCAGGAGGTAATTGAAGATCCTCCAATTACCCTTCTCTCTTATCTTCAGTCTCTATTCTCTTTTATAGAATACCTCCTATTTTATTACGCATTTTGAAATTATTTATTCCTTACAGACAAACAAAGAATGAAGTTTTCTGGTTTTTATGACGGAGATCAAGTAGCGGTTGAATCTCCAAATCAAGTAAGAAAGGGAAGTTATTAAATTTGTATTCTCCCTTCAGGAAGTGAAGTGGATATGCTGAATGCTCTCTCCTTCTATTTCTCCCCTTGTTTGGACTGGATTATTTTTGTGTTCTTCCATAACAGGAACATCACAATAGCAAGTTCAAGGCGCTGTGAGCCAGCATAGCTTCCTCTGGTTATCTAGTTCTGCTTGGTACTCCTCCAACTTTGCGTTTACAAGAAGCATTTCTTTTGAAGTCCTTCAAGAATTAGAAATAAACATATCACAATAGCAGGAACTGTTAGACTCCCTGTTCTTTTTGTAATTTATTGACTTCATAAGGTATAGATTAACAGATTTGGAAAGTACCTTGTACGTCATCTAGTCCAACCCCACTACACCATTTCTGAGAATTGGCAGTCTAGTCTCTTCTTGAAAGCTCCCATTGATGAAGCTCCCACAACGTCTGAAGGAAACTTCTGTTCCATTGATTGATTGCTTTCATTATCTGAAAAAGTCTCTTTATTTCCAGGTTGAATTTCTCCTTGTTCAGTTTCCATCCATTATTCCTTGCCTGGCGTTCAGGTGCTTGACCCCCTCGCCACTGTGCCAGTCCCTCAAATATTGGAACACTGCTATCATGTCTCCCCTGGTCCTTTCCTTCACTAGATTAGCCATGTGCAGTTCCTTTAACCGTTCATCGCATGTTTTAACTTCCAGTCCATTAATTATCTTCGTTGCTCTTCTCTGCACTCTTTCTAGAATCATAAGATCTTTTTTTACATGGTGGCAACAATACTGGATGCAGTATTCCTAAGTGAGGTTCTACCAAGTCATTATAAAATGGTACTAACATTTCATGTGATCTTGATTCTATCCCTCTCTTAATGCAGCCTATGATTCTGTTGGGAACTGTAGCACATTACTGGCACACGTTTAAGCTATCGTCAACTAGGACTCCAAGATCCCTGTTCTACTTATTACTTTTGAGCCAAGTATCTCCTATTCCCAATGCATTTGGTTTTTCTTTCCTAAACGTAGTATATTACATTTCTCACCATTGAATTTCATTGTGTTAGAAGGTGCCAATCTGTTGATCCTTCTATATCTTGAGCGTATCTAGTGGAGTGTTGGTATTCCTGTCAATTTGGTCTTGTCTGCAAATTTGATGTGTTCCCCTTCTATTTCCTTGTCTAAATCATTGATGAAGTTGAACTTATCTTGCTGTTCTTTCTTTCTTTCCTCCTGTTCTTTTTTTTTTACTTATGCAAGGGTCCTCTTTGTAGACTTTAGTTAAGCATTCAATACCATCATTCCAGACATTCTTGTGACTAAATTAAACCAGCTAGCGGTACCTGAACATACTTGTAAGTGGATCATACGCTTCCTAAGAGACAGGAAGCAGCAGGTCAAGCTAGGCAGAATCACATCTGATACCTGTACAATAAGTATGGGGCCTCCCCAAGGCTGTGTGCTTTCTCCACTTCTCCCTATATACCAATGACTGCCTTTCAAATGATCCATCTGTTACAATACTGAAGTTTGCAGATGACACAACAGTGATTGGTCTCATTCAAGACAATGACAAATCCATATACAGACAGGAAGTTGTACGACTTGCCTCGTGGTGTAACCGGAACAATGTGGAATTGAACACACTCAAAACTGTAGAAATGGTGGTTGATTTTAGGAGAAATACTACCACCTCTTACAATACTAGACAACACAGTAGAGACATTCAAATTTCTAGGTTCTATCATATCACAAGACCTAAAATTGACACCTAACATCAAAAACGTTATCAAAAAATCACAACAAAGAATGTTCTTTGTGTGCCAACTCAGAAAGCACAAATTGCCCAAAGGAGCTGCTGATTCAGTTCTACAGAGGAATTATTGAGTCTGTATCTGCACCTCCATGACTGTCTGGTTTGGTTCTGCAACCCAACAAGACAGACACAGACTTCAGAGAGTAATTAGGACTGCAGAAAAAACAATTACTACCAATCTGCCTTCCGCTGAGGACCTGTATACAGCACGAGTCAAAAAGAGGGCTGTGCAAATATATATTTACAGACCCCTTACATCTTGGACATCAACTGTTTCAACTCCTACCCTCAAAATGATGCTATAGAGCACTGCATACCAGAACAGCTAGAGAGTTTTCCCCCAAATGCCATAATTCTGCTAAGCAAATAATTCCCTCAACACTCTCTAACTATTTACAATTAGTATTACTTGAAAACCTCCCATCCTTCCTTTCACCCATCTCCTCCCACTTATGATTGCATGACTGTAACTTTGTTGCTTGTATCCTAATGATTTTTATTGACTGTTTCCGAGTATGATTTGATTGCTTATTGTACCCTATGACTATTATTAAGCTTTGTACCTTATGATTCTTGACAAATATATCTTTCATGTACACTGAGAGCATATGCAGCAATACAAATTTCTTGTGTGTCCAATCACACTTGGCCAATAAAGTATTCTATTCTATTCTATTTTTTTCATGTTCAGGAGGGTCTTGTGTCCTTTGAGGAGGTGGCTGTGTATTTCTCTGAGGAGGAATGGTCTCAGCTGGATCCTGACCAAAAAGCGCTACATTCGGAAGTCATGCTTGAAAACCATAGGAACGTGGTCTCTTTGGGTAAGAGTTTTCTTGTCCAAAATCAGAGATTTCAAGAAAGCAGATTATGGTTACTATTTATTAAAAAAATCACTAATCAGATACCATCTCTTCCAGTGATGGGATTCAATTTTTTTTACTACCGGTTCTGTGGGCATGGCTTATTTGGTGGGTGTGGCTTGGTGGTCATGTGACTGGGTGGGTGTGGCTTGGTGGTTATATGACTGGGTGGGTGTGGCTTGGTGGTCATGTGATTGGGTGGGCATGGCCAACTCGACATCACTCATGTCAAGGGGCGTTTTGCCCAGTACCTCCCCTCCCAGCCACTCCTTGTTACCCTCAGCCTCAATGTATCTTTAGTTCTGTAAAAAAAAAATCACCTTTTTTCGACTTTATTATCTGCATCCACATACTATATATGTACTTTTATGGACCACTGAAAGGAGGAAATGGCTCACATGCTTTGCCCAAGTAGTGTGATAGGCAGGTCACAAAATAGGGTTTAGGGGTTGCCACAAAGAAGGGGGGGACAATGTATTTTCCAAAGCAGCAGAAGGCAAAACAAGAAGCAATGGATCGAAACTGAACAAAGAAGAAGCAACCTAAAACTAAGGAGAAATTTCCTGACAGTGAGAACAATTAACCAGTGGAACTGCTTGTCTCCAGAAGTTCTGGATGCTCCAACCCTGGAGGTTTTCAAGAAGAGACTGGACAGCCATTTCTCTGAAATGGTATAGGTCAGGCAACCTTGGCAACTTTAAGACTTGTGGACTTCAACTCCCAAAATTCTGGTAGAAATTCTGGGAGTTGAACTCCAGAAGTCTTAAAGTTGCTAAGGTTGGAGACCCCTGGTATAGGGTCCCCTCCAAAGATTATTCTGACACCTTTGCCTGGCCCTCCATTCAGACTTGGCATCCTCAGTTTTCCTTCATGAACAGAGGGTGGGACTAGAAGACATCCAAAGTCCCTTTCAATTCTGTTATTCAATTATTCCTAAGTTAAATAGCTAAGACCTCATTGGGACCCTCTCTCTTTTGCTCCCTCTGGTCTAATGGGTTAATAAGATTTTTAGAAACTTGCAGTTGAAAATTCTTTGTCTCCTTACACTGAAGACCCAATTTCATTTGGAATTTAATCCCAAACTGATTGCCCTTTTAGCATTTCTCTTGATACTTCTCCAAAATGCACCCCCAAGAAGCCACATCTCCCCCCCCAGCACACACCCCAGAGGTTGGATTGGATATCTCTCTCCCTCCCTCTCTGCTTTTGGCTTAGAAAGTCTGCCAGTGCTGCTCCTCATTTGGCAATGCTTAAGGAGAATTAGGGGCTAGAAACAGTTGACATTCTCATCTCTGCTACAGATGAGGCTGTCAGAAAGACTTTTTGGCAGGCACACAATGCCTGCTCCTCAGCCTCTCAGCACTAATGACAGATGCGGCTCTACTGGCCAGGGTAGGCAAAGTCTCTCATTTTGTACAAACCATCTGCTGCTGGCAGATACACACTTATGGGTGGCGTGGGCGGGTCCATTAAGGGCACGGAAGTTCACAGCTACCAGTTCTTCTGAATAGGTGCAAACCGGTTGAATACCACCTCTGATCTCCTCGAAGGGAAAAAAAAAATATCTGGCCTTCTGGTACTCCAAGGAAGGAAAGAGTCAGTGTTTCTTTGTTTAGATGCTTTTGGGCCATTTCTCATCAGTATTTTTCCATTTTTATTTGAACTTATCTGTGGAGGCTGAGAAGAACGAAGTATGCTTTTAATTGTAGTCTGGAGGTCATGTGAGAAGAATGTATTATCATTTTTTCTGTGAAACCTCCCTAAATTGTATGAGAAGACAACTTTCACATTCAGACCATGGAAGAGCATTCTCCCAATCCTATTCAAGAACAAAGTCATCATGAAATGTGACTCAAAAGAATCCTAGGGTACAGGTGATCCCTGAGTTATGACAGTTCACTCAGCCAGTGGTTGCCAAACAGTGAGCCATGGCCCACTGGTGGTCTGTGAAAAAATCTTGGTGGTCCACATAGAAATGTCCCCCCCAAAGTCCCCCCAAAGCAATTAATCCAGGCTGCATGGGAATACAAGGCTATGCTGCCCACATAGCCTACCCATCCACTGGTCCCCACCCTTCGGCTGAACGCAAACCTGCAAAAAGCAGCACAGCTCTCGCCAGCCAGGACGAGATAATGGAGCTGTTGCAGCAAGAGGCGGCTGGCGGCACAGGCAGGCTGAAGCATTGATGGTGATGACCAGAAGGTTCAGGAGCACCGCGTTACTTGCATTTGCACAGCACTCCCATATCTTCCAGCTTGCCTCTCCTGGCCTGGGCTCTTCCTTGATAGTTGCGGGCTGTAGGAACGGCTCAGGGTGGGAAAAGTACCTGCTGGTGGTGGTAGAAGGGGGCAGAGTGGGCAAGTTTATGCTCACCATTCAGTTCAGAGGTCTTTTGAATCCCAGCAATATTAAATCCTCCCTCTTTCCCCTGAAAGGATGAGAGAACCCCTCCTTTCCCTTTGCTCTGTCCCACAGTTATAATTAATTAATTTATGATTTTGTTGTATTTAAATAAGCATTTTTATTATATATATATATATATATATATATATATATATATATATATATATATATATATATATATATATGGCATTCAGCTTTGTTCAGTTATTTTCCCACGTCATTGTAGTTGTGCTTTTAAAGTTGTAGCAACGTTTCAGCAAAATCTCATCTGCCATCATCAGGCTTCTGTATAGTGTTCATCTGTGAGTCAGACTTTTACAGTGGTTTCAGATTTAAATTTGGGGCAGCCTATTGCTGTGCCAGAACCTAGCTTCCTAACTAATGATAGCTGTCCATTTACTCAGAGCCAAGCTGCACTAAAGGCCTCCAAGAAAGTAACACAATGTTGCCAGCCAATCAAGATGCAAAAAGAGCCAAAAAACAGACAGAAGATACTAGAAACACCAATCAAGCAGAACACAGCAAACTCCAAGACCAATAAACACAGACCAAGACTCCCAACCAATCAGGATGAAGAAAAAACCATTCTGGCACAGCAATAGGCTGCCCCAAATTTAAATCTGAAACCACTGTAAAAGTATCGTTACGACCTAGCCCAAGTGCTTAAGACTCAGTCCTGAAATTACAAATGCTGCAGCACCACAGCTGTCATTTACACTTACAAATGACAGCAGAGGCTCTGCAACAACAATCACCCTACCTATAACCCCACCCCACTCCGCTTAGATTTACATTGCAACAATGTAGCGATTCTTTTGCCTGCTTTGGTGCATTTGCAGAAAGAAGAGGCCTAATGTAGTGAGAGATTGGTGAGATCAGTAGTGGAAATATCACACTAAAGATCTCACGTGATCTCACACTACAGTACTTTAGGCCTCCAATTCTCTGCTAACCAAGGCCTACATAATGCCCAGGGCAAAATCCTTTGCAAACAGAGGGAAGGCTTCTTCGTTTTCAAAGATTTTTGTCCTGGTTCTCGTGCAGTTCTCAGTTCTTAAAAGAACAGAGGCCTAAAGTACTGCAGTGCAAGATAATATGAAATTAGTAGCCTGAGATCTTGCACTATTGGTCTCGTGTTATCTCACACTAAAGTAGTTTAGGCCTCCATTCTGCGCGAACAGATGCCTGTACCAGATCTGGCCAAAAAGCCCTTGCAAGCCAATGAGATGAAATAGCCATTCTTGAAGCCTCCCATACTTTCCAGTCTAAGCACAAAGTGTTTACAAGCCAATGGGAAGCTTCAAGCAAGGGACTTCACTCCAAAGTCTCATCGCTGGGATCAAGGAACATACCGAGTGGGAGTCTTGCCTGCCAGACAATCATGCAGCGCTGGTCCAAGGTGCATCGAGGTAGAAGGAACTTAAAAATTGTTTCAGTTCTTACTAGTCTCTACTGAAATTAACCCACCCCAATAAATCAGTCAATAAAACAAAATAAATAAAGCTTAGGACAGTGCTGGCTCTTCCTTTGTATCGGAGATGAGCACCACCCCTTAGAGCTGGAAACAAGTAGCATGTATGTGCGAAGGGAACCTTTACCTTTAATAAAGTTTTCTCCTAATTCTTCCTTGAATGTTTCTCGTAATTATTCCTTAACTCAAAACAGACATTGTGAGATTTGCATATATATAGATAATTGTAAAGAAAGAGATGTTTTCTAGATATTTTCAAAGCTTTCATGACTAATTTAGAAATCATCAACTTCCGGTTTGAGCTTCTTCGGTGATGGACTGAATCTGTGATCATGCACGGATTCAATCTGTGCTCACCACCGGAGTGCCCCAAGCCGGCTGGATTCAGGGCTAAGCCATCCCGTAGAGGTGGTGAAGAGGGGGGAAACCGCCAGCAGGGCCGAGGAGAGCCACATCTCTCCTCCTCAGCTGGCCATTACTCCCTTTCCCAAAGGCGGTTGCAGCAGTGGTCAGAAACGGCCACCTCAAAGAACTTGACTGGAAAAGAATGTGCAGGAGGAAGATAAGAAAGTTTTGGTTGATCGGGTTGAACTGAAAAAGCAACAACGTAAGGTACCCTGGAATTTGAACTATAAAAAATAAAATTGTTCCCAAAGAAGACTTTGAAGCAGCGAAGGAGAGAGGGAAGGGAAAGGATTTGGCTCCCCCCCCTTCCCTTCCTTATACTGACAGCTAAGAGATTTAAGTAAGAAATTGACAAAAATCCACTTTGACATCAATAGGCATTTAAGCTGAAAATAAAATGTCAAAGGGATAATAAAGACTTTTGGATACTCAAAAACCTTTAAAAGCAGGAAAGGAGAGAAAAGGAAAGAATAAAAGGGTGGGATCTGGAAAAATGAAGGAGACTGCCTGGAACTAAAAGGAACTGTTAGGGATACACACCCTCGCAGAACATGCAATGGCAGTCTAGCAGGCAGGCAAATTATGTGAGATAAACGTTGTTGTAGTTTACACTCAGTAAAACAGATACACTGTGCCAGTTAAATAGTTTTTTATTCCAGCAAGAGTTATAGCATAGTCAAAACAGTCCATATGTCATACACTAGTTCAGTCCATCCGGGGATTAATCAGTTGCAAAGTCCAGTGTTGAAAAAGAGGTCAGTATCAATATATCTTTTGCAGTCAGAGATATGAAGAAAATCAAACCCCTTTTCTTCGTTTCAGCAACAGCAGGGAAAAACGCAGTTATCATCCATCATTGTCAGCTATCCAGTAAAAGCCAGCAAACAGTGAGCTCTCTTGCTCCCTCTTATGGTGATTTTACAACTGCACCCAAAATACATGTTTTAACAGTTAAAGTGATACACACACTTAAACATACTAACATAGTTTATATATTATTTTTACCCAAACTAAGTTAGATAACCAATGTTATTCCTAACAGGAACTTATAGTGAAACCTTAACAAGATTCCTAAAACATACATTCAAACTGAAATTTTATAACAAAATAATAGAACCCCAGGAAAAGAAAGTGGAAAAAAGAAGCAAGAAGAAACAGCTTTTGATCATTTGCATTACTTGGTGATTTTTGGATTGTTGGCTATTGGATTTAAATGACTAAAATAAATCGGGTGGTTGTTTAAAAGTATTTAAAATGGCATCACTTTTAGAAGAACTGAAAATGGAACTTAAAAAATAAAGAAGATGCAAAAGAAGGAAGAGGTTCTTTTGGCTTCGTATTTCAATTTTTAGAAATGGAGATCTGGAACTATGAGAAACAACAACGAACACTTGTAGAACAAGGTCGGGACAAAGAATCGGGACAAAAGATGATGTAAAGCTGTTCAATACTCCAGACAATACTACTACCCTTCAAAAAGATATTGACGATTTAACAGAATGGTCAAACAAATGGCAACTTCAAATCTCAACAAATAAATGCTCTGCCTTACATATTGGCAAAAAAAATCAGAAAATAAAATACAAGCTGAATAGTCAAGACCTTGTTGATGATCCAAGCTCTGTAAAGGACCTTGGAATACTCATCTCTAATGATCTAAGTGCTAGAGCCCACTGTAATTACATAGCCAAAAAGGCATTCAGAGTTATTAACCTAATCCTACATAGCTTTTTCTCTGGCAATATACTACTTACTAACTAGAGCATACAAAACATATGCTAGACCAATCCTTGAATACAGCTCATCAGTCTGGAACCCGCATTACGTATCTGATATTAATACAGTTGAGAAAGTCCAGAAATATTTCACAAGAAGAGTTCTCTACTCCTCTACTCGTTGTAGAATACCTTATGTCACCAGACTTGAAATTCTAGACCTAGAAAACCTTGAATTATGCTATTTTCGGTCTGACCTAAGTATGGTATATAAAATCATACATTGCAATGACTTATCTGTCAATGAATACTTCAGCTGCAACCATAACAACACAAGAGCACACAATAGATACAAACTCAAGGTTAACCGCACCAAACTTGATTGCAGGAAATACGACTTCATCAACAGAGTGGTCAATGTCTGGAATATTCTACCTGACTCTGTGGTTTCTTCCCCAAACCCCAAAAACTTTAACCTTAGACTGTCTACTATTGACCTCACCCCTTTCCTAAGAGGTCTGTAGGGGGCGTGCATAAGCGCATCAACGTGCCTATTCTCCCTGTCCTATTGTTTCTTTTATTTTTCTTATATGTACCCTTTTCATGTATTCATAACTAAGTATATACTTATACATATTATCTTGTGATTGACAAATCAAAATAAATAAATAAGAAGCCATCTTTAATGATCAAGTTACTTTATGTAAGGGAAAAAAGGAAAGGGGGGGGAAAGAGAGTGAAAAATTTAAGATTTGAAAAAACAGCCAAAAAAAGTGAATAGTTTGAAGAATAATTACAATATTAGGAAGCAACACAAGAGAGGATTACAGAAGAAAGAATTAGAAGTAGAAAGACAAGGGGGCAAAAAGAGGAGGAAGAAGAGGAGGAAGAAGGAAAGGAAAAGAAGTTATAAAAGACAGAAACAGGATAAAGAAAAACAGGGAAAACGTATAAGGATTGAAAGTATAAGCCTATTTAGAGATAATCAGTAAAAATTTAACTGAAAAAGAGATTCTGCAAAAGATAGTATTCTACATAAGATAGTATTGTTATATTAGAAATAGAAATAATTTTAGAAAATATGAAACAATGTATGATTAAAATGATGGATAAAATACTTATGGTAATGCAGTGGAATGTTTGTTAATAAATAAATGAAATTAGGATAATTAAATGAAATTAGGAAAGGATGGGAACATTTTAATTGTTATGATTTATAAAAATATAAGTGAAGAGAAATATATATAAAAAAAGAATTAATTATGGAAAGTTTATAAGTATTCCCAAGGAAGTACGATATTCAATTGAAAAGAATTGTTAAAGACGTTAAGATTCTAACTAATATTAATGATAGAATTCAATTGGAATGGAATGAGTGTTTTATTTACTATTGTTATTTATATATATATGTTTCAATTTCATATTATCTTTTCTCATGAAAAAATTTTCCCCTGTAGTTACTAATTGGAGTATGACACCTATATCTATCTATCTATCTATCTATCTATCTATCTATCTATCTATCTATCTATAAAGGTATCATACTCCAATTAGTAACTACAGGGGAAAATTTGTTTAATGAGAAAAGATAATATGAAATTGAAACAGGACAGACAAAAGTATAAATATAATGATTACAAAGACATTGAAACTTAGAAAAAATATATATAATTGAATTTAGGTATGAGAAAATTAAAAATAAAGTTGAGAAAACCAAGGGAGGGGAAAAATGATGGAGAAAATATTAAAATAGTAATAAGATATGGAATAGAACACAAAGATGAATATGAAATTGAGTTTGTGTTTGTATGGAGAAGTGATAACCCAGGATCATGATATTCTCAAAAAAAGATGTTTTATTGTATTATGTTTTTGTGAACGCCCAAATAAAATTTATATTAAAAAAAATTAGAAATCATCATGTCTACATTACACCACTGTAAGCATGCAAACATACAACCTAATGGAATTTCCGAGAAACTCAGAAGGAAATTCACTTGACTGTACAATTTGATCTTTTTCTCTGACCTTGTTATTATTTTCATTTCTCTTTTGCTTTAAAGGTAACAATGGACAGGAGGATCAAGATTCCTGTAAACCATTCCAAGTGATGACTGCTAAAGATGGAATGGAGAAGTTTGTAATTCAAACGGAATTCGAAAGCCATGAGAGAAACCAGTCAAATAATTGGAATCAGGAAATTTCATCTTCCACTGATGTTCCTATGCAAGACTTTCTTGCCGGGGAAGAGAAAATAAAGAAAAAGTATATTGGGAAAAGTGTGAAGCCAATGAAAGCTAAACTACAAGTAAAAGAATACTATTTAAGCCAAAACAAAGCAGAAGATGCTATAAGAAGACACAACAGACAAAATTACGATGAGACATTCATTCCTTTTCTTGGAAATAAGTTCCTTATATCTCAAAAAGTGATTGACACAAAAGAGAAGCCTTATAAATGTTTGGAATGTGGAACATGTTTTAGAACAAGCAGGCAACTTACTTCCCATGCAAGGATTCATACTGGGAAGAAGCTCTACAAATGCAGAGAGCTTGATACCACGTTCAGAAGATGGAGTAATCTTATTTCCCATAAAATGATCCACTCAGGAGAGAAACCATATAAATGCATTGAGTGTGGAAAGACCTTTGCTTACAACAGTAGACTTACTATCCACAAAAGGTTCCACACAGGCGAGAAGCCATTTAAATGCATGGAGTGTGGAAAGAGCTTTGCTGAAAGAGGTAATCTTATTTCCCATAAGATGATCCACACATGGGAGAAGCCGTATAAATGCACGGAGTGTGGAAAGTCCTTTGCTTACAACAGTAGACTTACTATCCACAAAAGGCTCCACACAGGCGAGAAGCCATTTAAATGCATGGAATGTGGAAAGACCTTTGCTCAAAAATGTACTCTTATTACCCATAAGGTAATTCACACAGGGGAGAAGCGGTATAAATGCATGGAATGTGGAAAGACCTTTGCTTATAATAGTGGACTTACAATCCACAAAAGGATCCACACAGGGGAGAAGCCATATAAATGCTTGGAGTGTGGAAAGACCTTTGCTCTGAACAGTAGACTCACTATCCACAAAATGATCCATACAGGAGAGAAGCCATATAAATGCATGGAGTGTGGGAAGACCTTTGCTCAAAGTGGTCATCTAATTTCCCATAAGATGATCCATACAGGGGAGAAGCCATATAAATGCACTGAGTGTGGAAAGACCTTTGCTCAGAGCAGTGGACTTAGTTACCACACCAAGATCCACACAGGGGAGAAGCCATATAAATGCATGGAGTGTGGAAAGACTTTTGCTCATAAAAGTGACCTAAGAATACACAAAATGATCCACGCAGGGGAAAAACCATTTAAATGCATGGAGTGTGGAAAGACTTTTGCTCAAAGAAGGAGTTTTATTTCCCATAAGATGATCCACACAGGGGAGAAGCCATATAAATGCATGGAGTGTGGAAAGACCTTTGCTCAAAGTGGTCATCTCATTTCCCATAAGATGATCCACACAGGAGAGAAGCCGTATAAATGCATGGAATGTGGAAAGACCTTTGCTCAAAAATGTACTCTTGTTTCCCATAAGGTGATCCACACAGGGGAGAAGCCATATAAATGCATGGAATGTGGAAAGACCTTTGCTCGAAGAGGTACTCTTATTCGACATAAGATGATCCACACAGGGGAGAAGCCATATAAATGCATGGAATGTGGAAAGACTTTTGCTCGTGGGAGTTGTGTAAAAATACACAAAAAGATCCACACATCAGAGAAGCCATTTAAATGCATGGAATGTGGAAAGACCTTTGCTCAAAGCAATAACCTTAAAATACACAGAAGGATCCACACAGGGGAGAGGCCGTATAAATGCATGGAATGTGGAAAGGCCTTTGCTCAGAGTGGTGGACTTAGGTACCACAACAAGACCCACACAGGAGAGAAACCATATAAATGCATGGAGTGTGGAAAGACCTTTGCTTACAACAGTACACTTACTGTCCACAAACGGCTCCACACAGGGAAGAAGCCATTTAAATGCATGGAATGTGGGAAGACTTTTGCTCGAAGAGGTCAACTTATTCTACATATAATGATCCACACAGGGGAGAAGCCTTATAAATGCATGGAGTGTGGAAAGACCTTTGCTCGAAGATATCATCTTATTTCCCATAAGATGAGCCACACAGGGGAGAAGCCATATAAATGCATGCAGTGTGGAAAGACTTTTGCTCAGAGTGGTGGACTTAGGTACCACAACAAGATTCACACAGGAGAGAAACCATATAAATGCATGCATTGTGTAAAGACATTTGCTCGGAAGTATGGTCTTACTTGCCACAACAAAATCCACACAGGGGAGAGGCCATATAAATGCATGGAATGTGGAAAGAGCTTTGCTCAGAATAGTAATCTTACTTCTCATAAAAGGATACATGCACGGGAGAAACTATATAGCAATTCCACTTAAGAGTTATATACCACAATGATTTACCACACACTATAAGCAGTTTACAAAGTCGGCTGATGGTCCCCAGCAATCTATCTATCTTTACCCATCTCAGAAGGATGGGAGCTGAATCAACCATGAGCCTGTCAGAATCAAACTCCTGGCTGTGGGCAATTAGCCTGTTAGTGCATTCTAAACTCTGACCCACCATGTCTCTATAGATTTTTATGTGTATGTTGTGCCTTTCTGATCCAAATGAGACAAGATTGAATCCAACAAATTGAAATTTAATATAGAGAAAAGTAAGATTAATATTAATATGGAGAAAAGTAAGATATCATCCTTGGCTGTTTATACAGAGGCATAGAATCAAAACCACATGAAATATTAGTAGCGTTTCATAAAGCCTTAGTAAGACCACACCTGGAATACTGCAACTATTTTGGGTCATCACATTACCAAAAATATGTTGAAACTTTGGAAGAAGTGTAAAGAAGAGAAGCTAAGCTGAAGGCATGAAGACTAAAACAAGAACGGTTATAGGAACTGGGCATGGTTAGTCTAGTGAAGAGAAGGACCAGGGGAGGCAGGATAGCAGTCTTCTAATATTTGAGAAGCTGCCACAGAGAGGAGGGTTCAAGCTATTTTCCAAGGCAGCTGAATGCCAGAAAAGGAATAATAGATGGAAACTGATCAAGGAGAGATTCAGCCTAGAAATAAGGAAAAGTTTTCTGACAGAACAATCAACCAATAGAACAGAAGATTCCTTCAGAAGTTGTGGGAGCTTCATCACTGCTGGCTTTCAAGAAGAGATTGGACTGCCATTTGTTAGAAATGGTGTAGGATCTCCTGCTTGAGCAAGCGGTTGGACTAGATGACCTACAAAGTCCCTTCCAATTCTGTTCATCTAATTTTTCCCCAAACCTCCAGAAGGCAAGATAAACAATGGATGGAAACTAATCCAGGAGAGAAGCAACCTGGAGCTTTCTTCCAGTGAGGACAATTAACCAGTGGGACAGCTTGCCTTCAGATAGTGTAGGTGCTTCATCGCTGAACATTTTTAAAGAAGAGACTGGACAGTTACATGTCTGAAATGATATAGGATCTCCTGCTTGAGCAAGGGGCTGGACTAGAACAGCTCCAAGTTCCCTTCCATTCTGATTTTGATTTTGTATCCTCAATCCCTTCTTGTGCTTTTTTAGGTAAGTAGGAGGTTTTAAAAGAAAAATGAATATCAGTGGAGTTTAAGGTTATCATTTGGCTTGAAAGTGATGTGTGGATGCCAATATTTAAGCTGTGGAGATCGCAAGAAACTTTTCTTTGGTGAGTATATCCACTAGAGCAGAGTTGTGGTCAGAAATGCATTAATCCTGAATCCCTTACTATTTTCAAATTTTCTTAGTTTTCTTATATTGTAGAAATCTACCTTTCCACCATGCTTCTTCACATTATATAATGCAAGTTAAATGAGAACAGAAACCATAAGGAGAATGGGGTTGTTGTGATGCTGAATTAAAGAATGGAACTCATAGGCTCTTTGTCCTAATTTTGTGGTGATCTTTCCTTACCTTCCCTCATGTTGCCCAACTCTGGACATAATCATATCAATATCTTTTTTTCTAAAAGTGATGTCTCCAGAACTGGACACAGTATTTCAAATGGTGTATCACTAAAGTGGGTTAAGACCTCCTTGATGTTGATACATCTAGTGATGCATCCCAGAATTTTGTTTGCCTTCACAGCTGCCTGGCCACACAGTTTACTTATTTTGCAGTTTTTTTTTAGTGCCATAGTTGTGTTGCTGCTTGAACTCATTTACTAAAATGCAAGAGCTGTAGCATTGTGGAAATATGTATAAATTTGTGTATCTTCCGAACATTCTCCACACGTGGAGCGTTACAACAAGTAGTTTTATTAAATCAGTAGTAGGAAATGTGGATGCATATTAAGTTCCCATAGCTAGGCAGCCTACTCAATCCTTGATTTACAGTGATTTATTATGCAAACATTGGAAGTCACACAGGCAATGAATGATATTTCTGACTACTTATCCCTCCTTCTCTCACTCCTCCCAAATTAGGCATACTCCAGGGAATCGGAGTGAAAATCACTCCAGTGTGCTAACATTGCAAATGATCAATCAAGAAGGAAGATCTTTGGTGATAAATGGGGACCAAAATAACACGAAATTAAGAAGA
This sequence comes from Hydrophis major, assembly GCA_033807585.1. Classification (NCBI taxonomy): domain Eukaryota; kingdom Metazoa; phylum Chordata; class Lepidosauria; order Squamata; family Elapidae; genus Hydrophis; species Hydrophis major. Next base: position 18,712,542 of record CM066329.1, read on the forward strand.
CTATTCAATTCAAATTCAAAAAACTATTTCAGTCCTTCCTGTAGAAACATGTAGAAATGCATGTTTCGGCTGAAGCCATGGGTGACCAAGCAGGCTGACTCCTCTGCGGCATCTCGGCAGACTCTACTTTGGCCCCAGGCTCTCGAGGCTCCTCCAATCGAACCCCTCTGGCTGTTCTTCCAGGCCCTGGCTGTATGATGCCATGTGGAACCTCCAAGTCCCTGACTCATCCAGGCTCTGATGCTCTCTGGATGGTGGTGATAACTGGCTTCCTCATCATCATCGGGAAGTTCCATACTCAAAACCTTGGCACTTGAAGTCTTCCTTCACCCGGCACAGGTCCCTAGTGGCCAGCCATTTGCTGTGAGTTTTTGGCTAGGTGCCCACCAATCAGAAGGGCTCCGGTGCTGCTTCGCCCACCTGCTGGGTGTCCAAGGGAATCTGCAGGCTCTCCAGGAGGCCAGCACAGTAGTTATCCACTTCATTTCCCTTTTTCCCCATTCTGTTGTGTTCCCTGAGTGTTCTTGTTCCTTGGGTAGACTGGGTGAGCAAAGTTGTGTTTCCTGTATTGGAGGCTTTTAGTGCGGCTTGGCTCTGGGTAAACAGACGGCTATCATTTATTAGGAAGCATGAATAGAAGAGATGACTCCACCAGACTGTCAATGATCTGGAAGCCTGCACTCACAAACAAAAAAATTTCCACACCACAAGCCAAGCAAACAACTGGCTACAAACAGACCCAATACCTCCAACTTAAACACACCCCAACCAGGCACCCAGATGAACCTAGCTTCCTAATAAATGAAAGCCATCTGTTTACCCAAAGCCAAGCTGCAATAAAAGCTTCCAATACAGGAAACAATGTTGCCAGCCAATCAAGACCAAAAAAAGCTACAAAACAGACAGAAGATATTAGAAACACCAATCAAGCAGAACACAGCAAACTCCAAGACCAATAAACACAGACCAAGACTCCCAACCAATCAGGATGAAGAAAAAACCATTCTGGCACAGGGTAGGCTAGCACCAAATTTAAAACAAAAACGGCTGTGAAAGCCTGACTCACAGACTAACAAAATACAGAAGTCTAATGATGGCAGATGAGATTCTGCCAAAACGTTGCTACAACTTTAAAAGCACAACTACAACGACGTGGGAAAATACCCGAACAAAGTGGAATACCAAACATACATACATGCACACATACACACACACACATATAGACATACATACAAATATGGGCAAATGATATTTTTCAAACATTAGGGCCATATTTTTGTCTTTTTGTGGTTTGTCATAACATTAAGGTAACTCAAAATTAAGTATCGGTGATGATATTACTTGCTAAACATGCATAAAATTCTCTTTTTCTTCATTGCATTGAAAATTGGTAACAGACTAAAGTGTTTGGATAGCCCTGAGTGGGGGGATATATTTCAGCTCCTGCTTGGTTTGAGCTGATTTTTTTTCAAATATGGATTATTAAATTTTCTGTGTCAAACTGGAGAAAAAAGGAAATACTTAAAAAATCAAGGGTCATCTCTACAACCACTTTTCCATCCTTTTAAATTCTTTGCCTTGCTCTCTGTAGCTAATCACTTTGTGTATCATTGTCAATTCCAAATCTGGTTGAATATTTTCTTTTCATTTATGGTCTAATGGTATATCCCTTCCTTAAATTCTCCAAGGGGCTTAAGCTACCTAGTCTCATTTGTTGAGGTAAATTTCCGACTCAATCCTGTAAAAATGGTTCCCCCCCCCCATCATAGTTTAGATTTATATTCCTTTTTCACCATCTTCCTTTTCTTTCATCAGAAGAAGCTGGGGGGGCCTCTGCCCATTCTGTTCTCCCCTTTGCTGTGAGATTGAGCAAATAATTTGAGAAAGGCAGCTGCACGTATTGACTTAAAGAAATAAAAAAAAATAAAATCATTTTCCTGATTGTGGCCTTCCTGCGTGGGTCCCATCTGCCTCCCCTTCAGGCAGGATATCCCAACAACCGAAAGACACAACCTGAGTTTCCAACAGAGGCTCCTGGTCCTCATCTTCTGACTGCCCGGCTGTTTCTGACAGGATTTGGACTCTTTTGAGGCCTCCCATAATCTCTGCGGAGCCTTCAAGACAACTGTTCTTGAGGGAAGCAAGTTTAAATCCTCCAGAGATTTTTCTCATTCTCCTCAGACGGTTCCGCCAAGGGAAGGGAAGTCCCGGCGCTTCGCCATTGATCCACTGGAGGGCAAACGTCACAGTTAGTTTGGGGGGGAGGGAGGCCGAGACGGAAGTGACGTCACAAACGCTTGCCGCTCTAGGAACTGACACTCGCTCTGTTTAACGCCTGGGGCTCCGCAGACGGCAGAGAGGCTGCGGAACACTGGCGGTGAGAGATCCAAACGTCCCCGGGGTTGGGGGGCTAGGCGGTTCCCGGACAAAGGGAGGCGGAGGAGGGAGAGACCTGCGCCCTGCCCACCTCCGCCTTTAACCCTGGATTCCATACTCTCCAGCCACCCTCTCCACGCAGGGGGAACCGGGCAAGGTGGGAAGGGCAGGAAGGCGGCCGGGATCGGGGGTCCCTTCCCGTCCCGTGTCCAGGGAAGAGCCCAAGTGGGGGGGGAGAGATGAGGATCAGCCTTGCGGAGGCGCAGCAGGAAAGGAGAGAAGCTGGGCGAGGAGGAGGCAGGATTCGCAGCCGGCTCCCGGAGAGACCGATCCTGTTTCCGGAGGGGGAGAGAAGCGGGGCTGCCTCCTTCCTGGCCTTGCTCAGGGGGACTTGGGCCCTGTGCTGGGATGACCCTCTTGGGGCTCAGGGCAGGTTGGGTGAAGGTTGTTCAGGGACTGAATTCCACTTTCTAATTCTTGGCTGGTTGGTTTTTCTTTCCATCTCAGATACAGAAACTTGAGGCTACTTGAAATCTTTGCAAGCCAAAATTTTGTCTTGGGTGAAAAAAAGAGCGGAATAAGTTGCAGGGATCCGTCCTGTGGCCCCAGAAATGGTCCTGTGAAGGAAAAGGCATTAGGAGATCCACAAGAGTGTTTGGACCCATTTGGAGTTGCTCTGCAGGAAAGAGAAAGGATGGAGACACACCAGTTTGTAAAGGAGGAAACTAGGAAAGGCCCTCCAGCTGTTCAGCCTGGGAAGGATGGAGAGATCTGGACAAGACCTAGGGAGGAGATCCTGGAAGAGGAAACCATCCTCCCTTCAGAAGTTCAGCCCTGGAACTTCATCCAATGCCAGGAGGCTGAGGGTCCCCGAGGACTTTGCAGCCGGCTCCATGATTTGTGCAGGCAATGGCTGAGACCAGAAAAGCACACCAAAGCTCAGATGTTGGACCTGGTGGTTCTGGAGCAATTCCTGGCTCTTCTGCCCCCTGAGATGGAGGGCTGGGTGCGGGAGTGTGGAGTAGAGACCAGCTCCCAGGCCGTGGCCCTGGCTGAAGGCTTCCTCCTTAGTCAGGCGGAGGAGCAGATGAAGCAGGTCCAGTTGCAGGTGAGACACTTCAGGGAGCTCAAAAGAGAATAGAGAATGTGTTTGAATACTTCACCCCTACTTCCCAAACTTCTCTGACATTCATGATATGGGGCAAAGTCCCACCAATTTTTGTAGGACATTGTTCCATTGTTTTCTCATTCAACTACACTGATGGATATTGGGGGCTTTGAGGTTGTGTTCCCCAATTTATGTTGTGTGGATGTACATTAATTCTGCTTCTTTTTTCCTTCCTCTGATTTGAAGTGCTGCACTATGGAGATCAGAGATCCTGAGGGAAAGAAGAATCCATCAAATCCCCCTCAGGAACTATTTTTCAGGAGGATCCCTTGGGAAGATCAAAATCTGGACACCTCAGGAGGTAACAGAAGATCCTTCAATTACCTATCTGCCTTACATTCTCTCTCTTTTCTCTTCTATACAATACCTTCTATTTATACTTTTTCACACTAAGAAGTGTAGTGTGAGCCTCCTCCTGGGAAAGGTAGAGATTGAGGTCCACCTGAAGGGGTGCATGAGGAATTTGCGGATTTTCTGGAAGATAAAATTGCTCAACTTCATTCCCTGTTAGATGCCGGCGTGGTTGCTGGTCTGGTGGAAGTTCTTGAGGCAGGTTGTTGCTGTGTTATCTGGGAACGGTTGCTCCTGAGGAGGTGGACAGGGTCCTTGGAAGTATGCGTGCAAGCATCTGTGTTTTAGACCCATGTCCCTCCTGGCTTGTGAAAGTTTCTTGGGAGGTGATAGGTGAGTGGACTCTGGTGATGATTAATGCTTCCCTATAGGGGAGGATAGTGCCCCAGCACTTTAAAGAGGCTGTGATCCACCTTCTTCTTAAGAAGCCATCGCTGGATTCCGATCTGTCTCCAATCTTTCTTTTTGGGGAAAGTGGTTGAGAAGGTCATTGCGTGGCAGCTCCAGAGGTTTCTTGATGAAATGGATTATCTAGACACCTACCAGTCAGGATTCAGGCCTGAATTTGGGACAGAAACGGCATTGATCATGAATTTGGATGATCTCTGGCGAGAGCAGAATCAGAGTAGCACATCCATCCTTGATCTTCTTGACCTTTCGGTGACTTGATACCATCCAGTATGGTACTCTCCTGGGGCAGCTTCGGGGGATGGGAGTAGCAGGCCTTGTGCTATCCTGGCTCATCTTCTTCCTCTGCAGCTGCTCTCAGTCAGTGTTGATAGGAGGGGAGAGATCCAACCTTTATCCATTTCTTTGCCGTGTTCCACAGGGCTGAGTACTCTCTCTGCTCCTGTTCAACATTTATATGAAGCTGCTGGGTGAGCTGATGATATTCAGCTGTATGTCTCGGCCTATGGTGAGTGAAGCAATGCTGAGTTCTCCCTCCCGCAGTTCCTGGAGGCTGTTAGGGGCTGAATGGAGAGCAATGGGTTGAAACTAAATCCTGGCAAGACCAAGTGGCTCTGGGTTTGGGGTTTGTTGGCCAAGGGAGAATTGCCACCTGGTCTTGGATGGGATGACACTAGCCCAAACAGATCCTGTGCGTAAACTGGGGTTCTCCTGCTCATGATTCTTGCTCAAAGAGCAGGTAATGGTTGTGGCCAGGAGGGCCTTTCCGCCACTAAGGGCTGTGCGCCAGTTACGCCCCTTCCTGAACTGACAATCCCTACTCACAGTCACTCATGCCCTAGTCACTTCTGTCTTGACTATTGCAATACGCTCTACATGAGGCTACCCTTGAAGAGCATCCAGAAGTTCCAGTTGGTTCAAAACGCAGCGGCTTGCATGGTTTCGTGCAGACCCCGGTGTGCACATGTGTCACTTCTCCTGCAGGAGCTGCATTGGCTGCCAATTTGCTTCCAGGTGCAATTCAAAGTGCTGGTTGTTGCCTTTGAAGCCTTTTATGGCATGGGACCTGATTATCTGAGGGACCCTCTCTTACTAGTTACATATACACTATCCACCAGAGCAGGGAGGCAGGGAATGTTTCATGTTCCATCCTCCAGGGAGATGGATCTGGTGAGAGCCAGAAGAAGGGCCTTCTCCATGGCGGCTCCCTCTCTCTGGAACATCATCCCCCAGAGATTAAAATGGCCCCCAGTCTAGCACTCTTCTGGAAGATGTCGAAGACCGGGTTCTGCCAGTGGTCCTGGGGAACGCAGAGCGGTATGGAGTCCCTTAAATGGCTTATGTGAGGTGCTGTCACCAGGATGGGGTGGGCGGGGGTGATTTTATTATTTTATTGTATTATATAATTCTCCTTTTGTTAGTTTTATTGTTTTATAAGGGTTTGATATTTTGTAAGCTGCCTTGAGTTGCCATGTGCGAATAGGCGGCATTTAAATTGTCTAAAATAAGTACAATATTTTGTTAATTATTTATTTTGAAATTATTTATTCCTTACAGATGAACAAAATATGAAATTTTATGGTTTTTATGACAACGATCAAACAGCAGTTGAAGCTCTAAATCAAGTAAGAAAGGGAAAAGTTTTTAGATTTGTATTCTCTCTTCAGGAAGTGAAGTGGTTGTGCAGAGTGCTCTCTCCTTCTATTTTCCCCTTGTTTGGACTGGATTATTTTTGTGTCCTCCCACAACATGAAGAGCAGGTTCAAGTTGCTGTCATTCAACATAGCTTCCTCTGGTTATATTGTTCTACTAGGTACTCCTCCAACTTTGTGTTTACCAGAATCATTTCTTTTAACGTCCTTCAAGAATTAGGAATAAATGTATCACAGTGGCAGGAACTGTTAGACCCTGTTCTTTGTGTAATTTATCAACCTCGTAAGGTACAGATTAACAGAATTGGAAGGGTCATCTAGTCCAACCCACTACACCATTTCTGAGAGTTGGCAATCTAGTCTCTTCTTGAAAGCTCCCAGTGATGAAGCTCCCACAACTTCTGAAGGAAACTTCTGTTCCATTGGTTGATTGCTTTCACTGTCAGCAAAGGTCTCCTTATTTCCACGTCGAATCTCTCGTTCAGTTTCTATCCATTATTCCTTGCCTGGCCTTCAGATGCTTTGGAAAATAGTTTGACTGCCTCGTCTCTGTGGCAGCCCCTCAAATATTGGAACACTGCTATCATGTTTCCTGAGGTCCTTCTCTTCACTAAACTAGCCATGCCCAGTTCCTGCAACTGTTTATCGTATGTTTTAGGCCTCCAATCCCCTAATCATCTTGGTTGTCTTCTTTCTAGAATCTCAACATCTTTTTTACATCATGGCAACCAATACTGGCTTCAATATTCCTAAGTGTGGTCTTACCAAGGCATTATAAAGTGGTACTAACATTTCATGGGATCTTGATTCTATTATCTCTCTCTTAATGCAGCCTATTATTCTGTTGGGTATTTTTGGCAACTGTAGCACACTGCTGGCTCACATTTAAGCAATTGTCCACTATGACGCCAAGATCCCTGTTCCACTTACTACTTTTGAGCCAGGTACCACCTATTCTTTGCCTGTGAATTTGGTTTTTCTTTCCTAAATGTAGTACATTATATTTCTCACCATTGAATTTCATTTGGTTAGAAGGTGCCAATCTGCCAATCCTTCTACACTGCTCAAAAAAATAAAGGGAACACAAAGGTAAGACATCCTAGATCTGAATGAATGAAATATTCTTATTAAATACTTTGGTCATTACATAGTTGAATGTGCTGACAATAAAATCACACAAAAATTATCAATGGAAATCAAATTTAGCAACCCATGGAGGTCTGGATTTGGAGTTACACTCAAAATTTAAGTGGAAAAAAACACTACAGGCTGATCCAACTTTGATGTAATGTCCTTAAAACAAGTAAAAATGAGGCTCAGTAGTGTGTGTTGCCTCCATGTGCCTGTATGACCTGCCTACAACACCTGGGCATGCTTCTGATCAGGTGGCAGATGGTCTCCTGAGGGATCTCCTCCCACACCTGGACTAAAGCATCCCCCAACTCTTGGACAGTCTGTGGTGCAACATGGTGTTGTTGGATGGAGCGAAACATGATGTCCCAGATATGCGGCCCCCTAAAGAAATGCCACCATACACCATTACTGACCCACTGCCAAACCGGTCATGCTGGAGGATGTTGCAGGCAGCAGAACGTTCTCCACAGCATCTCAAGACCTGTCACTTCTGTCACATGTGCTCAGTGTGAACCTGCTTTCATCTGTGAAGAGCACACGCGCCAGTGCAAATTTGCCAATCTTGGTGTTCTCTGGCAAATGCCAAACGTCCTGCATGGTGTTGGGCTGTGAGCACAGCCCCCACCTGTGGATGTCAGACCCTCATACCACCCTCATGGAGTCTGTTTCTGACCGTTTGAGCAGCCACATGCACATTTGTGGCCCACTGGAGGTCATTTTGCAGGGCTCTGGCAGTGCTCATCCTGCCCCTCCTTACACAAAGGTGGAGGTAGCAGTCCTGATACTGTGTCGTTGCCCTCCTATGGCCTCCTCCACGTCTTCTGATGTACTGGCCTGTCTCTTGGTAGCATTTCCATGCTCTGGACATGACGCTGACAGACACAGCAAACCTTCTTGCCACAGGTCGCATTGATGTACCATCCTGGATGAGCTGCACTACTTAAGCCACGTGTGGGTTGTAGACTCTGTCTCATGCTACCACTAGAGTGAAAGCACCACCAGCATTCCAAAGTGACCAAACCATCAGCCAGAAAGTATAGGAACTGAGAAGTGGTCTGGGTCACCACCTGTGGAACCACTCCTTTATTGGGGATGTCTTTCTAACTGCCTATGCTTTCCCCCTGTTGTCTATTCCATTTGCACAACAGCATGTGAAATCGATTGTCAATCAGTGTTGCTACCTGTGGACAGTTTGATTTCACAGAAGTGTGATTGACTTGGAGTTACATTGTGTTGTTTAAGTGTTCCCTTTATTTTTTTGAGCAGTGTATATCTCGAGCCTATCTTGTGGAGTGTTGGTATTCCTTTCAATTTGGTCTTGTCTGCAAATTTAATGAGTTCCCCTTCTATCTTGTCTAATCATTGATGAAATTGAACAGATCTTGCAAATCTTCCTGTTCTTTTTTTCCCTGTTCAGGAGAATCTTGTGTCTTTCGAGGAGGTGGCTGTGTATTTCTCGGAGAAGGAATGGTCTCAGCTGGATCCTGACCAAAAAGCGCTGCATTCGGAAGTCATGCTTGAAAACCATAGGAACGTGGTCTCTTTGGGTAAGAGTTTTCTTGTCCCAAATCAGACATTTCAAGAAGACAGATTATAGTTATTATTTATTAAAAAACCACTAATCAGATATCATCTCCCTGAAGAGAAAAGGAAAATATCTGGCCTTCTAGTATTCCAAGAAAGGAAAGAATGAATGTCTCTTTGCTTAGATGCTTTTGGGCCATTTCTTATCAGTATTTTTCCATTTCTATTTGAACTTATCTGTGGAGGCTGAGAAGGATGGGGTGTGCTTTTAATTGTATTCTGGAAGTCATGCGAGAAGAATGTGTTGTCATTTCTCCCCCTTTCACACTCAGGCCATCGAAGAGCATTCTCCCAATCCAATTCAAGAACAAAGTCCTCATGAATTGTGAGTCATAGCATCCTCTGGTACAGGTGATCTCCGAGTTATGATAGTTCACTAAGCGACCATATCAAGTTACGACCTAGCCCCCTCCAAAGTACTTAAGACTCAGTCCTGAAATTAAAAATGCTGCAGCATCACAGCTGTCATTCACACTTACAAATGACAGCAGAGGGGCTGCAACAAAATCACCCTATCTATAATCCGACCTCATTCTGCCGTGACTGACGTTGGAACGATGTAGCGAGCCATCAGTTCTTTTTTTAAAATAAATACTTTATTCAGTTTTGAAAATTTAAGAACATAAAACTTTATACATCAATGTATCAACATCAAGACATCTTTTACATTTCCTTATCTTTCTATATATATATTCTTCGTTATTCCATTACCATTGCATATTTCTTTCATTATTTAGCTTCAAATTAATATATAAATAAATATAGAGAAATATAGCTATAAGTATTTCCATAGTTTCTTATTCTTATTCTTTACTTAATTGCCATTTTGATTTCTTTTTATCCTTAAACCATACCAGGTGTCCCAGATACTATAATATGTCAAATCTTCTTTATCTCTTAATTTCATTGTTAGCCTGTCCCATCTCTGCACAATCTTTTTTTTTTATAACAACACCCTCTGGTGGTAGATCTTCCTGCTTCCAAAATTGTGCATAAGAAATTCTAGCGGCTGTTAAAATGTGTAACATAATATTCTCTTTTTTATTATATTTTTCTGTTATTATGCCTAATAGAAATAGTTCTGGTTTGGGTTCAATTTTCTGTTGTATTATTTCTAGCCACAATCGAATTATGTTCCAATACTTCTTGACCTCTGGGCAGGTCAACCACATATGAAAATAAGTACCTTTTTCCTTCTGACACTTCCAGCAATTTGCGCTTAGGTTAAACATTTCTGCTAGTCTAGCAGGGGGTAGGTGCCACCTTTAAAACAAATTGATTTAATGACTGTTTCATCTAATTCTCCCCAAAAAAAATTTGTCCAATTTCACCGGTAGTTTGAAAGAGACAGCATTTTTGGTAGTGTGGACATCTTGACTGTCGCAATTTTCTACATTAACGATAACTGTAATTTTCCCCCATATTTCTAATTCTTTTTTAATTTGTGTCATTAACTTATCATAATTATCTTTTTTAATTGATGAACACCTGGTTTAACTAAATGCTTAAATATTTTATTTTTTTGACAATTTGCATTCCCAATTTTTCTTCCAATTCTTTTTTTTGTTCATCTTTGTTTTGTTTTTATTTAAGTCCCACAGCACTGCCAAATTCTTCTATTTCTTTTTTTAATTCTACTCCAATGTCCTCCAGACTCTCCAAGAAAGATACTATATCGCCAGCGAAGGCATGTACTTTATAATGCTCCTTTCTAATTAAAGCCCCTTTAATTTCTTTATTTTTCCTAATATTCTCCAATAAATTCTCTCATGTAAGGATAAAGAGTAGCAGTGACAATGGGCATCCCTGTCTTACTCCCTTGTTGATCTTAAATGTTTCTGTCCTATCACCATTTAGTATTATGCTAGCCGCCTAGATCGAATAGATTGCCCAAATTGTTTTGATAAATTTGTCGCTGAAATCCATACTTTTTAATTGCTATATAATGAACTGCCAATTGACATTATCAAACGCTTTTTGCACATCGAGGAAGACCATTGCCATCTGCTTTCCAGGGTGTGCCTCATAGTATTCTAATATGTTCATTACCATTCTAGTGTTATTTTTAATCAAAGGTCTCTGCTGAAATTTACCCACCCAATAAATCTTAAGATTTCTCCTAATTCCTCCTGATTATTCCTTAACTCAAAACACTTTGAGTGAGATTTGCATATATATAGATAATTGTAAAGAAACAGATGTTTTCTAGATATTTTCAAAGCTTTCAGGGCTCATCAATTTAGAAATCATGTCTATATCACACCACTGTAGAAGGCAAGTGTTCAACATAATGGAATTTCGGAAAAATTCAGAAGGAAATTCACTTGATTTTGTGCAGTTTGATCTATTTCTCTAACGTTGTTATCATTTTCATTTCTCTTTTGATTTGAAGGTAACAATGGACAGGATAATCAAGATTCCTGTGAACTGTCCCAAATGATCACTGCTAAAGATGGAATGGAGAAGTTTGGAATTCGAACGGAATTCAAAAGCCATGTGAAAAACCAGTCAAATAATTGGAATCATGAAAGCTCAGTTTCCACTGATGCCCAGCAAGAGGAAATAAGGAAAAAATATAATGGGAAAAGTGTGAAGCCAATGAAAACTAAACTACAAGTAAAAGAACACTATTTAAGCCAAGACAATGGAGAAGATGCTATGAGAAGACACAATAGAAAAAATTACAATGAGACATTCATTCTTTCTCTGAGAAATAAGTTCCTTACATCTCAAAAAGTGATTGATATGAAAGAGAAGCCTTATAAATGTTTGGAATGTGGAACATGTTTTACAAAAAGTAGGCAACTTACTTCCCATGAAAGGATTCACACTGCGGAGAAGCTCTACAAATGCAGAGAGTGTGGTATCACATTCAGAAGACGGAATAATCTTATTTCCCATCAAAGGATCCACTCAGGAGAGAAACCATATAAATGCACGGAGTGTGGAAAAACCTTTCCTCAAAGTGGTCATCTTATTCACCATAAGACGATCCACACAAGGGAGAAGCCGTATAAATGCATGGAGTGTGGGAAGACCTTTGCTCAAAGTGGTCATCTTAGTTCCCATATGATAATCCACACAGGGGAAAAACCGTGTAAATGTATGGAGTGTGGAAAGACCTTTGCTCGAAGTGGTCATCTTAGTTCCCATATGAGAATCCACACAGGGGAAAAGCCGTATAAATGCATTGAGGGTGGAAAGACCTTTGCTCAAAAAGATAAACTTATTTGCCACAAGATGATCCACACAGGGGAGAAGCTGTATAAATGCATGGAGTGTGGGAAGACCTTTGCTCGAAGTGGTAATCTTAGTTCCCATATGATAATCCACACAGGGGAAAAACCATATAAATGTATGGAGTGTGGAAAGACCTTTGTTCAAAATGGTCATCTTAGTACCCATATGATAATCCACACAGGGGAGAAGCTGTATAAATGCATGGAGTGTGGGAAGACCTTTGCTCAAAAACGTAATCTTATTTCCCATATCATGATCCACACAGGGGAGAAGCCGTATAAATGCATGGAGTGTGGGAAGACCTTTGCTCAAAGTGGTCATCTTCGTTCCCATATGATAATCCACACAGGGGAAAAACCATATAAATGTATGGAGTGTGGGAAGACCTTTGCTCAAAGAGGTAATCTTATTCGACATAAGATGATCCACACAGGGGAGAAACCGTATAAATGCATGGAATGTGGAAAGACCTTTGCTCGTAGCAGTTGTCTAAGAATACATAAAACAATCCACACAGGGGAGAAGCCGTATAAATGCATGGAATGTGGGAAGACCTTTGCTCAGAGAGGTGGACTTTGGTACCACAACAAGATTCACACAGGAGAGAAACCATATAAATGCATGCATTGTGGAAAGACATATGCTGGGAAGTATGGTCTTACTTGCCACAACAAAATCCACACAGGAGAGAGGCCATATAAATGCATGGAATGTGGAAAGAGCTTTGCTCAGAATAGTATTCTTACTTCTCATAAAAGGATACATGCTCGGGAGAAACTATATGGAAATAGCAATTCCACTTAAGACTTATAAACCACAATGATTTACCACACACTATGAGCAGTTTACAGAGTCAGCCTATGGTCCCCAGCAATCTATCTATATTTACCCATCTCAGAAGGATGGGAGCTGAATGGATGATCACTTAAGCATGAATCACCTGTATGCAGCAGCAGCCAAAAAGCTAATATCATCCTTGGTTATTTAAACAGAGGCAGAGAATCAAAACCACATAAAGTATTAGTAGCGTTTCATAAAGCCTTAGTAAGACCACACCTGGAATACTGCAACTATTTTGGGTCATCACATTACCAAAAATATGTTGAAACTTTGGAAGAAGTGTAAAGAAGAGAAGCTAAGCTGAGGGCCTGAAGACTAAAAGAAGAATAGTTACAGGAACTGGACATGGCTAGTCTAGTGACGAGAAGGACCAAGGGAGACAGGATAGCAGTCTTCAAATATTTCAGATGCTGCCACAGAGAGGAGGGTTCAAGCTGTTTTCCAAGGCACCCGAATGCCAGAGAAGGAATAATAGATGGAAACTGATCAAGGAGAGATTCAACCTAGAAATAAGGAAAAGTTTTCTGACAGAACAATCAACCAATAGAACAGAAGATTCCTTCAGAAGTTGTGGGAGCTTCATCACTGCTGGCTTTCAAGAAGAGATTGGACTGCCATTTGTTAGAAATGGTGTAGGATCTCCTGCTTGAGCAAGCGGTTGGACTAGATGACCTACAAAGTCCCTTCCAATTCTGTTCATCTAATTTTTCCCCAAACCTCCAGAAGGCAAGATAAACAATGGATGGAAACTAATCCAGGAGAGAAGCAACCTGGAGCTTTCTTCCAGTGAGGACAATTAACCAATGGGACAGCTTGCCTTCAGATAGCGTAGGTGCTTCATCACTGAACATTTTTTTAAGAAGAGACTGGACAGTTACATGTCTGAAATGATATAGGATCTCCTACTTGAGCAAGGGGCTGGACCAGAAGAGTTGCAAGTTCTCTTCCAGCTGTATTCTGATTTTGATTTTGTATCCTCAATCCCTTCTTGTGCTTTTTTAGGTAAGTAGGAGGTTTTAAAAGAAAAATGAGTATCAGTGGAGTTTAAGGTTATCATTTGGCTTGAAAGTGATATGTGGATGCCAATATTTAAGCTGTGGAGATCGCAAGAAACTTTTATTCAATGAGTATATCCACTAGAGGAGAGTTGCGGTCAGAAATGCATTAGTCCTGAATCCCTTACTATTTTCAAATTTTCTTAGTTTGCTTATATTGTAGAAATCTACCGTTCCACCATGCTTCTTCACCTTATGTAATGCAAGTAACATGAGAACAGAAACCATAAGGAGAATGGGGTTGTTGTGATGCTGAATTAAAGAATGGAACTCATAGGCTCTTTGTCCTAATTTTGTGGTGATCTTTCCTTGCCTTCCCTCATGTTGCCCATCTCTGGACATAATCATATCAATATCTTTTTTCTAAAAGTGAGGTCTCCAGAACTGGACACAGTATTCCAAATGGTGTCCCACTAAAGTAGGTTAAGACCTCCTTGATGTTGCATCTAGTGATGCATCCCAGAATTTTGTTTGCCTTCACAGCTGTCTGGCCACACAGTTTACTTATTTTGCAGGGGGGGGGGGGGTTAGTGCCATAGTAACTTTTTTCACACAATTGTGTGAAAAAAAAGTGCTGCTTGATCACATTTACTGAAATGCAAGAGCTGTAGCATTGTGGAAACATTTATAACTTTGTGTATCTTCTTTTTTTTTTTCAATATTTTAAACATTCCTTTTAATATTTTGTTAAATTTTAAAGTCTATCATTACTAAACATTTCAATATTTTAATCTTTTATTAATTCTTATAACATTCTAGTTTTCTATTTCTAATACAAATACTACAATACTATCTTGTGTACCTTGCAGAAACTTCTTTTTAAAAGAAATTATACATTACCCTTTATCCCTAAAAAAAATCCTTTTTTCCCATCTTGTTTCATACCTTTGTGGCTTTCCCCCCCCCCTTTTCCCTTTCTTTCTTATCCCACCTGGCCTTTTTACCCCCCCACCCCCACCTTCCGCCTTTTTAGCTTCCCCTCTCTGCTGTATTCCTTGTTTACTGACATTGTGTTGATTTTGCATCTTATTTTTCTCTTTCTTGAGTGGTTTTTTAAGTCTTAAGTCCTTCATTTTCTTTCCTCTCTTTCTCCTTTCTTTCTTAATTAAGTTTTGAGATTCATTGAAGGTGGCTTCTTCTTCTTCTTCTTCTTCTTCTTCTTCTTCTTCTTCTTCTTCTTCTTCTTCTTCTTCTGTTTCCTCCATCTGTTGTTTTTGCTGATAAATAGCAAGCGCCATTTCTAAAAAAAGGAAGGCTTCTTTCACAGCGTCCCTGCCTTCTTTTTTTATTTTTCCATATTCCTTTCTAAGTTGATCAGCAGGTAAACCCATTGTAAATCTTTTCTTTATTCTTCTTCTTAAAACAACCAAGATGTTTCAAAAGTTAAAACAGTTCCCCAAAGTCCCAGAGACATCAATCAGTCCAAACAAAGCACAAAGTTCTCACTTTCTCTTCCTGGGGTAATATCAATAGAAGGGAAAAGAAAAAAAGCCCAATCTATATCTTAAAGCCTTATTGCAATTAATTTCTAGTCTCAAAATCTTCAAGGTATCTCCTCCAGCAAGATCTTAATATTTTTTTTTGTCCTCTCCCTTCCCACTTATAACAAACAGCCAAGTTTTTACCTTTTATAAAAAGACAGGTTTCTCAATGGCCATTTGTTGATTCCATAGGGAAGGAGAGTAAACTTTCCCTTTCAGCACCTCAAATTTGCCGCTTGTGATTCTCCTTTGGAAACAAAGTATCATTCAAAAATAGTCATAGTTTTCAGGATGTTAGGCGTCTCTTAAAGTCCTGGGTCAGCCAAAAAACTTTCTCTTGTAAACTTTCTCCCCTCTTCCTCCAACTTTGTGTGTCTTCTGAGCATTCTCTACACATGGAGCATTAGAACAAGTAGTTTTATTAAATCAGCAGTAGGAAATGTGGATGCATATTAAGTTCCCATAGCTAGGCAGCCTACTCAATCCTTGATTTACAGTGATTTATTATGCAAACATTGGAAGTTACACAGGCAATGAATGGTATTTCTGACTACTTATCCTCCTTCTCTCACTCCTCCCAAATTAAGCATACTCCAGGGAATCGGAGTGAAAATCACTCCAGTGTGCTAACATTGCAAATGATCAATCAAGAAGGAAGATCTTTGGTGATAAATGGGGACCAAAATAACACAAAATTAAGAAGGCTATTCAATTCAAATTCAAAAAACTATTTCAGTCCTTCCTGTAGAAACATGTAGAAATGCATGTCTCGGCTGAAGCCATGGGTGACCAGGCAGGCTGACTCCTCTGCGGCATCTCAGCAGACTCCACTTTGGCCCCAGGCTCTCGAGGCTTGTCCGATAGAACCCCTCTGGCTGTTCTTCCAGGCCCTGGCTGCATGATGCCATGTGGAACCTCCAAGTCCCTGACTCATCCAGGCTCTGGTCCTCTCTGGATGGCGGTGATAACTGGCTTCCTCATCATCATCGGGAAGTTCCATACTCAAAACCTTGGCACTTGAAGTCTTCCTTCACCCGGCACAGGTCCCTAGTAGCCAGCCATTTGCTGTGAGTTTTTGGCTAGGTGCCCACTGACCAGATGGGCTCCGGTGCTGCTTTGCCCACCTGCTGGGTGTCCAAGGGAATCTGCAGGCTCTCCAGGAGGCCAGCACAGTAGTCATCCACTTCATTTCCCCTTTTTCCCCATTCTGTTGTCTTCCCTGAGTCTTCTTGTTCCTTGGGTAGACCGGGTGAGCAACGTTGTGTTTCCTGTATTGGAGGCTTTTAGTGCAGCTTGGCTTTGGGTAAATGGACGACTATCATTTATTAGGAAGCATGAATAGAAGAGATGACTCCACCAGACTGTCAATTATCTGGAATCCTGCACTCACAAACAAAACAATGTCCACACCACAAGCCAAGCAAACACCTGGGCACAAACAGACCCAATACCTCCAACTTAAACACACCCCAACCAGGCACCCAGATGAAACCTAGCTTCCTAATAAATGATAGCCGTCTGTTTATCTAAAGCCAAGCCGCACTAAAGGCGTCCAATACAGGAAACAATGTTGCCAGCCAATCAAGATTAAAAAAATCAACAAAACAGACAGAAGATATTAGAAACACCAATCAAGCAGAACACAGCAAACTCCAAGACCAATAAACACAGACCAAGACTGCCAACCAATCAAGATGAAGAAAAAACCATTCTGGCACAGGGTGGGTAGCACCAAATTTAAAACAAAAACGGCTGTGAAAGCCTGACTCACACACTAACAAAATACAGAAGCCTGATGATGGCAGATTAGATTCTTCTGAAACATTGCTACAACTTTAAAAGCACAACTACAATGATGTGGGAAAATACCCGAACAAAGCGGAATACCATACATACATACATGCACACATACACACACACACATATAGACATACATACATATATGGGCAAATGATATTTTTCAAACATTAGGGCCATATTTTTGACTTTTTGTGGTTTGCCATAACATTAAGGTAACTCAAAATTAAGTATCAGTGATGATATTACTTGCTAAACATGCATAAAATTCTCTTTTTCTTTCCTGCATTGAAAATTGCAGTGTTTGGATAGCCTGGAGTGGGGGAATATATTTCAGCTCCTGCTTGGTTGGAGCTGGTTTTTTTCAAATATGGATTATTAAATTTTCTGTGTCAAACTGGAGAAAAAAAGAAATACTTAAAAAATCAAGGGATACCTCTATAAGCACTTTTCCATCCTTTTAAATTCTTTGTTTTGCTCTCTGTAGCTAATCACTTTGTGTATCATTGTCAACTCCAAATCTGGTTGAATATTTTCTTTTCATTTGTGGTCTAATGGTATATCCCTTCCTTAAATTCTCCAAGGGGCTTAAGCTACCTAGTCTCATTTGTTGAGGTAAATTTCCGACTCAATCCTGTAAAAATGGTTTCCCCCCCATCATAGTTTAGATTTACATTCCTTTTTCACCATCTTCCTTTTCTTTCATCAGAAGAAGCTGGAGGGGCCTCTGCCCATTCTGTTCTCCCCTTTTCTGTGAGATTGAGCAAATAATTTGAGAAAGGCAGCTGCACGTATTGAATTAAAGAAATTTTAAAAAAAAATCATTTTCCTGATTGTGGCCTTCCTGCATGGGTCCCATCTGCCTCCCCTTCAGGCAGGATATCCCAACAACCGAAAGACACAACCTGAGTTTCCAACAGAGGCTCCTGGTCCTCATCTTCTGACTGCCCGGCTGTTTCTGACAGGATTTGGACTCTTTTGAGGCCTCCCATAATCTCTGCGGAGCCTTCAAGACAACTGTTCTTGAGGGAAGCAAGTTTAAATCCTTCAAAGATTTTTCTCATTCTCCTCCTGAACAGGAAAGGGAGGAAGACGGAGAAAGTGCCGCTTCTGGAGACGTCGAAGCCTTTGTCGGGCAGGGAGCCATTGAGAGGAGCCTTTCTCCCTACTCCAAGGCCATCATCCCCACCTTCTCCCTCCCCCTCAGACACGGTCTTCTTTCCCGCCCTTTCTACAATCCTGGCACTTTGCAGCACCTCCACCAGGGGGAGCCCTCCACCAAGGGAAGGGAAGTCCCGGCGCTTCGCCATTGATCCACTGGAGGGCAAACGTCACAGTTAGTTTTGGGGAAGGGGGGGAGGCCGAGACGGAAGTGACGTCACAAACGCTTGCTGCTCTAGGACCTGGCACTCGCTCTGTTTAACCCCTGGGGCTCCGCAGCCGGCAGAGAGGCTGCGGAACACTGGCGGTGAGAGATCCAAACATCCCCGGGGTTGGGGGGCTAGGCGGTTCCCGGACAAAGGGAGGCGGAGGAGGGAGAGACCTGCGCCCTGCCCACCTCCGCCTTTAACCCTGGATTCCATACTCTCCAGCCACCCTCTCCACGCAGGGGGAACCGGGCAAGGTGGGAAGGGCAGGAAGGCGGCCGGGATCGGGGGTCCCTTCCCGTCCCGTGTCCAGGGAAGAGCCCAAGTGGGGGGGGAGAGATGAGGATCAGCCTTGCGGAGGCGCAGCAGGAAAGGAGAGAAGCTGGGCGAGGAGGAGGCAGGATTCGCAGCCGGCTCCCGGAGAGACCGATCCTGTTTCCGGAGGGGGAGAGAAGCGGGGCTGCCTCCTTCCTGGCCTTGCTCAGGGGGACTTGGGCCCTGTGCTGGGATGACCCTCTTGGGGCTCAGGGCAGGTTGGGTGAAGGTTGTTCAGGGACTGAATTCCACTTTCTAATTCTTGGCTGGTTGGTTTTTCTTTCCATCTCAGATACAGAAACTTGAGGCTACTTGAAATCTTTGCAAGTCAAAATTTTGTCTTGGTTGAAAAAAAGAGCGGAATAAGTTGCAGGGATCCATCCTGTGGCCCCAGAAATGGTCCTGTGAAGGAAAAGGAATTTGGAGATCCACAAGAATGCTTGGACCCATTTGGAGTTGCTCTGCAGGAAAGAGAAAGGATGGAGACACACCAGTTTGTAAAGGAGGAAACTAGGAAAGGCTCTCCAGCTGTTCAGCCTGGGAAGGGTGGGGAAATCTGGAGAAGACCTAGGGAGGAGATCCTGGAGGAGGAAACCATCCTCCCTTCAGAAGTTCAGCCCTGGAACTTCATCCAATGCCAGGAGGCTGAGGGTCCCCGAGGACTTTGCAGCCGGCTCCATGATTTGTGCAGGCAATGGCTGAGACCAGAAAAGCACACCAAAGCTCAGATGTTGGACCTGGTGGTTCTGGAGCAGTTCCTGGCTCTTCTGCCCCCTGAGATGGAGGGCTGGGTGCGGGAGTGTGGAGCAGAGACCAGCTCCCAGGCCGTGGCCCTGGCTGAAGGCTTCCTCCTTTGTCAGGCGGAGGAGCAGATGAAGCAGGCCCAGTTGCAGGTGAGACACTTCAGGGAGCTCAAAAGAGAATAGAGAATGTGTTTGAATACTTCACCCCTACTTCCCAAACTTCTCTGACATTCATGATATGGGGCAAAGTCCCACCAATTTTTGTAGGACATTGTTCCATTGTTTTCTCACTCAACTACACTGATGGATATTGGGGACTTTGAGGTTGTGTTCCCCAATTTATGTTGTGTGGATGTACATTAATTCTGCTTCTTTTTTCCTTCCTCTGATTTGAAGTGCTGCACTATGGAGATCAGAGATCCTGAGGGAAAGAAGAATCCATCAAATCCCCCTCAGGAACTATTTTTCAGGAGGATCCCTTGGGAAGATCAAGTTCTGGACACCTCAGGAGGTAACAGAAGATCCTCCAATTACCCATCTGCCTTACCTTCTCTCTCTTTTCTCTTCTATACAATACCTTCTTCTATTTATACTTTTTCACACTAAGAAGTATAGTGTGAGCCTCCTCCTGGGAAAGGTAGAGATTGAGGTCCACCTGAAGGGGTGCGTGAGGAATTTGCGGATTTTCTGGAAGATAAAATTGCTCAACTTCATTCCCTGTTAGATGCCAGCGTGGTTGCTGGTCTGGTGGAAGTTCTTGAGGCAGGTTGTTGCTGTGTTATCTGGGAACGGTTGCTCCTGAGGAGGTGGCAGGGTCCTAGGGAGTATGCGTGCAAGCACCTGTGTTTTAGACCCATGACCCTCCTGGCTTGTGAAAGTTTCTTGGGAGGTGACAGGTGGGTGGACTCTGGCGATGATTAATGCTTCCCTATAGGGGAGGATAGTGCCCCAGCACTTTAAAGAGGCTGTGATGGAGAGCAATGGGTTGAAACTAAATCCTGGCAAGACCAAGTGGCTCTGGGTTTGGGGTTTGTTGGCCAAGGGAGAATTGCCACTTTTGGTCTTGGATGGGGTGACACTAGCCCAAACAGACCCTGTGCGTAAACTGGGGGTTCTCCTGCTCATGATTCTTGCTCAAAGAGCAGGTAATGGTTGTGGCCAGGAGGGCCTTTGCGTCACTAACGGGTGTGCGCCAGTTACGCCCCTCCCTGAACTGACAATCCCTACTCACAGTCACTCATGCCCTAGTCACTTCTATCTTGACTATTGCAATACGCTCTACATGAGGCTACCCTTGAAGAGCATCCAGAAGTTCCAGTTGGTTCAAAACGCAGCGGCTTGCATGGTTCCGTGCAGACCCCGGTGTGCACATGTATCACTTCTCCTGCAGGAGCTGCATTACCTGCCAATTTGCTTCCAGGTGCAATTCAAAGTGCTGGTTGTTGCCTTTGAAGCCTTTTATGGCATGGGACCTGATTATCTGAGGGACCCTCTCTTACTAGTTACATATACACTATCCACCAGAGCAGGGAGGCAGGGAATGTTCCATGTTCCATCCTCTAGGGAGATGCATCTGGTGAGAGCCAGAAGAAGGGCCTTCTCCATGGCGGCTCCCTCTCTCTGGAACATCATCCCCCAGAGATTAAAATGCCCCCCAGTCTAGCACTCTTCTGGAAGATGTCGAAGACCGGGTTCTGCCAGTGGTCCTGGGGAACGCAGAGCAGTATGGCGCCCCTTAAATGGCTTCTGTGAGGTGCTGTCACCAGGATGGGGTGGGCGGGGGTGATTTTATTATTTTATTGTATTATATAATTCTCCTTTTGTTAGTTTTATTGTTTTATAAGGGTTTGATATTTTGTAAGCTGCCTTGAGTTGCCATGTGCGAATAGGCGGCATTTAAACTGTCTAAAATAAGTACAATATTTTGTAAATTATTTATTTTGAAATTATTTATTCCCTACAGAGAAACAAAATATGAAATTTTATGGTTTTTATGACGACGATCAAACAGCAGCTGAAGCGATAAATCAAGTAAGAAAGGGAAAAGTTTTTAGATTTGTATTCTCTCTTCAGGAAGTGAAGTGGTTGTGTAGAGTGCTCTCTCCTTCTATTTTCCCCTTGTTTGGACTGGACTATTTTTGTGTACTCCCACAACATGAAGAGCAGGTTCAAGTTGCTGTCATTCAACATAGCTTCCTCTGGTTATATTGTTTTACCAGGTACTCCTCCAACTTTGTGTTTACCAGAATCATTTCTTTTAACGTCCTTCAAGAATTGGAAATAAATGTATCACAGTGGAAGGAACTGTTAGACCCTGTTATTTGTGTAATTTATCAACCTCGTAAGGTACAGATTAACAGAATTGGAAGGGTCATCTAGTCCAACCCACTACACCATTTCTGAGAGTTGGCAGTCTAGTCTCTTCTTGAAAGCTCCCAGTGATGAAGCTTCCACAACTTCTGAAGGAAACTTCTGTTCCATTGGTTGATTGCTTTCACTGTCAGCAAAGGTCTCCTTATTTCCACGTCGAATCTCTCCTTGTTCAGTTTCTATCCATTATTCCTTGCCTGGCCTTCAGATGCTTTGGAAAATAGTTTGACTGCCTCGTCTCTGTGGCAGCCCCTCAAATATTGGAACACTGCTATTATGTTTCCTGAGGTCCTTCTCTTCACTAAAGTAGCCATGCCCAGTTCCTGCAACTGTTCATTGTATGTTTTAGGCCTCCAATCCCCTAATCATCTTGGTTGTCTTCTGTGCACTCTTTCTAGAATCTCAACATCTTTTTTACATCATGGCAACCAATACTGGCTTCAATATTCCTAAGTGTGGTCTAACCAAGGCATTATAAAGTGGTACTAACATTTCATGGGATCTTGATTCTATTATCTCTCTCTTAATGCAACCTATTATTCTGTTGGGTATTTTTGGCAACTGTAGCACACTGCTGGCTCACATTTAAGCAATTGTCCACTATGACGCCAAGATCCCTGTTCCACTTACTACTTTTGATCCAGGTACCACCTATTCTTTGCCTGTGAATTTGGTTTTTCTTTCCTAAATATAGTACATTATATTTCTCACCATTGAATTTCATTTGGTTAGAAGGTGCCAATCTGCCGATCCTACTACACTGCTCAAAAAAATAAAGGGAACACAAAAGTAAGACATCCTAGATCTGAATGAATGAAATATTCTTATTAAATACTTTGGCCATTACATAGTTGAATGTGCTGACAAAAAAATCACACAAAAATTATCAATGGAAAGCAAATTTAGCAACCCATAGAGGTCTGGATTTGGAGTTACACTCAAAATTTAAGTGGAAAAAAACACTACAAGCTGATCCAACTTTGATGTAATGTCCTTAAAACAAGTAAAAAATGAGGCTCAGCAGTGTGTGTTGCCTCCATGTGCCTGTATGACCTCCCTACAACGCCTGGGCATGCTTCTGATGAGGTGGCAGATGGTCTCCTGAGGGATCTCCTCCCACACCTGGACTAAAGCATCCCCCAACTCTTGGACAGTCTGTGGTGCAACATGGTGTTGTTGGATGGAGCGAGACATGATGTCCCAGATGTGCTCAATTGATTCAGGTCTGGAGAAAGGGCGGACCAGTCCATAGCCTCAATGCCTTCGTCTTGCAGGAACTGTTGACACATTCCAGCCACATGAGGTCTAGCATGGTCGTGCATTGAGAGGAACCCAGGGCCAACCACACCAGCATATAGACTCATAAGGGGTCTGAGAATCTCATCTTGGTACCTAATGGCAGTCAGGCTACCTCTGGCGAGCACATGGAGGGCTGTGCGGCCCCCTAAAGAAATGCCACCATACACCATTACTGACCCACTGCCAAACCGGTCATGCTGGAGGATGTTGCAGGCAGCAGAACGTTCTCCACAGCATCTCAAGACCTGTCAGGTCTGTCACGTGCTCAGTGTGAACCTGCTTTCATCTGTGAAGAGCACACGCGCCAGTGTGCAAATTTGCCAATCTTGGTGTTCTCTGGCAAATGCCAAACGTCCTGCATGGTGTTGGGCTGTTAGCACAACCCCCACCTGTGGATGTCGGACCCTCATATCACCCTCATGGAGTCTGTTTCTGACCGTTTGAGCAGCCACATGCACATTTGTGGCCCACTGGAGGTCATTTTGCAGGGCTCTGGCAGTGCTCATCCTGCCCCTCCTTACACAAAAGTGGAGGTAGCAGTCCTGATACTGTGTCGTTGCCCTCCTATGGCCTCCTCCACGTCTTCTGATGTACTGGCCTGTCTCCTGGTAGCACTTCCATGCTCTGGACACTATGCTGACAGACACAGCAAACCTTCTTGCCACAGGTTGCATTGATGTACCATCCTGGATGAGCTGCACTATTTAAGCCACGTGTGGGTTGTAGACTCTGTCTCATTCTACCACTAGAGCGAAAGCACCACCAGCATTCCAAAGTGACCAAACCATCAGCCAGAAAGCATAGGAACTGAGAAGTGGTCTGTGGTCACCACCTGCAGAACCACTCCTTTATTGGGGATGTCTTGCTAACTGCCTATGCTTTCCCCCTGTTGTCTATTCCATTTGCACAACAGCATGTGAAATTGATTGTCAATCAGTGTTGCTACCTAAGTGGACAGTTTGATTTCACAGAAGTGTGATTGACTTGGAGTTACATTGTGTTGATCTTGCAAATCTTCCTGTTCTTTTTTTCCCTGTTCAGGAGAATCTTGTGTCCTTCAAGGAGGTGGCTGTGTATTTCTCGGAGGAGGAATGGTCTCAGCTGGATCCTGACCAAAAAGCGCTGCATTCGGAAGTCATGCTTGAAAACCATAGGAACGTGGTCTCTTTGGGTAAGAGTTTTCTTGTCCCAAATCAGGCATTTCAGAAAGACAGATTACAGTTGTTATTTATTAAGAAACCACTAATCAGAAATCATCTCCTCGAAGAGAAAAGGAAAATATCTGGCCTTCTGGTATTCCAAGGAAGGAAAGAATGAATGTGTCTTTGCTTAGATGCTTTTGGGCCATTTCTTATCAGCATTTTTCCATTTCTATTTGAACTTATCTGTGGAGGCTGAGAAGGATGGGGTGTGCTTTTAATTGTATTCTGGAAGTCATGTGAGAAGGTGTTGTCATTTTCCGCTTTTCACACTCAGGCCATCGAAGAGCATTCTCCCAATCCAATTCAAGAACAAAGTCCTCATGAAGTGGGAGTCATAGCATCCTCTGGTACAGGTGATCCCCGAGTTATGATAGTTCACTAAGCGACCATATCAAGTTATGACCTAGCCCTCTCCAAAGTACTTAAGACTCAGTCCTGAAATTAAAAATGAAATTAAAAATGACAGCATCACGGCTGTCATTCACACTTACAATGACAGCAGAGGGGCTGCAACAAAATCACCCTATCTATAACCCGACCTCATTCTGCCGTGACTGACGTTGGAACGATGTAGCGAGCCATCAGTTCTTTTTTTAAAATAAATACTTTATTCAGTTTTGAAAATTTAAGAACATAAAACTTTATACATCAATGTATCAACATCAAGACATCTTTTACATTTCCTTATCTTTCTATATATATATATTCTTCGTTATTCCATTACCATTGCATATTTCTTTCATTATTTAGTTTCAAATTAATATATAAATAAATATAGAGAAATATAGCTATAAGTATTTACATAGTTTCTTATTCTTATTCTTTACTTAATTGCCATTTTGATTTCTTTTTATCCTTAAACCATACCAGGTGTCCCAGATATTATAATATGTCAAATCTTCTTTATCTCTTCATTTCATTGTTATCCTGTCCCATCTCTGCACAATCTTTTTTTTTTTTTAATAACAACACCCTCTGGTGGTAGATCTTCCTGCTTCCAAAATTGCACATAAGAAATTCTAGCGGCTGTTAAAATATGTAACATAATATTCTCTTTTTTATTATATTTTTCTGTTATTATGCCTCATAGAAATAGTTCTGGTTTGGGTTCAATTTTCTGTTTTATTACTTCTAGCCACAATCGAATTATGTTCCAATACTTCTTGACCTCTGGGCAGGTCAACCACATATGAAAATAAGTACGTTTTTCCTTCTTACACTTCCAGCAATTTGTGCTTAGGTTAAACATTTCTGCTAGTCTAGCAGGGGGTAGGTGCCACCTTTAAAGCAAATTGATTTAATGACTGTTTTATCTAATTCTCCCCAAAAAAATTTGTCCAATTTCACCGGTAGTTTGAAAGAGACAGCATTTTTGGTAGTGTGGACATCTTGACTGCCGCAATTTTCTACATTAACGATAACTGTAATTTCCCCCATATTTCTAATTCTTTTTTAATTTGTGTCATTAACTTATCATAATTATCTTTTTTAATTGATGAACACCTTGGTTTAACCAAATACCTAAATATCTTATTTTTTTGACAATTTGCATTCCCAATTTTTCTTCCAATTCATTTTTTTGTTCATCTTTGTTTTGTTTTTATTTAAGTCCCGCAGCACTGCCAAATTCTTCTATTTCTTTTATTAATTCTACTCCAGTGTCCTCCAGACCCTCCAAGAAAGATACTATATCGCCAGCGAAGGCATGTACTTTATAATGCTCCTTTCTAATTAAAGCCCCTTTAATTTCTTTATTTTTCCTAATATTCTCCAATAAATTATCTCATGTAAGGATAAAGAGTAGCAGTGACCATGGCCATCCCTGTCTTACTCCCTTGTTGATCTTAAATGTTTCTGTCCTATCACCATTTAGTATTATGCTAGCCGCTTAGATCGAATAGATTGCCCAAATTGTTTTGATGAATTTGTCGCTGAAATCCATACTTTTTAATTGCTATATAATGAACTGCCAATTGACATTATCAAATGCTTTTTGCACATCGAGAAAGACCGTTGCCATCTGTTAGGGATAACATTGTTTACCCTAACTGGTTTAGGTAAAATAATAACTAAGTAATCATAGTTTGTACGTTAAAGTGTCTGCAACTTTAACTGTGGGACAGTGATTAAGGGAGTGGTTGTGAAAGCACTTTAAAAGAAGCAAGTCTGCAGCTTGCTCTCTCTCTGGCTTTGATGATCCCTGATTACTGCAAGGACTCAAGACTGCATTGCTCGAACGGGAGAGAAAACAAAGGACTGACTTGTAAGTGAACTGACATAGGATATTCTAAACGGACTTTGCTAACTGAATATCCCTGAATGGACTGACTAAATGATACATGACTATTGGACTGTTATTTTGACTATGCTATAAACTCATAATGGAATAAACTATATTTTTGATAGCACAAGCGTATCTGTTATTTTTTACTGTATGTTAATAAACATACAAGCTTAGCTCACTCATTTATCTGTGTGCCTATCTGACTAACGCTGCACATTCTGTTTAGCTTGTCTCCCTAACCCTGGTTGGGGAAACCAGGCTTAACACTGGTTATGGGCCCAGAGGCTGCAAAGTCAGTTTAACTAGGATAAAACAGATTTATGTAAAAGTGAGAGTTTGTGTTGTTATACATTACAGTAAACAGACAGCTGTGTTTTATTAATTATAGTTTTATATCCATATAAGAAAACATGGCACAAGTCAATCTACAAAGTTTGTCCCTTATGTCCAAGCTGGATGGAACAAACTATGTATCATGGTCTATGAAATGTAGTCTGCTTCTACGAAGAGAAGGTTTGTGGAACATAATTGAAAATCCACCAAACGTAGAAGAATGGGATCCAGAGGATGAGGAAGATAAATTAAAGATAGAAGAATTTATGCACAAAAATCAACAAGCTATTTGCATTATTGCTTTAACTTTAATTATTGCTTGTTTATATCCACGGAGAGAAAACGGCTGTTGGGTGTTGGCAGAAGCTGAAGAGGATTTATGTTCGAGATAATGTTGGTGCTCACATAAATCTAACACGGAAACTTTTCAGTACACATCTCCGGACAAATGATGATATGCTGAGTCATTTGAAAACTATGCAAAGCATTTTTCAAGAACTGCACGAGAAAGAGCTTATTTTCTCTGAACAACACCAAGTCTACATAATTCTATCTTCCCTTGATGAATGTTATGATAACTACGTAACTTCACTTGAAATTTTGCCAAAGGAAAGTTTAACTTTAACTGATATAACTGGCAGATTGATTGAAGAGGCCAGAAGAAGGCTTGAAAGAGATCATTTAAGGAGGCAGCAACCTCAAAAAGAAGATAATGAATCTCCTACTGCATATGCAATTAAAAAGTGCTTTAATTGTGGAGGAAGAGGACATTTGGCAAGATTTTGTAAAAAGGCAAAGCGCCAGAACGCTGGCCAGAATACTAAAATTCATCAAAAGATAAATAAAAATTTAGAGTTAGCCATGTATAGTAACGAAGCTGTAAAAAATAATTTATGGGTGGTTGACAGTGGAGCATCACATTGTATAACAAATGATAACAAAAATTTTATTAAAATGTCCCAGAGTACACAGCAGATATCGTTAGCCAATGGCTGGAAACTGAAAGCTAAAGGTCAAGGTATAGCATATTGTTCTTTTATAAAAGAGAATGTAAAAATGTTATATGTACCACAACTTAAGTTTAATTTAATTTCAGTTAGAATTTTGGTTAAACTAGGATATGTAGTTACATTTAGGGGAGATAACTGCATAATTGAGAAAGAAGATAAGAAAATTACTGCATCTTTAAGAGGTGAATTATATGTGTTAAATGATGATGGTTTAAAGCTGGCTAAAATGGTTTATGAAAATAAGAAACCTCATGATGAATGTATTCACTTGTTACATCGAAGGCTAGGGCATTTAAATTTTAAAATGCTTAAGAAAACTGTTGAATTATCTAAGGGAATAAGTTTAAAACCTTGTAATAAGTATTTGCAATGTAATACTTGCAATCAAAGTAAGGCCAGGGTCACACCTGCTAATAGAGTTGATGGATTTACTACCAAAGAGCCTTTAGAGGT
Organism: Hydrophis major; assembly: GCA_033807585.1. Classification (NCBI taxonomy): domain Eukaryota; kingdom Metazoa; phylum Chordata; class Lepidosauria; order Squamata; family Elapidae; genus Hydrophis; species Hydrophis major. Next base: position 18,741,004 of record CM066329.1, read on the forward strand.
AGTATTTGCAGATTTAATAGGTCCGAAAAAACCAAGTGAAGGAGGAGCTCGTTACATACTAAGTATAATGGACCATTATTCTAGATATGGGTTTTGCTATTTAATGAAAAGCAAAACTGAAATGTATCAAAATCTCTTTAATTGGATTAAATTTGCTGAAAGGAAAACTAAAAAGAAATTAGTAACTCTTATAACAGATAATGGTACGGAATTTACAAATAATAAATTCCAGAACAGACTAAGAATGTTAGGTATTCAACATAAAATGTCTGCACCATATAGGCCACAACATAATGCCTTTATAGAGAGAAGAGGCCAAACATTACAATCAATGACATGAACTATGATGTCTGATTCAGGATTACCTGACAATTTGTGGGGAGAAGCAATAATGTGTGGTAATCATATATTAAATAATGTTGTTAATTCAACAACAGGTGAATTACCATTCACACTGTGGCATGGTACAAAACCTGATTTAAGTTACATGCACACATTTGGAGCACCAGCATGGGTGCATATCCCTACACAACTTAGACACAAAGGACAACATAGAGCTAAAAGATTATATTTTGTAGGATATACATCTAATCATAGATCTTATAGATTCTGGGAACCAGGTACATCTAGAGTTTACACCAGTGCTAGTGCAAAATTCCTAGAACATGTAGGATGGAATAGATTAGAGCAAGATTTAAATAATGAAGTAATTATTGAACCCTACAAAAGGCAGAAAGAACAGACTAGTTATAAGAAGAGTCCAATTAAAGAAGAAGTCCATGAAGAGCAAATAGGACCAGAACAAGAGGAAACAGTTGATCAGGAAGAGTTAGATAATCAAGAAGAGTTAATAAATGAAAGTCCACCTGTAAGTCCTGTAATACCTAAACGTACTACACGTGTAACTAGACCACCTGATAGGTATCAAGCAAGTATAGTTTGCCAAGTAACTAAAGTTCCAACTAGTGTAGATGAACTTAGGATGTATCCTGCTAAGGATCAGGAGAATTGGCAAAAGGCAATGGAAAAGGAACTAAATTCATTAAAGGTAATGAAAGTTTATGAAGATGCCAAATTACCTCCAGGAGAAAAATCCATTGGGTGCAAATGGATATTTAAAGTAAAAACTGGAAATGATGGGACTGTTACCCATAAGGCTAGGTTAGTAGCTCAAGGATTTAATCAAACTGCATCTGATTACGATGAAGTTTTTGCACCAAGTCTTAAAGCAACATCTTTAAGAGCAGCATTAGTGTGGGCAGCTAAGAAAAACTATGTCATTAACCATTTAGATGTAGAAACTGCTTATCTGCATGCACCATTGCAGCACACTATATATTTAAGAAAACCAGTAGGTATAAAAGACAATAAAGTAAATAATAATGATTGTTGGAAACTCAAAAAGAGTCTTTACGGGTTGAAACAATCTGGATTTGAGTGGAACCAATATATTGTGAAAGAGTTAAACAATATAGGTTTTAAATCTGGTTTAGCAGATCCATGTGTGTTTAAAAGAGAAAATAATGGAATGGTGTCATTGTTATTATTTACAGATGATATTGCTTTGATAACTAAGACTAATAATGAAGCTAATGAGATTATATCATTATTAGCCAAAAAGATAAAATTAAAGCATTTAGGTGAAATTAAAAAGTATCCAGGATTGACAATTAACAAAACAAAAAATGGTTTTAAGATATCTCAAGAAGATAAAATTTGCCAATTAATTAAAACGTTTAAAATGGAACTTTGTAAACCGGCAAAGACTCCAATGAGTCAGGAAGTTTGCCAAACTAATGATCAAAGTCCCAAATTTGATAAGTCTATATATCAATCTTTGATTGGTAGCTTATCATATATCAGCAATTGGTCAAGGCCTGATATAGCTTATAGTGTAAATCAGCTGGCACGTTTTAATTTTGATCCACATCAATGTCATTGGCAATCATTAAAGAGAATTTTAAGATATCTTAAAGGAACAATGAACCATGCATTGTATATAGAACCAAAGGGTGATTTGAGTCTTAGTGCCTATGCAGATGCAAGTTTTGCAACTGATATAAACACAAGAAAATCAACATCTGGGATGGCTATATTATTTGGTAAGACACTAATAGGGTGGAGATCAATCAGACAACAGCATATCAGCTTGTCCACGATGGAAGCGGAATTTTCATGTCTGTCATTATTATGCACTGATTTGATTTTGTACAAACAGTTATTATTAGACATGGGTATAACTGTAAAAGATTCCATTATTGTGTACGAGGACAATCAAGCAGCTATAAAATTAGCTACTAGTATTGCTGTAAAAACTAGATCAAAGTATACTGATTTAAGATACTTAAATGTTAGAGAATCTGTAAAGAATGGGCTAATTAAATTGGAATACTGCATGATGGAAGAAAACATTGCAGACCAATTTACAAAAGCTCAAGGAGTAACTAAGTTTAAAGAGAGTTGTAACAAATATGATTTAAAGATGTAAATAGTTATATTTATTATTATTTTCCTAAAAGGGGAGAATGTTAGGGATAACATTGTTTACCCTAACTGGTTTAGGGAAAATAATAACTAAGTAATCATAGTTTGTACGTTAAAGTGTCTGCAACTTTAAATATAGGAATGTAATTAAGGGAGTGGTTGTGAAAGCACTTTAAAAGAAGCAAGACGACAGCTTGCTCTCTCTCTGGCTTTGATGATCCCTGATTACTGCAAGGACTCAAGACTGCATTGCTCGAACGGGAGAGAAAACAAAGGACTGACTTGTAAGTGAACTGACATAGGATATTCTAAACGGACTTTGCTAACTGAATATCCCTGAATGGACTGACTAAATGATACATGACTATTGGACTGTTATTTTGACTATGCTATAAACTCATAATGGAATAAACTATATTTTTGATAGCACAAGTGTATCTGTTATTTTTACTGTATGTTAATAAACATACAAGCTTAGCTCACTCATTTATCTGTGTGCCTATCTGACTAACGCTGCACATTCTGTTTAGCTTGTCTCCCTAACCCTGGTTGGAGAAACCAGGCTTAACACCATCTGCTTTCCAGGGTGTGCCTCATAGTATTCTAATATGTTCATTACCATTCTAGTGTTATTTTTAATCAAAGGTCTCTGCTGAAATTAACCCACCCAATAAATCTTAAGATTTCTCCTAATTCCTCCTGATTATTCCTTAACTCAAAACACTTTGAGTGAGATTTGCATATATATAGATAATTGTAAAGAAACAGATGTTTTCTAGATATTTTCAAAGCTTTCAGGACTCATCAATTTAGAAATCATGTCTATATCACATCACTGTAGAAGGCAAGTGTTCAACATAATGGAATTTCGGAAAAATTCAGAAGGAAATTCACTTGATTTTGTGCAGTTTGATCTATTTCTCTAACGTTGTTATCATTTTCATTTCTCTTTTGATTTGAAGGTAACAATGGACACGATAATCAAGATTCCTGTGAACTGTCCCAAATGATCACTGCTAAAGATGGAATGGAGAAGTTTGGAATTCGAACGGAATTCAAAAGCCACGTGAGAAACCAGTCAAATAATTGGAATCATGAAAGCTCATTTTCCACTGATGTCCAGCAAGAGGAAATAAGGAAAAAATATAATGGGAAAAGTGTGAAGCCAATGAAAACTAAACTACAAGTAAAAGAACACTATTTAAGCCAAGACAATGGAGAAGATGCTATGAGAAGACACAATAGACAAAGTTACAATGAGACATTCATTCTTTCTCTGAGAAATAAGTTCCTTACATCTCAAAAAGTGATTGATATGAAAGAGAAGCCTTATAAATGTTTGGAATGTGGAACATGTTTTACAAAAAGTAGGCAACTTACTTCTCATGAAAGGATTCACACTGGGGAGAAGCTCTACAAATGCAGAGAGTGTGGTATCACATTCAGAAGACGGAATAATCTTATTTCCCATCAAAGGATTCACTCGGGAGAGAAACCATATAAATGCACGGAGTGTGGAAAAACCTTTCCTCAAAGTGGTCATCTTATTCACCATAAGACGATCCACACAAGGGAGAAGCCGTATAAATGCACGGAGTGTGGAAAAACCTTTCCTCAAAGTGGTCATCTTATTCACCATAAGACGATCCACACAAGGGAGAAGCCGTATAAATGCATGGAGTGTGGGAAGACCTTTGCTCAAAGTGGTCATCTTAGTTCCCATATGATAATCCACACAGGGGAAAAACCGTGTAAATGTATGGAGTGTGGAAAGACCTTTGCTCGAAGTGGTCATCTTAGTTCCCATATGATAATCCACACAGGGGAGAAGCTGTATATATGCATGGAGTGTGGGAAGACCTTTGCTAAAAAACGTAATCTTATTTCCCATATCATGATCCACACAGGGGAGAAGCCGTATAAATGCATGGAGTGTGGGAAGACCTTTGCTTAAAGAGGTCATCTTATTTCCCATAAAAGGGTCCACACAGGGGAGAAGCCGTATAAATGCATGGAGTGTGGGAAGACCTTTGCTCAAAGTGGTCATCTTAGTTCCCATATGATAATCCACACAGGGGAAAAGCCATATAAATGTATGGAGTGTGGGAAGACCTTTGCTCAAAGAAGTAATCTTATTTGACATAAGATGATCCACACAGGGGAGAAGCCGTATAAATGCATGGAGTGTGGGAAGACATTTGCTCGAAGTGGTCATCTTAGTACCCATATGAGAATCCACACAGGGCGGAGAAGGCGGAGCTTTGTCGCTGCGATACAGCTGAGATCTCGGAGCTCCGAGATCGCAGCTGATATCTTCGTCGGTCGGTCCCAACAGACCTAAACCGTCTCATAGTGACAGTGACAGTAGGGGGTGCGTTCTGTAGATTCCAGGGACATCGCAAGTCCCTGGTCGATCCAGAAGAAGCCCTTTTACCAACGGCGGAAAGACAGCCATCAAGCTGCTGAAGCTGGGACAGCTCTGGAAGGACAACATAGAAAGAGAAGTGTATCGGCTGGTGAGGATCTTTTTTTTTTTTTGCTTGGGACTTAAGAACACTCTAATATGAGAAGAAATCTGTAAACTTATTGACAAAATTTGACTTAGCAGCGATTTTTTTTTAAGTAATGTCAAAGTGAGGTTCGGCTTTTTATTTTTACTCTTTTTTTTTTCTTTACTCAATTTCTTTTGTGATTTAGTTAACCAGACTAGTTTTTTCTTTTATATTTTTATATTTACTTGCTCTCTCTTTTCCTTTTTGATTGTTTATATTTTTTAAAATAGAGGCCCCCTTTAATATTTTTTTAAAAATATGCATAAATATACATATATACCTTTTTTTTCTTTTTGGCTTTTTTCAGGGGGGAAGAAGGGGGAGTGGTTTGAAGCAACTTTGTAACACTGCCAACGAGAGGCTTGAAAATATTTTGTTTGAAGTTGAGAGTTGGGAAAAAAACTCTTCTCAAGGTTACTGGAAATGATAAGATAGAGGGAAGAGCGCTGGAGGATGTTTATACAGGTGTTCTTTGGGACTTCTATTATTAACTGAATATTTGAAGCTTGGCTTTGAAATTTGTGGAGAAGCCAAATAAGAGCCTTGGATAAATAAAAGGCAGTGTGTGCTTTTTTTTTTCAATCCTTTGTTAATTGTTTTATCCCTCCCCTCCAACCCCACAGCATTTTTTAATATTGATATACTTATTTTTTATTTTACCTCATTTTTATTTTATTTTTTTAAAAGGGGAATTCTCAGAATATTCCTTTTTCGCTTTTTTTTTCTCATAGGGATGTCTGCCTCTTTATTTTTAATTTTTTTTTTTTGGCTATTTTTCATTTTTTGAGGTCTTTCAATTGGATTAAGGTGGGAAGAACCTGAAGAACTCTCTCTTTTTTTTCCCTCTTTTTCTTTGCTTATTACTTTTTGATGTTATTGGGCTTTATTTTGTTTCTTTTTTTCTCTTTATTTTCAATTTTTACTTTTGAATTATAATTGGGTATTTCACAATTGGATTAAGGTCTTGAAGAACCTGAAGAATTTTTTCTTTTTAATTTTGGGCTTTTTACTTATTGGTTTTGTTTTTTGTTTTTTATGGTGTTTTCCTTTTTCTTAATTGGATTATAATTGGCTACCTCACTAATTGGATTAAAAGAGCCGGAAGACCCTGAGCTATCGAAATGAGTAAGAAAATTTTTCCTTCGGGCATCTCAACTTCTGCTCCTGTCTCCCCATCAGCTGGAGGATGACTCGCAACAATGGCGAAGCAAGATAAAGCACAAGTGGATTTAACGATGGTTATGCAAGGAATACAAGAACTTAAAATGAGTATTGAACAAAGAATGGAGAGTATTGACCAAAGAATTGGAAAGATTGATGAAAAATTTGAAAATGTTCAACAAATGATGGTGAAACACGATGAGAGAATCCAAAAAATAGAAGAGAAAGACAAGCAAAGAGATGATACAATTGGAAATATCGATAACAGATTAACAATGGTCAAACAAGAAAAAAGTGGGATGTTGAAGTGGGAGATGGACAGGTCAGAGTTTTATCTTAGATTTCAAAATATCGAGGAAGAAAAAGGACAAAACTTGGCCGCAGTAATGATTGAAATCTTGGCTGGAGTCTTGGAAATAACAGAGGAAAAGATGATGGATGGAGTAGATGAGATATATCGAGTCTTCACAAGATATGCGATGAGGAACCAATTACCAAGAGAGATCCATGTTAGATTCACCAAAAAAACTATTAAAAACTATTATTACAAGTGGTGAGAGAGAAGGGGTTGAAATACAAAGGCAAAGAGATCCTGGTCTTAAAACAAGTACCTAGAAAAGTGAGAGATTAGAAGAGAATATCAATTTTTGACCAAAATGCTATTGAAAAAAAGAGGTGAACTATAGATGGCTTATTCCAGAAGGATTAATGTTTACATGGCAAGGACAGAGACACAGAATTGATTCAATTGTGAAAACAGAAATATTCTACAGGGAATTTTTCTAAAGAAGAGAAATGGAGATAGAAAAAGAGAACATTTTAACTGAATCTGAAGAGGACCAAATGGAGATGGAAAAAGAAGGCGCAATAGGTGGACAAATGGAGATCAAAGAACAACGTGAAATAAGATCCACGAGAGCTGTTAGACCTAAATATAAAGCATAACCATGGGAGAAAAAAAACTGATTTCCATGAATATAAATGGACTGAATTCAGCTACCAAAAGAAGGAAAATTTTTTCACAAATTAGAGAAGCTAAAATTTGATATAATTTGCTTACAAGAAGTACACATTAAAAAACAATATGAACAATTATTGATACGACCAAAGTTAGGGAAAATATTAACTTCTCTGACCCATTGTAAGAAAAGAGGAGTGGTTTTGTACATCAAAGAAACCACTCCAGCCAAACTGATTTATACTGATGAAGATGGAAGAGTATTAATAGTTGAAATAGTGGATAATAATATAAAAACACTCTTGGTTGCAATTTATGCCCTGAATGATAAACAAGAAGAATTCTATAAAAAAATTACATATGAAAATAATTGAACTGGACTATGTTAATATACTTATGATGGGGGACTTCAATGGAATTGTAGACAATAAACTGGACTACACAGCAAAAACAACACGACAAAATAGGAAAACTCCCCCTAAATCCTTTTTCAAAATGATAGATGAATTAAATTTAAAAGATATATGGAGAGAAAGAAATGCTAAAATTCAACAATATACTTTTTATTCAAATAGACATTTATCGTGGTCCAGAATAGATATGATTTGGACATCAACAGAATTGTTATCTAATATTCAAGAAATAAATATTGAAACAAGTACATGGGCAGACCATAATCCAATGACAATTAAATGGAAAGGACAAAAAAGAAGATCTAGATGGACATTAAACAATACTATTCTAAAGGAAAAAGACTTTATACAATGGATGGAAAAAGAATTGGCCTTCTTCTTTAGTGAAAACAAAAAAGAAGATACTTCAATACAGAATGTTTGGGATACAATGAAGGTATATGCAAGAGGATTAATAATTGACTATACAAAGAAAAAGAACATTAGGAAGAGGCAAATGATTAAAGCTCTAGAAGATGACCATAAAAAACTGGAAAAAAAATTACAGAAGAGGCCACAGAAAGAAGATATTAAACTTAAAATGGACATAATTAAACATAAAATGGATCAAGTATAGAAAGAAGAACTGGCACAAAAAATTAGTTGTGCTAAACAGAATTATTTTGAAGATGCAAATAGGCCAGGTAGATGGTTAGCATATAAGCTGAGAAAAGAGAAAGAATCAAGGAAAATATTACAGTTAATAGATGATCAAGGTCAAATTTGTTATGGTAATAAGGAGAAAAAGGCAATCATTCAAGATTTCTGTGGACAATTATATAAACAGGAGGATCTTGACGAGGAAAAAATTAAATAGTATTTACAAAATGCCTAAGATACCAGACGAAACTGGCAAAATGTTAGAAAGTGCTATAACAATGATGGAATTAACCAAAGCACTCAACAGACAGAACAATGGAAAAGCACCAGGACCAGATGGTTTCCCGGCAGAATTTTATAAAACATTACAAGAATCGTTGAGCACTCCACTGTTAGAAGTCATGAATGAAGTTGTGATAAATAAGAAAATACCAAAAACATGGTCAGAAGCTTATATTACACTTATTCCAAAAGAAGGGGTTGACCCATTACAAATTAAGAACTATAGACCTATTTCCTTATTGAATGCAGACTATAAAATCTTTGCTTCAATCTTGGCAGAAAGGCTTAAAAAATATCTAAATAATTTTATTCACTCTGATCAGAATGGATTTTTTTACCAAAGAGACAGATTAAAGACAATAGGGTAATCCTGAACACACTGGAATATTACAAGGCGCACCCTGAAAAACAAATGGCTTTGATATTTTTAGATGCCCAAAAGGCATTTGATAATGTGAATTGGAGATTTATGTTATTATTATTGGAACAGATGGGCTTTGCTAGAAAATTTATCCAAGCAATAGAAGCCGTATATTATAAGCAAATGGCAAAAGTAATGATAGATGGAGAATTCACAGACTCTATCAATATTAAAAAAGGTACAAGACAAGGATGCCCATTATCTCTTTTGTTATTTGTATTGACCTTGGAAGTGTTAAATAGAAATATTAGAGAGGATACAAACATAAAAGGAATGAAAGTCAAAAAGGAGGGATTTAAATTGCAAGCCTTTGCGGATGACTTGGTCTTTATTTTGGAAGACCGCTTAGAGACAGCTTTAAAACTATTGGAAAAGATAGAGATGTATGGTGAGATGGCTGGTTTGAAAATAAAGACAAAACAAAGATTCTGACAAAGAACATGTTATTAAGACTGTTAGGGATAACATTGTTTCCCCTAACTGGTTTAGGTAAAATAATAAATATGTAATCATGGTTTATAAGTAAAAGTGTCTGCAACTTTAAATATAGGAATGTAATTAAGGGAGTGGTTGTGAAAGCACTTTAAAAGAAGCAAGACGACAGCTTGCGCTCTCTCTGGCTTTGATGATCCCTAATTACTGCATGGACTCAAGACTGCTTTACTTGAACGGGAGAGAGACAAAGGACTGATTTGTAAGTGAACTGACATAGGATATTCTACACTGACTTTGCTAACTGAATATCCTTGAATGGACTGACTAAATGATACATGACTAATGGACTGTTATTTTGACTATGCTATGAACTCATAATGGAATAAACTATATTTTTGATAGCACAAGCGTATCTGTTATTTTTACTGTATGCCAACAAACATACAAACTTATATCACTCATTTATCTGTGTGCCTATCTGACTAACGCTGCACATTCTGTTTAGCTTGTCTCCTTAACCCTGGTTGGGGAACACAGGCTTAACACTGGTTATGGGCCCAGAGGCTGCAAATTCAGTTTAACTAGGATAAAACAGATTTATGTAAAAAGTGAGAGTTTGTGTTGTTACACATTACAGTAAACAGACAGCTGTGTTTTATTAATTATAGTTTTATATCCATATAAAGAAAACATGGCACAAGTCAATCTACAAAGTTTGTCCCTTATATCCAAGCTGGATGGAACAAACTATGTATCATGGTCTATGAAATGTAGTCTACTTCTATGAACAGAAGGTCTGTGGAACATAATTGAAAATCCACCAAACGTAGAGGAATGGGATTCAGAGATTGAGGAAGATAGACAAATGATAGAAAGTTTTACGCAGAAAAATGAACAAGATATTTGCATAATAGGACTAACATTAACTGACCAGCAACTTGTTCATATCCGTGGAGAGCAAACGGCTGTTGGGTGTTGGCAGAAGAGGATTTATGTCCAAGATAACATTGGTGCTCACATAAATCTAACACGAAAGCTTTTCAGGATGCATCTCCAGACGAATGGTGATATGCTGAGTCATTTGGAAACTATGAAAAGCATTTTTCAAGAACTGCACGAGAAAGAATTTATTTTCTCTGAACTACACCAAGTCTATATAATTCTATCTTCACAAGATGAAAGTTATGACAACTACGTCACTTCCCTTGAAATATTGCCCAAGGAAAGTTTAACTTTAACTGATATAACTGGCAGATTGATTGAAGAGGCCAGAAGAAGACTTGAAAGAGTTCAGTTAAGGAGAGAGCAACCTCAAAAAGAAGATAATGAATCTCCTACTGCATACGCAATTAAAAAGTGTTTTAATTGTGGAGGAAGAGGACATTTGGCAAGATTTTGTAAAAAAGCAAAGCGCCAGAACGCTGGCCAGAATACTAAAAGTCATCAAAAGATAAATAAAAATTTAGAGTTAGCCAGGTATACTAACGGAGTTGTAAAAAATAATTTATGGGTGGTTGACAGTGGAGCATCCCACTGTATAACAAATGATAACAAAAATTTTATTAAAATCTCCAAGAGTACACAGCAGATATCGTTAGCCAATGGCTGGAAACTGAAAGCTAAAGGTCAAGGTATAGCATATTGTTCTTTTATAAAAGAGAATGTAAAAATGTTATATGTACCGCAACTTAAGTTTAATTTAATTTCAGTTAGAATTTTGGTTAAACTAGGATATGTAGTTACCTTTAGGGGAGATAACTGCATAATTGAAAAAAGAAGATAAGAAAATTACTGCATCTTTAAGATGTGAATTATATGTGTTAAATCATAATGGTTTAGAGGTGGCTAACACGGTTTATGATAATAAGAAACCTCATGATGAATGTATTCACTTGTTACACCAACGGCTAGGGCATTTAAATTTTAAAATGCTTAAGAAAACTGTTGAATTATCTAAGGGAATAAGTTTGAAACCTTGTAATAAGTATTTGCAATGTAATGCTTGCAATCAAAGCAAGAGCAAGGTCACACCGGCTAATAGAGTTGATGGATTTACTACCAAAGAGCCTTTAGAAGTAGTATTTGCTGATTTAATAGGTCCGAAAAACCAAGTGTAGGAGGAGCTCGTTACATACTAAGTATAATGGACCACTATTCTAGATATGGGTTTTGCTATTTAATGAAGAGCAAAACTGAAACGTTACTTAATCTCTTTAATTGGATTAAATTTGCTAAAAGGAAAACTAAAAAGAAATTAGTAACTCTTATAACAGATAATGGTACGGAATTTACAGATAATAAATTCCAGAACAGACTAAGAATGTTAGGTATTCAACATAAAAAGTCTGCACCATATAGGCCACAACATAATGCGTTTATAGAGAGACGAGGCCAAACACTACAGTCAATGGCACGTACTATGATGTCTGATTCAGGATTGCCTGACAATTTATGGGGAGAAGCAATAATGTGTGGTAATCATATATTAAATAATGTTGTTAATTCAACAACAGGTGAATTACCATTCACACTGTGGCATGGTACAAAACCTGATTTAAGTTACATGCACACATTTGGAGCACCAGCATGGGTGCATATCCCTACACAACTCAGACACAAAGGACAACATAGAGCTAAAAGATTATTTTTTGTAGGATATGAATCTAATCATAGATCTTATAGATTCTAGGAACCAGGTACATCTAGAGTTTACACCAGTGCTAGTGCTAAATTCCTAGAACAAGTAGGATGGAATAGATTAGAGCAAGATTTAAATAATGAAGTAATTATTGAACCCTACAAAAGGCAAAAAGAACAGACTAATTATAAGAAAAGTCCAATTAAAGAAGAAGTCCACGAAGAGCAAATAGGACCAGAACAAGAGGAAACAGTTGATCAGGAAGAGTTAGATAATCAAGAAGAGTTAATAAATGAAAGTCCAACTGTAAGTCCTGTAATACCTAGACGTACTACACGTATAACTAGACCACCTGATAGGTATCAAGCAAGTATAGTTTGCCAAGTAACTAAAGTTCCAACTAGTGTAGATGAACTTAGGATGTATCCTGCTAAGGATCAGGAGAATTGGCAAAAGGCAATGGAAAAAGAACTAAATTCATTAAAGGTAATGAAAGTATATGAAGATGCCAAATTACCTCCAGGAGAACAATCCATTGGGTGCAAATGGATATTTAAAATAAAAACTGGAAATGATGGGATTGTTACTCATAAGGCTAGGTTGGTAGCTCAAGGATTTAATCAAACTGCATCTGATTACGATGAAGTTTTTGCACCAAGTCTTAAGGCAACATCTTTAAGAGCAGCTTTAGTGTGGGCAGCTAAGAAAAACTATGTCATTAACCATTTAGATGTAGAAACTGCTTATTTGCATGCACCATTGGAGCACACTATATATTTGAAAAAGCCAATTATTATAAAAGACAATAAAATAAATAGTAATGATTGTTGGAAACTCAAAAAGAGTCTTTATGGGTTGAAACAATCTGGGTATCAGTGGAACCAATATATTGTGAAAGAGTTAAACAATATAGGTTTTTAATCTGGTTTAGCAGATCCATGTGTGTTTAAAAGAGAAAATAATGGAACGGTGTCATTATTGTTTTTATTTACAGATGATATTGCTTTGATAACTAAGACTAATAATGAAGCTAATGAGATTATATATCATTATTAGCCAAAAAGATAAATTAAAGCATTTAGGTGAAATTAAAAAGTATCTAGGATTGACAATTAACAAAACAAAAAATGGATTTAAGTTATCTCAAGAAGATAAAATTTGCCAATTAATTAAAACGTATAAAATGGAACTTTGTAAACCGGCAAAGACTCCAATGAGTCAGGAAGTTTGCCAAACTGATGATCAAAGTCCCAAATTTGATAAGTCTATATATCAATCTTTGATTGGTAGCTTATCATATATAAGCAATTGGTCTAGGCCAGATATAGCTTATAGTGTAAATCAGCTGGCACGTTTTAATTCGGATCCGCATCAAGGTCTTTGGCAATCATTAAAGAGAATTTTAAGATATCTTAAAGGAACAATGAACCATGCATTGTATATAGAACCAAAGGGTGATTTGAGTCTTAGTGCCTATGCAGATGCAAGTTTTGCAACTGATATAAACACTAGAAAATCAACATCTGGGATGGCTATATTATTTGGTAAGACACTAATAGGGTGGAGGTCAATCAGACAACAGCATATCAGCTTGTCCACGATGGAAGCGGAATTTTCATGTCTGTCATTACTATGCACTGACTTGATTTTGTACAAACAGTTATTATTAGACATGGGTATAACTGTTAAAGATTCCATTACTGTGTACGAGGACAACCAAGCAGCCATAAAGTTAGCTACTAATATTGCTGTAAAAACTAGATCAAAGCATACTGATTTAAGATACTTAAATGTTAGAGAATCTGTAAAGAATGGGCTAATTAAATTGGAATACTGCATGACAGAAGAAAACATTGCAGACCAATTTACAAAAGCTCAAGTAGTGAGCAAGTTTAAAGAGAGTTGTAACAAATATGATTTAAAGATGTAAATGGTTATATTTATTATTATATTTACCTAAAAGGGGAGAATGTTAGGGATAACATTGTTTACCCTAACTGGTTTAGGTAAAATAATAAATATGTTATCATGGTTTATAAGTAAAAGTGTCTGCAACTTTAAATATAGGAATGTAATTAAGGGAGTGGTTGTGAAAGCACTTTAAAAGAAGCAAAACGACAGCTTGCTCTCTCTCTGGCTTTGATGATCCCTAATTACTGCATGGACTCAAGACTGGGTTACTTGAACGGGAGAGAGACAAAGGACTGATTTGTAAGTGAACTGACATAGGATATTCTACACGGACTTTGCTAACTGAATATCCTTGAGTGGACTCACTAAATTATACATGACTAATGGACTGTTATTTTGACTATGCTATGAACTCATAATGGAATAAACTATATTTTTGATAGCACAAGCATATCTGTTATTTTTACTGTATGCCAACAAACATACAAACTTATATCACTCATTTATCTGTGTGCCTATCTGACTAACGCTGCACATTCTGTTTAGCTTGTCTCCTTAACCCTGGTTGGGGAACACAGGTTTAACAAAGACAAAGAGAAGAGCTGGCAGATTTTTTGAAAATTCAAGTTACGAACAAAGTTAAATATTTGGGGATATATCTGACGTCAAGATGTACTACATTGAAAGAGAATAATTATATTAAACTTAAACAGCAGAGAGCATCCAATCTGAAAAAATGGGAAAACCTACAACTGTCATTGATAGGTAGAATTTCAACAATTAAGATGAATATTTTACCTAGAATTTTATATTTGTTCCAAACAATACCAATTAGGTTAGGTAAGGATTACTTTGAAGAATTAAATAAAATTGTGTTGAAGTATATATGGCAAGGCAAGAAAGCAAGAATAAAATTAAAACTTTTACAGGATGCTAGAATTGGAGGAGGATTTGGCCTTCCTAATTGGGAGTTGTATTATCAAGCTTCAAACTTAATGTGGATTAAAGAATGGATAACGTTAAGAAAGACTAGATTGTTGGCATTAGAAGGTCATGATTTATTATTGGGTTGGCATGCTTTTTTATGGTATAAGGGAACTAAATCACAGGGTTATTTTAGAAGGCATTATATACGGGAATCGTTATGGTTGAATTGGGAGAAAATTAAGAAACAATGTTATTTGAAAATCCCAATTTGGTTATCGACTATTGAAGCTTTTTCGTATCCTATAACCTATAAGAAGGAACAAACAGTTAGATATGAGGAAATATTGGATGAAAAGGGTGAACTTAAAACGATGCAAAATTTAGAAGAACAAGGTATAAAGATGAATTGGTTTTCATATGCGCAAATACATGCAAGGTATTTTAAAGATTCTAAAATAGAAGGATTTTATGATAAATTGACTGATTTAGATAAGATTTTGACAGGTACTGATGAAAAAGTGATTAAAAAATTATATAGTTATTTGTTGGAAATTAAATTAGAGGAAGAACAAGTTAAAGAAACAATGATTGTTTGGGGGAAGAATTTTGGATATGGGATTGATTTGGAGAAATGGCAAAAATTGTGGTCACAAAATTATAAAATGACAATGTCAACAGCATTTAAAGAAAATTTGTATAAGATGTTTTACAGGTGGCACTTTCCCCCGACAAGAATAGCAAGAATGTTCAAGAATAAATCTGAAAAGTGCTGGAAATGTGATCAGATACCTGGCTGATATTATCACATGTAGTGGACCTGTGAGGAGGCCAGGAAATACTGGACTAGAATTCGCATATGGCTGGAAAAAATGACAAACACATAGATTTGAAACCAGAGATTTTTTTATTGGTAATCTTACCTGATATATATAATAAAAACTTCAAATATTTGATTGTAAATGTATTAACAGCGGCTAGGATTGTATTTGCTAAACATTGGAAGAGTGAGAAATACCATTAGAGGAAGAAATATAAAGAAAATATTGGAATGTGCTGAAATGAGTAAATTGAGATTTGAAATTAGAGAACAAGAAGATAAACAATTTTATGAAGTTTGAGATCTCTTTTATCAATGGTTAGATAATACAATGTAATAGAATATTTAGAAATCTAGGAAATAACGAATATATAATTTTTCTTGGTTTTGATAACATTTTTAGAATATTTTATTAAGATAGATTTGGTATGATTGTATGATCTGTTATAAAATAATTTAGCTTAATTATAGTTATCTCGTTTAAGTATGAATTAGTAAAATTCTAGTCAAATGATTGTTCAATAATGATATTAGATACTTAATTGATGATTGATAATGTGAGTTATTATGTAATATAATTATTTTGATGACTGTGAAATGGATGCACAAAAAGGAGTGGTAAACCAACCGATACACTGTAAATTTATGAAGAATGATGTTTTTTTTTTCTTTATGTTATGTCTTATGTTTTATGTGTTGTTGTTTGTCGTTAAAACCAATAAAACTTTTATAAAAAAAAAAAAAAAAAGAATCCACACAGGGGAGAAGCTGTATAAATGCATGGAATGTGGAAAGACCTTTGCTCGTAGCAGTTGTCTAATACACAAAACAATCCACACAGGGGAGAAGCCGTATAAATGCACGGAGTGTGGAAAGACCTTTACTCAGAGTGGTGGACTTTGGTACCACAAGAAGATTCATACAGGAGAGAAACCATATAAATGCATGCATTGTGGAAAGACATTTGCTGGGAAGTATGCTCTCACTTGCCACAACAAAATCCACACAGGAGAGAGGCCATATAAATGCATGGAATGTGGAAAGAGCTTTGCTCAGAATAGTAATCTTACTTCTCATAAAAGGATACATGCTCGGGAGAAACTATATAGCAATAACAATTCCACTTAGACTTATATACCACTCCACAGTGATTTACCACACACTATGAGCAGTTTACAAAGTCAGCCTATGGTCCCCAGCAATCTATCTATCTTTACCCATCTCAGAAGGATGGGAGCTGAATCAACCATGAGCCTGTCAGAATCAAACTCCTGGCTGTGGGCAATTAGCCTGTAGTAGTGCATTCCAACCTCTGACTCACTATGTCTCTATAGATTTTTATGTGTATGTTGTGCCTTTCTCATCCAAATGAGACAAGATTGAATCCAACAAATTTAACATGGAGAAAAGTAAGATTTTACACCTGGCCAGGAAAAACCTGAAACTTGGCTCAAAAATAGTAAGTGTGGAAGGGTCCTTGAAGTCTGAATGGATGATCACTTAAGCATGAATCACCTGTGTGCAGCAGCAGCCAAAAAGCTAATATCATCCTTGGTTATTTAAACAGAGGCATAGAATCAAAACAACATGAAGTATTAGTAGCGTTTCATAAAGCCTTAGTAAGACCACACCTGGAATACTGCAACTATTTTGGGTCATCACATTACAAAAAAATGTTGAAACTTTGGAAGAAGTGTAAAGAAGAGAAGCTAAGCTGAAGGCCTGAAGACTAAAACAAGAATAGTTACAGGAACTGGACATGGCTAGTCTAGAAGGACCAAGGGAGGCAGGATAGCAGTCTTCCAATATTTGAGCGGCTGCCACAGAGAGGAGGGTTCAAGCTATTTTCCAAGGCACCTGAATGCCAGAGAAGGAATAATAGATGGAAACTGATCAAAGAGAAATTCAACCTAGAAATAAGGAAAAGTTTTCTGACAGAACAATCAACCAATAGAACAGAAGATTCCTTCAGAAGTTGTGGGAGCTTCATCACTGCTGGCTTTCAAGAAGAGATTGGACTGCCATTTGTTAGAAATGGTGTAGGATCTCCTGCTTGAGCAAGCGGTTGGACTAGATGACCTACAAAGTCCCTTCCAATTCTGTTCATCTAATTTTTCCCCAAACCTCCAGAAGGCAAGATAAACAATGGATGGAAACTAATCCAGGAGAGAAGCAACCTGGAGCTTTCTTCCAGTGAGGACAATTAACCAGTGGGACAGCTTGCCTTCAGATAGCGTAGGTGCTTCATCGCTGAACATTTTTTAAGAAGAGACTGGACAGTTACATGTCTGAAATGATATAGGATCTCCTGCTTGAGCAAGGGGCTGGACTAGAAGAGTTGCAAGTTCTCTTCCAGCTGTATTCTGATTTTGATTTTGTATCCTGAATCACTCCAGTGTGCTAACATTGCAAATGATCAATCAAGAAGGAAGATCTTTGGTGATAAATGGGGACCAAAATAACCACAAAATTAAGAAGGCTATTCAATTCAAATTCAAAAAACTATTTCAGTCCTTCCTGTAGAAACATGTAGAAATGCATGTCTCGGCTGAAGCCATGGGTGACCAGGCAGGCTGACTCCTCTGCGGCATCTCGGCAGACTCTACTTTGGCACCAGCCTCTCGAGGCTTGTCCGATAGAACCCCTCTGGCTGTTCTTCCAGCTGCATGATGCCATGTGGAACCTCCAAGTCCCTGACTCATCCAGGCTCTGGTCCTCTCTGGATGGCGGTGATAACTGGCTTCCTCATCATCATCGGGATGTTCCATACTCAAAACCTTGGCACTTGAAGTCTTCCTTCACCCGGCACAGGTCCCTAGTGGCCAGCCATTTGCTGTGAGTTTTTGGCTAGGTGCCCACCGACCAGACGGGCTCCAGTGCTGCTTTGCCTACCTGCTGGGTGTCCAAGGGAATCTGCAGACTCTCCAGGAGGCCAGCACAGTAGTCATCCACTTCATTTCCCCTTTTTCCCCATTCTGTTGTCTTCCCTGAGTCTTCTTGTTCCTTGGGTAGACCGGGAGAGCAACGTTGTGTTTCCTGTATTGGAGGCTTTTAGTGCAGCTTGGCTTTGGGTAAATGGACAACTATCATTTATTAGGAAGCATGAATAGAAGAGATGACTCCACCAGACTGTCAATTATCTGGAAGCCTGCACTCACAAACAAAAAAATCTCCACACCACAAGCCAAGCAAACAGCTCGGCACAAACAGACCCGATACCTCCAACTTAAATACACCCCAACCAGGCACCCAGATGAAACCTAGCTTCCTAATAAATGATAGCCGTCTGTTTACCCAAAGCCAAGCCGCACTAAAAGCCTCCAATACAGGAAAAAATGTTGCCAGCCAATCAAGATACAAAAAGAGCCCCAAAACATATTAGCTATAAAAGATATTAGAAACACCAATCAAGCAGAACACAGCAAACTCCAAGACCAATAAATACAGACCAAGACTGCCAACCAATCAGGACGAAGAAAAAACCATTCTAGCACAGGGTAGGCTAGCTCCAAATTAAAACAAAAACGGCTGTGAAAGCCTGACTCACAGACGAACAAAATACAGAAGCCTGATGATGGCAGATTAGATTCTGCCAAAACGTTGCCACAACTTTAAAAGCACAACTACAATGATGTGGGAAAATACCCAAACAAAGCTGAATACCATACATACATACATACATACATACATACATACATACATACGCACACACACACAGAGAGACATACATACATGTTATGTCTCACCTATATTCACAAGTGAGAATACAGAGTTCCACAGTTCAAAATATTCAAACAAAACAAAGCCAGACTAAAAAAGGATTAATAGTACTATATTCCAGTCCTTGGCAGACTTCCCGGAATCTGTCTGGTAATTCAGAATGTCCATAAATTACAAAGGCCACTGCACATGTATCCTTTCGACACATCAAACACTTTGCTTCCAAGCAAAGTTTGAGAATGAGCAATTCTTAAATCACCTGAATGGGCATGTCAGTCTCTGTAATCAATGTCTGGCTTGATGCTTCCCTTCAGCTTGGCGTTTCATTCTTCTCCTGGTTCCAGCGTCAATCCACGATTTGTCAGTTTCCCCATTAGAAGCCTCTGACTCATTTTGTGGATCAGTTGCTGGCATGGGTGAAGTCGAAGGTTATGGCGAGGAATGTCTGTCCAACAATCTCTCATCCTCCTGGCTCACATCTGTGTCCTCTGATAATTCAGACTCCACATTCACAGCAGGCTCCACCCTTTCATCTTCAGAGTCATCAGAGTCAAAACTCACAGTAGGATCGATCCTTTCAGTCACAACACTATCCCTCACCGCAGGGCCCTTTCCCTGAGTCTGACGATCAGGATGTGGTTTTGAAGGGAATTGTGCATGATATATGCGAATAAGATCTGGGGCATGCACCTTGGATTCATCCTGCCAAGAGTGAATCTCTGTTTCATTTTCCAGTCTTCCCACGAAGTACTGGAATCGTCCCTTTAGCCATCGTGAATCATAAATTCCGACCACTGTAGTATCCGTAACAGGTTCAGTGCTGAGCCTAGATGGAGAACCTGTATCTTCTGGAGAACGGAGAGTACACGATGGAGTGTCAGGTACTAACAGGGAGCGATGAAAAACAGGGTGAATGCGCATGGAGTGCAATAAAGTGAGTCGATAAGCCACAGGATTAATAACTGCCTCGATAGGGAAGGGACCAATAAAGCGATGATCCAACTTCCTAATCAGACGATCAACCCGAAGATGTTTCGTTGACAACCACACCTTGTCCCCCACAGCCAATGGAGGCGTCGCTCAATGCAATCTGCGAAACGCTTATAATCTGCTTTCGCTCATTCCAATTGTCTGGAAATTAATTGATGCACCGCATATAACTCCAACAAAAAATCTTGTGCCTCTGGAACTGGAGAATCTGCGATTGACAGGGGGAAAAACCTCAGATGGTAACCCACATTTGCATAAAAAGGCGTCATGTGGGTGGAGGTGTGCTGAGAATTATTAAAGGCAAATTCTGCCAATGGAAGATAGGTCACCCAGTCATTTTGTCGTTGATTTACAAAAAAATCTGAGGTATTGGGCGAGGATGCCAATTACCTTCTCAGTCCCGCCATCGGTTTCCGGATGGTGCGCCGACGCTAAACATATTTGTACTTGTAGTATGTTCATTAGACTTTTCCAGAATTGAGCGGTGAACTGAACACCGCGATCTGAAACAACTCTGTCCGGTAAGCCATGTAAACGGAACACGTGTTGTATGAAAAGCCGGGCAGTAACACGAGCCGAGGGTAATCTCCTACACGGGATGAAATGGGCCATCTTAGTGAGCATGTCAACCACCACGAGCACCATCGTATAACCCGACGAGGAGGCCAAGTGCATTAGAAAGTCCATGGAGATCACTCCCCATGGTCTGCTTGGAGTCAGCAGTGGTTGAAGAAGTCCAGGAGGCGCACCCAACGCCGCTTTTGCTTGTCGACATTGTACGCAAGAAGCAACGTAGGAAAACACATCGTGGCAAACCCGAGGCCACCAAAAAGTCCAGGTTACCAAATGCAGAGTTTTGTGAAAACCAAAATGACCAGCAGCGGGGTTGTCATGACATTGTGTCATGATGAGGGCTCCAAGCGTCTTGGTGGGTACGTACAATAAACCCCAATGTTGTAGCAAGCCCTCTTCAAAGGACCATGGAGAATCAGGTCCAATGTCCCCCCGTCTCTGCTGCATCCACGCGTCCAATCGCTGTGCCTCCCGTATTTGATCCCGTAAATCTACCGGATCTTGAAGTACGGCCAAGGATTCCCAATAAGCATACGCACTGGCTGGGTGGCGAAACAAATAGGCCCAGACTTGAGTCTACGGTTTCCACCTTAATGGGTGGATCCACAGCAATCAAGGGAATTTCAAAATGTTTGACAAAAACCCAGTCCATAAAGCTGGTTGTAGCCCCTGAATCCACCAGCGAAACTGTGGGAATTCCCTCCTTCTGGGACTGCAAAAAGATATGAGTGTCCAAAAGTAAATGCCAAGGAGGGCCAGGATTCACTTCAGCCATTTGAGGTGGGGGTGTAGAACGTGCCCGACCCAGCGTTTCCCCGTGGTCGGGCCTACCCCGTTTCTCCAACGAGCTAGAAGTGGTTTCAGGCACGGGTCTGCGAGTCCCCCTCCGTTGGCAGGAATTTGCAAAATGTCCCGGACCCCTGCAATAAAGGCAGAAGCCTTCCTGGAACCTTCTCAAACGTTCTCGCGCTGTTAAATGAGGGTGGAGTGTGCCTAACTCCATCGGCTCCTCAGTCTTAACCATGGTTTGAAAAACTCTCGGTGGCGTAGTTTGTGCACGAGAAAAAGAAGGTGGTTCCACAACGGGCCGTTTACTTCTGCGCTGTTGTAAACAGGCTTTGATATGTAAGCACTGGATTACCAATGCATCCAGAGTTGAAGCCCTTTCTGCATGGACTAACACATCCTTGATGGCATCAGACAAACCTTCCTGTCATGCAGCCACATGAGCCGGTTCGTTCCAGTTAGAGTCCATACACAGCACACGAAATTCTGCAATACAGTCCTGCAGGGGATGTTTCCCCTGATAAATGTCCCATAACCATCTAGCCACAGTTTGTGTTTTAATTGGATTTTCGAACATAAATCTCATTTGTTGTAGAAAATTGTCCAACAACGGGCTATCTTGAATTAACAAGGGAGTAGCCCATTTAGCAGCCTGCCCAGATAATAGGCTAATCATAAATCCTACCTTAGCCCGGTGGCTTGGGAAGTCTTCAGGCCTTAAAGATATAAATAATTGGCACTGCCCCATGAATGCCGGGAACATGTCCGTTTGCCCTGAAAATTTCTCTGGCATGGATACCGGGCTTTTCCCCAAGGGAGGGGCTGAGGGAGCAGCAGCAGGGCTTTGCAAACTGGAAACATAATTCACCAATTGTGTCAACTGATTTTGAAGAGTCTGATTGCTTTGAATCAATTCATTTATCTGTTGCTGTTACTGCTCCATCAAACTCTGCAGTTGGGTTTGGTCCATCTTGTTTTGAAGATGGTTTGTTAGGCTTGGAAGCAAAAATGTTATGTCTCACCTATATTCACAAGTAAGAATACAGAGTTCCACAATTCAAAATATTCAAACAAAACAAAGCCAGGCTAAAAAAGGGTTAATAGTACTATATTCCAGTCCTTGGCAGACTTCCCGGAATCTGTCTGGTAATTCAGAATGTCCATAAATTACAAAGGCCGCTCCACACGTATCCTTTTGACACATCAAACACTTTGCTTCCAAGCAAAGTTTGAGAATCAGCAATTCTCCTTAAATCACCTGGATGGGCGTGTCAGTCTCTCTAATCAATGTCTGGCTTGATGCCTCCCTTCAGCTTGGCGTTTCATTCTTCTGGTTCGAGCGTCAATCCACAATCTGTCAGTTTCCCCATTAGAAGCCTCTGACTCATTTTGTGGATCAGTTGCTGGCATGAGTGAAGTCGAAGGTTCTGGCGAGGAATGTCTGTCCGACAATCTCTCATCCGCCTGGCTCACATCTGTGTCCTCTGATAATTCAGACTCCACATTCACAGCAGGCTCCCCCCTTTCATCTTCAGAGTCATCAGAGTCAAAACTCACAGCAGGATTGATCCTTTCAGTCACAACACATACATATATTGGGCAAATGATATTTTTCAAACATTAGGGCCATATTTTTGACTTTTTGTGGTTTGCCATGACATTAAGGTAACTCAAAATTAAGTATCAGTGATGATATTACTTGCTAAACATGCATAAAATTCTCTTTTTCTTTATTGCATTAAAATTGCTAACAGACTAAAGTGTTTGGATAGCCTGGAGTGGGGGGATATATTTCAGCTCCTACTTGGTTGGAGCTGTTTTTTTCAAATATGGATTATTAAATTTTCTGTGTCAAACTGGAGAAAAAAAGAAATACTTAAAGAAAAATCAAGGGTTACCTCCATAACCATTTTTCCATCCTTTTAAATTCTTTGTTTTGCTCACTGTAGCAAATCTCTTTGTTTTTCATAGTCAACTCCAAATCTGGTTGAATATTTTCTTTTCATTTATGGTCTAATGATCTATCCCTCCTTAAATTCTCCAAGGGGCTTAAGCTTCCTAGTCTCATTTGTTGAGGTGAATTTCCAACTCAATCCTGTAAAAATGGTTTCCCCCCATCATAGTTTAGATTTATATTCCTTTTTCACCATCTTCCTTTTCTTTCATCAGAAGAAGCTGGGGGGGCCTCTGCGCATTCTGCTCTCTCCTTTGCTGTGAGATTGAGCAAATAATTTGAGAAAGGCAGCTGCACCTATTGAATTAAAGAAATTTTTTAAAAAAATCATTTTCCTGATTGTGGCCTTCCTGCATGGGTCCCATCTGCCTCCCCTTCAGGCAGGATATCCCAACAACCGAAGGACACAACCTGAGTTTCCAACAGAGGCTCCTGGTCCTCATCTTCTGACTGCCCGGCTGATTCTGACAGGATTTGGACTCTTTTGAGGCCTCCCATAATCTCTGCGGAGCCTTCAAGACAACTGTTTTTGAGGGAAGCAAGTTTAAATCCTCCAGATGGATTTTTCTCATTCTCCTCAGACGCTTCCTGAACAGGAAAGGGAGGAAGACGGAGAAAATGCCGCTTCTGGAGATGTCGAAGCCTTTGTCGGGCAGGGAGCCATTGAGAGGGGCCTTTCTCCCTACTCCCAAGCCCATCATCCCCACCCTCTCCCTCCCCCTCAGACACGGTCTTCTTTCCCGCCCTTTCTACAATCCTGGCACTTTGCAGCACATCCACCAGCGGGAGCCCTCCGCCAAGGGAAGGGAAGTCCTGGCGTTTCGCCATTGATCCACTGGAGGGCAAACGTCACAGTTGGTTTTGGGGGGGGGAGACGGAAGTGACGTCAAAAACACTTGCTGCTCTAGGACGTGGCACTCACTCTATTTAACCCCTGGGGCTCCGCAGCCGGCAGAGAGGCTGCGGAACACTGGCGGTGAGAGATCCAAACGTCCCCGGGATTGGGGGGCTAGGCGGTTCCCGGACAAAGGGAGGCGGAGGAGGGAGAGACCTGCGCCCTGCCCACCTCCGCCTTCAACCCCGGATTCCATGCTCTCCAGCCGCCCTCTCCATGCAGGGGGAACCGAGCAAGGCGGGAAGGGCAGGAAGGCGGCCGGGATCTGGGGGTCCCTTCCCGTCCCGTGTCCAGGGAAGAGGCCGGGGGGGGGAGATGAGGATCGGCCTTGCGGAGGCGCAGCAGGAGAGGAGAGAAGCTGGGCGAGGAGGAGGCAGGATTCGCAGCCGGCTCCCGGAGGGACCGATCCTGTTTCCGGAGGGGGAGAGAAGCGGGGCGGCCTCTCCAGCTGCCTCCTTCCTGGCCCTGCTCAGGGGGACTTGGGCCCTGTGCTGGGATGACCCTCTTGGGGCTCAGTGCAGGTTTGGTGAAGGTTGTTCAGGGGCTGAATTCCACTTCCTAATTCTTGGCTGGTTGGTTTTTCTTTCCATCTCAGATACAGAAACTTGAGGCGACTTGAAATCTTTGCAAGCCAAAATTTTGTCTTGGGTGAAAAAAAGAGCGGAATAAGTTGCAGGGATCAGTCCTGTGGCCACAGAAATGGTCCTGTGAAGGAAAAGGCATTTGGAGATCCACAAGAATGCTTGGACCCATTTGGAGTTGCTCTGCAGGAAAGAGAAAGGATGGAGACACACCAGTTTGTAAAGGAGGAAACTAGGAAAGGCCCTCCAGCTGTTCAGCCTGGGAAGGGTGAGGAAATCTGGAGAAGACCTAGGGAGGAGATCCTGGAGGAGGAAACCATCCTCCCTTCAGAAGTTCAGCCCTGGAACTTCATCCAATGCCAGGAGGCTGAGGGTCCCCGAGGACTTTGCAGCCGGCTCCATGACTTGTGCAGGCGATGGCTGAAACCAGAAAAGCACACCAAAGCTCAGATGTTGGACCTGGTGGTTCTGGAGCAGTTCCTGGCTCTTCTGCCCCCCGAGATGGAGGGCTGGGTGCGGGAGTGTGGGGCAGAGACCAGCTCGCAGGGCGTGGCCCTGGTGGAAGGCTTCCTCCTCAGTCAGGCAGAGGAGCAGATGAAGCAGGTCCAGTTGCAGGTGAGACACTTCAGGGAGCTCAAAAGAGAATAGAGAATGAGTTTGAATACTTCACCCCTACTTCCCAAACTTCTCTGACATTCATGATATGGGGCAAAGTCCCACCAATTTTTGTAGGACATTGTTCCATTGTTTTCTCACTCAACCACACTGATGGATATTGGGGGCTTTGAGGTTGTGTTCCCCAATTTATGTTGTGTGGATGTACATTAATTCTGCTTCTTTTTTCCTTCCTCTGATTTGAAGTGCTGCACTATGGAGATCAGAGATCCTGAGGGAAAGAAGAATCCATCAAATCCCCCTCAGCAGCTATTTTTCAGGAGGATTCCTTGGGAAGATCAAGTTCTGGACACCTCAGGAGGTAACAGAAGATCCTCCAATTACCCATCTGCCTTACATTCTCTCTTTTCTCTTCTATACAATACCTTCTTCTATTTATACTTTTTCACACTAAGAAGTGTAGTGTGAGCCTCCTTCTGGGAAAGGTAGAGATTGAGGTCCACCTGAAGGGGTGCGTGAGGAATTTGCGGATTTTCTGGAAGACAAAATTGCTCAACTTCATTCCTTGTTAGATGCTGGCATGGTTGCTGGTCTGGTGGAAGTTCTTGAGGCAGGTTGTTGCTGTGTTATCTGGGAACGGTTGCTCCTGAGGAGGTGGACAGGGTCCTTGGGAGTATGCGTGCAAGCACCTGTGTTTTAGACCCATGTCCCTCCTGGCTTGTGAAAGTTTCTTGGGAGGTGACAGGTGGGTGGACTCTGGCGATGATTAATGCTTCCCTACAGGGGAGGATAGTGCCCCAGCACTTTAAAGAGGCTGTGATCCACCTTCTTCTTAAGAAGCCATCGCTGGATTCCGATCTGTCTCCAATCTTTCTTTTTGGGGAAAGTGGTTGAGAAGGTCATTGCGTGGCAGCTCCAGAGGTTTCTTGATGAAATGGATTATCTAGACACCTACCAGTCAGGATTCAGGCCTGAATTTGGGACAGAAACGGCATTGATCACGATTTTAGATGATCTCTGGCGAGACCAGGATCAGGGTAGCACATCCATCCTTGATCTTCTTGACCTTTCGGTGACTTGATACCATCGCGTATGGTATTCTCCTAGGGCAGCTTCGGGGGATGGGAGTAGCAGGCCTTGTGCTATCCTGGCTCATCTTCCTCTGCGGCTGCTCCCAGTCAGTGTTGATAGGAGGGGAGAGATCCAACCGTTATCCATTGCTTTGCCGTGTTCCACAGGGCTGAGTACTATCTCTGCTGTTCAACATTTATATGAAGCCGCTGGGTGAGCTGATGATATTCAGCTGTATGTCTCGGCCTATGGTGGGTGAAGCGATGCTGAGTTCTCCCTCCCGCAGTTCCTGGAGGCTGTTAGGGGCTGGATGGAGAGCAATGGGTTGAAACTAAATCCTGGCAAGACCAAGTGGCTCTGGGTTTGGGGTTTGTTGGCCAAGGGAGAATTGCCACTTCTGGTCTTGGATGGGATGACACTAGCCCAAACAGACCCTGTGCGTAAACTGGGAGTTCTCCTGCTCATGATTCTTGCTCAAAGAGCAGGTAATGGTTGTGGCCAGGAGGGCCTTTGCATCACTAAGGGGTGTGTGCCAGTTATGCCCCTCCCTGAACTGACAATCCCTACTCACAGTCACTCATGCCCTAGTCACTTCTGTCTTGACTATTGCAATACGCTCTACATGAGGCTACCCTTGAAGAGCATCCAGAAGTTCCAGTTGGTTCAAAACGCAGCGGCTTGCATGGTTTCGTGCAGACCCCGGTGTGCACATGTATCACTTCTCCTGCAGGAGCTGCATTGCCTGCCAATTTGCTTCCAGGTGCAATTCAAAGTGCTGGTTGTTGCCTTTGACGCCTTTTATGGCATGGGACCTGATTATCTGAAGGACCCTCTCTTACTAGTTACATATACACTATCCACCAGAGCAGGGAGGCAGGAAATGTTCCATGTTCCATCCTCCAGGGAGATGCATCTGGTGAGAGCCAGAAGAAGGGCCTTCTCCATGGCGGCTCCCTCTCTCTGGAACATCATCCCCCAGAGATTAAAATGGCCCCCAGTCGAGCACTCTTCTGGAAGATGTCGAAGACCGGGTTCTGCCAGTGGTCCTGGGGAACGCAGAGCGGTATGGAGCCCCTTAAATGGCTTCTGTGAGGTGCTGTCACCAGGATGGGGTGGGCGGGGGTGATTTTATTATTTTATTGTATTATTTAATTCTCCTTTTGTTAGTTTTATTGTTTTATAAGGGTTTGATATTTTGTAAGCTGCCTTGAGTTGCCATGTGTGAATAGGCGGCATTTAAACTGTCTAAAATAAGTACAATATTTTGTAAATTATTTATTTTGAAATTATTTATTCCTTACAGATGAACAAAATATGAAATTTTATGGTTTTTATGACAACGATCAAACAGCAGTTGAAGCGCTAAATCAAGTAAGAAAGGGAAAAGTTTTTAGATTTGTATTCTCTCTTCAGGAAGTGAAGTGGTTGTGTAGAGTGCTCTCTCCTTCTATTTTCCCCTTGTTTGGACTGGATTATTTTTGTGTCCTCCCACAACACGAAGAGCAGGTTCAAGTTGCTGTCATTCAACATAGCTTCCTCTGGTTATATTGTTTTACCAGGTACTCCTCCAACTTTGTGTTTACCAGAATCATTTCTTTTAACGTCCTTCAAGAATTGGAAATAAATGTATCACAGTGGCAGGAACTGTTAGACCCTGTTCTTTGTGTAATTTATCAACCTCGTAAGGTACAGATTAACAGAATTGGAAGGGTCATCTAGTCCAACCCACTACACCATTTCTGAGAGTTGGCAGTCTAGTCTCTTCTTGAAAGCCCCAGTGATGAAGCTCCCACAACTTCTGAAGGAAACTTCTGTTCCATTGGTAGATTGCTTTCACTGTCAGCAAAAGTCTCCTTATTTCCACGTCGAATCTCTCCTTTTTCAGTTTCTATCCATTATTCCTTGCCTGGCCTTCAGATGCTTTGGAAAATAGTTTGACCGCCTCGTCTCTGTGGCAGCCCCTCAAATATTGGAACACTGCTATCATGTTTCCTGAGGTCCTTCTCTTCACTAAACTAGCCATGCCCAGTTCCTGCAACTGTTCATGGTATGTTTTAGGCCCCCAATCCCCTAATCATCTTGGTTGTCTTCTGTGCACTCTTTCTAGAATCTCAACATCTTTTTTACATCATGGCAACCAATACTGGCGTCAATATTCCTAAGCGTGGTCTTACCAAGGCATTATAAAGTGGTACTAACATTTCATGGGATCTTGATTCTATTATCTCTCTCTTAATGCAGCCTATTATTCTGTTGGGTATTTTTGGCAACTGTAGCACACTGCTGGCTCATATTTAAGCAATCGTCCACTATGATGCCAAGATCCCTGTTCCACTTACTACTTTTGAGCCAGGTACCACCTATTCTTTGCCTGTGAATTTGGTTTTTCTTTCCTAAATGTAGTACATTATATTTCTCACCATTGAATTTCATTTGGTTAGAAGGTGCCAATCTGCCAATCCTTCTACACTGCTCAAAAAAATAAAGGGAACACAAAAGTAAGACATCCTAGATCCGAATGAATGAAATATTCTTATTAAATACTTTGGTCATTACATAGTTGAATGTGCTGACAATAAAATCACACAAAAATTATCAATGAAAATCAAATTTAGCAACCCATGGAGGTCTGGATTTGGAGTTACACTCAAAATTAAAGTGGAAAAAAACACTACAGGCTGACCCAACTTTGATGTAATGTCCTTAAAACAAGTAAAAATGAGGCTCAGTAGTATGTGTTGCCTCCATGTGCCTGTATGACCTCCCTACAACGCCTGTGCATGCTTCTGATGAGATGGCAGATGGTCTCCTGAGGGATCTCCTCCCACACCTGGACTAAAGCATCCCCCAACTCTTGGACAGTCTGTGGTGCAATGTGGTGTTGGTGGATGGAGCCAGACATGATGTCCCAGATGTGCTCAATTGATTCAGGTCTGGAGAAAGGGCGGGCCAGTCCATAGCATCAATGCCTTCGTCTTGCCGAAACTGCTGACACATTCCAGCCACATGAGGTCTAGCATGGTCGTGCATTGGCAGGAACCCAGGGCCAACCACACAGTATATGGACTCACAAGGGGTCTGAGAATCTCATCTTGGTACCTAATGGCAGTCAGGCTACCTCTGGCGAGCACATGGAGGGCTGTGCGGCCCCCTAAAGAAATGCCACCATACACCATTACTGACCCACTGCCAAACCGGTCATGCTGGAGGATGTTGCAGGCAGCAGAACGTTCTCCGCAGCATCTCAAGACCTGTCAGGTCTGTCACATGTGCTCAGTGTGAACCTGCTTTCATCTGTGAAGAGCACAGGGCGCCAGTGGCAAATTTGCCAATCTTGGTGTTCTCTGGCAAATGCCAAACGTCCTGCATGGTGTTGGGCTGTAAGCACAAACCCCACCTGTGAATGTCGGGCCCTCATACCACTCTCATGGAGTCTGTTTCTGACCGTTTGAGCAGCCACATGCACATTTGTGGCCCACTGGAGGTCATTTTGCAGGGCTCTGGCAGTGCTCATCCTGCCCCTCCTTACACAAAGGTGGAGGTAGCAGTCCTGATACTGTGTCGTTGCCCTCCTGTGGCCTCCTCCACGTCTTGTGATGTACTGGCCTGTCTCCTGGTAGCACTTCCATGCTCTGGACACTACGCTGACAGACACAGCAAACCTTCTTGCCACAGCTCGCATTGATGTACCATCCTGGATGAGCTGCACTACTTAAGCCACGTGTGGGTTGTAGATTCTGTCTCATGCTACCACTAGAGTGAAAGCACCACTAGCATTCCAAAGTGACCAAACCATCAGCCAGAAAGCATAAAAACTGAGAAGTGCTCTGGGTCACCACCAGAACCACTCCTTTATTGGGGATGTCTTGCTAACTGCCTATGCTTTCCCCCTGTTGTCTATTCCATTTGCACAACAGCATGTGAAATCGATTGTCAATCAGTGTTGCTACCTGTGGACAGTTTGATTTCACAGAAGTGTGATTGACTTGGAGTTACATTGTGTTGCTTAAGTGTTCCCTTTATTTTTTTGAGCAGTGTGTATCTCAAGCCTATCTTGTGGAGTGTTGGTATTCCTGTCAATTTGTTCTTGTCTGCAAGTTTCATGAGTTCCCCTTCTATCTTGTCTAATCATTAATGAAGTTGAACAGATCTTGCAAATCTTCCTGTTCTTTTTTTCCCTGTTCAGGAGAATCTTGTGTCCTTTGAGGAGGTGGCTGTGTATTTCTCGGAGGAGGAATGGTCTCAACTGGATCCTGACCAAAAAGCGCTGCATTCAGAAATCATGCTTGAAAACCATAGGAACGTGGTCTCTTTGGGTAAGAGTTTTTTAGACCCAAATCAGACATTTCAAGAAGACAGATTATAGTTATTATTTATTAAAAAACCACTAATCAGATATCATCTCGAAGAGAAAAGGAAAATATCTGGCCTTCTGGTATTCCAAGGAAGGAAAGAATGAATGTCTCTTTGCTTAGATGCTTTTGGCCATTTCTTATCAGTATTTTTCCATTTCTATTTGAACTTATCTGTGGAGGCTGAGAAGGATGGGGTGTGCTTTTAATTGTATTCTGGAAGTCATGTGAGAAGAAGGTGTTGTCATTTTCCCCCTTTCGCACTCAGGCCATCGAAGAACATTCTCCCAATCCAATTCAAGAACAAAGTCCTCATGAAGTGGGAGTCATAGCATCCTCTGGTACAGGTGATCCCCGAGTTATGATAGTTCACTAAGCGACCATATCAAGTTACGACCCAGCCCTCTTCAAAGTACTTAAGACTCAGTCCTGAAATTAAAAATGCTGCAGCATCACGGCTGTCATTCACACTTACAAATGACAGCAGAGGGGCTGCAACAAAATCACCCTATCTATAACCCGACCTCATTCTGCCGTGACTGACATTGGAACGATGTAGAGAGCCATCAGTTCTTTTTTTTAAATACTTTATTCAGTTTTCAAAATTTAAGAACATAAAACTTTATACATCATTGTATCAACATCAAGACATCTTTTACATTTCCTTATCTTTCTATATATATATATTCTTCGTTATTCCATTACCATTGCATATTTCTTTCATTATTTAGTTTCAAATTAATATATAAATAGATATAGAGAAATATAGCTAAAAGTATTTACATAGTTTCTTATTCTTTACTTAATTGCCATTTTGATTTCTTTTTATTCTTAAACCATACCAGGTGTCCCAGGCACTATAATATGTCAAATCTTTTTTATCTCTTCATTTCATTGTTAGCCTGTCCCATCTCTGCACAATCTTTTTTTTTTTTTTTATAACAACACCCTCTGGTGGTACATCTTCCTGCTTCCAAAATTGTGCATAAGAAATTCTAGCGGCTGTTAAAATATGTAACATAATGTTCTCTTTTTTATTATATTTTTCTGTTATTATGCCTCATTGAAATAGTTCTTGTTTGGGTTCAATTATCTGTTTTATTACTTCTAGCCACAATTGAATTATGTTCCAATACTTCTTGACCTCTGGGCAGGTCAACCACATATGAAAAGAAGTACCTTTTTCCTTCTTACACTTTGAGCAATTTGCGCTTAGGTTAAACATTTCTGCTAGTCTAGCAGGGGGTAGGTGCCACCTTTAAAACATTTTGTATAGGTTTTCCCTGTACGTTGTAGACATATTTAATTTGTAATTTAGTCGCTACATTTTTTCCCAATGTTCCAAATCTATATTGTGGCTAACATTTTTCACCCATACCACCATTGTCTCCTTTATCACCTCCTCTTCCATCTTAAAATCCAATAGAAAATTATATATTTTGGAAATAATTCCCCTCCCCCCCGTTCCTTGTGTAATTGCATCTAATTGCATCTTAAAATCCATATTATTTGTTTATTTTTCCTCACCTGAACTTGTATGTATGGCTACCAATCTATTTCTATATTTTGTTGCTTTAGCTTTTGTATTGTTTTCAGCCTTCCTTGTTCATCTAATAAGTCTTTATAGTTCCTCATTTTAGCCAGATCCATTATGTTGGGATAAATTTGTGCTTCCATGGTTGACAGCCAGCGTGGTATTTTATCATAGTGATTCTTTTTAATTTTATTCCATATCTGAATTCTTGAGTCTCTGATCCGGTGTCTCTGGAAGTATGAATGTTGCTTGCTTTTCCCATCGCATAAAAAGCTATGCCACCCTTTTTGCAAGTCGTGGCCTTCTATCAGCAGTATTTTTTTGTTTTCCAAATTAACCCAATCCTTAATCCATACCATAGCTGCTGTCTGGTAATACATTTCCCAGTAAGGGAATCTAAAGCCACCCTTTTATCCTTTGTCCTGCAGTAATTTCATTTTTATCCTAGCTTTTTTTTTTTCCACCAAAATTGATTTAATGACTGTTTTATCTAATTCTCCCAAAAAAATTTCATCCAGTTTCACCGGTAGTTTGAAAGAGACAGTATTTTTGGTAGTGTGGACATCTTGACTGCAGCAATTTTCCACATTAACGATAACTGTAATTTCCCCCATATTTCTAATTCTTTTTTAATTTGTGTCATTAACTTATCATAATTATCTTTTTTAATTGATGAATACCTTGGTTTAACCAAATACCTAAATATTTTATTTTTTTGACAATTTGCATTCCCAATTTTTCTTCCAATTCTTTTTTTTTTTTGTTCATCTTTGTTTTGTTTTTATTTATTTTAAGTCCCGCAACACTGCCAAATTCTTCTATTTTTTTTATTAATTCTACTCCGGTGTCCTCCAGATCCTCCAAGAAAGATACTATATCGCCAGCGAAGGCATGTACTTTATAATGCTCCTTTCTAATTAAAGCCCCTTTAATTTCTTTATTTTTCCTAATATTCTCCAATAAATTCTCTAATGTAAGGATAAAGAGTAGCAGTGACAATGGCCATCCCTGTCTTACTCCCTTGTTGATCTTAAATGTTTCTGTCCTATCACCATTTAGTATTATGCTAGCCGCCTAGATCAAATAGATTGCCCAAATTGTTTTGATAAATTTGTCGCTGAAATCCATACTTTTTAATTGCTATATAATGAACTGCCAATTGACATTATCAAACGCTTTTTGCACATCGAGAAAGTCCATTGCCATCTGCTTTCCACGGTGTGCCTCATAGTATTCTAATATGTTCATTACCATTCTAGTGTTATTTTTAATCAAAGATCTCTGCTGAAATTAACCCACCCAATAAATCTTAAGATTTCTCCTAATTCCTCCTTGGATTTTCCCCTGATTATTCCTTAACTCAAAACACTTTGAGTGAGATTTGCATATATATAGATAATTGTAAAGAAAGAGATGTTTTCTAAATATTTTAAAAGCTTTCAGAACTCATCAATTTAGAAATCATGTCTATATCACACCACTGTAAAAGGCAAATGTTCAAGATAATGGAATTTCGGAAAAATTCAGAAGGAAATTCACTTGATTTTGTGCAGTTTGATCTATTTCTCTAAGCTTGTTATCATTTTCATTTCTATTTTGATTTGAAGGTAACAATGGACAGGATAATCAAGAATCCTGTGAACTGTCCCAAATGATCACTGCTAAAGATGGAATGGAGAAGTTTGGAATTCGAACGGAATTCAAAAGCCATGTGAGAAACCAGTCAAATAATTGGAATCATGAAAGCTCATTTTCCACTGATGCCCAGCAAGAGGAAATAAGGAAAAAATATAATGGGAAAAGTGTGACACCAATGAAAACTAAACAACAAGTAAAAGAACACTATTTAAGCCAAGCCAATGGAGAAGATGCTATGAGAAGACACAATAGACAAAATTTTCTTACTTCCCATGAAAGGATTCACACTGTGGAGAAGCTCTACAAATGCAGAGAGTGTGGTAACACATTCAGAAGATGGCATAATCTTATTTCCCACAAAAGGATCCACACAGGGGAGAAGCCGTATAAATGCATGGACTGTGGGAAGACATTTGCTCAAAGTGGTCATCTTAGTTCCCATATGAGAATCCACACAGGGGAAAAGCCGTATAAATGCATAGAGTGTGGGAAGACCTTTGCTCGAAGATTTCGTCTTGTTTCGCATAAGATGATCCACACAGGGGAGAAACCGTATAAATGCATGGAGTGTGCGAAGACCTTTGTTCAAAAATGTGATCTTATTTCCCATATGATAATCCACACAGGGGAAAAACCATATAAATGTATGGAGTGTGGAAAGACCTTTGCTCAAAGTGGTCATCTTAGTACCCATATGAGAATCCACACAGGGGAAAAGCCGTATAAATGCATTG
This sequence comes from Hydrophis major, assembly GCA_033807585.1. NCBI lineage: Eukaryota > Metazoa > Chordata > Lepidosauria > Squamata > Elapidae > Hydrophis > Hydrophis major. The sequence goes on from CM066329.1 coordinate 18,776,085, forward strand.
AGTGTAGAAAGACCTTTGCTAGAAAAGATAAACTTATTCGCCATACGATGATCCACACAGGGAAGAAGCCATATAAATGCATGGAGTGTGGGAAGACCTTTGCTCGAAGTGGTCATCTTAGTTCCCATATGATAATCCACACAGGGGAAAAACCATATAAATGCATGGAGTGTGGAAAAACCTTTGCTCAAAGTGGTCATCTTAGTTCCCATATGATAATCCACACAGGGGAAAAACCATATAAATGCATCGAGTGTGCGAAGACCTTTGCTCGTAGTGGTTATCTTAGTTCCCATATGATAATCCACACAGGGGAAAAACCATATAAATGCATGGAGTGTGGGAAGACCTTTGCTCGTACTGGTTATCTTAGTTCCCATATGATAATCCACACAAGAGAAAAGCCGTATAAATGTATTGAATGTGGAAAGACCTTTGGTCGAAGTGGTCATCTTAGTACCCATAAGATGATCCACACAGGGGAGAAACCGTATAAATGCATGGAGTGTGCGAAGACCTTTGTTCAAAAATGTGATCTTATTTCCCATATGATAATCCACACAGGGGAAAAACCATATAAATGTATGGAGTGTGGAAAGACCTTTGGTCGAAGTGGTCATCTTAGTACCCATATAAGAATCCACACAGGGGAAAAGCCGTATAAATGCATTGAGTGTAGAAAGACCTTTGCTAGAAAAGATAAACTTATTCGCCATACGATGATCCACACAGGGAAGAAGCCATATAAATGCATGGAGTGTGGGAAGACCTTTGCTCGAAGTGGTCATCTTAGTTCCCATATGATAATCCACACAGGGGAAAAACCATATAAATGCATGGAGTGTGGAAAAACCTTTGCTCAAAGTGGTCATCTTAGTTCCCATATGATAATCCACACAGGGGAAAAACCATATAAATGCATGGAGTGTGGGAAGACCTTTGCTCGTACTGATTATCTTAGTTCCCATATGATAATCCACACGAGAAAAGCCGTATAAATGTATTGAATGTGGAAAGACCTTTGGTCGAAGTGGTCATCTTAGTACCCATAAGATGATCCACACAGGGGAGAAGCTGTATAAATGCATGGAGTGTGGGAAGAACTTTGCTCAGAGCAGTGGACTTAGGTACCACAACAGAATCCACACAGGAGAGAGGCCATATAAATGCATGGAATGTGGAAAGAGCTTTGCTCAGAATAGTAATCTTACTTCTCATAAAAAGATACATGCTCGGGAGAAACTATATAGCAATAGCAATTCCACTTAAGAATTATATACCACAATGATTTACCACACACTATGAGCAGTTTACAAAGTCAGCCTATGGTGCCCAACTATCTATCTTTACCCATCTCAGAAGGATGGGAGTTGAATCAACCATGAGCCTATCAGAATCAAACTCCTGGCTATGGGCAATTATCCTGTAGTAGTGCATTCTAACCTCTGACTCACTATGTCTCTATAGATTTTTATGTGTATGTTGTGCCTTTCTCATCCATATGAGACAAGATTGAATCCAACAAATTGAAATTTAATATGAAGAAAAGTAAGATTTTACACCTGGCCAGGGAAAACCCGAAACTTGGCTCAAAAATAGTAAGTGTGGAAGGGTCCTTGGAGTCTGAATGGATGATCACTTAAGCACGAATCACCTGTGTGCCGCAGCGGCCAAAAAGCTAATATCATCCTTGGTTTTTTAAACAGAGGCATAGAATCAAAACTACATGAAGTATTAGTAGCGTTTCATATAGCCTTAGTAAGACCACACCTGGAATACTGCAACTATTTTGGATCATCACTGTTAGGGATAACATTGTTTTACCCTAACTGGTTTAGGTAAATAATAATATGTAATCATAGTTTGTATGTTAAAGTGTCTGCAACTTTAACTGTGGGATAGTAATTAAGGGAGTGGTTGTGAAAGCACTTTAAAAGAAGCAAGACGGCAGCTTGCTATCTCTCTGGCTTTGATGATCCCTGATTACTGCAAGGAAAACAAGTCAGCATTGCTCGAACGGGAGAGAAAACAAAGGACTGGCTTGTAAGTGAACTGACATAGGATATTCTAAATGGACTTTGCTAACTGAATATCCCTGAATGGACTGACTAAATGATACATGACTATTGGACTGTTATTTTGACTATGCTATGAACTCATAATGGAATAAACTATATATTTGATAGCACAAATGCTATCTGTCATTTTTACTGTATGTTAATAAATAAATAAATCACTCATTTATCTGTGTGCCTATCTGACTAAGCTGCACATTCTGTTTAGCTTGTATCCCTAACCCTGGTTGGGGAAACCAGGCTTAACAATCACATTACAAAAAAATGTTGAAACTTTGGAAGAAGTGTAAAGAAGAGAAGCTAAGCTGAAGGCCTGAAGACTAAAACAAGAACGGTTACAGGAACTGGGCATGGTTAGTCTGGTGAAGAGAAGGACCAGGGGAGGCAGGACAGCAGTCTTCCAATATTTGAGGGGCTGCCACAGAGAGGAGGGTTCAAGCTATTTTCCAAGGCATCTGAAGGCCAGACAAGGAATAATAGATGGAAACTGATCAAGGAGAGATTCAATGCAGAAAGAAGGAGAAATTTTCTGACAGAACAATCAACCAGTGGAACAAGATTCCTTCAGAAGTTGTGGGAGCTGCATCACAGGAGGATTTCAAGAAGAGATTAGACTGCTATTTGTTAGAAATGGTGTAGGGTCTCCTGCTTGAGTGAGCGGTTGGACTAGATGACCTACAAAGTCCCTTCCAATTCTGTTCATCTATTTTTTCCCCAAACCTCCAGAAGGCAAGATAAACAAGAAAAAATCATAAAGAGAATGTGGTTAGAGTGATACTGAATTAGAAAATCTAACTCATAGGCTCTGTGTCTTAATTTTGTGGTGATCTTTCCTTGCCTTCCCTCATGTTGCCCATCTTTGGACACACAATATCTTTTTTAAAATGAGGTCTCCAGAACTGAACACATTCCAAATGGTGTCTCACTAAAGCCCTTATGTAGAGGGATAGGACCTCCTTTTTGCTGATGGTGATACATCTGGTGATGCATCCTAGAATTTTGTTTGCCTTCACACGTGCCTGGCCATGTTTACTTTTGCAGTTATCATTGTTCCCATGCCAACTTTCACATAGTTGTGTGAAAAGAGTGCTGCTTGAACTCATTTATTCAAATACAGAATAGTTCCAGTGTTATGGAAATACCTTTGTGTCTGTTCCAATCTTCCTCCACACAGGGAGCGTGAAAGCAAGTAGTGTCAACTCTCAAAATTACTCTAGCTGAAGCCAGATTTTTCTTGCTTTGTTTCTTAGTTGCCATAATTGGGGGGTGCGGGATTTGGCTTTATGGAATGTAGAATGTTTTCCTCCAGTGTGCAGGACAAGAAGTTCATCATCTGCTTCCTTGGGTAATATTAACTGTGACACAAAAAGGGCTGGATTTTTGAGGAAGTCAAGGTCTCAGAGTCTTGAATTGGTTGGGACTATTACTCGGAACCACCACACATAGTTTTATTAAGGGAAAGCAGTGTTAGGGGAAATGTGGATGCGTATTAAGCTCTCATAGCTAACCAGTCTACTGGCCAACCCAGGCAGTCTCTTATTTACAATAATTTATCAAGCAACCTTTGAAGATCCATCCTTCCTTCCTCCCTCCCTCCCAAATGAGGCATACTCCAGAGAATCAGGAACCACTCCAGTGTGCTAAAATTGCAAATGATCAATTAATGATCTTTAAAGCTGATGAGAGATGATCTATAAAAAGGGGAACATTTCTTAAAAACAATAGTGAGATAAGTTAAGATAGGGTTGGAAGTTAGAGAAGGGGGGATTAATGGAACATGTATTCTTATATTACAAGGTAATAACAAGGGAATTTAGAATTTTAATAGTAATTTTGAATAGGTTTGAATAATATTGTGAGGGTTATAAAAATAACATTGAAATATGGAATGATTAAACAATCGAAGACTATAACTTAATATAAATGTGTATTAGTAGAAGTACAGTATATAAGTTTTTTAAATGTAACAAATATGAATATCAACATTCTATTTGTAACAAAAGGAATGATATGCAGAATTTGATCGACATAAAAATAACACTGAAACACTGAACAAGATAATAATGAAAGATTATAATTCAACAAAAATATCTATTAGCAGAGTTATATAATGTTAAACATAAATATGATGAATATTATTTTATAAATATGATGAATATTATTAAATATGATGAATATTAACTACTGCTGGCCTTAAATGCAAGCTACTCGATGCAAGAATCCTTGTGAATAAAATACCTTAATTTCTCCTCTTACTAAATATGGCTAAATTCGACATCGTATTTGTCTGTGAAACATGGCATAATGCATCTCTCCCTGACTCCATTAGTATATGAAGATGCCAAATTACCTTCAGGAGAAAAATCCATTGGGTGCAAATGGATATTTAAAGTAAAAACTGGAAATGATGGGACTGTTACCCATAAAGCTAGGTTGGTAGCTCAAGGATTTAATCAAACTGCATCTGATTACGATGAAGTTTTTGCACCAAGTCTTAAAGCAACATCTTTGAGAGCAGCATTTGTGTGGGCAGCTAAGAAAAACTATATCATTAATCATTTAGATGTAGAAACTGCTTATCTGCATGCACCATTGAAGCACACTATATATTTACAAAAGCCAGTTATTATAAAAGACAATAAAGTAAATAGTAATGATTGTTGGAAACTAAAAAGAAGTCTTTATGGATTGAAACAATCTGGCTATGAGTGGAACCAATATATTGTGAAATAATTAAACAATATAGGTTTTAAATCTGGTTTAACAGATCCATGTGTGTTTAAAAGAGAAAATAATGGAACGGTGTCATTATTATTATTTACAGATGATATTGCTTTGATAACTAAGACTAATAATGAAGCTAATGAGATTATATCATTATTAGCCAAAAAGATAAAATTAAAGCATTTAGGGGAAATTAAAAGGTATCTAGGATTGACAAATAACAAAACAAAAAATGGATTTAAGATATCTCAAGAAGATAAAATTTGCCAATTAATTAAAACGTATAAAATGGAACTTTGTAAATCGGCAAAGACTCCAGTGAGTCAGGAAGTTTGCCAAACTGATGATCAAAGTCCCAAATTTGATAAGTCTATATATCAATCTTTGATTGGTAGCTTATCATATATAAGCAATTGGTCTAGGCCAGATATAGCTTATAGTGTTAATCAGCTGGCACGTTTTAATTCAGATCCACATCAATGTCATTGGCAATCATTAAAGAGAATTTTAAGATATCTTAAAGGAACAATGAACCATGCATTGTATATAGAACCAAAGGGTGATTTGAGTCTTAGTGCCTATGCAGATGCAAGTTTTGCAACTGACATAAACACTAGAAAATCAACTTCTGGAATGGCTATATTATTTGGTAAGACACTAATAGGATGGAGGTCAATCAGACAACAGCATGTTAGCTTGTCCACGATGGAAGTGGAATTTTCATGTCTGTCATTACTATGCACTGACTTAATTCTGTACAAACAGTTACTATTAGACATGGGTGTAACTGTTAAAGATTCCATTATTATAGGGTGAATGCGCATGGAGCGCAGTAGAGTGAGTCGATAAGCCACAGGATTAATAACTGCCTCGATAGGGAAGGGACCAATAAAGCGATGATCCAACTTCCTAATCAGGCGATCGACCCAAAGATGTTTTGTTGACAACCACACCTTGTCCCCCACAGCCAATGGAGGTGTTGCTCGACGCGAACGATCTGCAAAATGCTTATAATCTGCTTTCGCTTGTTCCAATTGTCTGGAAATTAATTGATGCACGGCATATAACTCCGACAAAAAATCTCGTTCCTCTGGAACTGGAGAATCTGCGATCGACAGGGAAGAATCTCGGATGGCAATCCACATTTGCGTAAAAAGGCGTCGTGGGTGGAGATGTGCCGAGAATTATTAAAGGCAAACTCTGCCAATGGAAGATAGGTCACCCAGTCATTTTGTCGCTGATTTACAAAACATCTAAGGTATTGGGCGAGGATGCCAATTACCTTCTCAGTCCTACCATCTGTTTCTGGATGGTGCGCCGACAATAAACATACTTGTACTCTTAGTGCGTTCATTAGACTTTTCCAGAATTGAGCGGTGAACTGAACACCGCGATCTGAAACAATTCTGTCCGGTAAGCCATGTGAACAGAACACGTGTTGTATGAAAAGCTGGGCAGTAACACGAGCCGAGGGTAATCTCCTACATGGGATGAAATGGGCCATCTTAGTGAGCATGTCAACCACCACGAGCACTGTCGTATAACCCGACGAAGGGAGCAAGTGCGTTAGAAAGTCCATGGAGATCACTCCCCATGGTCTGCCTGGAGTCGGCAGTGGTTGAAGAAGTCCAGGAGGCACGTCCGACGCCGCTTTCGCTTGTCGACATTGTACGCAAGAAGCAACGTAGGAAAACACATCGTGGCGAACCTGAGGCCACCAAAATGTCCGGGTGACCAAGTGCAGAGTTTTGTGAAAACCAAAATGACCAGCAGCGGGGTTGTCATGACATTGCTTCATGATGAGGGTTCTAAGCGTCCTGGTGGATACGTACAATAAATCCCAATGTCTTCAAAAGACCATGGGGAATTAGGTCCAACTTCCCCCCTTCTCTGCTGCGTCCATGCGTCTAACCGCTGCGCCTCCTGTATTTGAGCCCGTAAATCTACCAGATCTTGAAGTACAGCCAAGGATTCCGGTGGCCACACTGTTCGTGGAGGAAGAGGATCCTCAGGACCAATATATTCGGGTTTTCTAGACAACGCGTCTGCTCTCCGATTCTGTCCACTTGGAACATAAGTGACGGAAAAATTGAACCTTGGGAAAAACAACGACCACCGGATCTGGCGTTGGTTCAACTTCTTGGTGGTAGACAAATGTTCCAAGTTTCGGAGATCCGTCTGAACCTCCACCTTGTGCCGAGCCTCTTCTAGGTGATGTCGCCAGATCTCAAATGCAGCCTTGATAGCCAACAACTCCTTTTCCCAGATAGTATAATTGCGCTCAGAAGCTGTGAGCTTCCTAGAATAATATGTGCATGGGAAAAGAGGTGCACCATCCTTCAAAGCTTGCAACAACACCGCTCCGATAGCTATATTAGAGGCATCTGTCTCGACCACAAATGGACGATTCGGATCAGGATGCCTCAATATCGACTCGGTCACAAACACTTTCTTTAAAGTTTCAAAAGCCTGTTGTTGTGGGAGCCCCCACTGAAACCGGACCTTCTTGCGAAGGAGCTGAGTGATGGGATCCATTAGCTTAGCAAAATCTGGAATGAAGCTCCTATAGTAATTGGCGAACCCCAGGAGACGTTGCACGTCCTTTACTTGATGAGGGGCTGCCCAACTACAGAAGGCCTCAACTTTTTTAGGGTCCATAGCAATCCCCTCAGGAGAGATGATATGCCTAAAATCTCTATTGACGACTGAAAAAAGAAACACTTCTCCAGTTTCGCATAGAGTTTATGCTCCCGAAGACACTGAAGCACTTGACGGACCTGATGATGGTGGTGATCCATGGACCGAGAGTATATCAAAATGTTGTCCAGATACACCACAACAAACCTATCCAGCATGTCGCGAAAAATGTCGTTCATCAAATGCTGGAATACCGTGAGAGCGTTGGTCAGACCAAATGGCATGCCGGTGTATTCGAAATGGCCGTAACAAATGCCAAACGCTGTCTTCCACTCGTCCCCCTTGCACATCCGAACCAGGTTGTAGGCCCCACGCAGATTGAGTTTAGTGAAGATAGTAGCCTCCCGCAACCGCTCCATCAATTCCGGAATGAGCGGCAAAGGATATCTATTCGTCACTGTGATGGCATTCAACCGGCGGTAATCACAGCATAAACGGAGCTCTCCCGACTTCTTTTTAACAAAAAGAACGGGAGCCAAAAGAGGGGACGACGAGGGTCGAATAAATCCCCGAGCCAAGTTTTTATCTAAAAACTCTCGAAGTGCAACCAACTTGGGCTCCAACATGGAGTATAACTGACCCTTGGGCAGTGGAGCATCCGGTATCAGGTCCACGGGACAATCATAAGCACGATGCGGTGGTAACTGGTCCGCCTCCTTCTCGCTGAACACGTCAGAGAAGTCCGATAGTTCCGAAGGTATGGGAACAGCAGAAGCGGCGATATCCTGACCAGCGCAGATATGTCTCAAATGATCCACACATTGGAGACTTGGAAAGGAAATGGCGTTCTGTGCCCAAGCCACCAACGGATCATGCAAACGCAACCAGGACACACTGAGTATCAAGGGAAGATGAAGGTCTGAAGTTGTGTAGTTATGTATCGCTTCCTCATGATCCCCAATAACCATGCGCACTGGTTGGGTGGCAAAACAAATGGGTCCAGACTTGAGCTCATGCCCATCCACTGTTTCCACCTTAATGGGTGGATCCATAGCAACCAATGGGATCCCAAAGTGCATAGCAAAAGCCCTGTCCATAAAACTGGTTGTAGCCCCTGAGTCCACCAACGCCACTGCAGGGATTCCCTCCTTCTGTGACTGTAAAAAGATTCGAGTGTCCAAAAGTAAATGCCGAGGAGGGCCAGGATTCACTTCCTGAAATCTTCTCGAACGCTCTCGTGCTGTTAAGCGAGGGCAGAGTGCTCCCAACTCCATCGGCTCCTCCGTCTTAACCGTGGTTTGAAAAACTTTCGGTGGCGTGGTTTGTGAATGAGAATGAAAATGTGGTTCCAGAACGGGCCGTCTGCTTCCTCACTGTTGTAAACGGGCTTCAATACGTAAGCACTGTATCACAAGTGCATCCAGAGTTGAAGCCCGCTCTGCATGTACTAAGTCATCCTTGATGGTATCAGCCAAGCCCTCCTGAAATGCATCCATGTGGGCCGGTTCATTCCAGTTAGAGTCCATACAGAGTAAATGAAATTCTGCAATGTATTCCTGCAGGGGGCGTTTCACCTGATAAATGTCTCTTAACCGTCTAGCCACAGTTTGAGTTTTAATTGGGTTTTCAAACATAACCCTCATTTGCTGCAGAAAACCTTGAAAATTATCCAACAAAGGACTATCTTGAATTAACAAGGGAATAGCCCATTTGGCAGCCTGCCCAGATAAAAGGCTAATCATAAATCCTACCTTAGCCCGATCATTTGGAAAGTCTTCAGGCCTCAAGGTTATAAATAATTGGCACTGCCCCATAAATGCTGGGAACATGTCCGTTTGCCCTGAAAATTTCTCCGGCATGGATACCGGGCTTTTTCTCAAGGGAGGGGCTGAAGGAGCAGCAGCAGGATGTTGCAAACTTGAAACATGGTTCACTAACAATGTCACCTGATTTTGGAGTATCTGGTTACTGTGTATCAGTTGATTTATCTGTTGCTGTTGCTGCTCCACCAAACTCTACAGTTGGGTTTAGTCCATCTTGTTTTGAAGATGGTTTGCTAGACTTGGAAGCAAAAATGTTATGTCTCACTTATATTCACAAGTGAGAATACAGAGTTCCACAATTCAAAATATTCAAACAAACCAAAACCAGACTAAAAAAGGGTTAACAGTACTATATTCCAGTCCTTGGCAGACTTCCCGGAATCTGTCTGGTAATTCAGAATGTCCATAAATTACAAAGGCCGCTCCACACGTATCCTTTTGACACATCAAACACTTTGCTTCCAAACAAAGTTTGAGAATCAGCACGCGTCCTTAAATCACCTGGATGGGCGTGTCAGTCTCTCTAATCAATGTCTGGCTTGACACCTCCCTTCAGATTGACGTTTCAGTCTTCTAGTTCTAGCATCAAGCCATGATCTGTCAGTTTCTCCACTCGAAGCCTCTGACTCATTTTGTGGATCAGTTGCTGGCATGAGCGAAGTCGAAGGTTCTGGGGAGGATTGTCTCTATGACAATCTCTCATCCTCCTGGTTTATATCTGTGTCCTCTAATAATTCATACTCCACATTCACAGCAGGCTCCAGCCTTCCATCTTCAGAGTCATCAGAGTCAAAGCTCCCAGCAGGATTGATCCTTCCAGTCACAACACATACATATATGGGCAAATGATATTTTTCAAACATTAGGGCCATATTTTTGACTTTTCGTGGTTTGCCATAACATTAAGGTAACTCAAAATTAAGTATCAGTGATGATATTACTTGCTAAACATGCATAAAATTCTCTTTTTCAAAGTCAACACAAATTGCAAAGGAGATCGGGGACATCCTTGTCTTGTGCCTTTTCTTATATTAATAAAGTCTGTAAGTTCTCCCTCCATCATTACCTTTGCTATCTGTTTATTGTATATGGCATCTATTGCTTGAATAAATTTTCTGGCAAAACCCATCTGTTCCAATAGTAATAACATAAATCTCCAATTCACGTTGTCAAATGCCTTTTGAGCATCTAGGAATATCAAAGCCATTTGCTTTTCAGGATGAGCCTCATAGTATTCCAAAGTATCCAAGATTACTCTCATATTGTCTCTGATTTGTCTCTTTGGCAGAAATCCATTTTGATCTGGGTGGATAAAATTATTTAAATATTTTTTAAGTCTTTCTGCTAAAATTGAAGCTAAAATTTTATAGTCTGCATTCAATAAAGAAATAGGTCTATAGTTCTTAATTTGCAGTGGATCAGCCTCTTCTTTTGGAATAAGTGTAATATAAGCCTCTGACCATGTTTTGGGTATCATCTTCTTTGACATAACTTCATTCATAACTTCTAACAATGGGATGTTCAATGATTCTTGAAATGTTTTAAAGAATTCTGCCGGAAGCCCATCTGGACTTGGTGCTTTCCCATTATTTTGTTTCTTAAGTCATTTAATTCCATCATTGTTATATTGCTTTCTAGCATTTCTTCAGTCTCTTTAGGTATCTTCGGTAAGTTAGCATTCTGTAGATACTGTTTGACTTTTTCCTCATCAATATTCCCTTGTTTATATAGTTGCCCATAAAAATCTCAAATAATTTCCTTTTTCTCCTTGTTACCATAACAAATTTGGCCTTGATCATCTATTAGCTTCAATATTTTTCTTGATTCCTTCTCCTTTCTCAATTTATATGCTAGCCATCTACCTGGTTTTTTTGCATCTTCAAAGTAATTCTGTTTAGAATTTCTGATTTTCTGTGCCAATTCTTCTTTCTCTATTAATTCCATTTTATGTTTAATTACATCCAGCTTCAATTTAATATCTTTTTTCTGTGGCATTTTCTGTAATTCTTTTTCAAGTCTTTTATACTCATCTTCCAAGGCCTTGGAAGCTTGCCTTTTCCTAATATTCTTTTTTCTTGCATAATCTATTATCAACCTCTAGCATATGCCTTCATTGTATCCCAAACATTCTGCGTTGAAGTATCTTCTTTTTTTTTTTCTCGAAAGAAAAAAGCCAGTTCCTTCTCCATCCATTGTATAAAATCTTTTTCCTTTAAAATAGTATTATTTAATGTCCATCTCAATCTTTTTTTTTGTCCCTTCCATTTAATTGTCATTGGGCTATGATCTGCCCAAGTACTTGTTTCGATATTTGTTTCTTGAATATTAGATATTAATTCTGTTGAGATCGAAATCATATCTAATCTGGACCATGATAAATGTCTATTTGAATAAAAAGTATATTGTTTAGCTTTAACATTTCTTTCTCTCCAAATATCTTTTAAAGTTAATTCGTCTGTGCAATGAATTAACGAGTGAACGAATTAACGAGTGAACCCCAAGAGACGTTTCACTTGACGAGGGGGTTCCCAACTATACAAAGCCTCTACTTTCTGCGGGTCCATGGCAATGCCTTCGGGAGAGATGATATGCCCCAAGAACTCTATGGAAGTCTGGAGAAAGAGGCATTTCTCCAGTTTCGCATAGAGTTTATGCTCCCGAAGATGTTCTAATACCTGGAGGACTTGACGAAGGTGGCTCTCCCTGGAATTAGAATAAATTAAAATGTCACCAGGTACACCACCATGAACCAATCAAGCATGTCCCATAATATATCGTTCATCAAATGCTGCAAGACTGCGGGGCATTGGTTAACCCAAATGGCATCATGGTATATTCAAAGTGGCCGTATCGAGTATCAAACACCATCTTCCATTCATCTCCTTTGCACATATGCACCAGGTTGTAGGCCCCTTGAAGATCGAGCTTGGTGAAAATAGTGGCATCCCTCAACCGCTCCATCAGCTCTGGAATGAGCAGCAAAGGATAACTATTCTTCACCGTAATGGGTTAGGGTTAGGGTCAAGTTCTTGTCCAAGAAATCACAAAGAGCAGCCAATTCGGGCTCAGACATAGAATACAGATGACCCTTAGGTAGCAGAGCATTGGGCAGTAGGTCCACAGGACAGTCATAGGATCGATGCGGGGGTAACCAATCCGCCACCTTCTTGCTAAAAAGATCTGAAAAGTCAGATAGTTCAGGAGGTACAGGGACAGCAGGCGCAGTGATGTCTTGACCAGCACAGGTGTGTTATAGATTGTCCACACACTGGAGACTCGGGAATGAAATGGCATTCTGTGCCCATGCCACCTGAGGACCGTGCAACTGTAGCCAAGCCATTCCGAGAACCAAGGGGAGATGGAGGTCCAATGTGATGTAAAAACTAATCGCCTCCTCATGGTCCCCAATGACCAGGCGTACCAGCTGAGTAGCAAATCGAATAGGCCCAGACCGTAGTTCCCGCCTATCAATTGTTTCCACCTTAATGGGAGGCTCCACCGCAACCAAGGGAATGTCAAAATGTGTTGCAAAACCCCAGTCCATAAAATTGGTCGTAGCTTGCAAGGAATGGAATTTGTGTCATTTTATCACGATTCTCAACAACTGAACATACAGGAGCCCTCAGGGATGCCCTCTCGAGATGGAGACAAGTCAATGTCTTTGTTCACTTCATAGAATATATTTCCCCTTTGGACAGAATTCTTCCTTTCCATTTAACATTTGAAAGTTGGTCAGGACCTATTGAAGGGAAAGTCTGGATCATGACAGTCTTTTCAGAATTGAATATGAAAAACCACAACTTTTTCAAATATGTCCATAGTATTTGGTACTTTAATTTTCAGGAGAACAAAATACCAAAAGATGATGCCTTTGAACCCTCTTTATTTTTAAATTCCCAGTTTGAAATACTGTCTTTTCAAAGTAGTTTTTCAAAGCACAAATTTTCTGTCCAAGGCCGGAGAAAATGCACCCAAAAAGTAACACTGGAGAGCCAAGAGAAACAGAACAGTATCCAGATTGCAAATGACCACCAGATTTACAGTATCATGAAGACGCTGGCTCATGCCTTGAATGCTGCATATTCCTCTGGATCCTGAAGAAGAAGGAAGGAAGGCTGTTCAGGGACTGCAATGCTTCAGCCATGGCAGGTATGGGGTCCTGACAAGGATCAATCAAACAATTTTAGCACTGGTGATGCTTCCTAGTTTGGATAATGAAACTACCAGCCTCTGAGAGCATCAAGGACCCCTCAAACCTATTTCTTTTGAGAAGGAATCCAAAGGAGAAGGAGAAGAACAATCTCAACTTATTTATGCTACAAAAGGCTGATATATTTGGCCAATCTAATACCTTACTTTCATAAATATGAAATTCCAAAGGTGCTTTTTCAGGAGCCAATTGGACTTTCTTGTTTCTCTTTGAAGATATTTGACTTCTCATCCAATAAGTTTCTTCAGTTCTGACAGGATGGTGGGGGTAAAGAGATTTATATTCCTTGTAGGCAACTGGTCATTTGAATTCCTTCTGAGAGCCATTGAGGCCACTTGGAGAGTCATCTGAGTAATGTAGATGTTTGTGGAGCCTTCTTGGAACTGTTAAAAAGACTGTGTTGTGGAGCTGTGCTTTCTGCAGGATATTTCTGGCCTGTGTCCCTTCACTGCTGAACACAGATGCAGGTTCTGTCCAGTCAGAGCTGAAGAAACTTATTGGATGAGAAGTGAAATGTCTTCAAAGAAAAAGCAGAAAGTCCACTTGTCTCTTGAAAAAGCACCTCTGGGACAATGATAACGTGGGTGACTGAGAATCTCCATAGAAATAAATTTGAATAGAATATTCTCCCTGACTCCATTACCACAGTAAGAGACTATCATGTTTACCGATCAGATCATGAAATTCGTAGAGGAGGTGGTGTTGCTATCTTCTATAAAAAGTCCTTACATCTAAAAAAACCATCCAAGTTATCCAGGAGCTTGATGAGACCATCATCTGTGAACTATCCTTAAATATCACATTTCGATTCTTACTATGTTACAGAGCACCTGATTATGACATTGAACATGTAAACAAGCTAAATTCACTACTAACATGGGCAACATCCTGCCCACATGCTTTTATCTTTCTTGGTGACTTCAATCTACCTCATATTGACTGGACCCTCAATGAATGTACAGCTGAACCCATACACTCAACCTTCCACAATGCTGTTACAAATCTGGGACTGGAACAACTAGTAACCAAAAATACTAGACTAAACAACTACCTCGATCTCATCTTCTGCAATAGTTTGAATTTAATTTATGGAATGCAAACTAAAGAACCCTTTTCCAGCAGTGACCACAATATGATTGACTTTTGTCTCAACATATGCCCACACAAAAATAATCACAATGATGTAATCCCCAATTATAACTTCAAAAAAGGCAACTATGATCTTATAGACAATGATCTCTCATCCATTGATTGGCAATATCTATTCACTGGATGCAATACTATTGAAGACCATTACAACATATTTTTACTTGAAGCCAAAAGAGTCATCAAACTATAAGTACCAACAACAACTTCCCAAACAAACAAAAAATCATTACCCATAACAATAAGGAAACTTCAATCCAAAAAGAGATCACTCTGGCGAAAAAACAAATCTGGTCATGTTGCCAATTTCAAAAGCCGATACAAAAATTTATGCCACCAGTTAAAGACTGAATGCACCAATTATCACATTAAACAAGAGGAAAACCTTCTATGCACCAATTCCACCCATGCTTTTTACAATTTTGTAAACAACAAACCAAAAGACTCAAGGTCCATCCCACCCCTGAAAGGACCTAATGGTAAAGACTGCAACGATGACACCATTAAAGCCAACATCTTTACCACATTCTTTGGCTCAGTATTTGTAAACAGCAATGGATCATGCCCAGTATTTCCTAGCCGAACTATGGAAAACTACAGTGATCTAATACATATCGATTTTACAGAACACAATGTTGAAAAAGCACTATGCAATCTAAAACCATCTCTATCTATTGGACGAGACAGAATATGTGCCTACTTCTTTAAAAAGCAATCCATTGCCATAGCAGAACCTCTAAGTATAATCTTTGAAAAATCTTTCAGGACCATCTAATCACAAGCCAAGGTCATCCCCATCTTCAAAAAGGGAGACCCCAGCCTAATTGAAAATTACAGACCAATCTCCTTATGCTGCATCACCTGTAAAGTCATGGAATCAATTATTAACCAATCCATTATCCTCCACTTAGAGACAAACAACCTACTCTCCAATAAACAATTTGGTTTCAGAAAAAAACTATCCTATAATCTGCAACTCTTACACTGCAAAAACATATGTACTACACAACTCAATCAAGGCAAAACAATAGACGGAATCTACATAAATTTCTGTAAAGCCTTTGATTCAGTGGTACACAACATACAACTCCTAAAACTAAAATTTTATGCTATCTCTGGACACCTGCATAACTGGATAGAAGCATTCCTGTCAAACAGACAACAAATGGTCAAAATTGGGAGTGTCCTATCAAATTCTGTACCTGTCAACAGTGGTGTCCCCCAAGGCAGTGTTCTAGGACCAACTCTCTTCATACTCTACATAAATGACCTCTGTGATCATATTAAGAGCAACTGCGTTCTTTTTGCTGATGATGTTCAATACCACAGATACTACTGCTACCCTTCAAAAAGATCTTGACTATGTATCAGAATAGTCAAACAAATGGCAACTTCAAATCTCAACAAATAAATGCTCTGTCTTACATATTGGCAAAAAAGATCAGAAAATAAAATACAAGCTGAATAGTCAAGACCTTGTTGATGATTCAAGCTCTGTAAAGGACCTTGGAATACACATCTCAAATGATCTAAGTGCTAGAGCCCACTGTAACTGTAACATACTGGGAAACAGTAAATATAAATCATAAGGATACAAGAAAGAAACCCTGAAAGAATATATACCAACACTCCTCTCTGCAGGATTCCTAATTAAAACTTTTCTGACTGATTGATTCTCTGTCTTTGCATTCAGACAACCAGTGAATGAGACTGAACTTCTCTTTTTCACTGGTTCAACTCCAAAAACTGCTCCTCCTTTTAGGATGATTTTCCTCTCATTCAGCCAGAATCTCCTCTCTTGTGTCTGAGTTCACTTTTCCAGGTTTGACAGTTTGGAAAAACACTGAATAGATCTTAAGCTTCCGTGTAACATCTTTCAGTTATTAGTAAGGTACTGTAACCTCTATTATCTAACCAGGAAACTATAGTAGTTGGAAAAGGTGCTTCCAGACTCCTTCTGATTTCAGGCTCCTATAGACCAAAAGGTTCTTCTCCTCAAGACTAAGAGTAGCTCCTTTGATCCAAGTTCTGTGCAACGTCTCTTGGGGTTCACTAATTATTACAGATCATTCATCCCGGGTTTTGCCAAGCTGACGGATCCCATCACCCAGCTTCTTCGCAAGAACGTCCCGTTCCAGTGGGGGGCCCCACAGCAACAGGCCTTTGAGGCCATCAAGAAAGCCTTCTTTGTAGAACTGATCTTGAGGCATCCTGATCCCCATCGTCTGTTTGTGGTAGAGATGAATGCATCCAACATGGCCATTGGGGTGGTGTTGTTACAAGCCCCAGCGGATGGTGCACCTCTTTTTCCATGCGCATATTATTCACGGAAACTTACTACTTCCGAGCACAATTATACAATCTGGGAAAAAGAGTTGCTGGCCATCAAGGCTACGTTTGAGACCTGGCGATATCACCTTGAGGGGGCTCGGCATAAAATGGAGATTCAGACGGATCATCATAATCTGGAGCACTTGACCACTGCTAGGAAGTTGAACCAACGATGGATCCAGTGGTCATTGTTCTTTGCTAGGTTCAACTTTTCAGTCACTTACATTCCCAGTGGTCAAAATCGGAGAGCAGATGCTCTGTCCCATAAACCGGAGTATCTTTGTCCTGAGGACCCCCTTTCTCCACATACAGTACTGCCACCAGAATCTTTGGCCGTTATCCAGGAACCAGTGGATTTAAAGGCTCGGGTCTGAGAGGCGCAGTGCTTAAACGATTGGTTTCAGCAAAGAATGGGGGAAATTAGACCTGACTCCCCATGGAATCTGGAGGAGGGTTTACTACGACATTGGGGCCGATTGTACAAGCCCACCAGAACACTTAGAGTCCTCATCATGACCCAATGTCACGACAACCCAGCTGTGGGCCATTTTGGGTTCTTTAAAACCCTTCATCTGTTCACAAGGACTTTTTGGTGGCCTCGAGTCCAGCATGATGTCTTTGCCTATATCGCCTCCTGTGTAACGTGTCGGCAAGCGAAAGCTGAGTCGAGTGCGCCTCCTGGTCTCCTTCAACCACTACCGACTCCGAACCAACCATTGGAGGCAATTTCCATGGACTTCTGAACACATTTGCCCCCTTCGTTGGGATATATGACGGTACTTGTGGTGGTTGATATGCTAATCAAGATGGCCCACTTTATCCCCTGTCAGAAGTTACCATCGGCTCGTGTTACTGCCCAACTATTTCTGCAACATGTATTCCATTTGCATGGCCTACCGGACAGAGTAGTTTCGGATCGCGGTGTCCAGTTTACTGCTAAATTCTGGAAGAGCCTAATGACTGCATTATGGGTGCAACTATGTTTGGCATCGGCGCACCATCCAGAGACTGATGGCGGGACTGAGAAAGTAATTGGCATCCTTGCCCAATACCTCAGATGTTTTGTCAATCATCGACAGAACAATTGGGTGACCTATCTCCCCTTGGCGGAGTTTGCCTTTAACAATTCTCAGCACACCTCCACTCACATGACACCTTTTGATGCAAATGTGGGTTACCATCCGAGGTTTTCCCCCTTGTCGATCTTGGATTCCCTGGTTCCAGAAACACGAGACTTTTTATCTGAACTACATTCAGTGCACTAATTGATTTCCCAACAATTGGAATGGGCTAAGGAGGACTATAAAAGGTTCATGGATCGTTTGCATCAGGGGACGCCTCCGCTGGCTGTGGGGGACAGGGTGTGGTTGTCCACGAAGCATCTCCGGGTTGATCGTCTGGTTAAGAAGTTGGATCATCACTTCATTGGTCCCTTCCCTATCAAGGCAGTCATCAATCCCATTGCTTATTGGCTCACCCTACCGCGCTCCATGCGCATTCATCCTGTCTTCCACCGTTCCCTTCTGGTTCCTGACACCCCATCGTGTACTCTCCGTTCTCCCACTGGTACGGTTTCTCCATCTGAACCCAGCGATGATCCTGCTGTTGATGATACAGTGGTCAGCATTCGGGATTCTCACTGGCTGAAAGGACGATTTCAGTACTTCGTCAGGAGGCTGGAGAATGGATAAGAGGCTTTTTCCTGGGAGAATGCTTCCACGGTTCACGGCCCAGACCTTATCCGGATGTTTCATGCACAGTTTTCATCAAAACCGCATCCGGATCGACAGACTTGGGGGAAGGGCCCTGCGGTGAGGGATAGTGTTGTGACTAGGAGGTTTGAGTCTGCTGTGTCAGAAGACACAGGCTCGAGTGATGCGGAAGATTTGGCATTGGGATTTGAGCCTGCTTTGATGGGAAATACAGATGTGAGTCAAGAGGAAGAGGAAGATAGGGCATTGGGGTTTGAACCTACTTTGCTGGAAGTTTCGGAATCCTCATTCTCTCCAGGACCTTCTTCATTAGTTATACCTGTGTCGGCAGATAATCAAGAGAACGTGCCAGAGTCCTTGGATGAAGATCAAACCGAAGAATCTTGGTTTGATGCAAGGAACAGACGTAAGCAGAAACGTCAAGCACAAAATGGAAGGAGACGTTGAATCAGGGACTGAGGAAAGAGACTGACACGTCCCTCAGGGAATATAAGGAGATGTGTTAGCTTTGAATTCCCATTCACGTCAAACTTATTAATTTGCGTCTGCAGTTTCGACAAAGTATTCTGTTTGCCGTTCGTCTCTGATTTATAGTTCTGCTCATTATCAGAATTTGCAGAGAGCTTCTAGGAAAACTGCCAACGACGAATTCAGCCAAAGGAAAGTTAACTCTGTTGTTCCTGATATTGTCTGTTCGTGTTTTTTCCTTTGGACATTTGGACTCTCACCTCGTGGCCACAGGTGAGACAGAATATGTGTGTGTGTGTGTGTGTTTGTGTGTGTATGTATATATTTATATATGTATGTCTGGCATTCAGCTTTGTTCGGGTATTTTCCCACGTCATAATAGTGGTGCTTTTAAAATTGTAGCAACGTTTCAGCAGAATCTCATCTGCCATCATCAGGCTTCTGTATGGTGTTTGTCTGTGAGTCGGACTTTTACAGTGGTTTCAGATTTAAAATATATATATGTATATGTATATATATATATATATACCGTGTTTCTCACATAATAAGGCCGGGCCTTATTTTTTTTGACCCCTGAAAAAATAGCTAGCACATCTTTTCGGGGGTGACTTAATTCCCTCCCACTTGCATCCTCGGGTGGGTGGGCGGGCGGCGACAACTTGGATATTCGGGAGACCTTCGGGTTTGGGCCACCGTTGCTTTCCCTTCTCCCTTGCTGCCCTTCTCCCTTGCTGCCGCGGTGTTTGGCACAGCCACGTGAGGCCAGTCAGGGCTCCTCCTTGCAACCAGAGCCCTGAGGAGACACTTGGCTTCAGGTGCTGCCGTCTTCCCTTTGCTTTCGAAGGTAAAGTGAATTATTTTACAAAGCCTCCCCTGCCTGAGAGGGCAGCCCAACCCCACGTGGGGAGGCTAATTTCTCGGGGCCTCTTCCATTCCTCCCTGACCTCTCTACACTGCACACCTCTGATACACCGGTCTCTTCAGCCCAGTGAATCTTTCCACCTCAAAGAAAGGCCAGGCGGGCAGCTGCAAAGCAGCTGCAGCGGATCCGAGCCGCTTGCAGCAGAAACAGCCACCACCCTTAGCCCGACGCGGGGAGAACGAGCGAAGTTACCACCCGCCAGCCTGTCCTTCCCACCTTTGGAGGAACCTACACTGAGCGCCTCCGCGGCTCGGTTGCCCCTACTGGCGGGTCCTCCTTTCGTGCGGAGGGCTGCGGGGGAAGGCGCTCACCCAAGAGGATCTCTCCCTCTCTCTCCCCTCAAGGTCAACATCTGCGCTGCGGAGAGGGCTGCATCTGGTTCCTCCTGCTTGCTGAGAGGTGAGGAAGCCGCAGCTCGCCTGGTGAGATCTGGGAATGAAGGGCAGGAGGAGGCACGCACACACCCGTGGCTCACTTTCCCAGCTCTGCCCAGCCCTCGAGGCACTGGCAGGCGGCGAGTGCCACCCTGCCGGACCCTCCGCTCATCCTGTCAGGGCCGCGCCAGAGCCGTAAGAGCTGGGAAGTGTAGGGAGGTCGGGGAGGAATGGAAGAGGCCCTGGGAAATTAGCCTCCTCACGTGGGGTTGGGCTGCCCTCTCGGGCAGGGGAGGCTTTGTAAAATAATTCGCTTTACCTTCGAAAGCAAAGGGAAGACGGCAGTGCCTGAAGCCAAATGTCTCCTCAGGGCTCTGGTTGCAAGGAGGAGCCCTGACTGGCCCCACGTGGCTGCACCAAACACCGTGGCAGCAAGGGAGAAGGGAAAGCAACAGTGGAAGGTCTCCCGATATGAAGTGCCCCACCAATGCAGGCAGCACCATTTCCGGACAAGCAACAAAAGTACTTCCTAACAGCAACCCCCCCACCCGCTTCCCCCCCCATTTCGCATGTTTAATATGGGGCTTAATTTGGGGGGAGGGGCTTAATTTGATTTTATGCCAATAAAACATGGTGGGGCTTCCTATTGGTAGAGGCCGTATTGTTGGAGAAACACGGTATGTATATATGGCATTCAGCTTTGTTCGGGTATTTTCCCACGTCATTGTAGTTGTGCTTTTAAAGTTGTAGCAACGTTTTGGCAGACTCTCATCTGCCATCATCAGGCTTCTGTATAGTGTTCATCTGTGAGTCAGACTTTTACAGTGGTTTCAGATTTAAATTTAGGGCAGCCTATTGCTGTGCCAGAATGGTTTTTTCTTCATCCTGATTGGTTGGGAGTTTTGGTCTGTGTTTATTAGTCTTGGAGTTTGCTGTGTTCTGCTTGATTGGTGCTTCTAATATCTTCTGTCTGTTTTTTGGCTCTTTTTGTATCTTGATTGGCTGGCAACATTGTGTTACTTTTTTGGAGGCCTTTAGTGCAGCTTGGCTTCGGGTAAATGGACGGCTATCATTAGTTAGGAAGCTGGGTTTCATCTGAATGCCTGGTTGGGGTGTGTTTGAGCTGGAGGTATCAGAGGGGATCTGTTTGTGCCCAGGTGTTTGCCTGGCTTGTGGTGTGGAGATTTTTTTGTTTGTGAGTGCAGGCTTCCAAATGATTGACAGCCTGGTGGAATCATCTCTTCTATTCATGCTTTCTGGTCTTTTTTCAATCTCTATGGCTTCTCTGATAATTTTGTGGCTGGGGTTTTCTATAGTAGCTAGGGTTTTGGTGCCATTGAAGTTGATGCTATGACCTGTGGCTTCCATGTGTTGGACTAGTGAGGAAATGTGTTCCAGCTTTTTGACTGCATTTTTGTGTTCATCTAGGCGGGTACTTATTCTTCTATTGGTCTGTCCAATGTATGTGGCCGGGCATGATGCACAGGGGACTTCGTATATGCCTTGGTTTTCCAGGTCAATTTTATCTTTGGGGTTTCTAAGGATGGCTGCTATTTTTCTGTCTGTTTTGAAGGCAGTCTTGATGTGATGTCTGTGTAGTACCTTACTAATTTTGTCTGTAGTACCTCTTATGTAGGGCAGGACAGCTGTTCCATAGGTCTGTTCATCTTCTGGGTCTCTATATCCATATATATATGGATATCCATATATATATGGATCTTTGGTTAATCGGATTTTCTCCCGTGTAAGATTGGAAGTATCTAGGCAATGTTTCAATGAAGTCTCATTCATCATCTTCAGGCTTTTGTCTTCAGCTCTGTGCTTCTCAGAGTAATGTGAGCTTGCAGCTGCTTCTTCCTTTTAACTGCTAGTGGGGGTGTGACTTGATTGGGTGGGGGTTTGACTGTGTTCTGATTGGGTGGGGGGGTGTTCTCATTGGTTGGGGGTTTGGCTGTGTTCTGATTGGTTGGGGGGTTGGCCGTGTTCTGATTGGCTGGAGGTATGTTCTGTTCAGGTGGGGGCTTGGTTGTGCTCAGGTTAGTCTTAGTTGCTGGGGGATTTGAGCTGGTGAGCTGTGATCTTGCTGTTTGGCTTCGAGTTCATGGTCGTGCCGCATCTTCATGGTGGGGGTCAGTTTGCTTCATGTATGGATCGGAGGAGTTTGAAGTGGGTAGTGATGCAGCTGCAGTGTGGCTTCTGGTCCGTGGCCGTGTCTCATCTTCTATGTGGGTATGAGTCTGCTTTTTACGTGGAAGTGTGGTGGTGGCATCTGGTGTGGCTCTCAGGGGTGTGGGTCTGGTGTCATTCTTCATGTTAGGTACTCGTCTGTTCATGAGGGCGAGTTTCCAAATGGCTGGTAGGCGGGAGGTGTCATCTCTTTTATTCATGCTGTGTGGGGGTTTTTCTATCTCTATGGCTTCTCTGATGATTCTGATGTTGAAGTGTTCGGTTTTGGCGATAGTTCTGGTATTTTTAAAGTCAATCTCATGTCCTGTGGCTTTGAGGTGTTGGACCAGGGAAGAGGTTGATTCTTCTTTTTTGATTGAGTTCTTATATTCTTCAATGCGTGCACTTATTCTTCTGTTAGTTTGTCCAATGTATGTGGTGGGGCAGGCAGTGCAAGGGATTTTGTATACTCCTTGGTTTTCTAACTCAATTTTGTCTTTAGGGTTTCTTAGGATGGTGGATATTTTTCTGTTTGTGCGTAATGCTGTTTTAGTGTTGTGTTTTAGGAGGATCTTGCTGATTTTGTCTGTAGTGCCTTTTATATAAGGGAGGAGGGCTTTGCCGTTCTCTTGTTCTCTGTCTTGGATTTTGGTTGGGGTTTCTTTTTAGATTAGGTGGGTGATCTTCTTTCTTTGGAATCCATTGGCTATTAGTACGTTGGTGAGAGTGAGTAGTTCGGTTTTTAGGTGTTGTTCGTCGGCTAAGCATTTTGTTCTGGAGATGAGTGTCTCGGCTACGGAATTGATCTGTACTGGGTGGTGGTGTGAGAGTGCGTGTAGATAGCGGTTTGTATGTGTTTTCTTCTGGTAGATGGTGTGTCCTAGGGAGTCATTGGATTTTTTGTATACCAAGACATCTAGGAAGGAAAGTTGATTGTTAGCTTCTGTTTCCATGGTGAATTGTATTTTGGGGTGTAGGCTGTTGAGGTGTGTGAGGAAATTGTTCAATTTTTCTTTCCTGTGTGGCCAGATTATGAAGGTGTCATCTACGTATCTGAGCCAGAATTTGGGTTTGTGATCATATTTTTCTAGAGCTTGTGTTTCAAAGTGTTCCATGTAGAGGTTTCCGATGACAGGTGAGAGAGGTGATCCCATGGGTGCTCCTTCTATTTGTTTGTATTTTTGTCCGTTATAGTGAAGTATGTATTGGATAGGCAGTGGTTGGTCAGATCTAGGATGTGCTTGGGGGGGTTGTATTTGTTTTGGATGGCTGTCAAGGCTTCTTTAATTGGCACTTGGGTGAAGAGGGATATGACATTGAAGCTCACTAGTAGGTTGCTGGGTTGTAAGTTTTGTTTCTTTATGATCTCGATGAACTGGAATGAATTTCTTACATGTGAGTTGATGTTTTCTGCACAGGGCTGTAGTTGTTTGGTGATAAATTTGGCTACGTTTTGTAGAGGTGAGCCTATGGAGCTGACTATTGGTCTAAGTGGGGTTCCTTCTTTGTGTATCTTGGGGAGACCATAAAGCTTAGGGCATCTGGATGATTTCTCTCTGGCTATGATTCTTTCCTGGATTTCTTCATTGATGGGGGAGGCTTTTATTTTGGATCTGGCGGTTTTTTCTAGGTAGGTGGTGGGGTCTGTCTTTAGGGGTTTGTATGTGCGGTCTTGGAGTAGGTTGGTTAACTTGGTTTGGTAGTCAGATGTGTTCATAACCACTGTCGCATTGCCCTTGTCTGCTGGAAGGATTATTTTGCTGGTGTCTTCTTTCAGGTTATGTAGTGCAGTTTGTTCTTCTTTGGATAAGTTGCTTTTGGGTGGTTTGCTAGTGCAGAAGATTTTGGTGATTTCCAGTCTGATTCTATTAGCATCATCAGGATTGGTTTTGGTCAGGCTGGTTTCAATTCCGCATATGATGGTTTCTGTGGGGATGTGTTTGGGAGTGACAGCAAAGTTGAATCCTTTTGAAAGGACCTTGGTTTCAGCTTTGGTGAGGATCTTATCTGAGATGTTGTGCACTGTTTGTTTCATGTGTGGTTGTGAGGGGGGAGGAGTTGGTTTCTGGCATTGTTGTAGTTTTCTGAGTTTGTTGGTGTGTATGTCTGTCTTGAGGGTGGTCTGTGTTTCAGTTCTCTAGACAGCGAGTTGTTTGGATTTGTCCCAAAGTAAGGGGTGAATCTTGTTGCTGAGTCTGAGGTGAAGTGTGAGGAGATCTTTGTTGATTTGGTCTAGGAGAAATCTTTTTGTGTGAAGTTCATTTCTAATTAGGGCCAATTCTGTTCTTTTTAGGATGCTTTTGGTGGCTGCTGTGTTGGTGTGGAATTTCAATTGGAAGCTTGTGGGAATTAAATTTTGATCTCGGCAGTTGCATAGGAATGCAAGGTCACATAAAATGGAAGCTCTTTGGACTTCAAGTTTTTCATAAGTCCTGGTCAGATGGTGGGTTTCCTCCCTGTAGAGGTGCAATATTTGTTTTCTGAGGTTCTCACAGGTATTTGTATGTGGATCTTTGGTTATTTGGGTTTTCTCCCACGTAAGATTGGAAGTATCTAGGCAACGTTTCAATGAAGTCTCATTCATCATCTTCAGGCTTGTGTCTTTGGCTTTGCACTTCTCAGAATAATGTGAACTTGCAGCTGCTTCTTCCTTTTAACTGCTAGTGGGGGTGTGACTTGATTGGGTGGGGGCTTGGCTGAGTTCTGATTGGGTGGGGGTGTGTTCTGATTGGTTGGGGGGTTGGCCGTGTTCTGATTGGCTGCGGGTGTGTTCTGTTCAGGTGGGGGCTTGGTTGTGATCAGGTTAGTCTTAGTTGCTGGGGGATTTGAGCTGGTGAGCTGTGATCTTGCTGTTTGGCTTTGAGTTCGTGGTTGTGCTGCATCTTCATGGTGGGGGTCAGTTTGCTTCATGCATGTCTCAGAGGGGTTTGAAGTGGGTAGTGATGCAGCTGCAGTGTGGCTTCTGGTCTGTGGTCGTGTTTCATCTTCTGTGTGGGTGTGAGTCTGCTTTTTACATGGAAGTGTGGTGGTGGAATCTTGTATGGCCCTCATGGGTGTGGGTCTGGTGTCATTCTTCATGTTAGGTACTCGTCTGTTGAAGACAGAGCTGAAGACACGAGCACTATGTTACCCATGAGATTCTTTATACACTGCTCAAAAAAATAAAGGGAACACTTAAACAACACAATGTAACTCCAAGTCAATCACACCTCTGTGAAATCAAACTGTCCACTTAGGTAGGAACACTGATTGACAATCAATTTCACATGCTGTTGTGCAAATGGAATAGACAACAGATGGAAAGCAAAGGCAGTTAGCAAGACATCCCCAATAAAGAAGTGGTTCTGCAGGTGGTGACCACAGACCACTTCTCAGTTCCTATGCTTTCTGGCTGATGGTTTGGTCACTTTTGAATGCTGTCGGTGCTGTCACTCTAGTGGTAGCATGAAACGGAGTCTACAATCCCACACAAGTGGCTCAGGTAGTGCAGCTCATCCAGAATGACACATCAATGTGAGCTGTGGCAAGAAGGTTTCCTGTGTCTGTCAGCGTAGTGTCCAGAGCATGGAGGCACTACCAGGTGACAGGTCAGTACATCAGGAGATGTGGAGGAAGCTGTAGGAGGGCAACAACCCAGCATCAGAACAGCTACCTCCACCTTTGTGCAAGGAGGGACAGGAGGAGTACTGCCAGAGCCCTGAAAAATGACCCCCAGCAGGCCACAAATGTGCATGTGGCTGCTCAAACAGTCAGAAACAGACTATGAGGGTGGTATGAGGGCCTGATGTCCACAGGTGGGGGTTGTGCTTACCGCCCAACACTGTGCAGGATGTTTGGCATTTGCCAGAGAACACCAAGTTTGGCAAATTCGCCACATGTGCTCTTCACAGATGAAAGCAGGTTCACACTGAGCACATGTGACAGATGTGACAGGGTCTGGAGATGCAGTGAAGAAGGTTCTGCTGCCTCCATCCTCCTCCAGCATGACCAGTTTGGCAGTGGTCAGTAATGGTGTGGGGTAGCATTTCTTTAGGGGGCCACACAACCCTCCATGTGCTCACCAGAGGTAGCCTGACTGCCATTAGGTACTGAGTTGAGATCCTCAGAGCCCTTGTGAGACCATATGCCTGTGCGGTTGGCCCTGGGTTCTCCTAATGCCAGACCTCATGTGGCTGGAGTGTGTCAGCAGTTCCTGCAAAATGCAGGCATTGTTGCTATGGACTGGCCCGCCAATTCCCCAGACCTGAATCCTATTGAGCACATCTGGAACATCATGACTTGCTCCATCCACCAATGCCATGTTGCACCACAGACTATCCAGGAGTTGGGGGATGCTTTCATCCAGGTGTGGAAGGAGATCCCTCAGGAGACCATCCACCCCCACACCAGGAGCATGCCCAGGCATTGTAGGAAGGTCATACAGGCACATGGAGGCTACACACACTACTGAGCCTCATTTTGACTTGCTTTAAGGACATTACATCAAAGTTGGATCAGCCTGTAGTGTTTTTTTCCACTTTAATTTTGTGTGTAACTCTAAATCCAGACCTCCATGGGTTGCTAAATTTGATTTCCATTGATAATTTTTGTGTGATTTTGTTGTCAGCACATTCAACTATTTAATGACCAAAGTATTTAATAAGAATATTTCATTCATTCAGTTCTAGGATGTCTTATTTTTGTGTTCCCTTTTTTTTTGAGCAGTGTATATTCATGTATAGTCTTATCATGATATTGGTTACATTGTGTGTAAGCATAATTCTTGGGAATGTGAAATCAAAACCAAAGGTATTTTTAAAACAGTATAATAGATTTTGAGGTCTACTTTTTTGTTTTAAAAAAATCATTTTAAAAAGGAATTTTTCAGCCTCTGCTGCAATTTTATCACAATTCCATAATTTTTTCCTGATGTAATAAGAAAAAGGTTGCAGGTGGAATTTCTTAAAATATGAAATACCAAAATAAATTGTTTTGTGATGAGGAATCCTATTGTACACATACACAGGCGTGCGCATGCACACATTGTTATTTTACTTTTAATACAAGCTGCTCCTTTGTGTTAAGATCTGGCCTCAGGATAATACTATAGCACTTGGGGATGAAGATGCAGCCCAACAGCCAGGCACTGGAGGCCAAGATGGAGAAGACCTGCACAGGCACCATGTATTTCCCCTTGGTGCTCAGGTAGGTGGGTACAAAATAGTAAACAGTGCACTCATAGGAAACAGTTATAAGCTCAGTTCTTCAAACTTGTTACTTCGCATATTTGGGTGTCAAATTCCTTTTTATTTATTTATTTATTATTATACATTTTTCATTATTATTCATCACATTTCCCATTTTGCAACAGCAGTGTAATGGCTATATCAAGTCCTTTTTAAATATACATCATAGTATACTCCTTGATTGTAACTATTATTCTCATAGTCATACAGTATAGTCTCTTTTAAATAAATAGTATGGTCTCTCATAACTATTATTTTCATAGTTGTACCATAACATTCTATTGCATTTATCACTCTAATACTCTTTAAACTATATTCACGTGTAATCCAAAAGTGATATTGCTTACAATGTGTGTAAACATAATTCTTGGGAATGTGAAATCAAAACCAAAGGTATTTATAAAACAACGTAATTCTTATTTTACTTTTAATACAAGCTGCTCCTTTGTGTTAAGATCTGGCCTCAGGATAATAATATAGCACTTGGGGATGAAGATGCAGCCCAACAGCCCAGTGCTGGAGGCCAAGATGGAGAAGACCTGCACAGGCACTATGTATTTCCCCTTGGTGCTCAGGTAGGTGGGTACAAAAGAGATCCAGACACTGCAGAAGACCAGCATGCTGAAGGTGATTAGCTTGGCTTCATTGAAGGCTCCAGGCAGATTCCTGGCCAGGAAAGCCACTGTGAAGCAGATGGCAGCCAGGATGCCCATGTAGCCCAGGGATCCATAGAACAGGGCAACAGACCCTTCCTTGCATTGCAGGATGATTTCTCGAGGCTGGGAATGGAAGTCAGAGTCAGGGAATGGAGGAGAGACTCCTCCAGATACAGCAAATGAGCATTTGAATCCTCCTCCAGATACAGCAAATGAGCATTTGAATCCCAAAACAAGAAAGGACCAGGGAGTTGGCCAGAGTCTTCCCCAGCCACCTTCTCATGTTGCTGCCTGGCTTTGTGGCCAGGAAGGCCAACACTACTGTGATTGTCTTGGCTAAGACTGAAGAGACAGCTGTTGAGAAGACAATGCTGAAAACGGTTTGACGGAGAAGACAATTGGCTTTCCTTGGCTGGCCAACGAAGAGAAAGCAAGTCAGAAAGGAGAACAATAGGGAAATGAGGAGGATGTAAGAGAAGTCCCTGTTGTTGGCCTTGACTCTTGGCATCTCCCTTTTGGCTTCCAACCCCTTCCTCCTGAGAGGTCCACAGCTGCCAAAGGGGCACTCCTGGCATCTTTGCACAGCTGGATCAAGGATTGTGACATCATAGCCCATTGTGTCATAAAAGGTGACCTGGGCTGCCCTGGCTCATCCAAGGGGGCTCATTCTGAGTGCTGAAGGAGCCCCTGCAAAGAGTCCAGGAGCATTCCTGTTTGATGATGGCGGGAAATTTTCTTTAAAGAATGAAAATGAATAGGAAGTTCTTCAATAGAGGTAAGCTAATATTAAAAAGAAAAAAATGTATTATAATACTTAACTTTAGCCGTTAGAATAGCAATGACTCAACCCTGGGGAATAGAACAGTAGAAAAGAGGATTAATGAGGCCTCTTTGAATGCTGCATCAGAAAAAAAATGCAAAATCCATCGTAGGCGAGAGACACAATTCAATGAAATTTGGGTGGATTTTATAGTTTATTTCAGTAGCAATAGACCACAATATGGGAGTATTTTAGGTATGTGATAAATATGTGTGCAGTCCCCACCTCTTTATTTATCTTTTATTACATCTGGACTGCCCAGCCATCATGGGTGGGTGTTATTTGTATGCTTATATACCAGGATGGCTTATATTGTTTGTTAAGCATTGTTCATTTTTTTCTTAAATGGATGTTTCATTCCATAATTAGTCCAGTCTCCAAGTTGGAGCTGGTGAACCTCGGTGCCTCTTAATGTTGCAAATGGACTTGCCACGAGTAAGAATTTCTCCCCTCTAATTCTGTCCTGGGAGAAAATGGCTGTAATGGAAATCAAGACTTATTTAAGGTATAAATAACTTTATTGAGAGGACTAAAATATCACAAAACAGTTAGCAGGCTGTTAAATCTTCCCACCTGCCAGGCTCTCAAAAGGAGGGTTGAAAAGGGGAAAGACAAACAATGCCGGCAGAGGCTGCAGCTAGATTTTTTTCCCTATGAAATGCTGGTTTCAGGACAGAGAGACGGAGGAAGATGGAAACCCCTTTTTTATTCTGTAGTCTGAACTTCCAGGTGAGGGTGAAGAGTTGAGATGCCAGAAATACCAGTTGGCACCCAATATGTGGAAATAAAGACCCAACATTTCTCTTAAACCCACCCGAGATGTAAAGCTGTCATCAAAATCGATGTCTTTAATTGGGGTCAGTTTCTCTTTCTAAAGAAGGGTCTTTTTCCCCAGTGGTCCCTGAAGAGCAACCAGGCCTGCCAGCCATCTACCTGCCAGGCTCTGCCTGCCCCCCTCAGCTATCTGCCAGCAACCATCCCCCACAGGTAAGCCAGCGGAACACGGGGGGGAATCACAGTATTTTTACTACCGGTTCTGTGGGCGTGGCTAGGTGGTCGTGTGCCTGGGTGGGTGTGACAAGGGGGGGGGGTCATGTGACTGGGTGGGCGTGGCTAAGTGCAAAGTCATAAGCGCGATGACCAGTCATAATTCACTTTTTTCAGTCCTCTGAATAGTCCCCATGTGTTGTGTAGGGCGATGAAGTAGGGTTGCATCCAGCCGGATGTCCTGAAACACCCCCAAAACAACTGAACTTTCTTTGGGAAGAGAAAAAATACCTGAATTTCAGCTGTTTTAAAATAATTCAGGCAACCTACTCTGGTTATCTACAATGGAGGCTGTGGCGTTCGGAATAGACTGAGCTGAAGTCTTCATTCCAGTCTGTGTTTCCAGTGGGTACACGGATCGTTCCTATTGGTTGATGCCATTTGACAGCTGGCTATAAAAGGGAGCTGTCAAACAGCATTAGCTGTTGTCTGCCAGCTGGCTGCCTTGTTAACGCGGCAGCCGCGGCAACCCTTTATTGTTACAATAAAGTAAAAAGCTGAAGTTCACTCAGTGTTTGCCTCAGGTTATTCCGCCACTCCACAACACTGGTGACGAGGGCGGGATACATATAAGAGGCAACCGGGCAAAGAATTGCTGAACAAAGGCAGTACAAAAAGAGCCGAAGTCACTACCAAGCTGCATGTCACTTACTGTCAGCTTACTGTCACTATTCGTGAGCGCGAATTTCAACTTTCCTCGAAAGATCCGGCACCGCTGAGTCGAGATGACTTTGAACCCTGCATTCCCGCCTTTCAGACCGACAGCAGAAACATGGGAATCCCACAGAAACCAATTTGACTGTTTCCTAGATGCCATAGATCTTGCTGATGTTTCTGATCATAGGAAAAAGTCCTACTTTTTACGTTTTTGCAGAGCCACAGTGTTTGACACTGCTACGGCATTATTGGTTCCACGTTCAATTAAGAGTGTTCAATGGGAAGAATGGCAGAAAATTCTTTCTAACCACTATTCCCTAAGCCATCCCAAATTGCCAGGCATCATGCTTTTAGAAGATGGATTCAGGCCGAGGGAGAGACTATTAGTGGGTACATGGCTGCCCTACGAACAGTTGCCTTGCACTGTGGGTTTAGAGACTATCTGGAAGACATGATATTAGACCAACTAGTTTGTGGATTCAGGGATTTAAGGTTACAGAGGCGTCTATTGGCTAAAGGGGATTTAACCCTTAAATTAGTAATTGAAGAATCTCAAGCTGCTGAATTATCAGCACTTTCAGCAGCAGAAATTCAGGGAAGTCCAATTAGCCAGGGCAGCTCAGCCATCCATTACGATGAAGCCTCCACAGAAGAAGGCTATGAAGAGGTTGAAGATGTAAATCAGGCAGCAAAAAACCAGTCAAAGGGAGAACAGGCCAACCCCCAATCAACCTCCACGGTCTCAGCCCATTTGTTTAAACTGTAGGGAAAACCACCTCAAGGCATCCTGCAAGTTCATTTGTCTAAAATGCCAGAGGAAGGGTCATTTAGCCAGGATCTGTCAAGCAGACAAGCCTTTTGCCCCAAAGCCCCAGACAACTCAGCATTTCCAAAAACAAATTGAAGACTGCTTCACCTGCTATCAAGCCAAGCTAACTAACAAAGGCTCTAACAAAATCAGTGTTTTTGTTTCTTTAGAAGGGAAACCTTGCAGGATGAAGGTTGACACAGGCTCAGCACTGTTCATCATCTCATGGAGCACCCTGAAACAACTGCTTCCCAGAATGGCTAAGAAGATACTTCACAGCTGCCTGTTAACCCCACGTGACTATCAAGGCAAGACCATCCCAGTCATTGGAAAAGGCAAATTTTTTCTTCAATTTCAAAATTTTAAAGGTCACTTGCCTTTAGTGGTAGTGGATGGTGCCCTACCTAGCTTGTTGGGGTTAGACTGGTTCCCTGCCCTTGGCCTCCATATAAGCGGAATCTACTCTATTGCACATGTTGAAGTGGACATCTTGTTTAATGACTATACTGATGCGTTCAGCAAGGGGCTGGGCTGTTACTCAGGAACCCCAATATCTTTCAACTTGGACCCTCTGGCAGTACCAATCCATTTAAAGCCTCATAGGGTACCTTTTGCAATCTGCCCCAAATTAGACATGGAGCTGGACAAATTAATTAAACAGGGTGTATTAACACCTGTGGACTTTGCAAAATGGGAAACCCCAGTAGTGATACACCTGAAGAAAAATGGTATCTTAAGAATCTGCATGGATTACAAGACAACATTGAATAAATATTTGCAAATCAGCGCTTATCCAGTCCCTGTTATCCAGCATCTAATACATTCTTTTGAGCCAGGAACCATTTTCACAAAATTAGACATGTCACAGGCCTATCAACAGTTCCCTGTTGATGACACAGCTGCTGAACTACAAACTATTGTGACGCACAGGGGCACTTTTAAATGTAGGCGCCTCCAATTTGGCATAAGTGTGGCCCCAGGAATTTTCCAATCTTTAATGGAAAGACTTCTTCAAGGATTACCAGGTGTAATTCCGTATTTTGACAACATCTTAAGATCTGCCCCTGACAAACCTCAGTTACTGCAAAGAGTCAGAGGAGTCCTCGATCATTTCAGAAAGCATAGGCTTAAGTTAAAGAAAGAGAAATGCACTATTGCCACTCCACAGGTAGAATTTTTGGGTTACAGGATTGATGGCTTTGGTATTCACCCAATCGAATCCAAAGTAAGGGTTATTCACGAGGCACCCACGCCAACTAACAAAACTGAGCTCCAGGCTTTTTTAGGACTTCTTAACTTTTACACTTCATTTTTTCCACATAAAGCTTCCATTGCAGAACCTCTGCACAGACTCTTGGATAAGCAATACCCCTGGTGCTGGGGACCTAAGGAAGCCCAAGCCTTCCGTGCTGTCAAATCATTACTTACATCCGATGCTGTTCTGATCCAATTTAATGAGCATTTACCTTTAGTTTTAGTGGCAGATGCTTCTCCTTTTGGCATAGGTGCTGTTTTAAGTCATAGATTGCCTAATGGTTCTGAGGCGCCCATTGCCTTTTTCTCCAGAATTTTTTCCACAACACAAATCCCATTCCTGACAAGTATAGCAGTGAAAGTCCTCATGAAATTCTCTCCCTTCTCTGTGACTGGGACAAAGAGGCCAATCAGGGTCTATCTGAAATGGAGGAGCAGTTGGACGATTGCTGGGTACTGGATCCCTTCTTTGGGGAGCAACTGGTGGAAAAAAGGAAATTAACTTTTATCACTCAGGGTCCCTGAAATGGGTTCAACACTGATCTGAAAAAGCAATGAGGAATGCTGTGTTATTTTTGGAATTGGATCAAGTCCCAAATACTAGATATTAATAACTCCTTATCGGTTCTCATGAACATATTAGAATAATTTTACTGACTAGCCATTAAGTCATATCAAAATGTGGAATGCAGAACACAGAACATTAATAAGTCTGTCTATAAAACAGGATGCAAGAATAAATTAAGAATAAAACATGGACATCATTTCTGTATCACTCCATTAATTTATTACAATCAGACTCATATCCGGATCTCAACTGAACTGTTTGCTGTATTATATATAATTTTTAAAATTCTGACATCTTAGGGTATATATTATTTTAATATATGGATGCCAATAGGTCATTTGTATATTATCTGGTCCAAGGCACTGATGATCTCTCTCTTTCTTAGCTAATTGGCATTCCGATAGTAGATCTATTCTCCAGTTGTATAAGAGAAGGTAAGAATGTGTCTCCTGATATAATTGTGAGTTGTACAATCCAAGATGTCTTTAATTCAAATTTTGCAGTTCTAACACAGAGAATTTGGGAGACTTAACAGGTTTCATACCTTTAATTATAATAATTATATGCCCTGATTTTAGAAAAATTGAATAAATTCCCAATCGAGCTCTCAGGGTATTATTTTGTCCACCTCCAAGATATTCTTCTGGTGCTGTGATTGAGTTTGTTCTAATAATGATATGTATAAAAATCCCAAACCTCAGTTTGATGTAAAGGCTTGTGAGTAACTTTGAGATTATATATTGTAATAAATGAAAAAGAAAAAAGTGATTGTTTTTAAAGTTCAAGCAATAAATTCACCTTTCTTTCTCTAAGTGGCTTCTTGGATAATGTGTGAAGCCATATCCAGGGTCAGTGAAGATTTCACCAGGTAAGGAAAGGTGTTACTTGTTCTGTTGCCTCACCATCAAAGAGGCATCTTGACGATGGTGTCGTATTCCAAAGACTATAACTTTTGATTTTGATTTATCAATAATCATTGAATTATTATGTGAGTAGTTTTCTTAACAATCTACACACTCCAGTTTATATGATAATCTCATTTTATCAGCATTCCGATATGCATTTAGCACCTTAGGCATGTACACTCTAGGATCCTTCCTTAGTGCACAGAAGTCATTGATATCCAGACTGAAGAACAAAGGTTCAAATATGTTCCTTGTCTTCCCCCTTAGTAAGTATCGATTCTCCTTCTCGTTGCTCCATTGAATTCAAACCTCCCTCTCAAACGGGCTGGAGAGAGGGCCTGGATCAGGGCCAACAGTGTGAGCAGTACTTTAAGGGAAATCAATTTCCTCCATAATGCTTCTGTTTACTATATCAACTGCTACACCAACTTCTATAAAGCAACAAACTTTGGTTTGCCTGACTGAAGTGTGCTACTAGAGGAGCAAACATATTGCACAAAGTATATACCAACATCAAACATGGCTATAAGATTATACAATAACCACATTTGTGACAATCAGACCATATGTCATTGCTTTTAGCACCAGTGTACGTCCCTCTTAGGAGACGGGCTCTGCCTATAATAAAGAGAGTGAAATCTTGGTCAGAAGATGCTTCCCAACAACTTCAGGGTTGTTTTGAGAACACAAATTGGGATGTCTTTTACCACCTTGACCTAGAGGTGCACACTACAGCTGTTCTGTGCTATATCAAACACTGTACAGCTACTATCACTGTGGATAAACGTTTTAGGATCTATCTCAATCAGAAACCCTGGATGACCAAGGAAGTCCAGCACCTCTTGCATGACAGGACCAAGGCCTTTAGATCCGGTGATGGGGCAAGATACAGTGCTGCCAGAGTTAATCTGAAGAAAGATATTCGGAAGGCCAAGACTGATTATAAGAGGAAGATTGAGGATGATTTTTATAGCAATAACATTAGGCAGGTGTGGCGAGGGTTCAACAAATTACAAACCATCAACCGACCAATGTCATCCCTGCTAAGGGGGATGCTTCATTGGCAGAGGAACTGAATCATTTCTTTGCTAGATAAAACACAACTACCAGCCAATTGTAGCCCCCACCTCATTGTGGAGGAACAGGAGGTGAGGAGCATTCTGAGGGCTGTGGACCCTAGAAAGGCTGCCAGTCCTGATGGTATCTCTGTCAGAGACTGTGCTGATCAATTGGCCAGAGTCTTTACCAGGATCTTCAATCAGTCTTTATCCCAGTCCACTATTCCATCTTTTTTGAAGACTTCCACTGCCAAAGAAGTTCCCTATCAATAACCTCAATGATTACAGACCAGTGGCACTCACTCCTATCATCATGAAGTACTTTGAGAAATTGGTCTGCCGGCACATCATTTCTGGTCTTCTGTATACATTTGATAAACACCAGTTTGCATACAGAAAAAATAGATCTACAGAGGATGCTATAGCCATCACTCTTCACACCGCTCTGACTCATCTAGAACAGCAGGGCTACGTGAGGATGCTTTTTGTTGATTTTAGTTCTGCGTTTAACACAATTGTTCCACATAGATTAGTGTCTGAACTTCCAGACCTTGGGCTTTCTAATTCAATCTGCCTTTGGATTATGGATTTCCTGTCTGGACGCTCACAGAGGGTCAGATTAGGTAATCATACCTCTTCAGCCCTTATTCTTAACACTGGTACACCACAGGGTTGCATGTTGAGTCCCTTACTGTATACTCTTTATGTGCATGACTGCATTCCCACTCACGCTAGTAATACTATTGCTAAATTGATGATACAACAGTGGTGGGACTCCTCTGCGGGGAGATGAGTCTGCCTACCGAGATGAGGTGGACCAGTTGCTTTCGTGGTGTGGAGACAATAACTTGGTCCTCAACGCCAATAAAACCAAGAAGCTTATAGCAGACTATAGAAGTAACAGATCAGACCTCCAGCCCTTGCTTATCAATGGAGACTGAGTGGAGCAAGTGGCCAGTTTTAAGTTTCTGGCTGTTACCCTAAAAGAGGACCTGACCAGGGGTCCTCACATTGCAGCCCTGGTCAAAAGGGCACAGTAGAGATTATGCTACCTGAGGCTTCTCAGAAAACAACAACTGAATGAAAAACTGCTGGTGACCTTCTACCGCTGCACTATAGAGAGCATTTGAATTTACTGCACCTGTGTATGGTTTGCCAATTGCACAATGGCAGATAGAAAGCACTCCAGAGGGTTAAGGTCATTGCCCAGAGGATCATTGGTTGCCATCTCCCCTCTTTGGAAGAGCGTTATAACTCCCGCTGCCTTAAGAAAGTTCAAAACATTCTCAAAGGTCCATCTCATCCTGGGAACTCTTTTTTTGAACTATTACCATCTGGCACAGGGTACAGAATAATAAAAACAAGGACAAATAGGCTGAAAAACAGGTTCTATCTTGGGGCAGTAGCTCTTTTGAATTCTGCTGTATAGTGCAGTGTTGGTGTGGTGTTGGAGGGGGGTTCGGTTCAATGTGTGAAGGGTGAAGGATGTGTGTTTGTCTTTATTTTCATGATCATGGTGATGATGTGCACTGAAGATGGTGTTTGATTTCATAGTACGAGGTGCAGTGACAATAAACTAAATTAAACTAAACTGACATATTTTCTGATTAGATATTTTAAGACAAAGCTGTTGTCAATAATTGATTTCTTACACAAATTTATATAATTTTTAACTCCACCTAAAATTCTTATTGCTCAACAAAGAAGAATTCTTCCTACCTAATCTCAAGTTAAATTAAGAGGATCTTGGCATATATTTTAACCACAACATCTGTTAGCCACAATATCTGTTAGACAATGCCTATAATTCCTAGACTCCTGTTCACTAATAGGGTGAAAGTAGCTCTTGAACTATATGTAGAAGATGATTGCATCTATTCCTCACCAACCACCACTTCACTCAGTTTATTATATTGAGCAAAACACACACAAACCTGTGGAACTTTGTAGGTGCCTCCTAAGGTTGACATCTGGATGGAGATTTCCCTGTAAGCTCCATCAATAAGAGCCAGAATTCCTTCCACAGCTATAGTTGGGGACATTGGCTTCTCCAGTAGATAGAATGTCCAGCAAGGCATCAGAAGTGTGTAATGTGCTCAAAAAGTTGTCATGGAGGTTGTAACCAAGTGTGAGATTGTGCAGCAGCTTGGAATTCTTGTTGACCATTTGAATGGCAAAAAGAAAGTGGAGTTTTTTTTTTAAACCAAAAGAAAGGCTTCTGTAAAAGAAAATATTCATGTCATTATCATCAACAGCAATAACAAATTCCTTTAGTAAATTCAATCCTCTGTCTCTACAAGCCTACTGAGTCTTAAGCCAACATTGATCCAAAACCCAGGATCAGTTAGTTTAGTCATCAAGTGATGAACCCAGCATTGTACAGGGAGAAGAAAGTAATGTTCCTACAGGATTTTTCCTGCCCCATCTTTGGATTTGAGTTTCTTCCACAAAATAAAACAAAAGAGGGAAGCCATGGAAATAAAAAAATATTCCGGTAATTAAACAGACCCCATAATTTAGAAGTAAGTGAAATAAGAACATTAGAAATGCAAATGGAAGGAATGCAAACCCATCACCTGAATGGCTTCCAAAACTGACACTTACGTAGGACCAGAAGGCATAGAAGGAGGACTGTTAAAAGGCAGCATTGTATGCAACATTTTTGTCATAGTGTTGATCATAGCAATGAGATGGTCTCTTGGGTAGTAATAGCTCCATGGACTGTTTCCATCCTGCTGCTCCAAACACGAGGTGGCGAAAACCAGCGGAAGGAGGAAACCCACCAGACGGTTATCGGCCACGCATCAACCACCGACGCCTGAAAAGTCTACATGGAGGTAGGTATCAAAGGCGAGCCATGCAAAATGGA
Source organism: Hydrophis major (assembly GCA_033807585.1). Classification (NCBI taxonomy): domain Eukaryota; kingdom Metazoa; phylum Chordata; class Lepidosauria; order Squamata; family Elapidae; genus Hydrophis; species Hydrophis major. The sequence goes on from CM066329.1 coordinate 18,814,540, forward strand.
GGTGGACTCCAGGTCCTACCTCTCCATGGTCGCCTGGCAAGAAATCAAACGCTTGGTGCCTACCATCCAAAAGAAGGGACTGGAGAACCAGAGACTAATCATCAAAGACTACCAGGGAAACCGCATCCCGGTAGTTGGAACTGGACAATTCAAAGTGACATTCAAGGGCCACACTGCAAAGCTTCCCTTGACGATCGTGGACCGAGACCGACCCAGCCTCTTGGGGCTGCAATGGTTTGCACCGCTCGGCATCGAAGTCACGGGCATCAACCACATCGCTGAGACTGATTGGGAGCAGCAACTGGCACGGGACTTCCAGGAAGTGTTCGATGGCACCCTAGGCAAGTACCGAGGGCCCTCCATCTCCTTCAGCCTAGACCCTAACATTCCCCCGAGATGCCTAAAACCAAGGCAGGTACCTTTTGCACTCAGGCCAAAGATTGACGAGAAAATTGACAAGCTCGTCAAGCAAGGGGTCCTACAACCAATTGACCACACCTGGTGGGAGACCCCAATAGTCAACCTAGTCAAGCCCGATGGGTCGGTGAGAATCTGCAGGAACTATAAGGCCACCCTAAATTGTGCCTTACAACAAAGCACCTACCCCGTCCCAGTAGTGCAGCACCTTCTACACTCACTGGGGGGAGGCAAGGTTTTTGCGAAACTCGACCTGGCCCAAGCATACCAACAGCTGCCAGTTGACGCAGAAACCGCGGAGGCACAAACCATAGTCACCCACCGGGGAGATTTCCAATGTAACCAACTCCAGTTTGGAGTCAGCATGGCACCTGGAATTTTCCAGACCCTCATGGAGAGACTCTTGCAAGACTTTACCCCCTCCTCCCCCTGTTACCAAAAGATGCAGAGCAATAGTAAAAGATCTTGAAGGCTGACATTCGGCCCTCCTAGAAAAAAAACATTAGTCCTACAAGAGACAAAGAAATATAAAAGATACTAATTAATAATTAGGTAAATAAAATGGATACATTTCTAGGGTTTATCAAGATACTTTGTACGAAAGGCTTTGATCAACTTAGGGGCTCTAACATCTTTTTCATTGACCCACTCAGCTTGGGAAGAAGGGAAATGTTTCCAAGCTACTAGATACTGGAGCCGACCCCTCCATTTGCAAGAGTCCAGAATTTCTTTAACTTCAAAATGTTGTTCACGCTCAATCAGCAATGGTATAGGAGGATCAGCCTGGGTCGGTCTTAAATCAGAAGTATGTTCAGGTTTTAACAAACTAGCATGGAAGACCGGGTGAATTTGTCAAAGAGTTTTTGGTAATTTCAGTTGGACTGTCACAGGGTTTATAATCCGTTCAATCATGAAATGACCAACATATTTAGGAGCAAGTTTCTTTGATTTTTGAGTGGTTTGTAGATACCTGGTGGACAAGAAAACTTTGTCACCCACTTGATATGGTTTCTCTGGAGTTCTTTTTTTTTGTCTGCAAACTTTTTATGAGCTTGATGTGCATCATCTAATGCTTTACGAGTTAAGTTGGAGTTGAGTTATCCATTCATCTAATGACTGGATATTAGGCCTTTCACGAGGAAGTTCAGGAATGGGTACAAAATCTTGTCCCGATGCCACATTAAAGGTGGTAAATCCAGTACTGCTATGTACAGAATTGTTATATGCCACTTCGGCAAATGGCAATAGAACAGACCAATTATCTTGCTGATAATTTATGTAACATCTAAGGTATTGTTCTAACACTGCATTAGTTCTCTCACAGGCCCCATTGGTTTGGGGGTGCTGGGTGGAGCTTTAGCCCTGGGCAGAGCCTATCAACTTCAGGAACTCCCTACAAAAGTTTGAGGTAAATTGAACCCCTCTGTCAGAAATTATACATTCAGGAACACCATGTAATCTATTGATATGCAAAATAAATAGTTTAGCCAACGTCTTTGCAGATGGAATCTTGGAACAAGGTATGCAATGTACTTGTTTGGAAAACAAATCGGTTACCACCCAAATAACAATGTTTCCGCTGCTTTCGGGTTGTTCCACTATAAAGTCCATAGAGATTTCCTTCCACAGAGCCATCGGTCTAGCCACATTTTGTAACAACTCTGCTGGCTTACCATCTTTGCTGATGCACAAATTGAACAGCTAGCCACATAAGTTTCAATGTCCTTCTTCAACGTAGGCCACCAGAATTGCCACTTAACCAGGTGTAAGGTTTTCACAAATCCAAAATGGCCAGCTGCTTTAGAATCATGAGCTTGTTGTAATATTTGGCTCCTCAGTGTTTCTGGCACATACAACTTGGTTCCTCCCCAAGACAGACCATCTCTAACTGTACAGTTATTCGAATGAGCCAGGAATCAATCATCAAGTTTTAGGGCTTCTTTTAATTGTGCAGTCAGGTCATTCGATAAATCCACTTCTTGCTTCTTCTTTTGGGCTCTAGTGATCACTGGAGTGGCTAGCTGTTTGGTCGAGACAATCAGCTGTACCACTTCCTGGCGAACACTATTATATTGAGGTAATCTAGAGAGAGCATCCACATGAAGTTCCTCCCCCCTGGAATGTACTTCGATGAGAAATTAAACCGCTTAAAGTACTGGGGCCAGTGAACTTGTTTAGGGGACAGCTTCCGAGGCATTTTTAGGGGCTCCAAATTCTTATGATGAGTCCATACCTCAAACAGGTGTTTTGCTCCTTCCAGGAAATGTCTCCAAGTCAGTAGAGCCCAGCGAACTGGAAAAGCTTCTTTTTCCCAGACGGCCCATTTTCTTTCGGTTTCAGACAGTTTACGGGAGGTATAGGCACAGGGTTGTAAAGTCCCTTTCCCATTGATTTGAAGCAACACCACTCCAACGGCCACATCACTCATATCGGCTTGGATCACAAAAGGAGCATCCATGTCTGGGTGCTTTAGCACTGGTTCTGCAGCAAACAGTCATTTCAGCTTTTCAAAGGCTGCTTGGCACTCCATGGACCATTCCAACGGCTTTCTAGGCCTTGGCTTCGCCTCCCCTTTAGTTTTTAAGAGATTTGTGATAGGCATTGCTATCTTAGCAAAAGCCAGGATAAATTGCCGGTAAAAATCGGCAAATCCCAAGAAACTTTGAAGTTGTTTCCTGGTGTGTGTGGGGGCCCATTCCAACACAGCACACACCTTACCTGGATCCATTTCTATGCCCTCATGTGAGATGCGATATCCCAAATAGTCTATTTTCTCTTGATGGAACTCACATTTGGACAGTTTAGCATACAACTTAGCGGCTCACAGTTTCTGTAGAACTGACTGCACTAGTTTCACATGTTCATCCCAAGTTTCCATGTAGATAAGAATGTCATCAAGGTAAACCAAAACCCTCTTGTATAAATGTTCATGTAACAATTGATTGATCATCTGCATGAATATGGCTGGGGCCCCCTGTAGGTCAAATGGGAGTACGTTGAATTGGAAACAACCCATCGGGCAGTTGAAAGCTGTTTTCCACTCATCTCCTTCCTTAATTCGAATTCGGTAGTACACTTCTCTCAAGTTCAGCTTCATTAAAATCTTTCCCTTGGCCAGGTGGGCCAGTATGTCCTTCATCAGTGGAAGGGGGTACATGTTTTCCATGGAAGTAGTGTTCAAATTTCTATAGTCAACCACCAAGTGCTTGGAGCCATCTTTCTTTTCATGGAACAGCACTGTGGCCGCCACCCGGGGTCTAATGGGTTGGATGAAACCACGTTCCAAATTTTTATCTATAAATGATCTCAGCTCTTCTAATTCCCCTGGTGTCATCGAATATAACTTCAGTTTCAGGAGCTTCACCCCAGGTAAAATTTCAATACTACAATCTGTTGACTGATGAGGGGGGAGCTCATCCGAGGCCTTTTCACTGAACACTTCCTTTAAATCCCAATATTCCTTCGGAATTTTCTCCTCCTCCTTCAAGTTCTCGGTACCTGTGGACTCAACTGGATTCTGAAGCTTCGGCTGAGATCGCCCCTCCCTTTTCGGTTGCTGGTTAGTACATATGTGCAACGACCCCTTCCTCCAGTTAATGTGGGGGTTCCAGAGCCAGGGTAATCCCAGTATTAGTGGTTGCTCCATCCCAAGGGCCACAATAAAACACAGAGTCTCATTATGCTCTCCCATGGTCATTTCTATGGGTTCCATTATAAAGCATGCAGGGCAGCCCCCAGCCACTGATCCATCCAATTGGCAAAAGGCTATGGGCATTTTTAAAGGTTTTAGTCTTAAGCCCATTTTCTCTACTACTCCCATGTTGATTACACACCTCGTGCACCCAGAGTCTAGCAAGGCTAACATTTCCCCTTCAGCCCCTGATGTGGGGACCCTTAACTTCACCGGAATGGTCATAGGGCCCTTGTTTGGACTTACCAGGAAGTCGTCTTTCGAGTCAGATTCACTCTCTTCAGAGGAGGTCAGAAGTCCCAGCTCCTCTCCATCCGGAGAGGCGACCTCTACAACCTCCCTCATCTTTAGGGCCATTTCACGAGGCTTCGCTGGGGTTTTTTCAGGCTTCCCCCTCCTTTTGGCACCCCCTTTGGTTCCAACTTGGCCCTGCAGTCCACAGCCCGGTGACCTTCCTTCCCACATCGGAAACAGGTAGTGGTTTTGAGTTTTGCCACCATCCCTCCCTTCTGGGGCTTGAGGATGTGGGGGGAAGGCTTGCTCCACCCAGGGCCCCCCCAGCATCTGTTTCGGGTCAAATCAATTTCCACCTCTGCTGCCAGCACGTACCACAGCTGCAGCTCACTGGAGTCTCTTCTGGCAATACAGCTTTGATATACCTCTTCATTCAACCCATCTTTAAATGCTTCGATCAGGGCTCCCTGGGACCAGCCTCGGATATGACACGCCAGCTGTCTAAACTCTTGGGTGTAGTTGGACACTGATCTCCGCCCCTGATTTATGGTCTTGATCCTGATGCTGGCCTTTCGCTCCGCCAGTGGGTCCTCAAATCTGGCCCGCAGCACAGTTATAAAGAGGCTATAATTCAGCAGCTGGGGAGCATTACCATTCTGCAAAGTCACCATCCACTCTGCAGCTGTTCCCTCCAGAGCCCTGGTAACAAACTTCACTTTGGCTGCTTCTGAGGAGAAATCCTCCCTGTATTCTTCCATATAGCTCCAAACTTGTGCTAGGAAAAACCCCAAGTCCTTGGGATTTCCCCCATATTTACTTCTAATAGAGGCAATTTGGGAGCTCTGTGCCTTCTAGGAATTACACCTCCTGCTGGGGCCCCAGGGCTGCTGCTGGCTGTTGCTCTGGCTCAGGCTGATTTATGGGAGTAGGGGCTGCTCGGCTTCTTCTGACTGGGGCTGCTCCCCCTTCTCCCTCATACCTTTGTGCAGCGTGAGGTTGTCCAAACGCCTCATTGAGGAGTTGCCTGGCTTGGTCAATAAAATATCTCTCTTTTTCCTTTCTTGCCATGGCTCCTCTCTTCCATGCCGCCAGGTGGTGGTGATTCCTGGGGGGGGGCATGTCTCCATGTCTCCCCCTCCAGATAAGAGACACAAATCCCTTATCAGTGGATCCAAATAATCCAGCACCCCAGCGGCACTGTCAGGTGGTGCTCCATTCAAAATCCAAGAAAGAAATACTTAGACTCTTTAGATGAGAGAAAAGATATCTTTTACTGAAAATGAAGTGGTAGCAACCATGGAATTCTGAATCTGAGGAATTAGGCACGTAAATCACATGTACAAAGTGATGGAAATGTTCCCACCCCCAATAGTTCAAATGATTCTTCCAATTAAAAGTTGTGAATATGATCATGTGGACATCTTCAGGGGGTGATGAGGCCTCTGTCCGTTGACCTTGGCATATTTTGATAAAGGGTTGCAGCTGCGCAGAGAAAAGAAAGCTAAGCAAGAAATAGAAACCTAAACAGGAATGTATACTCCCCCCTCCTCATTTTATACAACACTAAAATGTAATGTCTCCAGCTCTCTTCCCAGACTTTACCCCCTCCTCCCCCCATTACTTAGCCCTTGGAGGTCTTTTGTGGAGCTTCACACACAGAGCCTCAGAGATGGGGGTGTCGCAAGGGTACTCCCACCAAGTCCATCCACACAAGGGAGGGAAGGGCCACCAGTCCCCCCAGACAATTTTCCTGGGTGGGTGTGATAAGAAATCAGTTCACACCATCCACCACACTGTGATCTTAGCTACAGACCTGACAGCACCCAGTTTGTCTCACAAACGGATGAACTTCAGAATGGAAAGGAACCAAGTACCCTACATGAATACAGAAAAGCAATGGGTAGAGTGGTAAAGAGGTCAAAAAATTCTACCCACTCTATAAATTTGTCACTATTTGCTCAATGATATAGTCCATAGGCTGTCAATTTCCTGACTATTTGTCAGTTCTCATCCAAAAATGGATATCACTAGTAAAGATGGAAAATGTAATTTCACTTTGGGCATGAACAATTTTAAAACCAGCTCCAATATAGGATTCATGTCTGTAGATATATTATGAGAAAATATATAATACAGGCCTTACTCTAAACTTTAGGAAGTGTTCAATGTTTGTTGCTTTCTTGGTGTTAGAAGACAGGCAGTACTAGTGTTAAGGGACATCAACCTCGAGTGGCATCAAAGTCTATAGCTCTGGTGACCTTCCCTATAGCAGACTCGGGAGACAAAAGTCCATGTTGAAGGCAGTGGTGGGATTCCATTTTTTTAACTACTGGTTCTGTGGGCATGGCTTGCTGGGCGTGGCAGGGGAAGGATACTGTAAAATATCCAGTCAGAGGCAGTATTTGCCGGTTCTCTGAACTACTCAAAATTTCCGCTACCGGCTCTCCAGAACTGATCAGAATCTGCTGAATACCACCTCTGGTTGAAGGACAGCAGAAGTCAGTTCCCTTGTTATCCAGATCTTCCTCCTGCATCACTTTCTGGACATGCCTTGACAGGAAAGATCACAACTGCTACATTACAGAGCCCCCAGTTGTCTTTCTGTGGGTTTGCACCAACATGTTTTTTTCCAGCTAAGCCTCCTCACATGCATCCACAAAGAAGTTTAGGGTCCCCAGGGGAAAAGTTGCTTCTCCCTGTAGTCATCGCCATCCCAGTTTTCTGCTACTTCTCCAGTGACTCTCTTTGATGCAAACATCAGACTGAAGCAATGTGAAAGTGATCCTTCATCAAAAAAGGATAAATATCTTAGGTCACATTTGTATAGCATAAGTTTTCAGACAGGCAGTCATTATGCTTTTCAGCTTATCTTTCTTTTCCAGATGAAGCATGGAATGTGTCTGTCTGAATCAAGAAAGATACTGGAAAGTTCACCTTGCGAGAGTGCTTTGAATTCTACGAATTTGTCAATATTTTTCTTAAGAATTGGCAAGGGGATTGATTCAACCTCAAGAATTATGGACCTTCTGTTTCTGCTTCTGCTGGTGTCCCATCCAGTCTCTGGGAAGTTTAGAGTGAAATGCCCGCTGAGTTTGGAGCAACAGGATGGAAACAGTCCATGGAGCTATTACAGCCCAGGAGACCATCTCATCACTATGATCAACACTGTGACAGAAATGTCACATATACTGTTCCCTTTCAACAGTGCTCCTTCTAGTTCTTTTAGCCATTCGTAAGTCATTCAGGGTGGTGGAGTTGCATGCCCTCCATTTGCATTTCTATCACTCTCTTTTTCTGATTTCATTTCCTCCTATATTTCATGACCTATTTAATTGCCTGAATGGTTTGGGTTTCCATGGGTCTCCTCTTTTGTCTTACTTTATGGAAGAGACTCAAATCCAAAGATGGAGCTGAAAAAATTGTGAAGGAAGTTGACATTATTTTCCTCTCCCTGCATAATCCTGGGTTCATCACTTGACTACTGAAATAACTGATGATTGGTTTTGGATCAATGTTGGCTTAAGGCTCAGTAGGCTTGTGGAGACAAAGAAAATATTTTTTAAAAAAGGAGTTTGTTGCTGTTGATGTTAATAACATAAACATTTTTATTTTTCAGTAGGCTTTCTTTTGGGTTCACAAAAAGACTACGTTTCATTTTTGCCATTCAACTGATCAACAAGAATCAACAACTCCTGCACAATCTCACACTTGGCTACAACATCAATGACAACTCTATGAGCACTTTACGCACTTCAGATGCCTTGCTGGACATCCTCTCCAATGGAGAAGCCAATGTCCCCAACTACGTCTGTGGAAGGAAGGAGAACTTCCTGGCTTTTATTGATGGAGCTGCCAGGGACATCTCCATCCAGATATCAATATTAGGAAGCACCTACAAAGTCTCTCAGGTTTGTGTGTGTGTGTCTTCATCTATTCAAGTGAGTAGGATAGTGGTGGGTGAGCAATAACTCCAGTTGTATCTTCTCCATGGAATTCAAGAGCTGATTTTCACCATATTAGTGAACATGTCAGCTATTTTTTTATCCTATTATGTTAGTGTTCAAATTCATCATAAAAGGCCAGAAGAGCAATAAGGTCCCTGGAGAGAACTTTCCAGTAGATGCTCAAAAATATCCCTAGTTGTGGGTTCTTCACTGGCATGTTCATTTCACATACCATACCTGCCACATCCAGTTGGATTAAAGTAGGCAATAGTAGTGATTATGTATTTAAAAACAGAATATAAAGGTCTCTAGCAATTACAGGCCAGTTATTCTAATAGATATTGTGACTAAAACTTATACCATGTTCCTCTTAGGTAAACTTGAGTTTGGGTAGAAGAGAAGGTGCATTCCTTAGAGAAGAGTAATAAGGTTAAAGTTAAAAATTATATAAATGTGTATATTAAACAATGCAAAGGTTAATAATCTAATATTGACAACAGATTGTCTTAAAATATCTAATCCCAAAATATTTCAGTCTGGTAACCAGGGTTTGCTGGTTACATAGATGTTAGTGCAGCATTTGAAATAGTAAATGGAGATATACTGTGGAGGAAATTGATTGCCCTTAAAATGGAGCTCAGCCTGTTGGCCCTTTCTCCAAGCCCTGTTTGAGAAGGAGGTTTGGGCTCTATGGAGTCATGAGAAGAAGGATTATTTTTTCCCATGGAGTAATACAAGGGGGCACATTTGAACCATTCCTATATGTAGTCTACATTAATGATTTATCATTGATATTATGAAAGGTACTAGTTATCAGTAATGATGGATCCTGAAGTAGACATGTCTATGGTGATAAATACAAATTGGTACAGACTGGTTTACACTCTCAATATTTATTATTATCACACTTATAAGTTGGATTGTATAGATTGTTAGGAAAGCTTGACTCCCACTGATATAATCATTCAATGATTATTGATACATGAAAGCAAAAGATAAGATCTTTGGACATCACAGCCATGAGATGTCCAATTGATAGTGAGCCAACAGAGCAAGTAAACACTTCACTGAGATGGGATATTACTTTTCACAGCATCAAAGGAGACACTTTTAAAAAGCACACTAGTGAATTTACAGCTTAAACTTTAAAAGAAATATAGCTATCCAGCTTTCTTTCCATTTATTAAAGTATATGATACCAAAGTTACCGCCAAACCATTATATCAAACTGAAGTTTGGGCTTTAATATATATCACTACTGGAACAAACCCAATCACAGCATTTGAAGAGTATCTTGGGGGTGGATAAAAGGATTAAACAGCTGCCCTCAAAGCTGGATTGGGAATTTACACAATTTGCCCTTTGTCTAAATCAGTGCACATAATTATAAGTGTACAACTAACACATGGAATGATAGCATTCCAAAATTCCTTGTGTTAGCAATGTAAAATTTCAGTTAAAGACAACTTGTATTGTACAACTGACAAATTATATTAGGATACGGTACCTTTCTTTCGTATAACTGGAGAACACATCCATTATTAGACCATAGACATGTCTAAGAAAGAGATGAGTATCTTGAACCTCACAAATGATCTATTAGGATCCATTTATTAAAATAGCATATATCCTGGGCAATCAGAATTTTTAAAAAATACCTCTGATATAGCCCATTATTTGAGCAAAACAGTTAAGTAGAGATCTGGATATGTGAGTCTGATTGTGATAAATTGTAGGACGATGCAGAAATGATTTATATTCTTTATTCTTAACTTATTCTTGTATTCTGTTTTTATACATATATTTGATAATGTTCCATGTTCTACATTATGCATTTTAATCTGGCTTAATGGCTATAATAAACTAACTATACTAATGTGGTCATGAGAACTGGTAAGGAGCTATTAAAATCTAGTGTTTGGGACTTGTTCTGACCCCAAATATAACACCACATTCTTCATTGCTTTTTCAGATCAGTGTTGAACCTGTTTCAGACACTCTGACTGATAAAAGTCAATTCCCTTTTTTCCACCTGATGCTCCCAAAACAAGGGATCCAGTACCCAGGAATTGTCCAGCTGCTGCTCCATTTCAGATGGACCCTGATTGGTCTCTTTGCTTCAGACACAATGGAGGGAACGAATTTCATGAGGACTTTAACTCCCATGTTTGTCCAGAATGGAATTTGTGTTGTTATATCACAACAGTTCTCAACAATTGGGCATACAGCCCCCCTCAGGGAGGCCCTCTCGAAGTGGAGACAAGTCAACGTCTTTGTTCACTTCATGGAATATAATTCAATTTGGGACAGAATTATTCCTTTCCATGAAACATTTATGCATTTGCCAGGACCCATTGAAGGGAAAATCTGGATCTTGACAGTCTTAGGTTATTTTGCAATTAGAAGGCACAAAATTCTTAAATATGTCCATAGTATTTGGGCATTTGCTTTTCAGCAGAAATTTAAGCAACTATATCATCTCTTTGAACCCAATTTATTTGTGGAGCCCCAGGTTGAAGATCATTATTTTTACTGTTCTCTTTCAAAGCATGTCTTTTCTGTCAAAGGCCGGAGAAGATGCACCCAGAAAGCCCCACTGGAGACCCAGGAGAAAAGGAACACAATGCGGGTTGCAAATTACCCCTATTTGTACAGTTTCATTAAGACTCTGGTCCACGCTTTGAATGCTGCATATTCCTCCAGTTCCAGTAAGAGAAGCAAGGCAGTCAAAGAGAGGTTGGGGGCTCCAAGGCTGCAACCATGGCAGGTAAAAAGGACAGACTTAAATTATAAGTTATATTTTTTCCCCAATTCCTCATATAAAAGTCTTAAAACAATGGTTTTATTCTGTACGTATTTTAAGATTCTTCTGAATTGAAACATAACTCTGGTTCCCATATTTTTTTGCCTTATTACTAACCAGCCACATATAATTTAAAAAATACCTTCTTTATAATTACATTTCCAAAAAGTATTTGAAACACTATATATCTCTGAAAATACATCAGGTATTAAATACCACAGTACATCATTGTCTACAAATTCACTAGACATTTACCATAATTTTATTAGTATTCAACATAAAATTCCAACAGATCATCTTAAAGATCTTCTCAAGGCTTATCTTTCATTCTTCTTCCAGTGCATCAGTAACAAAACAATCAAATTATATGACTGTTTATCTAATAAATTAGTTACTACTACCAGTTTATTATAAGCAGTGATCAGTATACATACACAATAGTATCAACAAAGTATCAACAAAGTATCAACAGTATACATACGCAATAGTATCAACAAAGTATAAAGGACACTTTAATGAGAGATCTGCATTGGAGCTCCCATCCATTTGTTCTAATTTGGGATTCCATCGTTTGTCAAGTCTAGATTGCTGAAGATATTTTTCAGATATTTTTCTATTGGGTTTTATTTATGCACATCTATCTCTACCGTATTGTGAAATTATATTTTTTTCTGAAAGCTGTGAATTTTTTTAAGTGAACTAGCTTTATCTAAGAATTGGAATAAATCATCTATCATAATATCATAATCTATTGGGTCAATCTGCTTGTATTAATGAATATATTGAAAAATAGATAATCAAGGATGAATTATTATTCATATCTCCCCAGTTCTCCAAGAAGCAGTGAAAATAATTTGAGTACAATTTTTAAGACAGTCTTTTTCCACTTAGTTATCACACCATGAGAGCTCTTAACTTGGTTTCCAATCATTACTTCATTACTTTAAGGAAAGCAGGCTATTTTAAAAGCATTCCCACAATCTATTAACAAACTGTAATGATTCGTGTAGATGATCTTGGGGATGAGTGAAGAGATGCTGACTAGAAATGATCAGATAACAGGGAGGGGAGCCCTCAGCTGTATAACAGGCAGAGAAAGAAACTCAGAAGATTTTATTTTCTTTTTTCTTTTTTAAATATAATTTATTAGTTTTTACAATTAAAACCAACCAACAATACATACACAAATGAGCAAAACAAAAGAAAAGAGAAAGAAAAGAAAAGAAAGAAAAAATTAGAAAAAAAGAAAAGTTAAAAGCATTCTTATTTTTACAGTTTGCAAGATCTTTTTTCATAACCTTTGATTCATGTCACATACAGACACCTGTTCTTTACATATATCAGTATATCATTATTATAGATTAATACTTTTCTCTTATGCCTCATGATATATAATTTATCTTTGATCAATCCAATTATACCAACAATTCCAGCTATCATAACATAGTGAAGTATCTTTGTTTTTTAGCGCCAAAGTCAGTTTATCCATTTCTGCACATTTTGAAATTTTTTCGATAATCATTTCATCTGATGGAGTTTGATGTTGTTTCCAATATTGAGCCAAGGCTTATCTGGCCACTGTTAGAATGTGTATTGTTATGTATTTAGCTTTTTTGGAAATTTGATTATCGAAAATCCCTAACAGGAAGGACTCTGGTTTATATTCGATCTGCTCTTTTGTAATTTCTTCCAACCAAGTTTTGATTTTCTTCCAGTAATTTTGGGTTTCTGTACATGACCACCACATGTGAAAAAAGATTCCTTCTTTTTTCCTACATTTCCAACAATACAGACTCATGTTAGGATGCATCTTCGCTAACCTCGAAGGGGGGAGGTGCCATCTATAAAACATTTTATAAAGATTTTCCTTGTATGCTACGGATTTTGTGATCTTATTATTTCTGCCCCAAACTTTTTCCCATTCCGCTAGTGTAATGCTACGTCCTACATTCCTACTCCAAGCAATCATATTCCCTTTTATGATTTCTTCTTCTAATTCTGTTTGTAATAAATAATTATAAAAAAAAATATGTTTTTTTTGTCTGATCCTAATAAAATTTTATCTAATTGTTGAAGTTTATTGTTAATTCCAAATTCTTTCTTGTCTTGTTTGTATCTACTTTGAATCTGAAGGTAAACCCATTGATCAATTTTTTGTCCTTGCTCCTGAAGTTCCTGCCTCGGTTTCAAATTTCCTTGTGGGTCCAATAAGTCTTTATATTTAAACATTTTAGTAATATCCAAATTATTTGGGTGAATCATCGCCTCCATTGTTGAAATCCATATTGGTACTTTTGTATAATGTTTTTTCTGTATTTTCCTCCAATTTGTTAGTGGTGCATCTCTAATTAAATGTCTATGAAAATATTTTTGACTGGTTTTCCCTACATCCCATAGAAAAGCATGCCACCTTCTTTGTAAATTGTGGCCTTCTAGGAATAATATTCTTTTGTTGGTTAAGTTCACCCAATCCTTCAGCCAAACTAACGAGGTGGCCATATAGTATAACTCCCAGTTTGGAAATGCTAACCCTCCCCTGCTCTTCATATCCCGCATTGCTTTTACATTTATTCTGGGTTTTTTCCCTTGCCAAATAAATTTAAGGGTTATTTTATTGAGTTCTTCAAAAAACTTTTTGGTGTAATTTAATTGGGATCGTTTGGAATAGGTACAAAAATTTAGGGAGAATGTTCATTTTAATAGTAGCGATCCGACCTAGTAGTGAAATTTGGAGTTTACCCCATGATTCTAAATCTTTCTTTATCTGATGTATCAATTTATCATAATTGGGAGAAGGCGGAGCTTCGTCATCGCGATACAGCTGCGATCTCGGGGCTCCGAGATCACAGCTGATATCTTCGCCCCTGGTCGGTCCCAACGGACCTAAACCGTCTCGTAGTGACGGTGACAATAAGGGGCGCGTTCTGTAGATTCCGGGGACATTGCAAGTCCCTGGTCGATCCAGAAGAAGCCCCTTTGCCAACGGTGGAGAGGCAGCCATTAGGCTGCTGAAGCTGGGACAGCTCCGGAAGAACGGGATAGAAAGAAGTGTATCGGCTGGTGAGGATCTTTTTTTTTTGCTTGGGACTCAAGAACACTCTAATATTAGAAGAAATCTGTAAAATTATTGACAGAATTTGACTTAGCAGCGATCTTTTTTAGTAACGTCAAAGTGAGGCTTGGCTTTTTATTTTTACTTTTTTTTTCTTTACTGAATTTCTATTGCAATATAGTTAACCAGACTGGCTTTTTTCTTTTATATTTTTATATTTACTTGTTTTCTCTTTGCTTTTCTGACTGTTTGTATTTTTTAAAATAGAGGCCCCCTTTAATATCTTTTTTTAATATATATAAATATACATACATATTTTTTTTTCTCTTTTTAGGCTTTTCGCTGGGGGGAAGAAGGGGGAGTGGATTGAAGAAACTTTGTAACACTGCCAACTAGAGGCTTGGAAATATTCTGTTTGAAGTTGAAAAACTTTTCTCAAGGCTACTGGAAATGATAAGATAGAGGGAAGAGTACTGGAGGATGTTTATACAGGTGCTCTTTAGAACTTCTATTATTAAATGAATATTTGAAGTTTGGCTTTGAAACTGGTGGAGAAGTCAAATAAGAGCCTTGGATAAATAAAAGGCAGTGTGTGTCTTTTTTTTTTTTTAAACTCCTTATTAATTGTTTCATCCCTCCCCTCCAACCCCACACTATTTTGCAATATTGATATATTTATTTTTTATCTTTGATTATCTTTTATTTTTAGTTTTTTTTTTTTAAAGGGGAAGCCTCAGAATACTCTTTTTTTGCTTCTTTTCTCTTTTTTATAGGGATGTCTGCCTTTTTGATTTCTATTTTTGATTTATTTTTATGGCTTTTTTTCATTTTCTGAGGTTTTTCAATTGGATTAAGGTGGGAAGAATTTGAAGAACTCTCTTTTTTCTTTTTTTCTTTTTTCTCCTTTTTCTTTGCTTATTATTTTTTGATATTATTGGGCTTTATTTTGCTTCTTTTTTTCTTCATCTTTTAATTTTTACTTTTGAATTATATTTGCGTATTCTACAATTGGATTAAGGTATTGAAGAACCTGAAGAATCTTTTTCTTTTTAATTTTGGGCTTTTTACTTATTACTGGTTTTGTCTTTGTTTTTTGTGGTGTTTTCCTTTTTTTAAAATTGGATTATAATTGGCCACCTCACTAATTGGATTAAAAGATCCGGAAGACCCTGAGTTATCGAAATGAGTAAGAAAAATTTTCCTTCGGGCATCTCAATTTCTGCTCCTGTTTCCCCATCATCTGGAGGACGACTCTCAACAATGGCGAAGCAAGACAAAGCGCAAGTGGATTTAACGATGGTTATGCAAGGAATACAAGATCTTAAAATGAGTATGGAACAAAGAATGGAGAGTATTGACCAAAGAATTGGAAAGATGGATGAGAAAATTTGAAAATTTTCAACAAATGATGGTGAAACATGATGAGAGAATCCAAAAAATAGAAGAGAAAGATAAGCAAAGAGATGATACAATTGGGAATATTGATAACAGATTAACAATGGTTGAACAAGAAAAAAGTGGGATGTTGAAGTGGGAGATGGACAGGTCAGAATTTTATCTTAGATTCCAAAATATTGAGGAAGAAAAAGGACAAAACTTGGCGGCAGTAATGATTGAAATTTTGGCTGGAGTCTTGGAAATAACAGAGGAAAAGATGATGGATGGAGTAGATGAGATATATCGAGTCTTCACAAGATATGCGATGAGGAATCAATTACCAAGAGAGGTCCATGTTAGATTTACTAAAAAAACTATTAAAAACCAAATATTACAAGTGTTAAGAGAGAAGGGGTTGAAATACAAAGGCAAAGAGATTCTGGTCTTAAAACAAGTACCTAGAAAAATGAGAGAGATTAGAAGAGAGTATCGATTTTTGACTAAAATGCTCTTGAAAAAAGAGGTGAACTATAGATGGCTGATTCCAGAAGGATTAATGTTTACATGGCAAGAACAGAGATACAGAATTGATTCAATTGCGAAAGCAGAAATGTTTTACAAGGAATTTTTCGAAAGAAGAGAAATGGAGACGGAAAAAGAAAAGATTTTAATTGAATTTGAAGAGGACCAAATGGAGATGGAAAAAGAAGAAGGCGCAATAGGTGGACAAATGGAGATCAAAGAACAACGTGAAATAAGATACACGAGAGCTGTTAGACCTAAATATAAAGCATAACTATGGGGGAGAAAAAACTGATTTCCATGAATATAAATGGACTGAATTCAGCTACCAAAAGAAGGAAAAAATTTTCACAAATTAGAGAAGCTAAAATTTGATATAATTTGCTTACAAGAAGTACACATTAAAAAACAACATGAACAATTATTGATACGACCAAAGTTAGGGAAAATATTTACTTCTCTGACCAATTGTAAGAAAAGAGGAGTGGTTTTGTACGTTAAAGAAACCACTCCAGCCAAATTGATTTATACGGATGAAGATGGAAGAGTATTAATAGTTGAAATAGTGGATAATAATATAAAAACTCTCTTGGTTGCAATTTATGCCCCAAATGATAAGCAAGAAGAATTTTATAAAAAAATTACATATGAAAATGATTGAACTGGACTATGTTAACATACTTATGATGGGGGACTTTAATGGAATTGTAGACAATAAACGGGACTATACAGCAAAAATAACACGACAAAATAGGAAAACTCTCCCTAAATCCTTTTTTAAAATGACAGATGAACTAAATTTAAAAGATATATGGAGAGAAAGAAATACTAAAACTCAACAATATACTTTTTATTCAAACAGGCATTTATCGTGGTCCAGAATAGATATGATTTGGACATCAACAGAATTATTATCTAATATTCAAGAAATGAATATTGAAACAAGTACATGTGCAGACCATAATCCAATGACAATTAAATGGAAAGGACAAAAAAGAAGATCTAGATGGACATTAAACAATACTATTCTAAAGGAAAAAGATTTTACACAATGGATGGAAAAAGAATTGGCCTTCTTCTTCAATGGAAACAAAAAAGAAGATACTTCAATACAGAATGTTTGGGATACAATGAAGGCATATGCAAGAGGATTAATAATTGACTATATAAAGAAAAAGAACATTAGGAAGAGGCAAATGATTAAAGCTCTAGAAGATGACCATAAAAAACTGGAAAAAGAATTACAAAAGATGCCACAGAAAAAAGATATCAAACTTAAAATGGACATAATTAAACATAAAATGGATCAAGCAGAGAAAGAAGAATTGGCACAAAAAATTAGAAGTGCTAAACAGAACTATTTTGAAGATGCAAATAGGCCAGGTAGATGGTTAGCATATAAGCTGAGAAAAGAGAAAGAATCAAGGAAAATATCACAGTTAATAGATGATCATGGTCAAATTTGTTATGGTAATAAGGAGAAAAAGGCAATCATTCGAGATTTTTATGGACAATTATATAAACAAGAGGATCTTGATGAGGAAAAAATTAAACAGAATTTACAAAATGCTAACCTACCTAAGATACCTGATGAAACTCGGAAAATGTTAGAAAGTGCTATAACAATGATGGAATTAACTGAAGCACTTAACAGACAGAACAATGGAAAAGCACCAGGACCAGATGGTTTCCCGGCAGAATTTTATAAAACATTACAAGAATCGTTGAGCATTCCACTGTTAGAAGTCATGAATGAAGTTATGATAAATAAGAAAATACCTGAAACATGGTCAGAAGCTTATATTACCCTTATTCCAAAAGAAGGGGTTGACCCATTACAAATTAAGAACTATAGACCTATTTCTTTATTGAATGCAGACTATAAAATCTTTGCTTCAATCTTGGCAGAAAGGCTTAAAAAATATCTAAATAACTTTATTCACTCTGATCAGAATGGATTTTTACCAAAGAGACAGATTAAAGACAACATGAGGGTAATCCTGGACACATTGGAATATTATGAGGCGCACTCGGAAAAACAAATGGCTTTGATATTCTTAGATGCCCAAAAGGCATTTGATAATGTGAACTGGAGATTTATGTTATTACTATTGGAACAGATGGGCTTTGCCAGAAAATTTATTCAAGCAATAGAAGCCGTATATTATAAGCAAACTGCAAAAGTAATGATAGATGGAGAATTCACAGACTCTATTAATATTAAAAAAGGTACAAGACAATGATGCCCATTATCTCCTTTGTTATTTGTATTGACCTCGGAAGTCTTAAATAGAAATATTAGAGAGTATATAAACATAAAAGGAATGAAAGTCAAAAAGGAGGAATTCAAATTACAAGCCTTTGCGGATGATTTGGTCTTTATTTTGGAAGACCCTTTAGAGACAGCTTTAAAACTATTGGAAAAGATAGAGACGCATGGTGAGATGGCTGGTTTAAAAATAAATAAAGACAAAACAAAGATTTTGACAAAGAACATGTTATTAAGGCAAAGAGAAGAGCTGGCAGATTAATTGAAAATTCAAGTTACGAATAAAGTTAAATATTTGGGGATATATTTAATGTCAAGTTGTACTACATTGAAAGAGAATAATTATATTAAGCTTAAACAGCAGATAGCATCCGACCTGAAAAAATGGGAAAACCTACAATTGTCATTGATAGGTAGAATTTCAACAATCAAGATGAATATTTTACCCAGAATTTTATATTTGTTTCAAACAATACCAATTAGGTTAAGTAAGGATTACTTCGAAGAACTAAATAAAATTGTGTTGAAGTATATATGGCAAGGCAAGAAAGCGAGAATAAAATTAAAACTTTTACAGGATGCTAGAATTAGAGGAGGATTTGGCCTTCCTAATTGGGAGTTGTATTATCAAGCTGCAAACTTAATGTGGGTTAAAGAATGGAGGAAGATATTGCTGAGGAAGATATCGAGATTTTATTGACCACTGCAGATGCGTGGCGAACTCGAATGGACAGATTGTGTAGGACAAGACAGGCGGCCAAATTTGATCGACTGAACCTGGCCCAACATCCACCGCAAACGCCCACAGGTAACATGGGAGTGAAGAACCTCTCATCCAAAGAGCTCTCTACATCACAGACACGGTTACTGGCAAAGGGACACAATTTCAACGTTCTGAAGGAGAACATATCGCCACTCGAAGTCATCCCACAAGTGGAAGCGGCGCTAGGAGAATTATCTTCAGAAGAAGCGGACATAGTACGAACCCAGGTCGCAGGGGTACTCCATAGAAGGACAAAAAGCGGGTCGAACTTAACTAAGGAGGAATGGAAGGCGTTGAAGGAATTGCGTACTGACGATTCCATTGTCATCATGAGAGCTGACAAAGGAAACTGTACAGTGGTAATGGATAAAAGTGACTACACCAACAAGATGAAACAGCACCTTTCTGAAGGCCCGTATGAAAAAGTCGAGAAAAAACCGGCGTCTACGGTGATGAACGGGTTAAAAAAGGACGCTTGTCAGGCGCTCTTCCGGTTGAAGTCAAAACTTGGAGAGAACGTTTGGTTCCGCATAAAACCTAAGAACAATAGATGCCCAAGAATCTATGGACTTCCAAAAATACACAAACAAAACGCCCCACTCAGACCCATCGTTGACTTCATCGGGTCACCGACATATGGGTTGGCGAAGTTCTTGTCAACGCTGCTGACCCCACTTGTAGGTAAAACGGAGCACCATGTCAAAAACTCAAAACATTTCGTCGATTTGTTGAGCGGGGTGGAGATGACAGAGGAGGACGGTATGGTCAGCTACGATGTGACGGCGTTATTCACAAATGTACCCATTAACAAAACCCTAGAAGTCATCTCATCGCGACTAGAAGAGGACCCCACGCTGCCCCAAAGAACGGCACTGGAAGTTATTGATATTGTCTCGTTGGTACGGTTGTGTGTTAATGCAACGTTCTTCACCTTTAGCGAGGAATTGTACAGACAAACAGATGGCTTACCAATGGGCTCACCAATCTCAGCAATTCTAGCCAATGTGTTCATGGAGCATTTTGAAAAAAAGGCGTTGCAGAGCTTTACCCGTCCCCCAAAAGTCTGGCTACGTTATGTTGATGACACCTTTGTAATTTTACGTAACCCGGACAGAGATTCCTTCCTGGACCACCTTAATTCATGCGAACAATCGGTAAAGTTTACCTGCGAAGGGGAGTCAGAGGAGCACACCCTTCCCTTCCTGGATTGTCTTGTGAAAAAGGCGGGCTCGGGGCGATTAACAACGACAGTTTTTAAAAAGCCGACTCACACAGACCGCTATTTAAATTACGAGTCTGGCCACAGTGTGAAAGTTAAACTGGGCATCGCAAACTCCCTGTTTACAAGAGCGTCACGTCTATGCACCGAAGAGGCTGACCGCAAGGCTGAAGAACGAGAAATCATCTCAACGCTGCAGAAAAACGGTTACCCTAGGCGGCTCCTAATTAAACAAGCCAAAAGAGTGCACCTGAAGGAGACGGCGCCCCGACTGAATACTCAAGCAGATGACTCTAGTCAGCGTCAACAAGACCGCCCCAAGACCATCGCCATCCCCTATGAACACAATACAAGTGAAGCCATACGACGCATTATGAACCGGGTTGGGATCCGCGTGGTGTTCTCAGCACCAAACAAACTTGGATCACAGTTAACACATCTTAAGGACAGACAACCCGCTACTATGACGGAAGACGTGGTCTACCAAATTTTCTGTTCAGAATGCCGAGTTTCGTACATCGGAGAGACATCGAGGGCGTTAGCTACCAGGTGTGATGAACACCGAAGACTAAGCCAAAAAACGGTCAATTCAGCGGCAGAGCATGAACAGTTACAGTCCTCTTCGGCTATTGCCGCGCATGCCTTGTCAACGGGTCATGCTGTAAACTTTAGTCAGCCTGCGGTGTTGCTGAGACACCAAAATAACTTTTGGGAACGACGAGTAAGCGAGCAATTACTAATTGCCGCAACGGACAATGTGTGTAATCGAGCTGACGCCGCTCACTTAAGCGCAATTTGGAAGCCCCTAATAGCCCAATTAAGGCTAACTAGGGGGCAGCGTCAACGGACCAAACCGCGTCTCAGCGACGAGGAGGAGTCAGCTACGTGACGACCGGTCACTGGCTTAATCTTAATAAGCCAATTGGATTAAAAGAACGGGAGCAGCGGTCATCCTTGGTTTTATGACGGTTTTCATGACGGTTTTAACGTTTTTAACATTTGCCTTATTGTACTTCGCGGGTGAACAAGGGGGTTAAACAATCGCCCCCGAAATATATTCCGTCTTGGACTATACTACTGTGTGTTTTTTCAATTTTGGAATTATTCCAACCCATGGATTCAAACTCCACAGTCACAAGTTTTTTCTCTCGTTTGCGTGAACGCTACGGATTATTCGTCCGGAGACTCGCCGGAGGTCTAATCAATCAGGCAAAGTTGGAGGCCCGTTACGCCAACCATAGGATTTTCAACCGCCGTTGCTTACTCTCGCACATCATTCCAACCTCTCTGTATCTGAAAACACCACCAGGGGGCAGGTCTTTCAGAGTATCGTCAAAAATGCCCAGCGGAAATTGTTGAAAGCTCGACTTCACGAGATCTGTGAGAAACTGAAGGGTATTAGACAAAAAAGGACACACATGATCGAGTCTTTGCGCAGCATACTTGCTGAGGAAGATATCGAGATTTTATTGACCACTGCAGATGCGTGGCGAACTCGAATGGACAGATTGTGTAGGACAAGACAGGCGGCCAAATTTGATCGACTGAACCTGGCCCAACATCCACCGCAAACGCCCACAGGTAACATGGGAGTGAAGAACCTCTCATCCAAAGAGCTCTCTACATCACAGACACGGTTGCTGGCAAAGGGACACAATTTCAACGTTCTGAAGGAGAACATATCGCCACTCGAAGTCATCCCACAAGTGGAAGCGGCGCTAGGAGAATTATCTTCAGAAGAAGCGGACATAGTACGAACCCAGGTCGCAGGGGTACTCCATAGAAGGACAAAAAGCGGGTCGAACTTAACTAAGGAGGAATGGAAGGCGTTGAAGGAATTGCGTACTGACGATTCCATTGTCATCATGAGAGCTGACAAAGGAAACTGTACAGTGGTAATGGATAAAAGTGACTACACCAACAAGATGAAACAGCACCTTTCTGAAGGCCCGTATGAAAAAGTCGAGAAAAAACCGGCGTCTACGGTGATGAACGGGTTAAAAAAGGACGCTTGTCAGGCGCTCTTCCGGTTGAAGTCAAAACTTGGAGAGAACGTTTGGTTCCGCATAAAACCTAAGAACAATAGATGCCCAAGAATCTATGGACTTCCAAAAATACACAAACAAAACGCCCCACTCAGACCCATCGTTGACTTCATCGGGTCACCGACATATGGGTTGGCGAAGTTCTTGTCAACGCTGCTGACCCCACTTGTAGGTAAAACGGAGCACCATGTCAAAAACTCAAAACATTTCGTCGATTTGTTGAGCGGGGTGGAGATGACAGAGGAGGACGGTATGGTCAGCTACAATGTGACGGCGTTATTCACAAATGTACCCATTAACAAAACCCTAGAAGTCATCTCATCGCGACTAGAAGAGGACCCCACGCTGCCCCAAAGAACGGCACTGGAAGTTATTGATATTGTCTCGTTGGTACGGTTGTGTGTTAATGCAACGTTCTTCACCTTTAGCGAGGAATTGTACAGACAAACAGATGGCTTACCAATGGGCTCACCAATCTCAGCAATTCTAGCCAATGTGTTCATGGAGCATTTTGAAAAAAAGGCGTTGCAGAGCTTTACCCGTCCCCCAAAAGTCTGGCTACGTTATGTTGATGACACCTTTGTAATTTTACGTAACCCGGACAGAGATTCCTTCCTGGACCACCTTAATTCATGCGAACAATCGGTAAAGTTTACCTGCGAAGGGGAGTCAGAGGAGCACACCCTTCCCTTCCTGGATTGTCTTGTGAAAAAGGCGGGCTCGGGGCGATTAACAACGACAGTTTTTAAAAAGCCGACTCACACAGACCGCTATTTAAATTACGAGTCTGGCCACAGTATGAAAGTTAAACTGGGCATCGCAAACTCCCTGTTTACAAGAGCGTCACGTCTATGCACCGAAGAGGCTGACCGCAAGGCTGAAGAACGAGAAATCATCTCAACGCTGCAGAAAAACGGTTACCCTAGGCGGCTCCTAATTAAACAAGCCAAAAGAGTGCACCTGAAGGAGACGGCGCCCCGACTGAATACTCAAGCAGATGACTCTAGTCAGCGTCAACAAGACCGCCCCAAGACCATCGCCATCCCCTATGAACACAATACAAGTGAAGCCATACGACGCATTATGAACCGGGTTGGGATCCGCGTGGTGTTCTCAGCACCAAACAAACTTGGATCACAGTTAACACATCTTAAGGACAGACAACCCGCTACTATGACGGAAGACGTGGTCTACCAAATTTTCTGTTCAGAATGCCGAGTTTCGTACATCGGAGAGACATCGAGGGCGTTAGCTACCAGGTGTGATGAACACCGAAGACTAAGCCAAAAAACGGTCAATTCAGCGGCAGAGCATGAACAGTTACAGTCCTCTTCAGCTATTGCCGCGCATGCCTTGTCAACGGGTCATGCTGTAAACTTTAGTCAGCCTGCGGTGTTGCTGAGACACCAAAATAACTTTCGGGAACGACGAGTAAGCGAGCAATTACTAATTGCCGCAACGGACAATGTGTGTAATCGAGCTGACGCCGCTCACTTAAGCGCAATTTGGAAGCCCCTAATAGCCCAATTAAGGCTAACTAGGGGGCAGCGTCAACGGACCAAACCGCGTCTCAGCGACGAGGAGGAGTCAGCTACGTGACGACCGGTCACTGGCTTAATCTTAATAAGCCAATTGGATTAAAAGAACGGGAGCAGCGGTCATCCTTGGTTTTATGACGGTTTTCATGACGGTTTTAACGTTTTTAACATTTGCCTTATTGTACTTCGCGGGTGAACAAGGGGGTTAAACAATCGCCCCCGAAATATATTCCGTCTTGGACTATACTACTGTGTGTTTTTTCAATTTTGGAATTATTCCAACCCATGAATGGATAATGTTAAGAAAGACTAGATTGTTGACATTAGAAGGTCATGATTTATTATTGGGTTGGCATGCTTTGGGATAAGGGAACTAAATCACAGGGTTATTTTAGAAGGCATTATATACGGGAATCGTTATGGTTGAATTGGGAGAAAATTAAGAAACAATGTTATTTGAAAATTCCAGTTTGGTTATCAACTATTGAAGCTTTTTCGTATCCTATAACTTATAAGAAGGAACAAACAGATATGAGGAAATATTGGATGAAAAGGGTGAACTTAAAACGATGCAAAATTGAGAAGAACAAGGTATAAAGATGAATTGGTTTTCATATGCGCAAATACATGCAAGGTATCTTAAAGATTCTAAAATAGAAGGATTTTATGATAAATTGACTGACTTAGATAGGATTTTGACAGGTACTGATGAAAAAGTGATTAAAAAATTATATAGTTATTTGTTGGAAATTAAATTAGAGGAAGAACAAGTTAAAGAAACAATGATTGCTTGGGGGAAGAATTTTGAATATGGGATTGATTTAGAGAAATGGCAAAAACTGTGGTCACAAAATTATAAAATGACAATGTCAACAGCATATAAAGAAAATTTGTATAAGATGTTTTACAGGTGGCACTTTCCCCTGACAAGAATAGCAAGAATGTTCAAGAATAGATCTGAAAAGTGCTGGAAATGTCATCAGATACCTGGCTCATATTACCATAAGTGGTGAACTTGTGAGGAGGCCAGGAAATATTGGACTAGAATTTGCATATGGCTGGAAAAAATGATAAAGAAACACATAGATTTGAAACCAGAGATTTTTTAATTGGGAATCGTACCTGATATATATAATAAAGATTTAAAATATTTGATTGTAAATGTATTAACAGCAGCTAGGATTGTATTTGCTAAACATTGGAAGAGTGAGAAAATACCAAGAGAGGAAGAAATTATTAAGAAAATATTGGAATATGCTGAAATGAATAGATTGACATTTGAAATTAGAGAACAAGAAGATAAACAATTTTATGAAGTTTGGGATCTTTTTTATCAATGGTTAGATAATACAATATGATAATAGAATATTTAGAAATTTAGGAAATAATGAATATATAATTTTTCTTGGTTTTGATAATTCTTAAGAATATTTTATTATGATAGATTTGATATGATTTCATGATTTGTCATAAAATAATTTAACCTAATTATAGTTATCTCGCTTAAGTATGAATTAGTAAAATTATAGTCAAATGATTGTTCAATAATGATATTGGGATATTTTATTGATGATTGATAATGTAAGTTATTATGTAATATAATTATTCTGATGACTATGAAATGGATGCACAAAAGGGAGTGGTAAACCAACTGATACACTGTAAATTTATGAAGAATGTTTAAAATTTTTATTTTTATTTTTTTTATGTCATGTTTTATGTCTTATATGCTTTTTGTCTGTTGTTAAAATCAATAAAACTTTTACAAAAAATTTTTTTATCGTAATTATTTTCTTTAAGTGTCTTACAGTGTGGCGTTAGCCAAATTCCTAAATATTTCACTTTCTTTGTCATTTGTATTTCCATTGTTTCTTCTAATTCTATTTTCTGTTTTTCTATTAATTTTTTAGTCATTAATTTGGGTTTTTTCCTATTAATTTTGAGTCCTGCTACTGCTCCAAATTTCTCTAATTCATTCATCAATTTTAGTCCCCTGTCTATCGGTTCTTCGATAAAGAAAATCATATCATCCGTAAATGCTTGCAATTTATATTCCTCTTTCTTAATCGTTAACCCCTTTATATCTGAATTCCACCTAATTCGCATTAATAATGTCTCTAATGATAATATGAAGAGCAGGGGAGAGAATGGGCAGCCCTGTCTCACACCTTTTTCTATCTTTATTGGGCGAGTATATTCCCCATTTATTATTATATTAGCTTGTTGTGTGTCATAGATGGTTGTTATAATATTTTCAAATTTGGTGCCCAGATTCAAATTATACATTTTTTGAATTAAAAATTGCCAATTTAGATTATCGAAAGCCTTCTCTGCATCTAAGAACATGAGTGCTACTTGTTTCTCGGGGTGGGTTTCATAAAATTCTAGTACATTTAATACTATTCTTAGATTGTTCTTTATTTGCCTAGTTGGAAGAAATCCATTTTGATCTTCATGTATATACAAGTTTAACATTATTTTTAATCTGTTCGCTATAATAGAAGTGAATATTTTATAATCAGTATTTAAGAGTGAAATCGGCCTATAATTATTTATATATCTGGGATCCGTATCCTCCTTCGGGATCAGCGAAATCAACGCCCCCCTTCATGAGTCCGGCATCCTAACTGCCAGTAAAACATCATTAAAAACTTCCACCATAAGTGGTCCAATTTGTTCTACTATTGCCTTGTACAGCTCACCTGGAATCCCATCTGGGCCCGGGGTTTTGTTATTTTTATGGTTCTCTATTGCTGATTTCAATTCCGATTCAGTAATATCTTTATTTAGTAGTTCTACCATTTCTTCCCCAGTTGCCTTATCCTTCACTTCATCTAAATAATTCCTAATTCTATCTTCACTGACATCTTCTTTTTTGTATAGATTTTCAAAGTATTTATGAGTGATTTCTTTTTTCTGTTCTATTTCCTGGTGTATATCTCCCTTACTATCTATTAACTGATATATCAATCTCTTTTCTTTCTTTCTTTTTTAATTTATAAGATAGCCATCTTCCTGGCTTGTTGGCATGTTCAAAATAAGTTTGTCAAATTCAAATTCATAATCATTTTCTCTTGTTCAATTAAATTCAGTTTGTGTTTAGCTATACTTATCTGATTTTGCAGTTTTGAATCTTTTGGGGTATTCTGTAGTAGGGTTTCTAGCTCCTTAATTCTTTGTTGTAATTTGTTTTGTTGGGAATATTTTTCCTTATTTCTCTTGGCATTATAAGAGATTGTTATACCTCTTATTACCACCTTCATTGTATCTCAAATATTTTGTTTCATGGTTTCTCCATTATCGTTTTCTTTTATAAAAAAAATTAATTCCTCCTTTAGTTTATTAATGTATTCTTTCTCTCTTATTAATTGGGTATTTAACATCCATCTTTTCTTTGGTTTTGCCCTGCCCTTCCATATTATCTGAATTGGATTGTGGTCTGCCCATTCATCAGGCAAAATTTCCACTACTTTTATCTCGTTTGCTATTTCCCCATTCATCCATGCCATATCAATCCGTGTCTATATTTGGTGGGGATTTGAATAGAATGTAAATTGTTTTTTTTCAGGGTGTAGTCTTCTCCATATATCTGTCAGATTTAACTCTTTCATCATTTCCCTACAAATCTTAGGGAGCTCTCTCTTCCCCTTTTTATTCTTTCCGCCGTTACTGTGGTCTTTTTTATAATCAGCAATAGAGTTGAAATCTCCTATAATACAAATGTTTCTTTTTTGCAGTCCAACCATTTTTCCATATAGGTGTTTAAAAAACTCTTTTTGGGGCGTAAATTACTACTAAAATAATTGAAATGTCATTAATCCAGATCTGCAAACCCGGAGTCCTTCTTCCAAATCCGACCATATTAGCTCTGCTTTCAAATCCTCTTTCACATATACTGCAATTCCTTTCTTTTCCCCCTCATCTGCTGGTGTGGTAAATAACTTTCCTAATTTCGGGCATTCTAAATATTTTTCATCTTTCTTCTTTATATGAGTTTCTTGTAGGCATATTATATCAGCATTTTGTTTGATTAATTTGGTTAATATCCTTTTTCTTTTGTTCATCAAATTTAAACTATTAATATTTATTGATAGTAATTTTTCTTCTTCTCCCATTTATTTAGTTCTGTTTTGCTCTTTGTCGTGTAACAATTCCTATCTCTCCTTGCATTTGTGTTTGTGTGGTTCCTTCTGTTTTTTGTTGTAAATGAGTGTTCTCTTGGTTCCCTACAGTTTCGGTTCTATTTTTGTGTCCACCATATTCTTCCTGAGAATTTGTTTCCAATTCCTCCCTACTGCTTTGTTCCTGCGGGCCCACCATCCGTTCATAAAAGTCCTGAGCTTTTTCCATAGTATCTATTTTAATTTTCCTCTCTTTCCATGACACTAGCATCCCTTCTGGAATAAGCCATTTGAATGTAATTCTTTTTTGGTTTAAATAAGCTACCAGAAACTTATAATCATGCCTTTATTCCCTTACTCTTCTCAGTATCTGTTTAAGAATCACAATTTCTTTATCTTTATACATTATTGTTTTATCTCTAGAGGTTCTATATATCATATCTCAGACACATCTTCTAGTGAATCGTATGTGGACTTCTCTAGAGCATTTGTGGCATCTTGCGTAATTTGTATTGACCCGGTAAACTTCATCAAATTCTTTTTGAATGTCATCTTTGTCCATCTTCAGTAGACCAGCCAGTATTCCTGCCATCAAGTATTCCAGGGTCTTCTTCTTTTGATTCCGCTACATTTTGAAATCTTAAGTAAGTTGCTGCCTTGTTCATCTCTAGAAGGACCAATGAGTCCTCCATTTCTTTGCTCGTGTTTTTTAGTTCTTCATCCACCCTTTCCAATTCCCTTTCCGTTCGTTCAGTTCTTTTCTCTACCTCTTTTATTATAACTTCATTTTTCTCCAAGACCTGCTGCAGTACTCCCACTTTATCCTGTACTTTGAAGATGTCCGCTTTCATTTCTGCCTTTAATTTCCCCATCTCTGTTTTCAGTTCATTAATATCTGCTCTTGTTTCACTGTGGTTTTTAGTCATTGTTTCTTGCAGTTTTGTCAATGAGTCCTGTAAAGTTAGAAACATTGCTTGAATGTTAGCATTCAAGATGCTAGTTTGCTTCTCTATTGGTAGTGTTTCCTCTATTGTTTTTTGTGCCATGGATGAAGTTGTTGCCAAGGTAGTTGTTTTTGTGGGGTTGACCTTTCTACCAGATTTCAATGCTGTGGTAGTTGTAGAAGTCATTTCCTTTAAGATTTGTTTTTGTTGTTGTACAATGCTAAATATATTATTCCAAATTGGCATTCAGTGTTCTTGGCTCTATTATTAAAATTGACCAAAATCTATCAATCTGTTAAATAACTATATTCTTAACTAATTGGTAAGATACATATGTATTTCTCTGATTTAACTTAAATGTAAAGTAACCTTAACTACAAAATATGTTACATTCATAGATATAGTCACACAATAAATTATGATATTGATCTAGAGAGCTCTAAAATTGTTAAATAACTAATACTTAATATTCTTACTGTCTCCCCTATATTCCCATTCAAAATATAACAATCTCTGTTATTAATAACTTAGCTAAATTAATTAATCCAATATTTTAACAATCTAATATTTCGTTACCAAATATGCATATTTATCAAGAGAAAATAAAAAAAGCATAATTCAACATAACATAACATCAACTAATAGAAAGGAAGGGAGAATATTTTAAGTAAATGTATACACAAAGAAGAGAGTTAAAAGAAAAGAAGGAAGCTCTGGAGATAGGATTTTTGGTTTTCACTTTTCAATTTGGGAGCTTTCACTTCAAGCACACCGGAAATGGGAGATGAAAAGTTGCTGAGTAACAGCTATGATTAAGCAGCGTTCACACTCATTCAAAGGCTTCTGATTTTACTTTGTATTTTAGTGTTCCTTAATTCAATTGTTCTGATTTCCTTCAAAGAGAGAAAAAGAACTGTCTCCTCAAATAGAGCATTATTCTCAATTTCCCAGAGGTTTGTTGAATAAATTGTATCCATTCAGTCAGTTAAATCTGTTACTTTGTTGTAGCCACTTCAGCGTTCTAAATACTGCCTATGGCGCCGCTCTGTCTTTTTTCCCGATCAGCTTCATTCCCCGATCAGCTTCATTCTGCTTTCTGGCTCCGGTTTAATAGAGTCTGTCCAAATGCAAATAATAACTAAATCTTTCCAGTCACTTCCTGATGCTGGTCTTCTAAATTCCTCTTTAAATCTTTGTTATTTCCACCTCTCTTCTGTCTGCCGAGCCCCTTCACTTTCATTTGTCAAGTTCGCTTTTAGCCCCTTTCTCTTAGGGCTCCCGACAGACGCTCATACAGTATATAACAGCCTAAAGTCAATCTGTACTCTTCCAATTTTCTTCTCCGCCACTAACTTTAACCACCACTCTCTTTCCCAACGAACTTGCAAACTGTCACTCATTCTTTCCTTCGCATCGGTGGCAGTCCAGACTTCGGAGCCTCCATTAACAGGGGGCTGTTCTTGATCGTTGGGCTCTGGAGGGCTTCCTCTTCATTGCAGGGGGAGTTGCCTTCCCCACACTACAGTCCGAGGTTTCCCCACACCGGCACGGGTCTCTCCAGGACTCGAGCACCCCAAAAGATCGCACCAAACTCAAGAAGAAGTTAGCTGAAACCGCAAGCGAATTTCTGCCCCTCTGTTCATCCTTGCCTTGCCACCAGAAGTCCAGAAATTCAGAAGATTTTCTGCCCAACATTTCCCTGCATCAAAATTGGTGGGAGATTTCTGCTTTCAGACTTGCAAGATTCTGTTAATGTGGCCTTACAATCAATTAGAATTAGCTCCTCTGATCATGTTTCCCATCTGTTTACCTGGGAGAAGATTAACCTGGGAACTTACTTCTAGGCGAATCCATTCTGTTGTTTTCGAGGAGTTTCTGAATAATCTTTTTATTATTTGTTTCTTCAGTAGTGAGTGCTCTACAATGTTCTATATAATTGACAAATTTTGTCAATTTGGTTTTATCAATATATGATTGAGAAATTTTGCTGAATCTTTTGTTTTTCACTTTTTGTGGTAACTCTTGTTCTCCCAACTAGGAAAACTTGCAAGTTAGATAACTGTGGAAGTAAAGTTCAAAAGTGAAAAGACCACATGAGATAAGAAACCAAAATTCCTGCTTTTAATATTTCTGGATCTTTCCACTTTAGTTTCATCCCTTTCTGGCAAAGAATGAGTTTTGCAATTTTTCCATCTTTACTTTGTACTTGGACCAAAATGGAGAGGTAGCAGCAGATCTGAACATCAAAACCTGTGTGGTTCTCCCCAAGTTGGATCACATTTATCTGTACCCAGGAACTTTTGAAAGAGGGAGACTTATTATCAGTCAAGATGCTCTTTTACGGTTAAAGTTGCTCAATAAGGTGAGAGAAATTTTGGTATCTTTTCTCTGTTTTCCAAAGCCTGATGTCCCATTTCCAGTGGGCAAAGCCTAAAGTCTCCAGGGTGGTTGGCCTTCCATGCCAGTTGGTGTCTTCTAATGGAAGTTCTTCAAGAGACAGGACCCCAAGTGGAGTGGCTTTCCCATGTTTTATGGAAAACTTTCAAGATCTTACTGGTCAGAGGTTTCTTTCTTCATCACAGTTTAATTTCATATTTAAAAAATATAATGGAATGAAAGTTTCCTAAATCTTTTACAGTAAACTTTATACTCAGTTTTAATATGACTACATCATCATACTTAAATATTTTTTCACTTCCATCCCGGTAGACTTTATTAAATAGAAAGTATTTTATTGTAATGTTAAATTCCAAAAGCAAAAGAGAAGAACTAAATGAAGGATCTGCCAGTTGTTCTACCTCCTGCATCTGTTTAAAAGTAGTCAGAGATTTCTTATTTACCTCAGTGAACCCAGAGACTGTTTGGCTAATGTTTTGTCTACCTCCATTTCACATAGATGGAGAGTCCTAAGATATTTTCTTTGGCATTCCTATTTTCTCTGCTCAGTCCCTGCCTCAGTCCAGATGTGTGGAAAGTTGTCATGCTGGATTTGTCAAGAGGACTCGAGAAGGAGAGCCAGTTTGCTGCTACGACTGCGTTCCTTGTCCAGAGGGGACCTTCTCCACTCAGGAAGGTGGGTGACACCAGAAGAAAGGAAGGTTTTGTTTAACTGGATCCATCCAGAGCATTTTCACGAAAAACATGTGGAAAAACACATTGAAGCTTAGCTATCTTATCTTCCTGCTTATTTTCACAATGCACAATTTCTAATCTAAAGGGATCAATCAATCTTTTCTAATCAAAAAGATCTTGAAGGAGCAGCTAGATAGGAAGAAAGGCAGATTGCACAAGCTATACAATTTCCAGGATAATTCTTCCATGCTTTAGTTTGGATGTATGCTTCCATGGTTTTTTTCCAGTAACATCTCACTTCTTTGAAACTTTAGGAATTGTCTTAGGTTCCTTGCTTTTCCACATCTAAAACAGACTTAGCAATAGCAATAGCATTGAGAGCTTTACAGCCCTCTCTAAGTGGTTTACAGAGTCAGCATTTTGCCCCCAAGAATCTGGGTCCTCACTTTACCCACCTTGGAAGGATGGAAGGCTGCATCAACCTTGAGCTTGGTTAGATTTGAACTGACAAATTGCAGGTAACCGGCAGTCAGCAGAAATAGTCTAACCACTGCACCACATTATATCATCCTCCAAAAATTATGTATAAAAAGTTGTATATCATATATATTTATAGCTTTTTGGATTTTTCAGATACAGAAAAATGCACCAAGTGTCCGGATGATAAATATCCAAATGAGGACAGAATCCAATGTATCCCAAAACTTATAATCTTTCTGACTTATGAAGAACATCTGGGCATCATCCTGGCATCTTTTGCCCTATTCTTGTTCCTAACCACAGGCCTTGTTTTAATCATCTTCATTAAATACCGAGAAACTCCCCTTGTCAAAGCCAACAACCGGGACCTCTCCTACATCTTCCTGGTCTCCCTCCTGCTTTGCTTCTTGTCTTCTTCTATCTTCATTGGCCAACCAAGGAAAGCCACCTGCCTTCTCCGACAAATGGTCTTCAGCATCATCTTTTCAGTTGCTGTTTCTTCCCTCTTGGCCAAAACCATCATAGTGGTGGTGGCTTTCCTGGCCACAAAATCAGGAAACCAAGCGAAGAGATGGTTGGGGAAGAGTTTGGCCAACTCCATCATCCTTTCTTGTTCTGCTGTCCAAGTGCTCAACTGCTCCATCTGGCTGGGAGTTTCTCCCCCCTTCCCTGACTCTGACCTCCACTCCCAGCCTGGAGAGATCATCCTGCAATGCAATGAAGGGGCCGTTGTCATGTTCTATGTCACCCTCAGCTACATGGGCTTCCTGGCTGCCATCTGCTTCATGGTGGCTTTCTTGGCCAGGGATCTGCCTGGGGCCTTCAACGAAGCCAAGCTGATCACCTTCAGCATGCTGGTCTTCTGCAGTGTCTGGGTGACTTTTGTGCCCACCTACCTGAGCACCAAAGGGAAACACATGGTGGCTGTTCAGGTCTTTACCATCCTGGCCTCCAGTGCTGGGCTGCTGGGCTGCATCTTTGTCCCCAAGTGCTACATTATCCTTCTAAGGCCAGAGCTGAATACAAAGGAGCATCTTACAGCCAGAACAAATGTAAAAGCATGAGATATAACATCATTATTATAGTGGAGGAATTGTTAATGTTTCTTTTATTTGACATAACATGATATTTAAAGAATTGTAAAATGTCAATTTATTTAAAAGAATACATTAATTATTTCCACTTAGACAATATCCATGTGTAAAAAGAACATCATATCTATATGCTTCCAAATGGGAAATGTTTGGATTATTGTAATTCGTGTAAGTCTCTTCATCTCAATCAATCTTGGTAAAGGGAATTTTGTGAAAATCATTCAGAGCAATTTGTTGTTCAATGAATTTGACACCTTATTCGTACTGACAGCAGCTAAAAATGTATCTATGAGAGAATGAATAGGAAAAGTGGTAAGATGGCTTGTGTGGGAGACAAGCTCCAACGACGTTGTTTGACAATCTCCATGAGAGCCATTGGCCATCCCACCAAGCCAGAGAAGGCAGAGGTCTCCAGGGCCTCTTGCTTAGATGTTCTCATCCAAGAGACCTAGTTAGTGCCCCTTTCCTATAGCTGCTTCTGCCCTGTGAAAGAAGCTTCTCCATGAGATCTACCATCCTGTCTCCATCCCCTGATTTAAACCGGTTTTTTCCCCCAATGCTTGAGCTAGTTGAGACCAGAGTCCAGAAGATGCAGAAGGAGGAGAAGCCTCACGGGAGAGTCAGGCTGTATCCTGACCAGATTGGGCTCCTTGTGGCTGCATCGTGTGAATAGTTGCAAGCAGGAGTTTGGGGGCATCTCAAACTCCACCATAGGAAAGAGGGTTTCTCTCTCTCTCTTTCTCTCCAAGGTGGGAAGCCCAGCAGTGCAACCCTTGAAGGCCTCACCTGGAGGTTCACTTCAGTCCTCTCGGGCAGCTTCCAGCCCTGGAAGCCCCAGGAATAAGTTCTACCAAGGACTTTGCTCCAGGCTCCCTGGAAGTGAGCGGAAGGGGGGAGAAGAAAGGTGAATATTCTGACTGTAAGATCCTGAACGTCTCTGGAGATAAATTTCAAGGAACTATAAAGCAATAAAGGCAGTCCTCCACTGATGACCACAATTATTGTTGCTAAATAAGTTCTGTC
The DNA here is from genome assembly GCA_033807585.1 of Hydrophis major. Classification (NCBI taxonomy): domain Eukaryota; kingdom Metazoa; phylum Chordata; class Lepidosauria; order Squamata; family Elapidae; genus Hydrophis; species Hydrophis major. Next base: position 18,849,148 of record CM066329.1, read on the forward strand.
TTGCTTTACCACCTTTTTTGCCTCAGTGGTTAAGCAAATGAGTGCGGTCATTAAGTAAATCATGCGGTCATTAAGCAAGTCTTGTGGTGACCCCAATGATCCCAAGGTACTGCATGCATCATAAATACATGCCTGAGTTTTGGTGATGTGACCATGGGGTGCTGCAACGATCATTAGTGTAAAAACTGGTCCTAAGTCACTTTCCTCAGTGCTGTTGTAACTTCAGTCCCTAAACAAATGGTTGTAAGTGGAGGACTCCCTGTTATCCTCAGAGCCGTTTTTGACAGCGAGGCTACTGCCCTTAAGATCCCATCAGAATGGAGCCGGGAGGGACCTTGGGGTCATCTAGTCCAACTCCCTGCCCAAGCAGGAGACCCTGGACCATTCCATGCAAAGGAGTGGAAAAGACATCCAGGGACAGAGATCCCCCCACTTCTGAAGGCAGCCTCTTCCCCTGGTCCATGGGAGATGGAGGGCTTCTGGCCTCCCTCCACAAGGCTGGAGGGACAGGAGAGGCTGCATCCCCCCTATAAAAACGCAGAAAAAAGGTCCTCCTCCTCTGGGGAGAGAGCCTTGCCAGGTGTCAGCCTTCAAGATTTTCTCCCTTTGCTTTGCATCTTTAGGCTGTCATAAATAATGGGGGGGGGGGAGGGGGGAAATGGTTATGGGAGTTGAGGTGTTACAAACCAGAACTATATAATCTTGGGGGGGGTAGATTCTTTCTTGGGTTTCTATCCTATGCTATGTGCAGCTGCAACTCTATCAAAATATGTCAGGGTCAATGGACAGAAGCCTCATCACCACCTGGAGATACCCACATGATGATATACACAACTTTTAATTGGATGAGCCAATTGAACTATTGGGGGTGGGAACATTGCCATTATTTTGTATATGTGATTTACGCCCCCGTTTTCTCTGATTCAGAATTTTTTGTTGCTACCACTTGATTTCCAGTAAAAGATATCTTTTCTCTGATTAACGGAGTCTAAGTATTTCTTTCTCGGATTTTGAATGGAGCACCAGCTGACATTATTCTGAATCTGACCATTACCAGCCCACCTGGAGAATTAATAAATTTTCTTCCGAGGGAGTCTGAACACAATGTCAAATCCAGCCAGCAACCAAGAAGACCTGGGAGCAACTGGAGGACAAGATTCTCTGCTGCTAGAGGAAGCAGGGGAAGCTGACTTGTTAGCAGAACTAAATCTTGGGGAAAAACCAGCTGTAAAACCCAAATGGTCCCTGGGAGTCAGTTGGAAGGATCCTGAGGAAAAGCCTCCTCCAGGAGTGACCACTACCCATCGGCGTGGAAGAGAGGAGCCATGGCAAGAGAAAGAAAGAATTTTCTACTAACTCAAGACTTGCATCTTCTAAATGAAGCTATCCGAGAACCTCAAACTGATCAAAGGTATGAGGGAGAGGAGGGGGAGGCAGCCCCAGCCAGAAGAATCAGAGCAGCCACCCCCATAAATCAACCTGGGCTAGCGCAACAGGCAGCACTAGCCCAGGGGCCCCCAGCAGGGGGAGTAATTGCCAAAAGATGTAGAACTCCAAAGGTGCCACCATTGGAAGTAAAATATGGGGGGGGGGAATCCCAAGGAGTTAGGATTCTTCCTTGCACAAGTCTGGAGCCATATGGAGGAATATGGAGGGAATTTTCCTCAGAAGCAGCCAAAGTTAGATGTGTTACCAGGGCTCTGGAGGGAACAGCTGCAAAGTGGATGGTGACTTTGCATAATGATAATGCCCCTCAGCTGATGAATTATCATCTGTTCATGACTGCGCTGTGGGCCAGGTTTGAAGACCCACTTGCTGAACGCAAGGCCAGGATTAGGATGAAGACCATAAATCAGGGGCGGAGATCATTGTCCAACTACACCCAGGAATTTCGAGAGCTGGCGTGTCATATTCGAGGCTGGTCCCAGGGAGCCCTGATAGAAGCTTTTAAAGATGGGTTGAATGAAGAGGTATATCAAAGCCTTATTGCCAGAAGAGACTCCAGTGAGCTGCAGCTGTGGTACATGCTGGCAGCAGAGGTGGAAATTGATTTGACCCGAAACAGACACCGGGGGGGCCTTGGTTGGAGCAAGTCCTCCCCCACCAGCCTTAAAACCTCAAAAGGGAGGAATGGCGGCAAAACCCAAAACCACTGCATGGCTCCATGTGGGAAGGAAGGCCACCGGGCTGCAGATTGCCATGCCAAGCTAGAGCCAAAGGGGGTGCCAGGAGGAGGAAGAAAACTTGAAAAAAACCCAGCAAAGCCTCGGGAAAGGGCGCTTAAAGCAGAGGAGGTTGTAGAGATCACTCCTCTGAAAGGAGAGGAGCTGGGAACTCCAACCTCTTCTGAAGAGAGTGGATCTGAATCGGAAGATGACTCACTGGTAAGTCCAAACAAGGGCCCTATGACCATTCCAGTAAGATTAAGGGTACCCACGTTGGGAGCCAAAGGGGAAATGCTGGCCTTGTTAGACTCTGGATGCACAAGGTGCGTAATCAACTCGGAGGTAGTGGAGAAAATGGGCTTTAAAAATGCCCATAGCCTTTTGCCCACTGGATGGATCGGTAGCTGGGGTGGCCTTGCACATTTCATAGTGGAACCAAAAGAAATGATGATGGGGAAGCATAGAGAGACTTTGTGTTTTATTGTGGCTCCTGGGATGGAGCGCCCCCTAATACTGGGTTTGCCCTGGCTCCGGAAATGGAACCCTCATGTCGATTGGAGGAGAGGGTCATTGTGCATACGTACTGACCAACATCCAGAAGGGGAGGGGCAATCTCAACCGAAACTCAAGAATCCCACTGAGCTGGCCTCCACTGGCACCGAGAGCTTGAAGAGGAAGGAGAAAATTCCAGAGGAATATTGGGACTTAAAGGAGGTATTCAGTGAAAAGGCCTCAGATGAGCTTACCCCCATCGCTCAACAGATTTCAATATTGAAATTTTACTCGGGGTGAAACTCCCAAAACCAAAATTGTACTTGATGGCACCATGGGAGATAGAAGAGCTGTGGTCATTTATCGATAAGAATTTGAAACGTGGTTTCATCCAACCTGCTAGACCCCGGGTAGCAGCTCCAGTATTGTTCTGTGAAAAGAAAGATGGCTCCCTTCATTTATGTGTTGACTACAGAAACCTGAATGCTATTTTAGTGGAGAACATGTACCCCCTCCCCTTGATGAAGGACATGTTGGCCCACTTGGCCAAAGGGAAAAATTTTTACAAAACTCAACTTGACAGAAGCATACTACTGAGTTCGAATTAAGGAAGGGGATGAATGGAAAACTGCTTTTAACTGTCCCATGGGTTGTTTCCAATTAAACGTTCTTCCATTTGGCCTACAGGGGGGCCCTGCAGTATTCATGCAAATGATCAATCAGGTGTTGCATGAACATCTATACAAAGAGGTGTTGGTTTTTCTTGATGATATTCTTATCTACATGGAGACTTGTGATGAACATGTGAAACTAGTGCGGTCAGTTCTGAAGAAACTTCGAGCTGCTGAGCTGTATGCAAAGTTGTCCAAGTGTGAATTCCACCAGGAAAAAATTGACTATTTAGGCTATCGCATCTCACATGATGGCATAGAAATGGATCCAGGGAAGGTTCGTGCCATTTTGGAATGGGCCCCTCCCTGCACCAGGAAACAGCTCCAAAGTTTCTTGGGATTTGCTAATTTTTACCGTCAATTTATCCCTGCTTTTATGAAGATTGCAATGCCTATCACAAATATCCTAAAAACCAAAGGGGAGGTGAAACCGAAGCCTAGTAAACCACTGGAGTGTCAAGCCACTTTTGAGAAGCTGAAACAACTGTTTGCTGCTGAACCAGTACTCAAGCACCCAGACATGGATGCTCCTTTTGTAATCCAAGCCGATGCAAGTGACGTAGCAGTCAGGGCAGTGTTACTACAAGCAAACGAGATGGGGACTCTGCAACCGTGTGCATATACTTCCCGTAAACTAACTGAAACCGAAAGAAGATGGGCCATCTGGGAAAAAGAAGTTTTTGCAGTTCGCTGGGCTCTGTTAACCTGGAGGCATTTCTTAGAAGGGGCAAAACACCCATTTGAGGTGTGGACGGATCATAAAAATTTGGAGGCTTTGAAAACACCTCGGAAGCTGTCTCCCAAGCAAGTTCACTTGGCACAGTACTTTAAGCACTTTAATTTTTCATTGAAGTACATTCCAGGGGGGAAGAACTTCATCTAGATTACCTCTATATAATAGTCCTCGCCAAGAAGTATTATGGCCTATTGTCCCAACCAAACAGTTGGCAGCTCCAGTGGTTACCAGAGCCCAGAAGAAGAAGGAGGTTGATTTATCAAATGATTTGACTGCACAATTAAGAGATGCTCTAAAACTTGATGATTGGTTCCTTGCTCACTCAAATAACTGTACGGTTAGAGATGGATTGGCATGGGTGGGGGCCAAATTATACGTGCCAGCAAAGCTGAGAAACCAAATATTACAGCAAGCTCATGACTCTAAAGCTGCTGGACATTTTGGACTCATGCAGCTTACCTGGCCGGTTACCCGTAAAGCATTTGATGATGCTCATCAAGCTCATAAAAAATTTGCAGATAAAAAGAGAACTCCACAAAAACCATATCAAGTGGGTGACAAGGTCTTTTTATCTACCAGATATTTGCAGACCACACAAAAGTCAAAAAAGCTGGGACCTAAGTATGTTGGACCCTTCTCGATTGAACAAATTGTGAACCCTGTGGCAGTCCAACTGAAATTACCAAAAACTCTTCGACAGATCCACCCTGTTTTCCATGTTAGTTTATTAAAACCTGAACATATATCCGACTTGAGACCAACTCCGGTTGATCCCCCTGTACCATTACTAATTGAAGGTGAACAACATTTTGAAGTTAAAGAAATTTTGGATTCTCGAAAATGAAGGGGTCGACTCCAATATTTGGTTGCTTGGAAACATTTTCCTCCTTCCCAGGCTGAGTGGGTGAATGAGAAGGATGTTAAGCTCCTACACTTATCAAGGTATTTCGTACTAAATATCCTGATAAATCCTAAAAATTAGTATGATGCTGTTATATGTATATTTTCTATTACCTTCTATTTTTATCTTTTTTAGGACTAACATCTCTTTTATAGGAGGGCCGAATGTCAGCCTTCAAGATTTTCTCCCTTTGCTTTGCATCTTTCGACTGTCATAAGTAACAGGGGGAGGAGGGGGGATGGTTATGGGAAGTGAGCTGGAGGTGTTACAAATCAGAACTGTATAAGCTGTGGGGGGATAGATTCTTGCTTAGGTTTCTATCCTATGCTATGTGCAGCTGCAATTCTTTATCAAAATATGTCAAGGTCAATGGACAGAGGCCTCATCACCACCTGGAGATACCCACATGATGATATACACAACTTTTAATTGATGAGCCAATGGAACTATTGGGGGTGGGAACATTGCCATTACTTTGTATATGTGATTTACGCACCCATTTTCTCAGATTCAGAATTCTTTTGTTGCTACCACTTGATTTCCAGTAAAAGATATATTTTCTCTGATTAAAGGAGTCTAAATATTTCTTTCTTGGATTTTGAATGGAACACCAGCTGACACCAGGACACCCGGCCTCTCTCGCAGCCCCAAGGAGGAAAGGCTGCCCCACCCCAGTCTTTCCCCCTTCCCCCGGCTTCCTTCCAAGTGGGACCCCCGGGATCTCCTCCCAAGGCCCCCAGGACCACCAGGGATCAGATCAGAGGGAGCAAAGCCAGCCGCCATCCCTGCAACAGGCTGACTCTCCTGGGTTGCTGCTTCCAGGGAGCCTCGCTCTGTTGCCTGAGGCCCCTGGAGGTTTTGCCAGAGTGAGGGGACCCTCCAGCCCCCAGCCAGGAAAGCAGTGGAATGGGGTGGGGTGGGAAGAAGAGAGGAGACCCCCCCAGCCTCACACAGGTGCAGGGTTGGAGGTATTAACCTCCTTGAAGATGGGCAAAAAGAAAGGCCACCCATTGAGCCATTGCACCCTCCGTGTCCTGCCCAAGCAGGAGATCCCACATGGCTCCAGTTGCAACCAGGGTCTTTTTATCTGGGGTGATTTGGGTGGGGACCCTGGGGGGATGAGGGGAAAGTCCAGGGAGGAAGGAAGGTTGTCTCCCATATTCACTGCAGGACCTTCAGGGATGGACAGGTTGCTATCAGGTTGGTTTTCATTCCCAGGCTGCAACTTCCTGGTAACCAATTTTGGGGATTGTTTTGGTCTGATGCAGCTGCTGCTTTGGGACCTCCCCCCCCCTTGCCTCCCCATTTTGGAGGGTGGGTGGGCCTTGATTCCCCCCCAAATGGTGCAATGTGCCCCAGAAAAGCGTAGAGGAGACCCAGCCTGAGACCCGGGGGAGGGTTGGCTCTCTGGGAAGGGACCCTGAGCCCACTGAGGGTCTCCATCTGCAGGGAGCCCTTTCAGGAGGGCAGGAAACCTGGGCATGAAGTAACCAGGATTGCTCCTTTTTTTAAAAAAACAAATTTTATTAATTTTAAAAAACAATACACCAACAAACAAAACGTAGAATAACAACATAGGACATCTTTTCTAAAGAAAACAAATAGAACATTTTATTGAAAGACAGAATAGTTCCAAATTATCACATTTCCATTTCAGAAAAGTTTAATATGCATATTCATCTTATCTGTTCAACTTCATATCTTTTCCCAACTTCTCTTTACTTCTCCCTTTCCTCCTATTCAATTATATTTCTTTTGCCTTAAATTGTATGTATTCATTATATCCATCTGTCTTATTTAGAATTTCATTATTCTCTTCCAACATTCTTCTAAAGTTTTAATAAACAAACAAAACACAAAACATAAATACATAAAACTTCTTTTTGGAAAGTGGCTTACCCCGGGTAACATCTTTTTATACAGACATAAATCAAGTTCATGCTCATTTAATATACTATTTCATATCTTATTTAACATTCTATATTTTTTATATATTTTCTCTCTTCGTTCACTCTCTTAATTCTATTTTATTTATTTCATCTCAGTTTAAATAATTATACTTGTATCTTTTGTCCGTTCTCTTTCAATTATCTATTTTTCTTTTCTTTCTAGTACAATATTTCTCCCGTAATCACTGGTTGAAGTATGACAACTTTTTATCTTTCCCCTAAATTTAACGCTTAAAATAATACATACTTTCCATGCTGATTCTGCTTAGTACATTCTAAGTATCATATTTTAGAATAATAAAACAAAGAAAAAAAGAGAATTAAGTTTATAAAATAGTAAAGACAATATTCCATAGAAAGTTAAACTCCATTGTTAAATCTTAAACATTTTATACGTTATTTTTAATGCATTATTAACTCATATAATATTTCAGTTTTCTAACTCAATTTCAAATACTAATATCTACAATACAATCTTATGTACTTTTGCAGAATCATTTTTTAAATTATTGTTTACCCTTTATCCCTGAAAAAACCCTGTTTTTTAACATCTTGTTTTAAACCTTTATGACTTCTCTTTCCTTTTTCCCTTCCTTTCTTATCAATTCTAGCCTTTTTACCCCCCCCCCTTCTCTCAAACTCCACTCTCTTATTCTTCCCTCTCTGTTGTATTTCTCTTTTCTGTTGCTTTCTGACATTGTATCTGTTAAGCCTGTGTTCCCTAACCAGGGTTAAGGAGACAAGCTAAACAGAATGTGCAGCATTAGTCAGATAGGCACACAGATAAATGAGTGAGCTATGTTTGTATGTTTATTAACATACAGTAAAAATAACAGATACGCTTGTGCTATCAAAAGTATAGTTTATTCCATTTATAGCATAGTCAAAATAACAGTCCAATAGTCATGTATCATTTAGTCAATCCATTCATGGATATTCAGTTAGCAAAGTCCATGCAGAATATCCTATGTCAATTCACTTACAAATCAGTCCTTTGTTTCTCTCCCGTTCGAGTAACGCAGTTTTGAGTCCTTGCAGTAATCAGAGATCATCAAAGCCAGAGAGAGCAAGCTGATGTTCATTGCTTCTTTTAAAGTGCTTTCACAATCACTCCCCTAATTACAGTTCTACAGTTAAAGTTGCAGACACTTTAACGTACAAACTATGATTACTTAGTTATTATTTTACCTAAACCAGTTAGTGTAAACAATGTTATCCCTAACAGTATCTATTTTTCATCTTATTTTTCCCTTTCTTGGTTGCTTTTTTAAGTTCTGAATTCTCCATTTTCTTTTTTTTTTAACAAATTTTATTAATTTTACAGAAAACACAAAACACAAAACATAACTAAAAGATCTTTTCTGAAGGTTGTCTGATCCCGGGTTGAAACTCTTCACACAGACACAAATTCAAACATCATATTCACTTTATATATCCTTCCATATCTTATTATCATTTTCTTTTATATATATATATATAAACCATTTTTATCAATTTTATAAAAACAATGCACAAAGAATCAAGGCATAACAGCTTATAAATTATTTTCTAAGAAAAAATAATAAAAGAAGAAAACCAATAGAACATAACAATTCCAAATTATAGTATCAATACTTTATCTATTTAACTTCATATCTTATCCCAGCTTCTCCTTTTCATCCAAATTATTTCTTGTTAATTAAAATTTTATTGCCTTTTATCAATATACAAAATAACAAAATCTTTATATATCCTTTCATATCTTATTACCATTTTCAATAACATTCTTTGTCTGTTCTATTTCCAACTATCCATTCATCTTTTTTCTTTTACTATACTTCTCCTATACACCAATTGGAGTAACGTCTATAACTCATTACCCTAACTTAAAAGTACTTCATATAACAATTTTTCTTGGGATTCTGTTTAATAGATTCTAAAATTACACCATGAATTTTATACTCTAAATACACATATAAAAAACACAATCTTATGTACCCTCCAGAATCCTTCTTTTATCCTAAATTAAATTCACCCATTGTCTCTGAATAAACTTTTTTTCTTTAAATCTTGCTTCCCCCCATTGAGGCTTCTCCTCCCCCTCCCTTTCTCTCTTGCTTATTCTTCTCCTTGCCCTTTTTACCCCTTTGTCTCTCCTCCTCCCTTTTCTTACTCCCTTTCCTTTGCTTTCTAACCTTGCCTCCACCTTTCCGCTCATTTTTCTCTTTTTTGGTTGCTTTTATAATTCTTAAAATCCCCTTTTTCTTATCCTTTTTCTCCTCCTCCCCGGAAAGAACCCATTGTTCATCAAAGATGGCTTCTTCTTCCTCTTCTTCTTTGTGCCAGTCCTTCTGCTGCGTAGTCAACTTTTCATAAGTACATAACGCCATTTCTAAAAATTGAAACAAAGTGCCCAAAGTATCCTCCTTTTTATATTTTTGATATTCAGTCTTTACTTCATCCACAAGCGATGCCATCATGAAAAGAGAAACTTTTCCCAAAACAACCACAAATATTTTTAATCAAAAAAAATTCCAAAAAAAAATTCCAAAAATTAATACTTTTCTTCCTTCTTCTCTTTCTCTTTCTGGGGTTAATGTTTAATCAAAGAGGTCCAATTACCATATACCTTTCTTTGGGATTCTAGGCAATCTCCTCCTTTTTCAACTTCTGCTCCAATTTTTTTGCTCTCCCTTCCCACTTGCAACAACAATTTTTAAATGATCAGAAATCCATACCTCCAATAAGGGTTTTCCAATTTCTTAAATTTTTAAGTCCAATGTCCAAAGAGTCTTTTGTCCATTGGCTCAACTTTCAAAATAATTCACCTTTAGTGCCCAACTAAATTTCAAATCTTCATCTGCTGTTTCTATGGGGTGGGAGAGTGAAGAAAAAAAAGTTCCCTTTAACAGTCTGTGGAATAAAACTTCAAACATAGAAAATGTGGGGTGTGAAAGATAGATAGATAGATAGATAGATAGATAGATAGATAGATAGATAGAGAAATGATATAGAGATAGATAGATAAATATATAGATATGATATATAGAGATAGATAGATAGAAAGTTAGATAGAGATAGAGATAGATATGGATATAAACTCAAACAGGCATGGAAGAACCTGCAAATAGAGGGTCCCACCTGTTGGGATATTGTTGTATAAATCCCCAGCCATGAAACCTACAATGGATATAGTGAAAAGTAGCTTTTGAATTTTATAATGAAGATATGGTTTAAGCTATCATCAAACACTACACTCCATTCACTTTGCTAGATACAGGAAGACAAAAACAAACCTGTGGAAATTTGTAGGCATCTGCTAAAGTTGACATCTGGATGGAGATGTTTCTGTGTGCTCTATCAACAAGTGCCAAAAGGTTGTCCTTCCTTCCACAGCTGTAGTTGGGAACATTGGCTTCTCCGGTCGACAGCATGTCCAGCAAGTCTTCTGAAGTGCCGAGGGTGTTATCATAGTTGTCATGGATGTTGCAGCCAAGTGTGAGATTGTGTGTGGGCTGATAATTTTTATTAAAAACTTCAATATTGAAAATCACACATAGTATGTATTTCTTTCGATGAGATACACTAGTGTAAAACCATGCTCATATTAGTATTAACAGCAGCAGCAGCAATAAAATACTTTTTCTCTATTTAATCCATTTTTTTCTCCACAAGCTAACTAAATCTTAAGCTATTATTTATCCAAAACCAGAGGCAAATGATAATCACTCATCATCCTTTGATGTTGTGAGTGTGGAGAAGATAGAATGGATATAGTTTTCCAAAAGGGTTAAAATCAGAAATACACCATTATTTGTAGAAGTACTAATTCTCATCAGTGCTGTAAACAGTTTGAAGAATAATTCAGTCATTAAAGTAGAACAATCCTAAAAGATACAGGACTTTTGATAAGTGACCCAGAAAAGCTGTTCTGAAAAGAGGCATCCTCTATTCTTACAAAAATCAAGCATTGAATACCAATGAGAGGTTATGAAAATATGAAAAGGACCTCGGCAGGGGAATCTACAACAATCATACTTTCAATAAAACTCACTACTCAAGCCATGAATTGAGGATTGAACAGGGAAACATAAATAATGTGGGATTTTTTCAGGTTTTATTTGCCTCATGTTTTGATTTGAACCTCTCCCAGAAAATAAGACAAAAGAGATAGAGACTGTGGAAATCAAAAGGGTTCAAGAAATTAGTCAGGTCCTGCAATATAAAAATGAGTAAAATAAGATGAAGGAGAAAGAATAGTGTTAGAGCGGCAAATGGAGGGAATGAAACTCTATCACAATGAATGACTTACAACTGAATCTGCCTAGAAGGAGCCCTGTTGAAAGGTAATGTTGCATGTGCTATTGTTGATGGAGAGATGACTACACCAATGAGAAGATCGCCTGGCCTATAATAGCTCCATGGCTTTTCTCCATCCTGGTTGTCCAAACTCAGTGGGCATTTCATTCTCAGCTTCTCGGAGACTGGCTGGGACATCAGTAGAAGCAAAAGCAGAAGCAGGAGATCCATAATTCCTGAGGCTGAATCAATCTCCTTCCTATTTTTAAAGAAGAATTAGCAGAATTCAAAGCACTCTCACAGGATAGAATATCCTCTGGCTTTCCTAATTCAAACAGACAAGATTCATCTGGAAGAGATAAAATGTACATTCAAGAGCACAGCTCCCACCTGTCTAGTAATTTGAGCCACAAAGGGCATAACCTGTAGTATTTATCCTTCTCTAATGCAAGGTCGCTTCCATGTTGCTTCAGTCTCATGTTTACATCAAAAGCAGACACTGGAGAAGTAGAAGTCTCAAGGCATGTAAGGTGACAATTACAGTGAGAAGAAACTTGTCCTCTTGGGACCCTGAACTTCTTCCATTTAATGGGGAGTAGGCAGAAAAAAGGACTTTGGTGAAAAACCACAGATACACCATTGGCGCACTGTCCTGTAGTGGTCATAGTCTTTCCTGTTAGGATATGTGCATAAAGTCATGCTTGGAGCAAGATACTTCAAGAGCCAGGAAAGTGACTTATTGTCAGCCTCAAGATATCTTCCATAATATATATATTCTGCATCCTAACTATTGCATCTTCTCTGCTGCTATGCCAATCTATTTCTTTTGGCTGTCATTAGCAACGGAGGGAGGGGGGAACTTGGAGGGGAAGAAAGCTGGAGGTGTTTTGCATTCCTTTGCTGTGGGTAGCAAGGGGAGGGGGATTCCTCTCTTTAACTTTCCATTTCTTGGCTAGCTTCTATCCCCTTTGCGCAACTGTGAACTTTTATCAAAACATGTCAAGGTCAACGGACAGAAGCCTCATCACCACCTGGAGATGGCCACATGATCATATTCAAAACTTTTAATTGAAAGAGTCATTTGGATTTTGGGGGGTGGGAACATTTCTATTCCTTTGTATATGTGATCTGCGCGCCAATTTCTCAGATTCCGAATTGAATCTGTAGCTTTCACTTTATTTTCCAGTAAAAGGATAACTTTGCTCTAACCCATGGAGTCTGAGTATTTCTTTCTTGGATTTTGAAGGAAGCACAGACTGACATTATTCCGAATCTCAGCATCAACCAACCCGGAGAAAATATCAACTTTTCTTCCCAGGGGGTTTCCTCTCATGTCGTCTCCAGCCAGTGATGAAGATGACCAGGGAGCACGGGGGGGCAGTCGATGCTGCTACCAGAGATGCCGGCTGCTGACCTGCTGGCTGACCTGACTCTGGAAGAAACCCCAGCTGAGATGCCCAGATGGTCATTGGGGGTTGGTTGGAGAGACTCTGAAGACCCCCCTCCTCCTGGGATCACTGTAAGTCAAAGAGGTGCAAGGGAACGGCTGTGGCAAGAGAGGGAGGAGATGGAATGCAGGCTGGATCAAGCCGGGAAATTCCTTATGGACGTTTCTGAGAAGCCCGGCATGGCTCCAAGATATGAGGGGGAAGGGGGAGCAAGTTCAGCCTGGGGAAGTTGAGCTGCCCCCACCCCCCTAGCCCAGGCCTACGCCAGCGCAGCCGCCCACCGCCACCCGGGGAGCCCCAGCAATAGGTGTAATTCCTGGAAGACGCCACCTGCCCCCATTAGATGTGAAGTTTGGAGGAAGTCCCAAGGATTTGGGGTTTTTCCTGGTACAAGTCGGGAGCTATATGGCATAATTTGAAAGAGAGTTCACCTCTGAGGCAGCCAAAGTGAGATGTGTTACCAGAACCCTGGAAGGGATGGCAGCAGACTGGGTGGTGACATTGTACAATGATAACTCCCCCCAACTGCGGAGCCTCGATGTTTTCATGACTGCATTGAGGAGGAGGTTTGAGAGAGAAGGCCAGGTGGAGAGAAGGCCAGGATCAGAATGAAGACCCTAATCCAAGGGGGGAGATTGGTTGCTGACTACACCCAAGAATTCAGGCAGCTGGCATACCACATCTGTGGCTGGTCCCAGGGGGCCCTGGTAGAAGCCTACAAAGATGACTTAAATGAAGATATATACCACATGTGCATCTCCAGAAGGGATCCACATGATTTGCAGTCGTGGTACTTCCTGGCAGAAGAAGTGGACATAGATCTGACCCAAAGCAGACTCAGAGGGGCCCCCATCTGGAGCAAACCGCTCCCCCCACATCTCTGAGCGACCTCCAACCCCTGAAAGGGAGGGGCGATAGCAAGAGCCAAATCCACGTCCTGTTTTTGTTGTGGGCAGGAAGGCCACCGGATGGCGGATTGCCAGACCAAGCCGGATCCAAAGGGAGTGCGGTGCCCATGGAGGAAGCCCGAAAACCCCCCAACCAAGCCTTGCGAAGCCGGGCTGAAGATAAGAGAGGTTGTAGAGGTCGCCCCTCTGGTGGGAGAGGAGTTGGGACCTCTGACCCCCCTCAACGAGAGCGAGACCGACTTGGAAGATGACATTCCGGTAAGTCCTAACCAAGGGCCCATGACCATCGCAATAAAGTTAAGGGTGCCCACCTCAGGGACCGAGGGAGAGAAGTTGGCCTTATTGGACTCGGGGTGCACGAGGTGTGTAATTAACATGAAGGTCGTCAAGGGTATGGGCATCAGACTGAGAACTTTAAAAACACCCATATCCTTCTGCCAATTGGATGGATCTGAGGTGGGAGGTTGCCCCGCATGTTTTATAATGGAGCCCCTAGAGATGACCATGGGATCCCACCATGAGACCCTGTGTTTTATTGTGGCCCCTGGGATGGAGCAGCCTCTAATATTGGGACTGTCCTGGCTTCGGAAATGGAATCCCCATGTGAACTGGAGAGAGGGGTGGATACATATCCGCACCGATCGGTCACCGGAAGGGGAGGAGCAACCCTACCCAGAAGGGGAGGAGAAATCCCATCCGAAGCTCCAGAGTCCGTCGGAGACAGCTTCCGCAGGTACCGAATGCATGGAGGGAGAGGAGAAAATCCCGAAGAAGTACTGGGACCTAAGAGAGGTGTTTAGCGAAGAGGCCTCCAACGAGCTCCCCCCTCATTGGTCAACTGATTGTAGTATTGAATTTCTACCGGAGGTGATGCTCCTGAAACCAAAGCTGTATTCGATGACACCATGGGAGCTGGAGGAACTGAGAGCGTTTATTGACAAGAACTTGAAACGTGGTTTCATCAAACCCACCAGACCTCAAGTAGCACCCCTGTGATGTTCTGCGAGAAGAAAGATGGCTCCAAACGCTTGGTAGTTGACTATAGAAACCTGAATGCAGTGTCCTTGGAGAACATGTACCCCCTCCCTCTGATGAAGGATATGTTAGCCCACCTGGCCAAAGGGAAGATTTTCACAAAGTTGGACTTGAGGGAGGCATACTACCGAATCCAAATTAAAGAGGGAGATGAGTGGAAGACTGCATTCAACTGCCCGATGGGTTGTTTCCAGTTCAATGTTCTCCCTTTCGTCCTACAGGGGGCACCTGCCATTTTCATGCAAATGATCAATCAAGTGCTCCACGAACATTTATACAAGGGGGTCCTGGTCTACCTTGATGATATTCTTATCTACACAGAGACTAGAGATGAACATGTGAAACTGGTACGCTCTGTGCTGCACAAACTGAGGGCCACCAAATTGTATGCCAAACTATCCAAATGTGAGTTCCATCAAGAAAAAATTGACTACCTGGAATATCGTATCTCACCCGAGGGCATTGAGATGAACCCAGAGAAAGTGCAAGCCGTATTGGACTGGGCCCCACCGAGAGCCCGAAAACAGCTTCAAAGTTTCCTTGGATTTGCTAACTTTTACCGGCAATTCATCCCGTTTTTTGCTAAAATAGCCATGCCCATCACCAACCTCCTGAAGACAAAGGGAGAAACAAAACCAAAGCCAGCCAACTGTTGAATTGGACCATGGAGTGCCAAGCAGCATTCGAAAAGCTTAAAAGACTATTTGCTGCAGAACCAGTACGGAAACACCCAGACATGGACACCCCTTTTGTGATCCAAGCTGATGTGAGCGATGTGGCAGTGGGGGCAGTCTTACTTCAATTAAATGAGAAGGGGACACTACAACCGTGCGCCTACACCTCCCGTAAATTGACGGACACTGAAAGGAGATGGGCTGTTTGGGAGAAGGAAGCTTTTGCAATCCGTTGGGCCTTACTAACTTGGAGGCATTTTCTGGAAGGACCGAAGCACCCATTTGAGGTATGGACTGACCATAAGAATCTGGAAGCCTGGAGGTTTCCAGTTCCACGTGGCTTTGGTGGCAGCAGGAATTCACGACTGTCCATGATTCCTGCTGCGCTTGCCGCCAAGGTGCCCCCGATCCAAACGGGTCAGGGGGATATGGCTGCCTGTAGAGGCAGCCGAAGAGAGAGGGGAGCCGGACAGGGGGTTGGGGGTGTCGCAGACCCCCTCCTCATCCGGAAAAACCCCTTTTCCCTGAGGTGGTGGAGCGGCGGTCAGTAATGGCCGCCACAAAGAAGCCTGCAACCGGGTAAGATTGCACTGGAGGAAGCAAGAAAAGTGAAAGTGCTGGCTGAGCCGGGTCAATCAACATCTCTTAAACTCTCTGGAACTGAATTGTTTCAATTGCTGGAGGATACATTGTATTCCTAAGAAGATCGGAAAGCGGCGGAGAAAGCTGTTAAAGGGAAACTTTTTTTTCTTCACTCTCCCACCCCATAGAAACAGCAGATGAAGATATGAAATTTATTTGGGCACTGAAGGTGAATTATTTTGAAAGTTAAAGCCAAGGGACAAAAGATTCTTTGGACATTGGACTTAATAATTTAAGAAATTGAAAAACCCTTATTGGAGGTATGGATTTCTGATCATTTAAAAAAAATTGTTGTTGTAAGTGGGAAGGGAGAGGAAAAAAATTGGAGCAGAAGCTGAAAAAGGAGGAGATTGCCTAGAATTCTAAAGAAAGATATATGGTAATTGGACCTCTTTGATTAAACAGTAACCCCAGAAAGAGAAATAGAAGAAGGGAAAAAAAGTATTAACTTTTGCAATCTTTTTTGAATTATTCTTGATTAAAAATACTTGGGTGGTTGTTTTGGGAAAAGTTTCTCTTTTCATGATGGCATCGCTTGTGGATGAACTAAAGACTAAATATCAAAAATATAAAAAGGAAGAACAAGATAGAAAAGATACTTTGGGCACTCTATTTCAATTTTTAGAAATGGCGCTATGCACATGAAAAGTTGACTACACAGCAGAACAACTGGGACAAAGAAGAAGAAGAACAAGAAGCCATCTTTGATGAACAATGGGTTTTTTCCAGGGAGGAGGAGAAAGAGGATAAGAAAAAGGGGATTTTAAGGTTTAAAAAAACAACCAAAAAAGAGAAAAATGAGATGAAAGGTGGATGCAAGGTTAGAAAACAACGGAAAGGGAGTAAGAAAAGGGAGGAGAAGAGACAAAGGGGTAAAAAGGGCAAGGAGAAGAATAAGCAAGAGAGAAAGGGGGAAAGGAGAAGCCTTAATGGTGGGAAACAAGATTCAAAGAGAAAAAGCTTATTTAGAGACAATGGGTGAATCTGATTGAAAAAAAGGGGGGGGATTCTGGAAGGTACATAAGATTGTGTCTTTATATGTGTATCTAGAGTAAAATGCTTAAGATATAAATGAGTATTAATATATACGATTAGGTTTTTTTTAATGATATGGATAGTGGTTATATAGGATTTTATTTAGTTATTGCTGTTTTTTTACCTTTCTTACAAAATTTATTGTGTAATTTTAGAATGTACTAAACAGAATCCCAAGATAAATTAAGTGTTATATGAAGTAATTTTAAGTTAAGGCAATGAGTTAAAGGCGTCACTCCAATTAGTGTATAGGAGAAGTATATTAAAAGAAAAAAGATGAATGGATAGCTGGAAATAGAACAGACGAAGAATGATATTGAAAATGATAATAAGATATGGAAGAATATATAAAGTGAATATGATGTTTGAATTTGTGTCTGTGTGAAGAGTTTCAAACCGGGATCAAGTAGCCTTCAGAAAAGATGTTTTAGGTTTTTTTTTTTCCTATGTTCTGTATTTTGTATATTTATGAAAGGCAATAAAATTTTAATTAGCAAGAAATATAATTTGGATAATTAGAATGAAAAGGAGAAGTCGGGATAAGATATGAAGTTAAATAGATAATGTAAATATCGATATTACAATTTGGAATTATTTTGTATGTTCTATTGGTTTTCTTCTTTAATTATTTTTTTTTAGAAAAGAATTTTCAAGCTGTTATGCCTTGATTGTTTGTGTACTGTTTTTGTAAAATTAATAAAATTTGTTATAATAAAAAAAAGAATCTGGAAGCCTTAAAAACTCCTCAGAAGTTATCCCCTAATCAAGTTAGGTGGGCTCAGTATTTCAAGTGATTCAATTTCTCTCTGAAGTATATCCCAGGGGGAAAAAAATTTATGGCAGATGCTTTGTCTAGAATGCCTCAATACAACAGTATCCGTAAAGAAGTGATAAGGCCCATCATGTCAACTACACAGCTGGCTGCCCCAGTAGTTACCAGAGCACAAAAGAGGAAACAGGAGAGGGATCTGTCCACTGACCTGATGGAACGATTTAAGGAGGCCTTGAAAACAGATGAGTGGTTCCTGGCAAATGCGAATAACTGCACCGTTCGAGATGGTCTAGCCTGGATAGGCATGAAATTGTATGTACCCCAAACCCTGAGAAGCCAAGTGTTACAACAAACTCATGACTCCAAGGTAGCTGGTCATTTTGGGTTTGTGAAGACCCTACATTTGGTGAAATGGCAGTTCTGGTGGTCTTCATTGAAAAAGGACATTGAGACTTATGTAGCGAGCTGTTCAGTTTGTGCTTCAGCAAAAAGACCTCCTGGTAAACCACCAGGTCTGTTGCAAGATGTGGCTAGGCCAATTGCTCCTTGGAGGGAAATTTCCATGGACTTTATAGTAGACCTACCCGAGAGCGCTGGGCACACAGTCATCTGGGTGGTGACCGATTTGTTCTCCAAACAAGCCCACTTCATCCCTTGCTCCAAGATTCCCTCGGTGAAATCGTTGGCCAGAATGTTCATTATACATGTCTACAAGTTGCATGGTGTTCCTGAGCATGTAGTTTCTGACCGAGGGGTCCAATTTACCTCGAATTTTTGGAGGGAATTTTTGAAGTTAATAGGCTCCACCCAGAGCTTAAGCTCCACCCATCATCCCCAAACTAATGGGGCTTGCGAGAGAACTAACAGGGTGCTAGAGCAATATCTCAGGTGTTACATAAACTATCAGCAGGACAACTAGGCGGATCTACTGCCTTTTGCGGAGGTGGCATATAATAACTCTGTCCACAGCAGTACAGGGTTTACTCCTTTCAAAGTGGCAATGGGGCAAGATTTTGTGCCCATACTTGAGCTTCCTCATGAAAGACCCAATGTCCAGTCGTTGGACAACTGGATATTTCAACTTCAACTTAATTGGCCGGTCGCTCGTAAAGCTTTGGACAAGGTGCACCAGTCTCATAAGAAATTTGCTGACAGAAAGAGAGCCCCGCAGAAGTCTTATCAAGTGGGTGGCAAAGTATTCCTCTCGACTAAATATTTGCAGACTACCCAGAAATTGAAGAAGTTGGGTCCTAAGTATGTGGGCCCTTTCCCTATTGAGCGGATTGTAAATCCTGTGACTGTTCAGTTGACTTTACCAAAGACTCTTCGTCGTATTCATCCAGTTTTCCACATCAGTTTGTTAAAACCCGAACATACCTGTTCATTGAGACTGACCCAGACTGATCCTCCCGTACCATTGTTGATTGAGGGTGAACAACATTTTGAGATTAAACAAATTTTAGACTCTAGGAAATGGAGGGGTCGCATCCAATATCTTGTAGCTTGGAAACATTTTCCTCTGTCTTATGCTGAATGGGTAAATGAGAAGGACATTAGGGCTCCTGAACTGCTCAAGAACTTTTATGCCAAATACCCTGATAAACCATAGAAGCGTATGCAGATGTTAACATATGTTTATGCTATTTTTCTTACAGGGACTAATGTCCTTCTTCTAGGGGGTCCGAATGTCAGCCTCAAGATATCTTCCATAATATATATATTCTGCATCCTAACTATTGCATCTTCTCTGCTGCTATGCCAATCTATTTCTTTTGGCTGTCATTAGCTACTGAGGGAGGGGGGAACTTGGAGGGGAAGAAAGCTGGAGGTGTTTTGCATTCCTTTGCTGTGGATAGCAAGGGGAGGGGGATTCCTCTCTTTAACTTTCCATTTCTTGGCTAGCTTCTATCCCCTTTGCGCAACTGTGAACTTTTATCAAAATATGTCAAGGTCAACAGACAGAAGCCTCATCACCACCTGGAGATGGCCACATGATCATATTCAAAACTTTTAATTGGAAGAGTCATTTGGACTTTGGGGGGTGGGAACATTTCCATTCCTTTGTATATGTGATCTGTGCGCCAATTTCTCAGATTCGGAATTGAATCTGTAGCTTTCACTTTATTTTCCAGTAAAAGGATAACTTTGCTCTAACCCATGGAGTCTGAGTATTTCTTTCTTGGATTTTGAAGGGAGCACAGACTGACACTTATGCTGTCCTTCAGTGGAATCTCTTGCTTCCAGAGATTGCTAGGGAAGGTCATCCAGAACTGTGGAGTTTGGTGCCACTCTCGGTTGGTGACAATTAACCCTAGTGCTGTCTGTGCTCTAATGCCATGGAAGCAATCAGTATCCTTGAACCCAGTCTAATGTTAGAATAACAGTTTAACAGATTTGGAAGAAACTTTATAGGTTTTCTAGTCCAACCCCTTGCTCAAGCAGCAGACCCTATACCATTTCAAGCAAATAGCTGTCCAGTCCATCTGTTGGTGATGCTGTCTATCCCACATTTTTCTAATTTACCAAGAAGCAGGTTGTGGTCTATTTTGTCAGATACCTTACTGAAATCCCAGAATACCATGTCCACAGCTGATCCACTAATTTAATCACTTTGTCTTTACAACAAAGAGTGGGGCTGTATGAGAAAATATCTTTTGCAAGGCTATTATATCTGCTCTGGGAGGACAAGCAGATATCCTCAAGGCCAGGAAGCCCTGCAGATACCCTAGTTCTGCCTCATGTAGGGATTGAAAGATGAATGTAATTGCACTTGGGAAGGAACTTGGAACCTGTGCAACTTGCACAATAGTTGGTAATATAGAAGAACATAGGGAAATCCAACATAACTTTGCATTCTGGACCATCTGAAAATTCAAGGTGTTTTTCAAGAATAACCCTGTGAGTATGGGATAGAAACAGAAAAGTGACAGCAGAAAAAGGGCTAGTGCTTCATTTAGTCAATCCTTCAAGTGTTTTCTTTCTTTCTTTCTCTCCTTTCTTTCTTTCTTTTTGTATTTGTTTATTCATTTATTTATATTTATTTATTTTTAAAATTGTCAGATAATGAACATGTTTATCCCAAGAATGTTCAACTCATTTACTGGTGATTGACCCACCAGCCATGCCCTCGATAAACTACTCTAAAAATATTGGACATAGGATAAAAGTTGTCTAACACGGTTGGATTCATGGGGAGCCTTTTTAGAAGGAAGTGTACCAATGCTTACTTCAGGACAGGTGGTACAATGTCCTCTAGGGGGAAAAAATCACAGGAGCAGTGAAATTGATCCAATCTCCAAACTATGAGGTCTTTTGGAAATCTTTTCAAACGTGATTCCTTCAACAGCCCTGGGGATCACCTAGCGAAAAGGCCCTTTATGCTGGTTGCATGGTAGATAACTTTCTTAGTCTTTATATTTCATTGTTTTAATTATTGATTTCATTGTCTGCCAGTAAAAGTCACTCTGTGTGAAATAGACAGTCATATAAATTTGATAAATTTGAAAAAAAATGATATGAAGGTAGATTAATTCATGAAGGAATTCAAGAAGAGGAACTGAGTCTATTATCAGGAAAAACTTTTTACCCTATAGAAAGGAGAAGATGAAGTAATATATTACCATACTCTTAAGATCTGGCAACAATTTTAAAGAGAGAATGAATTCAACATTGGTATCAATGGATATTTAGTAGATTGGTCTTTTATTAGTTTTATTAGTATCAACACTGTACATGGTCCTTTCAGAACCATGGCTTTATTCCTTTTTTGTTGGTGTTATAACTCTTCATATTGAACTACAAAGAAAACTGGAAAGATAAGAAATGTTGGGAAGGAAATATGTAATTAATGATTTTATACTGAATCCTCTCTTTGGAATGGGTCAAGCTATTTTATTGAAGAGGTCAAGCTATTTTCTAAAGTGTCTGTAGGCCAGACAAGGAATAACGGATGGAAACTGAACAAGGAGAGATTCAACCTGAAATTAAGAGAAACTTTCTGACAGCGAGAACAATCCACCAATGGAACAGAAGTTTACCTCAGAAGTTGAGGGAGCGTCATCACTTGAGACTTTCAAGAAAAGATTGGACTGCCATTTGTCAGAAATGGTGTAGAGTCTCCTGCTTGAATGGGGGGTTGGACTAGATGAACTACAAGGTCCTTTCCAACTCTGATTATCTGTTATCTGGTTTTCATTAGTTCTTTAAACCCAACATCACTCCCTCCATTGTTCCTTCCAACTGGATATTTCAGCTTATGAGGATTTATGATCTTCATAAAGATTGACTGATTAACTGAAAGGTTGATTGATGTTTCTTTTGGCCTGTTTGTACAGTAAAGTTGATCAGGGTGAGCAAAACCCAGATGTTCCTAAGAAAGATAAACAGAGAAGAACACATCCAAACTGGCAAGTCAAAGAGACATTTCTTATCCAATCCACATCATTCATCCTCACATTATGAAAGAAATTGGACACCATTAAAATTAAGAACTGATCAATTAAACTTACACGTGTCTTTAAAATGCATATTGATCAAAGTTTCCCCATGTGTCACCCACTTTCCTGAGTGGAGATGGTCCCATCTGGACAAGGAATGCAGTCATAACAGCAAACTGATTCTCCTTCTCAAGCCTTCTTGACTCTTGATGAATGTATCTTTTCTTTTATGTATACTGAGAGTATTTACACCAAGACAAATTCATTGTGTGTCCAACCACACTTGGCCAATAAAGAATTCTATTCTATTCTATTCTATTCTATTCTATTCTATTCTATTCTATTCTATTCTATTCTATTCTATTCTATTCTATTCTATTCTTCCTTCCTTCCTTCCTTCCATCCATCCATCCATCCATCCATCTATCTATCTATCTATCTATCTGATTTGATTGCTTATTGTACCCTATGACTATCATTAAGTGTTGTACCTGATGATTCTTGACGAATGTATCTTTTCTTTTATGAATACTGAGAGTATTTACACCAAGACAAATTCCTTGTGTGTCCAATCACATTTGGCCAATAAAGTATTCTATAAAGTATTCTATCTATGGCATTTCCCCACACATTTGGACTCAGACAGAGACTAAACAGAAAACAAGAAATGCCAAAGATAATATGAGACTCGCCATCTATGTAAGATGGAGGTAGATTTGAACATTAGCCAAATAGTCTCTGGGTTTCATGTAAGCAAATATGAAATATCTTACTAGTTCTATCTGATATACAATCAGATATACCAGATATACAATCTAGGAAGGTATGTTGTCTCCCTGGAGCAAAAATTAAAGTGGCTGAGAAACTAACCAAACAAATTAGATCCACAGCTTACTACCCTTTCCTCCTCTTTCACATTGGGACAAAGGACAATACTGAGAGATTATAACCAACTTGGTGATAAAATTCAGGAAATAGGAGCACAAGTAGTGTTCTCATAAGGACTCCCAGTGAAAGGCCAACACCCATTAAGAGAAAAAAGAATTCTAGAAACAAACCACTGGTTAAAGGGTTGGTGGCGCCAAGAAAACTTTGGTTTCCTGGACCATGGATTGCATTACCTACAAGAAGGACTCTTGGCAAGGGGTGGGCTGCACATCATGAAAACAGGGGTAAGTGTTCTATGAAAAAGACTGGCCCAATTCATCAAAAGGGCTTTAAATTAAAATTGAGGTGGGGAGAGTGACCAATCTTTAGAATCGTAGAACACAAAACCAACCATAAATCCCAAGAAAACAAATCAAATAGACAGGTAGGGAGTGATGAGAAAAAGAAAAACCCAAACAACAATTGGGATATGCAGGAATCATACCCATGGACAGGCAAAAAAGTCTTAAATGCTTATATATAAATGCTCAAAGTTTGGGTAAAAACAGGATGAACTAGAAGCAATAGTACACGAGGATATGTATGACATAGTTTCAGCATTTGACAAAGTAGACCACAATCTACTTCTTGGTAGAAAAACAAGAACCATATTCTGAACCACAGTATTCAGAATGATGCTTTTTTTCCCCTTCATGTTATCAAAATCACAGTGGTTGGCATGTTCCCTCATGTCACTACCCTAGGGATTTTCTCCAAAGAGTTACAGACATAAACATCAGCGTTCAGAAAAAAAACACTGTGTGAAGTGATGTCATGCATAAGAACTTCTCAAGTGCTCAACATCTCCTATTTCATCTGTTCTGTCCTTAATTTACATACTCGAAATCCCCGCGCTTTGATTGGCTAAAGCGCGGGGATTTCTGATTGGCCAGGCGAGCCGCGCTGATTGGCCCGTTTGAAGTCTCCCACGATTGGCTCACTCCAAGAGTGGGAGACTTGGATCGCTGCCATTGGCCGCGGCCGCCGCAGCGAAAAGTATAAAAGCCGCGGGCTTTTTCCTTTTCGCCGGTTTGGTTCACAACTGTTTAATAAAGAGCTTGAAACATAGTCACTGACTCCTGGCGTCTTTTGCGGACACGACACTGGCGATGAGGATGGGATCCCGACCCTGAACCGAACCCCGTGTCCAACAAGAGTCAGTTTCAGCACCGAAATGGCGAAAATCGCACCACCCGCCCCCTTCAACCCCGCCACCGAGGACTGGGAATCGTTCTCAGACCGTTTCCGCATGTACCTCGAGTGCACAGGAATGAAGGATGCCCCGAGCCCGCTAAAACGCGCCGTTTTCCTCACCCATTGCGGAACCGAGGTTTTCCAGATGGCCAAAGCATTGGCCAAGCCGGTCGACGCAACCGCCATGGACTGGGACGTCCTCGAACCGATCCTGCGGTGCCATTACGCCCCCGAGGTCCCCATCCTGATCCAGCGCAACGAATTTTACCGGCGAGACCAGAAACCGGGCGAAAAACTGAGCGATTTCGTCGCCGAACTGCGGCGCCTAGGAGGACTCTGCGAATTTGAGGGTCTGAACAGCCTCCTAAGAGACCGATTCGTACTTGGCCTATGGGACCCTGCACTCCAAAGCCGGCTTATGGCCAAAGGCGACATCAGCCTAGCAGACGCCCTCACCGCAGCCGCAGCCGCAGAAGCAACCCGCACTTCCGCTGACAGCATGCGAAAATCAGACGCGAAGGGCGGAAACAACAACCCGGCAAGGTCGACCGACCCAAAAAACGAATCAACCGCACACTACGGAGAATTCCAGTCTGCATCCAGCACGTCAGAAGACGAGGAGGACATACATCGCGTGCAGACGGGGCGCGGCGACCAACGGAACCGAAGAGGTCGTAGGTCGAGGACCAACTGTGCCGGGTGCGGCGGCGACCACCCCAGATCAGAATGCCAATTTTTTGACTCTATCTGTAGGCATTGTGAAAGAAGGGGACACATCGCTCGGGTTTGCCGCCAAAAGAAGACTCGCAGTCCACCCAGATGGGACCAACACGACCGAAAAAAAGAAAGCCCCCCGCCCAGGACCAGAGATCGCCAATCGGACGGCCGGTGGGACCGAATCCAGCGACCCTCAAGAGGCGGCGACAGTCGGTGCAAGGAAGATACCCACCAGACGGTAACCATCGGCCACGCCATCTCCGACGGCGCCAGAAAGGTACACGTAGAAGTCCATATTGAAGGCCAACTATGCAAGATGGAGGTGGACTCCGGATCCTACCTCTCCATGATTGCATGGCACGAGATAAAACGACTAGTGCCCACCCTCCATAAGAGGAACATAAATGCCCAAAAAATCATTATAAAAGACTACCAGGGAAACCGCGTCCCGGTAGTGGGCACCAAGAACTTTAATGTAACTTATAAGGGCCGCACCGAACAACTCCCACTCACAATCGTCGATCGCGACCGCCCAAGCCTGCTGGGACTACAATGGTTCACCCCACTCGACATCGCGCTGACAGGAGTCAACCACGTCACCGACGACGGCTGGGAACAGCGGCTAGCCCAGGAGTTCCGGGAGGTCTTCGACGGAAGCCTGGGCAAGTACCAGGGGCCCCTTATCTCATTTGACCTAGACCCTAGGGTTCCCCCCAAGCGGCTAAAACCTAGGAGGGTACCATTCGCCCTAAAACCTAAAATTGATGAGCAGATCGACAAGCTCGTCAAACAGGGGGTGTTGCAGCCGATAGACCATGCCCGATGGGAGACCCCTATAGTGACCCCAGTCAAGCCAGACGGGTCCGTGAGAATTTGTGGGGACTATAAGGCCACCCTAAATGGCGCGTTGCAACAAAGTGCCTACCCCGTCCCAATCGTGCAACACCTACTGCACTCACTGGGAGGGGGCAAGGTCTTTGCCAAGCTCGATCTCGCCCAGGCATATCAGCAGTTGCCGGTCGACGAAAAAACAGCGGAAGCCCAGACCATCGTTACCCATCGGGGGGCCTTCAAGTGCAACCGACTCCAGTTCGGAGTCAGCGTGGCACCAGGCATCTTTCAGAGCCTGATGGAACGTTTACTGCAAGGCATCAAGGGGGTGGTGCCCTATTTTAATGACGTATTAGTGGTGGCGCCAAACGAAGCCGAATTAGAAAACCGACTCAGGGAGGTCTTAACAAAATTTAAAGTAACGGGACTTAAAGTAAAACGAGAAAAATGCCAACTATGCACAGAGCGAGTGGAATTCTTGGGCTACCTTCTAGACCGGCATGGCATTCACCCTACAATTAAAAAAGTGAAAGCCATCAAAGAAGCCCCCACCCCAAGGTCTAAAACGGAACTACAGGCTTTCTTAGGGTTGCTGAATTTTTATAATGTTTTCCTACCCCAAAAGGCTACGGCGGCGGAGCCTTTGCATAGGCTCTTGGATAAGGCAGCAACCTGGACTTGGGGGAGACGAGAGCAAGCCGCCTTCCAAAAAACCAAAGACCTTCTCACCTCCGACGCCGTCCTGATTCAATTCAGCGAAACCTTGCCCTTGGTTGTCACTTGCGACGCATCACCTTTCGGCGTCGGCGCTGTCCTCAGCCATACCCTCCCCGACAAAAGAGAAGCACCCATCGCTTTCTTTTCCAGGACTCTAACTAAACCGGAGCGGAACTATAGCCAGCTGGACAAAGAAGCTTTGGCTATAGTTGCCGCCGTTAAGCGATTCCACGAATACCTTTATGGCCGCCCGTTTACCATTGTGACAGATCATAAGCCGTTGCTGGGCATCCTCACAGGAAACCGAGCCACCCCGAACATTTTATCACCCCGGATGACAAGGTGGTCCGAGTTCCTGGCAGCCTACAGCTACGAACTGTTACACAAGCCAGGTAAGAAAATTTCGCACGCGGACGCTTTAAGCCGCTCGCCTTTACCAGACTCTGATCCTGACCCAGCAACAACGACAAACACCCTTAACATCGAGAACCTGCCCAACCTACCCATTACCGCATCAGACATTGCCAGGGAAACTATTAAGGACAGGCGTCTGGCGCGAATTTTACACTGGGTGGAAAAAGGTTGGCCTGAAAGGGACAATGACGAATCCATTAAGACATTCAGAAACCGCCAGACTGAACTCTCGCTGCTTAAGGGGTGTATTTTGTGGGGTGACAGGGTGGTCATCCCGGACAGGTTGCAAGGGAAGGTCTTAGAGATGCTGCATGAGGGGCATCCTGGCATCGTCAGAACTAAAGCCCTGGCCAGGAGTTACGCTTGGTGGCCAGGGATGGACAAGCAGATAGAGGCATGGGTAGCTAAGTGCCGACGATGCCAGGAGACCAGACCAAGCCCACCCGCAGCACCCATCCTGGAGTGGGAAACACCAAGGGGGCCCTGGTCCAGGATCCATTTAGACTTTGCCGGTCCCACGAATGGGCATACCTTTCTAATAACAGTTGACGCTTACTCCAACTGGTTGGAGGTTAGCGACATGAAATCCACTACCACGGAGGCCGTTATCAAAGAACTTTGCAAACTCTTTTCCACACACGGTCTCCCAGACGTCGTCGTCTCCGACAACGGGCCCCAGTTTACTTCCCTCGACTTTGAGAGATTCCTGACGGAGAGGGGCATCCGCCACGCATTAACAGCACCGGCGCATCCGGCGGCGAACGGTAGGGCGGAACGGATGGTACAATTTACCAAAAAAACCATCCGGAAAATGGACCACGGGGAGATCAACGACAAAATAAATAAACTCCTCTTTATACAACACATCACCCCGAACACCACTACCAACAAAAGCCCAGCCGAGTTACTAATGGGTAGGAAGCTGAGGTCCCCACTCGACAGGTTACACCCAACATATAACCCGGAGCGGCCCCCAGACTCAAGTACAAAATACCGAACATTTACCCCCGGCGACTTAGTGTACGCAAAAAACCTGACGGGGGACCCCCTATGGATCCCAGCCGTCATCACCCAAATCACAGGCCCACGGTCGTACCGGCTCCAAACCACCGATGGGCGAGCCTGGAAACGGCACATTGACCAGCTCAGGTCACGAACAGCAACGGACCTCAACCCCCAAAACACGAACCAAGGGGGGAGGGAATACCCGAATAAACAAACGCAAGAAAAAATAAACCAGCAGTACTTACCGGAACGCAGCCATCGCGATCCCCCACCGGAGAAGAACCACCTAGCCAGCTCAACCGACTCGGAGAAACCAAGCGGGAGCGGCGAAACCCGTAGCTCAACCAACCCGGAAGGCCCAGGTGGGAGCCACGGAGAAAGAACTGGCCCGATCACCCAGCCGGTTCGCACAGAAGAGGGAGCAGCCAAAAACATGACCGCTCCGGCCGAAATCCAGCTTGCAACTGAGTTGCGCAGGTCAAGTAGGACTAGACGGAGCCCCACCTACCTACGTGACTACGCAACGTGATGGACTATACCAAGAGGGGAGGGGTGTTCTGTCCTTAATTTACATACTCGAAATCCCCGCGCTTTGATTGGCTAAAGCGCGGGGATTTCTGATTGGCCAGGCGAGCCGCGCTGATTGGCCCGTTTGAAGTCTCCCGCGATTGGCTCACTCCAAGAGCGGGAGACTTGGATTGCTGCCATTGGCCGCGGCCGCCGCAGCGAAAAGTATAAAAGCCGCGGGCTTTTTCCTTTTCGCCGGTTTGGTTCACAACTGTTTAATAAAGAGCTTGAAACGTAGTCACCGACTCCTGGCGTCTTTTGCGGACACGACATCATCAAAAGTCTGGAATGACATCAAGTCTGGAACAATTTGTCTCCTTTCAATGTAATGCACTTCAAGGGAAGCTTTGGTTCCTCCCTCTGACTTTATCTGATAAAAAGAGAAGAAGCCACAAGGCAGAGGAATTGACACTCAGGCAGATAAATGGCCTTCCTGCTTTTCATTCTCATGCTGCTTCCTCAAGCAGCTGATGGGAAGCTCACTTTGAAATGCCCTCTGAACCTGAAGAGGAATGAAGCTGACCCACTAAATTTTTACAAGCTGGGAGACCTTAATCTGGGTGGGGTCATTGGTGCAATCAAGGCTTCCTTCCTCCCTTATGATTTCAGCAGGAGCCCCTCTATAAAGGTCTATGGGTGAGTCACTGCAGACATAATGAAATTGCTTCTTTGCTGATCGTTGCTAATTTCCAGACTTCTGCACTATTTCATTATCAACTTTCATCCATTGCTGTCTTCTGGTGCTGGAGAAAGATGGAGGAAAGGGGCAATTCTTGCAAGTCTCTTTCATACAAAATTGTGCTAAATATACAACCAAGTTTTTTTTTCTAGACACCAGTTTAAGAGATTAAAAACAAGATGCAAAAGATGTACACCTCTTGTGTCCATTGTCAGGGTTTCTCCTCGGATCAGATTTTCCATTCATTGCTTCTTGTCTTGCCATCAGGTATTTTGGAGAATAGCTTGATTCCCTCTTCTTTGTTGCAACCTCTGAGATATCGGAGCACTGCTATCATGTCACCCCTAGTCCTTCTTTTCAATAAACTAGACATTCTCTGTTTTTAATATGTTTTAGCCTTCAGTCCCCTAATAATCTTTGTTGCTCTTCTCTGCACTCTTTCTGGAATCTCAATATCTTTTTTACATTGTGGTGAACAAAACTGAATGCAGTATTCCAAGTGTGGTTTTACTAAGGCATTATAAAGTAGTATTAAGATTTCCAGTGATAATACCACTTTATAATGCCTCAGTAAGACCACACTTGGAATACTGCATGCAAGGATGCATACAAATTTCATGCCATTTGTATGCTTGCCATTTTTTAAAGATTCTCTGATCTGTATTAATAGAAGGAGAGTCCAAAAACTTTAACCTTAGACTGTCTACTATTGACCTCACCCCTTTCCTAAGAGGTCTGTAGGGAGCTTAGTGCACTAATGTGCCTACTGTCCCTGTCCTATTGTTTCTTTCTTTTTTTTCCTTATATGTATTCATGTATTCATAACTATTTTTTTACTTATACCTATTATCTTATAAGCAATTGACAAAAATAAATAAATCAATTAATAAAATAAATAGATTGCCTTAATTAAATCATGAGCCTTGAGCTAAGTTCACTTGAAGTTCCAGTACAGCACACACTATCAAAAGCTTGATTTTCCTTGACAGAAAGGTTGATATTCTTACCCACACAAACATCTATGTTACAAGCACTGATTACTCTGTTAGTTTTAGATTGCTGGGAACTAAAGTGTTCTGTTTCAATAAACTCTCTATCCCCATTGTTTAGTTTGAACGTTTCTCCAGAAAATCTGTGAATGTAATGTTATGCAACTTTCTTTCATATATGCAAATGATCTCTTTCACAGTTATTTTTATGAATATGGCATTTGCTCAGCAGTATGACCATTTTTCTAAGATTGTGTACAAAATGTGAGCTTTCCATCAGTGCTGCACTTTCTTATTTTATGGAAGATCCTTTGATTGGACCCTGAGCCCCTCCTCACGTTCACAAGTATGCATCAGAAGCCCCCAAAGCAATATAAATGCAATCAAGAGAGGATACAATACATGGTCCCATCCTATGGTGTATTCCAGCTCATGCCATGACACCTACATTGGACATAGTGAAAAGCAATTTTGCACCCCATAGAGAAGATATGGTTGAATCTATCATGCACCCAGTACCATCCCAGTCACTTTACTACATATGGAGAAACACACATACAAACCTGTGGGACTTTGTAGGGCCCTACTAATGTTGATGTATGGATGGAAATCTCCCTGTCAGCTGCATCAAGAAGAGCCAAAATGTTGTTCTTCTTTCCACAGCTGTAGTTGGGAATGTTGGCTTCTCCAGTAGAGAGCATGTCCAGCAATACATCTGAAGTGCCAAGTGTGTTCAAATAGTTGTCGTGGATGTTGTAGCCGAGTGTGAGATTGCACAAGAGCTGGATATTCTTGCTGATCTCTTGAATGGTGAAAATAAAACATTCTATTCCTTTGTAACCATAAGGTTCACTAGTGTAAAAAATGCTTTGGTTAATACAAGCATCATCAATGCAATTCCTTTTTTCAAATTTCATCCTCCTTCTTAGGAATAACATTGGTTACCTAACTTAGTTTGGGTAAAATAATATGTATAAACTATGTTAGTGAGTTTAAGTGTGTGTATCACTTTAACTGTTAAAACATGTATTTTGGGTGCAGTTGTAAAATCACCATAAGAGGGAGCAAGAGAGCTCTGTTTGCTGGCTTTTACTGGATAGCTGACAATGATGGATTGATGGTGATAACTGCGTGTTTTTCCTTGCTACTGCTGAGAAAAGAAAAGGGGTTTGATTTTCTTCATATCTCTAACTGCAAAAGAGATATATTACTGGATTGATTATTTGTAAGTTTACTAACCTCTTTTTCGACACTGGACTTTGCAACTGATTAATCCCCGGATGGATTGAACTAGTGTATGACATATGGACTGTTTGACTAAGCTATAACTCTTGCTGGAATAAAAAACTATTTAACTGGCACAGTGTATCTGTTTTACTGAGTGTAAGCTACAACAACGTTTATCTCACATATTTGCCTGCCTGCTAGACTGCCGTTGCACATTCTGCTAGGGTGTGTATCCCTAACACTGGTTATGGGCCCAGGTGCACAGTCAGACTAACCAGGATATAACAGGCTTAGATTAAAGTGAGAGTTTGTGTAGTTACACAATACTGTAAACAGACAGCTGTGTTTTATTAATTATAGTTCAATATCCAGATAAAGATGGCACAAGTCAATTTACAAAGTTTGTCTCTAATATCCAAACTGGATGGAACAAACTGTTTCATGGTCTATGAAATGCAGCCTACTTCTAAGAAGAGAAGGTTTGTGGAGTATAATTCAAAACCCACCAGAGGTAGATGCATGGGATTCGGAGGATGAAGATGATGCCCAGAAAATACAAGAATATAAACTGAAGAATGAGCAAGCTCTCTGTATAATAGGACTGACACTCTGTGACCAACAGCTTGTACATATACGTGGAGTAGAAACAGCTGCGAAATGTTGGGAGAATTTAAAGAAGATTTATGTTCGAGACAGTGTAGGAGCACATATAAATCTTACACAAAAGCTATTCAGAACACATCTTCAAAAGAATGGAGACATGCTGACTCATTTAAACACTATGAAGAGAATTTTTCAGGAACTGCATGAAAAAGAACTTATCTTCACAGAGCTACACCAAGTTTATATAATTTTGTCTTCTTTAGATCAGAGCTACGATGACTATGTAACTTCACTTGAAGTACTGCCAAAAGATAACCTCACATTAACTGACATTACTGGCAGATTAATTGAAGAAGCCAGGAGAAGGCTTGAAAGGGATCAACTCAGAAGGGAACAACCACAATGTGAAGAAGAGAAAGAATTTTCAACAGCCTATACAATTATAAAATGTTTTAATTGTGGAGGAAAAGGACATTTGGCTAGATTCTGCAAGAAAGGAAAATGCCACAATGCCAGCCAGAATGCTAAAATGCATCAAAAGGATAAAAAATGCTTAGAGTTAGCCATGTATAGCAACGAAACTGTGAATAATAATTTATGAGTTGTAGATAGTGGAGCATCGCACTGCATAACGAAAGATAAGAAAAGATTTATTAAGATGTCCACTAGTTCACAGCAGATATTGTTAGCTAATAGATGGAAACTGAAAGTTAAAGGTGAAGGTATATCATATTGTTCTTGCATAAGAGAAAATGTAAAAATATTATATGTACCACAACTTAAGTTTAATTTGCTTTCAGTTAGAATTTTGGTTAAACTAGGTTATGTAATTACCTTTAGGGGAGACAATTGCATAATTGAAAAAGAAGGTAAAAAACTGACTGCAACTTTAAAAGGTGAATTGTATGTGTTAAATGATCATTCAGAGGTAGCTAACACAGTTTATAATAATGTTAAACCTCATAATGAATGCATACATTTGTTACACACACGTTTGGGGCATATACATTTTAAAATGCTTAAACAAACAGTAGAATTATCTAAGGATATAAAACTTAAGCCTTGCAGTAAGTATTTGCACTGCAATTCTTGTAGTCAAGGAAAAAGCAAGCAAATGCCAGCAAATAGAGTTAATGGATTTAAAACAAAGGAGCCTCTAGAGGTTGTATTTGCTGATATTATAGGTCCTAAAAAACCAAGTGTGGGAGGTGCTCATTATATACTAAGTATAATGGACCATTATTCCAGATATGGTTTCTGTTATCTAATGAAAAGCAAAACGGAAACATATCAGAATTTCTTTAATTGGCTTAAATTCGCCGAAAGAAAAACTAAAAGAAAGTTAGTAACTCTTATTATTGATAATGGTACGGAATTTATAAACAATAAATTCCAAAATAAACTGAAGATGGCAGGTGTTGAGTATAAAAAGTCTGCACCATATAGGCCACAACATAATGCCTTTATAGAAAGACGAGGCCAAACAATTCAAGCAATGGCTCATACTATGCTGTCAGATTCAGGATTACCTGAAAATTTGTGGGGAGAAGCAATAATGTGTGGTAATCATATATTGAATAATGTTGTTAACTCAACAACAGCTGAATTACCATTCACACGGTGGCATGGCAGAAAACCTGACTTAAGCTACATGCACACATTTGGAGCACCAGCATGGGTGCATATTCCTACACAACTGCATGGCTGCCAACTCTCACGCAATCAGCGTGAGACTCATGCAATTCAACCAATTTTGACTGTCTCACTTGATAAACGAAATCTCACGCAAAACCCCCAAAATGGAATGTACAAAAATAAATATCTCTACATTCTCTGATATTCCGAATATCGATATGCCCAAGCCCAAAGTTTCGAGAAGTGAAGCCTCCGATCCTGGGCGGCTTCAGAGGGCGAACAGAGCATGTGCGAGAGGACGTTGCCCGCATTGATTTCTGTACTGGGGTGAGGAGAGAATTCCACGCTGCAGGAAGCGGTTGCTCCTTTCCGCTCTAGGATGTCACAACTCTCTGGGCTTAACCCTTGCGCTGCACTCTGCTCTGGCAGGCGGAGATGAGAGAGACGAACTCTCTATCCCCCATGAAGTACGACTACAGGGCATCCCTGGGCCTTTCTCGAGAGCTGAGCTCCCATCATCCCCTCCCCGCACCCGTCTGGTCTCAAGGCCGCTGGGATTGGGGCGCAAAGGCGCGTCCCTCTCCGGCCTCCCTCTCGCAAGGGGAGCTGCTGTGGCTGGCCTCTTGCGCGCCTCAGCTTCTCTCGCTCCCCAGCCTGATGGGAAGTCCCTGGAGAGGGAGGGGGAAGAGGGGGGGAGGGCTCCTTCCCGGGTACATTGTGTCCCTCCCCCCGCCCTTTGCACCTAGATATGCGCCCCCCCCAGCCTCCCCTGGGTCCAAGAGGCTGCAAGAGGGTCTGGCAGGGAGGAGCCTCTCCAGGAAGGGGGTCCCGCCAGAGGGCAGGCTGGAGCGGGGCAGGGGGGGCTCGCAAGGAGGGGGGGTTCCTGTCCCCTCCGAGCCCCAATCGCAGCTGGTGCAGGAGTTTCTCTCTTTTTAGGCTTCTTTCCCCACTTGATGCCAGGAACGTTTGGATGCTCTTTGGGAGCCCCTGGGAAGGAATCTCGCCTTGAGGGGTCTCCCCACAAATGCCAAGCAAAGGGGGGGGGAGTGGCCACTGTCCTCTCCTCTCCTCCCCCAGACAATCCAGGACTTTCCTGCAGGGGAGCAGCTGATGGCAGCATTGCTGGGGGTCCCATGCACAGACTGGGAGGGGGGCATTTGGGGAGTGAAGGACACCAGCCTCCCCCCCCCATTCTCTGTGTGTGTGTGTGTGTGTGTCCCCATCTGCCTGCCTGGCCCTTTCCGACCCTTCAGCTGGACTGTGAGGCTGGTGGGTCCAAGACTCAGCCTGGATCCCCCTCCCCTCCGCAGGTGGGAGGCCCAGAGGGTGGGAGAGGGCTGGGAAGGGCCGTTTCTGCCCAGCTCCAAGGCCGGGAACCCTGGCAAGTCCCCCTCCACCCCCGGGGCCATGTGAGGGAGGCTTCTGTGGCCCTGAAGAGGCAGCCTGGAGGGGCCGGATCCCAGGCACTTGGGACGCCCCTCTCAGCCAGAGACCCTGGAGGAGGAGGAGAGCCAGAGCAGCCCAAAGGGACGGAGCAGATGGGCAGAGGCCCAAGAATGTGGACCCTTTCCGGCCAAGATGGTCAGTGAACTGCATTATTAATATCTTACAAATCCGGTTCAAGTACATTGGTGCTGCTTGCATGTATGTATGTATGTATATGTCCAAATCATGACTAAAGTATGCATCAGATTGCACCATTTAAAATGTAAAATTGTCAAAGCTCCCTACCGTGGAAGGGGGGACACCCCCCTTCCACACCATCCCCCCCTCGGTCGCTCCGCTCCCTCGCAGTGTCTCACTCCAAACTATCACTCAAGGTTGGCAGCCCTGCAACTGAGGAATAAGGGGCAACATAGGGCTAAAAAGTTATTCTTTGTAGGTTATGAATCTAATCACAAATCATACAGATTCTGGGAAAAAAGGAACATCCAGAGTTTACTGTAATGCTAGTGCCAAATTTCTAGAATATGTAGGATGGGAAAAACTGGAACAAGATTCAAGTAAGGAAGTAATTATAGAAACCT
The DNA here is from genome assembly GCA_033807585.1 of Hydrophis major. NCBI lineage: Eukaryota > Metazoa > Chordata > Lepidosauria > Squamata > Elapidae > Hydrophis > Hydrophis major. Next base: position 18,884,822 of record CM066329.1, read on the forward strand.
ACAAAAGACCAAAAGAAAAAATCAGTAATAAGAAGAGTACAATTAAAGAGGAAGTACAGGAAGAGCATATAGGAAAAGAACAGGAAGAAATACCAAAACAGGAGGAAATAGATAATCAGGAACAGGTAGAACATGAAAGTCCACCTGTAAGCCCTGTAATACCTAGACGTACAACACATGTAACCAGACCACCCGACAGGTACCAAGCAAGTATAGTTTGCCAAGTTAGTAAAGTTCCAACTACTGTTGAAGAACTTAGAATGTATCCTGCAAAGGAACAAGAAAATTGGCATAGAGCAATGGAGAAAGAATTAAATTCATTAAAAGAAATGAAAGTTTATGAAAGTGCCAAATTACCTCCAGGTGAAAAGTCCATTGGCTGCAAATGGATATTTAAGTTAAAAACTGGTAAAAATGGGACTGTTACCCATAAGGCTAGGTTGGTAGCTCAAGGATTTAATCAAACTGCATGTGATTATGATGAAGTATTTGCACCAAATTTAAAGGCAATAACCTTGAGAGCAGCTTTAGTGTGGGCAGCTAAGAAGAACTATATCATAAATCATTTAGATGTAGAAACTGCCTATCTGCATGCACTATTGCAGCACGCTATATACCGTATATACTCGAGTATAAGTCGAGTTTTTCAGCCCATTTTTTGTGCTGAAAAAACCGCCCTCGACTTATACTCAAGTCAGCCGCTAAGGCACCATGCCTAGCCTGTGCTGGCGTGGCTGCAACCGATCGCGCCTCCAGGGCAGCATCGCCGCCGCGGCTGTCTACCCGCTGAGGGCCTCACAGGCGACCCCAAGCGGCCTCTCCTTCCCCATTAACGGGCGCCTGGGGCCCCCGCGAGCTCCTGCGTTGCGCGCTTCCAGCTTCGCCAACAAACTGCCAGGCTCAGGCAGCCTCCTCCGCCCCCTACCCTAGCAGCGAAGAGCTGCTCCAGGGGCTCCCGCCACGGCGCAGCCAGGCACTTTGTTTCGCTGCCCCCGGAGCAGCTTTTCGCTGCTAGGGGAGGGGGCGGAGGAGGCTGCCTGAGCCTGCGGTTTGTTGGCGAAGCTGGAAGCACGCCCGTTCATGGGGAAGGAGAGCCCGCACCTCCGAAAGTCTTTTCACCGTTGAGGACTGAACAGGAGAACCGCAAACGCCGCACTCCCCAGGAAAGGGTGGCCCTCTTCCTCTCGGCGGCTCCCGCCACGGCGCAGCCAGGCACTTTGTCTCGCTGCCCCCGGAGCAGCTCTTCGCTGCTAGGGGAGGGGGCGGAGGAGGCTGCCTGAGCCTGGCGGTTTCTTGGCGAAGCTGGAAGCGCGCCCGTTAATGGGGAAGGAGAGCCCGCAGCTCCGAAAGTCTTTTCACCGTTGGGGACTGAACAGGAGAACCGCAAACGCCGCACTCCCCAGGAAACAAACTGCCAGGCTCAGCCAGCCTCCTCCGCCCCCCCCCAGCAGCGAAGAGCTGCTCCGGGGGCAGTGAGACAAAGTGCCTGGCTGCGCCGTGGCGGGAGCCCCGGAGCAGCTCTTCGCTGCTGGGGGGGGGAGGCTGCCTGAGCCTGGCGACCCCAAGCGGCCTCTCCTTCCCCATTAACGGGTGCCCGGGGCCCCCGCGAGCTCCTGCGTTGCGCGCTTCCAGCTTCGTAAAGAAACTGCCAGGCTCAGCCAGCCTCCCCCACCCCCTAGCCTAGCAGCGAAGAGCTGCTTTGGGGGCAGCGAGACAAAGTGCCTGGCTGCGCCGTGGCGGGAGCCCCCAGAGCAGCTCTTCGCTGCTGGGGGGGGGAGGCTGCCTGAGCCTGGCGACCCCAAGCGGCCTCTTCTTCCCCATTAACGGGCGCCCGGGGTCCCCGCGAGCTCCTGTGTTGCGCGCTTCCAGCTTCGCAAAGGAACTGCCAGGCTCAGCCAGCCTCCCCCACCCCCTAGCCTAGCAGCGAAGAGCTGCTTCGGGGGCAGCGAGACAAAGTGCCTGGCTGCGCCGTGGCGGGAGCCCCCAGAGCAGCTCTTCGCTGCTGGGGGGGGGAGGCTGCCTGAGCCTGGCGACCCCAAGCGGCCTCTCCTTCCCCATTAACGGGCGCCCGGGGCCCCCGCGAGCTCCTGCGTTGCGCGCTTCCAGCTTCACCAACAAACGGAGCTGCAAATCTGGTAATCGCTTGCGGAGCCTCGGCACGAACCCCCTTTCCCCACACTCCCCCCCCCGCACTCCTCTGGCAGCAGCAGGCGGAGAAAGCCCCACTTCCCCCTGGCTTTGATGGCACGCGTGAGTTGGCTTCCCACTCTTTTTTTTTAAACTCTCCTCCTCTTCCTCCTCCTCTCCCCTCCCCTTGTTGTCTGGTCTTCCCTAAGGAAACTCGAGGGCTCACACTTCCAGGTGTTTCTCCCTGTCTTTCTCCCTGTCAATGATCTTTTCTTCCCTTCCTTTCTCTCAGCCCCATCCTCCTTTACCTTTGTCACCACAATCCTGAACAGATGAAGTTTGTACTTCTCAAGAAAGGTTGGATGTTCCTTTTGAGGAGGGAACCTAGTGTGACATCTGTATGTTGACCTACTATTGAGCCATGGCATGTGTGCACATGCAATGGAGGCATGAGGGAGAGCTGTGAAAGAGATGGTGGCTCTCCAAAACAGGATGTACATGCAGCCCATACACATGCTTTTTTCTTGCAAGGGAGAGAATGACTCCTGCCTCCCACTGTCATCATCATCATCATCTTTTGGGTTAGTGAATCAATTAAACCTTTCATGATAGTGAGATCGTTTCCCAAATTTCCCTTAAATCAGGGAAGAAATCAGAAACAAACCTTTGGACTGAGAATAAGCCTGTTCCTATGATGCCATTTTTGTTCACTGCAGTGTGAAAAATGTGAAAAAACACACTTCTTTTTCTTCATCTTCTTGGTCCCTATTTACCGGTCTCTTTCAAAGAGGAAATTGTGAACATCAAACTTATTCTCAACTGTCCTAGTGAAAGTTTTAATTAGACAATAATTCCCTCCCACGGCATTATTATGGATTATTTGAGAAACACTTTGCCATGGAAAAATGTTAAGAATGTGAACATGTTTGATTTTAAATGTAATGCCAGTTAAGATCTAAAGTTTCCTAAGAGGACTTTCATCTGTCAGGCACTTCATCTGTCATGCACTAAAAAATTAGTTTATGGAAAGCGAAACGGTGTGCATGTGTGTGTGAAACTAACCTCACTTACATTTTAAAGCACTCTAGCCTGAATGAATATCCACTTTTGTCCATAAATATAACATACAGATGAGGAGGAGAAATCCAGTTTTGAAGGATTTTAACTCTTGTGTTTTAGCTTGGTTGCTGATTGAGCTAAGGTTTTTGTACTTTTAAAGTTATTGTTGATGCCATATTGGTTTTGTTGGCTCTCTTTTCCACTTACAGAGCTAGTTTACTGTTTTTCTTTGAAATAAATATTCAAAAACATTTAACCTACTGATGCCTCAATAAATGTAATTTTATTGGTATCTATTTTTATTTTTGAAATTTACCAGTAGCTGCTGCATTTCCCACCCTCGACTTATACTCGAGTCAATAAGTTTTCCCAGTTTTTTGTGGTAAAATTGGGTGCCTCGACTTATATTCGGGTCGACTTATACTCGAGTATATACGGTATTTAAGAAAACCAGTAGGTATAAAGGATAATAAAAATAATAATGACTGTTGGAAACTGAATAAAAGTATCTATGGATTAAAACAATCTGGTTATGAATGGAACCAATATATTTTAAAAGAGTTAAACAATATAGGATTTAAAGCCGGTTTAGCTGATCCATGTTTATTTAAAAGAGAGACAAATGGTACGGTATCATTATTATTGTTGTTTACAGATGACATTGCTTTAATTATTAAGACTAATAAAGAAGCTACTGAAATAATATCATTATTAAGTAAGAGCATAAAATTAAAGCAATTAGGAGAAATAAGACAATATCTAGGATTGACAATAAACAAAACCAATAATGGATATAAGATATCACAAGAAGATAAAATTTACCAATTGCTAAAAATGTATAAAATGGAACTTTGTAAGCCGGCAAAAATTCCAATGTCAGGAATTTTGCCATACTGATGCTCAAAGTTCAAAATTTGATAAGACTATTTATCAATCATTAATAGGTATCATATATAAGTAATTGGTCAAAGCCAGACATTGCCTATAGCATTAATCAATTGGCAAGATTCAATGCTGAACCCACTGTGCACTGGCAAGTGCTAAAGCGTATATTAAGGTATCTTAAAAAGACAATGCACTATGCATTGTATTTGGAGCCAAAAGATGATCTGATTTTAAATGCATATGCTGATGCAAGTTTTGCAACATATATAAAAACTAGAAAATCAACTTCAGGTATGGCTATACTATTAGGGAAAAAACACTTATTGGTTGGAGGTCAATTAGACAGCAACACATAAGTATGTCCACAATGGAAGCAAAATTTTCATGTCTATCTTTATTATGCACTGACTTAATTCTGTATAAACAGTTATTGTTAGATATGGGAGTAATTGTTAAAGATACCATTGTAATTTATGAGGACAATCAAGCAGCCATACGGTTGGCTACAAATATTGCTGTAAAAACTAGATCTAAACATACTGACCTAAGATATTTGAATGTAAGACAAGCTGTAAAAAATGGTTTAATGAGATTGGAATATTGCATGACTGATGAAAACATTGCAGATGTATATTATTATATTACCCCAAAGGGGAGAATGTTAGGGATAACATTGGTTACCTAACTTAGTTTGGGTAAAAATAATATATAAACTATGTTAGTGAGTTTAAGTGTGTGTATCACTTTAACTGTAAAACATGTATTTTGGGTGCGGCTGTAAAATCACCATAAGAAGGAGCAAGAGAGCTCACTGTTTGCTGGCTTTTACTGGAGAGCTGACAATGTTGGATTGATGGTGATAACTGCGTGTGTTTCCCTACTGTTGCTGAGAGAAGAAAAGGGGTTTGATTTTCTTCATATCTCTGACTGCAAAAGAGGTATATTGCTGGACTGATTATTTGTAAGTTTACTAACCTCTTTTTCGACACTGGACTTTGCAACTGATTAATCCCCAGATGGACTGAACTAGTGTATAACATATGGACTGTTTTGACTATGCTATAACTCTTGCTGGAATAAAAACCTATTTAACTGACACAGTGTATCTGTCTTACTGAGTGTAAACTACAACAATGTTTATCTCACATAATTTGCCTGCCTGCTAGACTGCCGTTCCACGTTCTGCTAGGGTGTGTATCCCTAACAGAGGGACATGGACTTCATCCCAATGCCTGAGTATCCATGGATTCCCCCACCACAGTCAGCCTGACCTATTGGATCTCAACACTGAAAACAACTTGGGAAAATGTAAAAAAGGCACTGGCAAAAGCGCCACACAAAAAAAACAGGCACACAAGCACTGGCTCCCACAAAGGCCATTCCAGGTGGGGGAGAAGGTCTACCTAGCCACCAAGTACTTGAGGTTAAGGCTCCCTAGTAAGAAGTTTGGGCCAACAATAATGGGACCTTTCCCAGAGTAAATGTCATCAACCCAGTCATGGTGCAACTGAAGTTGCCCCAACTGTTAGGGAAAATACACCCAATATTCCATTGTAGCCTCTTAAAACCTGTGGTGGGATCAACCCTGAGGCCACCACCTCGTCAACCCCAGACCCCGTGTCATAGGAGGCCAAACTCATTATGAGGTGCAGCGAATCCTCGATCCGAGGTGGCACAGGATTAAACTCCAATATCTAATCAAGTGGAAGGGCTACCCTTTATCAGAGACATCCTGGGTAGAGTAGGAACATCCAAGCTAATTGCCTTGTGGTGAGATTCCATGCAGAAAACCCAACCAAATGTGGGGGAGCTTTGCAACCCTAAGTTCTATACCTGTGAAAAATTTGTTTTCTTTTTGTGTTGTACAGGTCACCCTCAGGAAGTGAGGGGAGCTGAATGTCAACTAAAAAGATACTCCTTTGGTCTTTTTAGCTGCCAGAAAAAGGGAGTATGGGACAACAAGGCATTCTTGAAATGCCTAGACAATCACCTTGGCAGCCCAAAGTTGTCAAAACATTAAAAGGTTATTGGAGAGCATGATGGATGACTCTTGGAGACGGATGTATCCCATTGGAGAAGTCACATCCATGGTGTGGGGAAAAGACCAGGGTTGTGAGGGAAATGTTGGATGTAATTTAGTATCAGCTGCACCCAGCCACACGCCAACATGGCAATTTCTAATGAACCAATTTACTTTTTCTGAGATGTGGTTAGAGACTTTTGATTTGAATAAGGGAGAAGTTGTTGGAGCCGTGACACTCTGCACTTATAATTTTGCATGGCAGAAACTGATCACCTAGAAACTATATTTGAAAACATTTATGGAATGCAAGCTGCTCCCCCTCACTTTCTGTTGGAAACTCTAAAAAGACCATAGAAATATTTTATGATATTGAGCACCCTGCAACTCTTCACAAGGCACACCTGGGGACTGAGACTTAAAGAGACATTGTGAGCAGGGACATTTTTGGGGAACAAATGATGAATTCCTGGAGCATTGAGTGTTGACATTTGAACTTTCCTGCATTCCTTGCATTCTTTTTGGATTTCTGGATTACTTGCCTTGCTCCCTTGCTTCCTGGACTCCTTGACTTGCCCTGCTGGATTTCTTGCTTTGCAGCCATGGTGCTCACAGCTTTGGGCTGCACTATTTGCAGCAAGAGGCTGCTTGAGGTATGTGTGTGTGCATATGTGTGATCACTTTGCTCTGAGACTTGCCAGAAATATGGGAGCGTTTGGGGAAATTTGGAACAATAATGGGGCAGTCTGAACTGCTAGATGCCTGTGTGATCTCTGTACCATGCTCCAGGTCATCGCATATGTATATGTACATGGGTGGTGTTAGTATTGAGCATGGGTAAGAATAAATGGAGACAAGCCTCTGAACGGTGAACTTCAGCTCTTTATTTGCATAGTGACCTCTCAATTTAACAACAGTGAACTCTGCCTTATATAGGCAACCCTTGTAAGATTTAACCAATAATGAGCTAGGAACACTAGCTCTTGTAACCAATAAGAACTCTCTGTTAAGGGCCAATCGGATTCCTCAGAACTGGCCAATCCGGTCTGGCCACCTAACAGCCAATCAGAAATACAGGGCCAGAACCCTACACTTTACCTCAAGCTCATACTTTATTAACCATATTGCATATACAACACCCCTTCCCCCTGGCTTCTTAATTCAGGTGCAGTTATATAGTCCCTTAAATAGGACGGTTGTCTTTTAAGTCTCTTTGATTTTCGTTGGATTGGTTGATTGCAATCCTGTTGAGGTAGATCGTTGTTTGGCAGTGGTTCTGCCTCTTGTTCAGGGTTTACTTCTTCGTCATTGCCCACATTTTCCGCAATTCCCTGAGGTGCAAACGTTTCTCCTTCCTGCTCCGTTTCCTGAGTATCACTTAATTCGTCGTTCCCTTCGAACGGGTTCCCTGGAACTTCGTCTTCTTCCGTACCTCCCCCCCCCTTGGTTTGGTCATAGGGGAGCTGTTGACTGGCCATTGCAAGTCGTGACCGCAATTGGTCGATATGCCGTTTCCACAATTTATTGTCAAGGCATTGCACCACATAGGATTTGGGGCCGGTTACACGTACTACTGTCGCTTCTATCCATAACGGGTCACCCAATAAGTTTCGTGCATAAACGGGGTCTCCTACCTGGAAGGTGTGACAGCGGCCGCTGGATCCTATTGGTTTTTCTGGTTGGTAAGCAGGGTGCAACCGGTCGAGGTGGGAGCGGAGTCTTCGTCCCATCAGTAGTTCAGCGGGAGTTCTGCCGGTGACGCTATGTGGAGTGATGTGTTGCAAGAAGAGGATTTGATTGACCTTGTCGTCAATATTGTCGTAGTCTACCTTTTATAAGGTCTTCTTTACAAATTGGACCATGCGTTCTGCTCGGTCATTGGTCGCAGGGTGAGCAGGTGAGGTGAGCGCATGGCAGATGCCGCGGTCAGTGAGGTACTGCTCAAACATGAGTGCAGTAAACTGTGGCCCGTTATCGGACACCAGGACGTCTGGCAATCCGTGGGTTGCAAAGAGTCTGTTTAGAATCTTGATAACTGCCTCGGAGGTCGTAGTCATCATACGATGAATTTCAAGCCAATGGAGTAGGCATCGACTATAAGTAGGAAGGTATGGCCCTTGGTTGGCCCCGCGAAATCCAGGTGGATTCTGGACCAGGGTCCACGTGGCGTCTCCCATTCAGTAGGCATGGCTTTTGGTGGGGCATTGCTGACTTGTTGGCAATTGGGACACGCTTTAACCCACTGTTCGATTTGCTGATCCATGCCCGGCCACCATGCGTAGCTTCGTGCAAGCGCCTTCATTCGCACGATGCCGGGGTGGCCCTCTTGCAAAATTCGCAGCAGCGTCTTCCTGAGTCGTTCTGGGACAACAACTCTATCGCCCCAGATGATACAGCCCCTTTGGGAGAAAAGTTCAGTCTGTCGAGATTTGAATGGTGCGAAGTCATCTGATACTTGGTCCAATGGCCATCCACGTTCTACCCAGCCTAGGACTCGAGCTAGGGTGTGGTCTCATTTGGTTTCTCTCACGATGTCTCGGGCGGTCATGGGCGGTGAGTTGAGTGCTTTGATTTGCAACGTGGTTGCCGTTGGTGCCGGATCGTCGAGAGTATCTGGAAGCAGTGCCCGACTCAATGCGTCGGCGTGGGGAATGGCTTTCCCTGGGCGATATTGCAGCCAATAATTATAAGCTGCTAGGAATTCTGACCATCGGGTCATTCTAGGGGATAATATGTAGGGGGTTGGCTTGTCCCCGGCTATTATCCCTAGCAACGGTTTGTGGTCAGTTACAATAGTAAAGATCCTCCCATACACGTATTCATGAAATTTTTTTACAGCTGAGACGATTGCGAGGGCTTCTTTATCAATTTGTCCATAGTTTCGCTCTGCTTTTGAAAGAGTCTTTGAAAAATATGCAACAGGGGCTTCGTTCCCATTAGGCAGCATGTGGCTCAAAATGGCGCCCACGCCAAAAGGCGATGCATCACAGGTTATAACTAACGGCAAAGTCTCGTTATACTGCATGAGTACAGAGTCAGATGTGAGCAGTTTTTTAACATTTCAGAACGCCTGTTCTTCCCGGTAACCCCATACCCACAATGCTTTTTTATCTAATAACTGGTGTAATGGTTCAGCAACAGTTGCTTTCTGCGGTAAAAATACATTATAGAAATTGATGAGGCCTAAGAACGCCTGGAGATCGGCCTTGTTGCATGGCCTGGGAGCGTTTTTGATCGCATTTAATTTACTTTCGGTGGGATGAATGCCCTGGCTATCAATCCGGTACCCTAGAAACTCAACACTGTCAGTATACAATTTACATTTATTTTTTTTAACCTTAAGTCCAGCCTCTTGGAATTTTTTTAGAACTCATTTTAAACGGTCCTGTAAGATTTTTTTTGTAGGGGCTGCAATTAATACATCATCAAAATAAGGGACCACGCCCTTAATTCCTTGTAATAACCTTTCCATAAGGCTCTGGAAGATCCCCGGGGCTACACTAACTCCAAATTGCAGCCGGGTACATTTAAAGGCACCCCGGTGCGTTACAATAGTTTGGGCCTGTGCCGTTTTTTATCCACTGGTAATTGTTGATAAGCTTGAGCTAAATCCAATTTAGCGAAAACCTTCCCGCCCCCCAGGGAATGGAGGAGGTGCTGCACCACCGGAACTGGATATGCGTTCTGCTGTAGGGCATGGTTTAAAGTGGCCCGGTAGTCCCCACAAATTCGGATTGACCCGTCTGGCTTAATGGATGTTACAATAGGGGTTTCCCATGGAGAGTGATGGATGGGTTTCAACACCCCTTGAGCAATTAGCTTGTAGAGTTGTTCGTCGATTTTCGATTTTAGGGCGAACGGAACTCAACGGGGCTTCAACCGAATGGAAGCTACTTTTGGATCTAGGCTGAATGAGATCGGGGTCCCCTTATACTCGCCTAAACTGTCCGCGAAGACGTCACTGAACTCAGAGATAAGGTCTTCCTCCCAATCACAACCACCGACTTGGTTCACACCGGCCACTTCAATGCTGAGTGGCGTGAACCATTGGAGGCCTAGTAGGCTAGGCCTATCTCTATCAATGACCGTTAGAGGTAAGTACGCTGTGTGCTTCTTGAAGGAGACTCGGACTCGGCAGGACCCGACGACGGGGATTCGATTCCCCTGGTAGTCCTTGAGGATGAGGCGTTGGAATTGGAGATCTTGGCATTGAATTGTGGGGATGAGTTGCTTGAGTGTCTTCCATGACACCATCGAGAGGGACGATCCCGAGTTGACTTCCATGTGGCATGGCTGGTTCTCGATGGCTACCGTGACTCGGATTTTCTTAATGTCCAAGGTTGAGGTGTGACCGATAGTGATAGTATGGTGAGCCTCTTCTCTCTGCAAGGCCGGATTCCTGTAGGAGTGGTTTATTGGCGTTCGCCTTACAGGACGGTTTCCTGTCAATTGGTGATAGTCAGCCCCTTTTGAGGCTTGGCTGAATTCTGGCAAGCTGCGGCAGACCCGCCCGATGTGGCCTCGTTTCCCGCACTCATGGCAGAGTGCATCGCGGAATTTGCATTCGGATCTGGCATGGTTGGCTCCACAGCCAGCACAAGGGCGTAGGGGCTTCAGACGATGGTCCCGGTCGGACCGCAATTGGTGGACCCTTTCTTCATCGCTATCTGACGACGAAGAGAGGTCCTCGTGGTGCATGGTTGCAGGCTGCCCTTCTGAGCTGGTAGAAATGTCGCTGGCTGGTGGCGGTACCGGAGTGCGGGTTTGGCGAAGTTGTGCAGCCAATTTCCTGGTTGCTTCTGCTACAGTAGCATCAGCGATGGCATCAGCAAGGCTGATGTCGTCTTTCGCCATCAGCTTGCTTTGTATGCCTAGCGCATCTAATCCCAGAACTATTCGATCTCTCAGTGCCTCTTCTAAATCGGTGAACCTGCAGAGGCCCCCCAAATTTTGGAGGTCCGCCACAAAATCGGCCACGCTTTCCCCTTTCCGTTGGTTCCTCTGATAAAACTCGTGGCATCTCACGAGCGTAGGCATGGTTGGTGCGTAGTGGCCTCTCAGGATGGGTTCGAGGTCGTCCCAGCTCATGGCCTTCACTTCTCGAGGTTTGGCCAGTGCTTTAGCCATCTTAAATACGGCTGGGCCGCAATGCGTTAGGAACAACGCCCTTTTCTTTGCTGGCGTGGCGTCCTTTAAGTTGTTCGTCTCAAGAAACATTTGGAAGCGATCCATGTAGGATTCCCAGTCCTCTTGGTTTGGATCGAATGGAGCGGGTGGTATGATGCCGCTGGACATGGTTCCATTGTTGGCGTCATCTGTCACGTGCTTGGTGTTTCTTCCTGGCTTCTTCAGTTCAGACGTATCCACATCCCACCCTCGTCGCCAGTGTTAGTATTGAGCATGGGTTAGAATAAATGGAGACAAGCCTCTGAACGGTGAACTTCAGCTCTTTATTTGCATAGTGACTTCTCAATTTAATAACAGTGAACTCTGCCTTATATAGGCAACCCTTGTAAGATTTAACAAATAACGAGCTAGGAACACTAGCTCTTGCAACCAATAAGAACTCTCTGTTAAGGGCCAATCGGATTCCTCAGAACTGGCCAATCCGGTCTGGCCGTCTAACAGCCAATCAGAAGTGCAGGGCCAGAACCCTGAACTTTACCTCAAGCTCATACTTTATTAACCATATTGCATACACAACAGGTGGGATTCAATTGGTGTTACTACTGGTTCGAAAAGAATGCATTTGCACCAAATAATTAAGTCTCATGAGCCTAAGAAACTACTTCACGATCAGATACCAAGTTTTATCATTAAATGTTCCTTAGTATTTAGATCTGGTCTCAGAATGATAATGTAACACTTGGGGAAGAAGATGCAGGCCAGCGGGCCAGCACCAGAAGCCAAGATGGAGAAAACCTACATGGCCACCATGTATTTCCCTTTGGTGCTCAAATAGGTGGGCAGGAAGGAGATCCAGACACTGCAGAAGACCAACATGCTGAAGGTGATCAATTTGGCTTCATTGAACGCACCAGGAAGGTTCCTGGCCAGGAAAGCCACCGTGAAGCAAATAGCAGCAAGGAAACCCATGTAGCTGAGAACAATATAAAACAGGGTGACAGAGCCTTCATTACATTGAAGGATGATCACTCCTGGTTGGGAGTGTAGGTCAGAATCAGGAAATGGAGGAGAAACTCCCAGCCAGATTGCACAAATTACAATTTTTCCAGCACAACCAAAAAGGATGATGGAGTTGGCCAAGCTCTTCCCCAACCATTTCCTCACTCTGTTCCCCGGTTTCGTGGCCAGGAAGGCCAGTACTACCGTGATTGTTTTGGCTAAAACACAAGACACAGCTACTGAGAAGATGATGCTGAACACCATTTGTCGGAAAAGGCAGGTGGCTTTCCTTGGTTGGCCAATGAAGAAAAAGGAGGACAAGAAGCAAAGAAAGAGGGAAACCAAGAGGATGTAGGAGAGGTCACGGTTGTTGGCTTTGACAATGGGAGTTTCTGGGTATTTAAGGAATATGATTAAAACAAAGCCTGTTGTTAGAAACAAGAGTACAGCAAAGAAGACCAGGATGATGCCCAGATGTTCTTCATAGGACAGGAAGGTTATTCTTTTGGGGATACATTGGACTCTGTCACCAGTTGGATATTTATCGTCTGGGCACTTGGTGCATTTTTCAGTATCTGAGAAGAGAGTAAGCAATGTTATTTTTATAGTTTCTCCTTTCACCTTATAAGAAAGATCTTCTTTGGATGACAGCTGATACTGAGAGACAGGAAAGCCATAGTAATTGGTAAACTGAAATATATAGACATATATTATCTTATAAACAATAAATAAATAAAACCCAAAATAATTGATGCCACAATCACCCTTCATTGACGCAATCTACATTGTTGTAATCTGGCATTGACCTCACTTCATCCCAATGTCTGGAAGAACAACCTCCAGAGCTTTAGGGTTTCAATGGGGAGGGTGTTCAATTTAGTCGCTCAATGGGATAGCCACACATTCTGAGAGCTTCCTTGATGTCCTTTAATTCTTTTTCTTTTCCCTCTTTGCTGGTAGGTAAACCTTCAGCCTGGGGGTGTAGGATTCTGATAATTCTCATGCTGTGCTCCAGTTAGTGGTGAGAATCAAAATCTAAATATTGATCACTGTATGTGGGTTTTCTGTAAACTTCAATATTAAGTCTTTTGTTTGCTCTTGTTCATTGAACCCAAACACTCTTCCTATTCTCCCAAGTAGATCTTTCTCTTATGATCTTAATAAATATTGACTGACTGATATATCTTTTGGCCTGTAAGATAAAATTCATTTGGATGAGCAAAACACATTGACCTGAAACCATTACTCAACTTTCAAAGGATTTAGATGGTAAACATGGAAATAAACTTTCAAGCTGACAAGTAGAAAAGATGCTTCCTTTAGCACAATTCATCTTGCCTATTCCACTATGTTCTTCCATCCCTTCCTGACTTATTCTTCAAGATCTTATTCCTCCCATTATGGAATAAATCGGACATGAGGAAAATAGCAATCAAGAATAAAATAGGCAAGTTTACACGTATCTTTTCATATGAACGTTGATGAAATGCTCTCATTGAATCCAATGCCTTTTCCTCTGGTATAACATACCTTGCTGTGTGGAGATGGTCCCCTCCGGACAAGGAATACAATCATAGCAGCAAATTGGTTCTTCTTTCCGAGCCCGTTTCACAAATCCTGGGTGACAATTGTCCACACATTTGGACTGAGGAAGAGACTAAGCAGAAAAACAAAATTCATTCCAAAATATCTGTTCAAATTTTTATTTATTAGATTGATTGAAATAAAATGAAACTCTGCTTAAGAAAGAAACTTCTGAGTGATATAGGTGAAACTCGAAAAAAAGAATGTCGTCCAAAAGTTCATTTATTTCAGGAATGCAATGTAAACGTGATGTGTCATAATTGTGATGATTGTGGCTTACAGCTCATGAAAACCCCAAATCCACAATCTCAGAAAATTAGAATATTACATGCAATCAATAAAACAAGGATTTTACATAAAACAATCCCGGACCTCTGAAAAGTATAAGCATGCATATGTACTCAGTACTTGGTTTGGGCCCCTTTTGCAGCAATTACTGTCTCAATGCAGTGTGGCATGGAAGCTATCAGCCTGTGGCACTGATGAGGTGTTATGGAACACCAGGATGCTTCAATAGCGGCCTTCAGCTCTTCTGCATTATTCGGTTTCATGTCTCTCATCTTTCTCTTGGCAATGCCCCATAGATTCTTTATGGGGTTCAGGTCAGGTAAGTTTGCTGACCAATCAAGGACAGTAATCCCACGGTCATTGAACCAGATTTTGGTGCTTTTGGCAGTGTGGACAGGGGCCAAGTCCTGCTGGAAAATGAAGTCAGCATCTCCATAAAGCTCATCTGCGGAAAGAAGCCTGAAGTGCTCCAAAATCTCCTGGTAGATGGCTGTGTTGACCCTGGACTTAATGAAGCACAGTGGACTAACACCAGCAGAGGACATGGCTCCCCAAATCAACACAGACTGTGGAAACTTCACACTGGACTTCAAGCATCTTGCAGTGTGTTCCTCTCCATTCTTCCTCCAGACTCTGGGTCCTTGGTTTCTAAATGAGATGAAAAAGTTGCTCTCATCATAAAACAGGACTTTGGCACTGAGCAACAGACCAGTTCTGTTTTTCTTTAGCCCAGATAAGATGTTTCTGATGTTGTTTGTTGTTCATTGAAGCCCATGTCCAGGATCCTTCTGCGTATGGTCACTCTTGATACACTGACTCCAGCCTCAGTCCACTTCCTGTGAAAGTCCCAAACACTTTTGAATGGCCTTTTCTTGACAATCCTCTCCAGGCTGCGGTCATCCCTGCTGCTTGTGCACCTTTTTCTTCCACACTTTTCCCTTCCACATAACTTTCTATTAAAGTGCTTTGATAAAGCACTTTGGGAACATTCAACTTCTTTTGCAATTACCTTTTAAGGCTTTCCCTCCTTATGGAGGGTGTCAATGATGGTTTTCTGCACAACTGTCAGGTCAACAGTCTTTCCCATGATTGTGATTCCTACTGAACCAGACTGAGAGACCATTTCAAGGCCCAGGAACCCTTTGCAGGTATTATGGCTTAATTAGCTGATTAGAGTGGGACACTTTGAGCCTAGAATATTGAACCTTTTCACAATATTCTAATTTTCTGAGATTGTGGATTTGGGGTTTTCACAAGCTGTAAGCCATAATCATCTCAATTATGACACATCACAGCTTGAACTATCTTGCTTTGCATGTAATGAGTTTTTCTCATATATTAGGTTCACCTTTTATGTTGCATTCCTGAAATAAACGAACTTTTGCACGATATTCTAATTTTTTGAGTTTCACCTGTAGATCAGGAAAACATAAAATATTGCAAAGCCACTCCCCTTTGAAAATAATCCAAATCCTTGCTCCAGTTAAGATATAAAGAAAAAATTCCTCACATACTAGGGCTGTCAATTTCAAAGGAGGTATTACTTAGTTATATCTGTACATTTATATTTTCAATTCATATAGCTGCCATGCTATTGAAATAAGACTAAACATTACAGTGAGGATGAGTAGAGATGAAATCATGAGAACATGTCACTCAAAAAGAATAAGTCAGGGGAGAAGGCGGAGCTTCGTGCCGGCGTTACAGCTGTGATCTCGGGGCTCTGAGATCGCAGCTGATATTTTCGCCCCTGGTCGGTCCTAACGGACCTAAATCGTCCCGGAGAGACGGTGATTGTGAAGGGCACTGTTCCAGGATCCCAGAGACATCGCAAAGTCTCTGGTTAGATTCGGAAGAAGCCCTTTTGCTGGCGGCGGAGAGGCAGCCTCCATAGCTGCTGAAGTCGGGACAGCTCCGAAAAGAAAGTGACTGGATTGAAGTGTGTCGGTTGGGTGAGAAAAACTCTTTTGTGTTGAAAATTCGCTGAGATTGGAAAGTTCATTCTGAAGAGAGGAGGAAGCTGTGGGATTTTTTTTTTTTTTTGACTGAAATTGTTTGAGCGGCGTTTTTAAAGTGCTGTCAAATTGAGGCTTGGGGTGTTTTTTTTTTCTTTTTTTTTCTATATTCTTTGGGAAAGATTTTACTGTGACTTAGGTAACCGGACTGAATTTTCTTATATATATACTTTTAGGCTCCCTTTGACTTTTTTATTTTTTTTAGGATAGAGGCTTCCTTTGGTCATTTTTTTCTTTTTTTTGTATATATTAATTCTTTTTTCCGGTTGGGGCTAAGAAAGAACATTAAGAAACTTTGTAACACTGCCAACTAGAGGCTTGAAAGTATTCTATCTGAATTGGAGAGAATTGCAAAAAGACCTCATCTCAAGGACTTTTTAATGTGATAAGATAGAGGGAGAGCACAGCAAAATATTATTGCAGGTGCTTTCCTGGACTGTTATCAACACTTGAGGTTTGGCTTTGAAGTTGCTGGAGAAGAGAGTCATAATAAGAGCCTTGGATAAATAACAAAGTGCAGTGTGTTTTCTTATATGGACCCCATTTGTTACCTTTTTTTTTTAAATCTTAATTTTTAGTAATATTTTTATTTTTGCCTTTTATTTTAAAGGGAAAGCCTCAGAGTTTTTTCTCTTTTCTTCTTTACTTTTTTTTTCCTTTTTATTGGGACTTTTTTGCTTTTCATATTTATCTTTTTGGATTATTCTGTTGTTGTGGTTGATTTTTTTTTGTTTTTTTTTCTTCTTCCTCTTTTGGATTATTTTTTGGATTATTGAGATTTCTTAATTGGATTAAGGTGTGAAGAACCTGAAGGAATTTTTTGTTTTTTGTTTTTCTTCTCTCCCTTTTTGCTTTTTCCTTTTTCTTTTGCTTTTAATCAATATTATTATTTTTGGATTTGTTTGTTTTTTCCTTTTTATTTTTTCCTTTTTTATGGTGGATTATCTCGTAATTGGATTAGGGTCTAGAAGAACCCGAAGATCTGTCTTCTTCCTTTTTTTCTGTTTCTTCTTTGGTTTCGTGTTTTTTACTATTGGAGTTCTCCATTTTGGATTATAATTGGCTGCCCTACCAGTTGGGTTAAAAGTTAAGAAGAATTTGAAGTTTTGCAAACATTGAAATGAGCAAGAAACCAATACTATCTGGCATTGCTGCTTCTACCTCTGCTTCCCCACCAGCTGGAGGACAACGTTTAATTCAGACAATGTTGAAGCAAGATAAGGAACAAGAAAAAATAACTTTACAGTTACAGATGATTATGCAAGGAATTCAAGAACTTAAGACAAAATCAGATATTATTGAACAAAGAACAGAAAATATTGAACAAAGAATAGAGAAGACTGATGAAAAAGTGGAAAATATTAAACAAATGATGGTTAAGTATGAGGAGAAATTCCAAAAAATTGAGGAAGAAGGAAAACAAAGAGAGAAGAAGATTGAAAATATTGACAGCAGATTAACAGCGGTCGAACAAGAAAAAGGTGGGATGCTGAGGTGGGAGATGGAAAGGTCAGAATTTTACCTCAGATTTCAAAATATAGAGGAGGAAAAAGGAGAAAATTTGGCAGCGGTAATGATAGAAATTTTGGCAGATGCTTTGGAAATTACAGAGGAAAAGATGATGGATGGAACAGATGAGATATACCGAGTCTATACAAGATATGCGATGAGAAATAAATTACCCAGGGAAGTTCATATTAGATTTACCAAAAAATCCATTAAAACGCAAATATTACAAGTAGCAAGAGAGAAAACACTGAAATACAAGGGTAAAGAGGTTGTGGTCTTGAAACAAATACCTAGAAGAGTGAGAGAGATGAGAAGAGAATATCAATTTCTGACCAAAATACTATTGGAAAACGAAGTGAATTATAGATGGCTGATTCCAGAAGGATTAATGTTTACGTGGCAAGAGCAGAGACATAGAATTGACTCAATTGAGAAAGCAGAACTTTTTCATGCAGAATTTTTCGGAGGAAGAAGAGAGGAAGCAGAGAAAGAGGCTTCATTAATTGAGTTTCAAGATGAACAACTGGAGACTGAAAAAGAGAAAGGAGCAATAGGGGGACAGATTGATAGTAAAGATCAGCGTGAAGTGAGATCCACGAGAGCTGTTAGACCTAAATATAAAGCATAATCATGGAGGAAAAAAAACTGATTACAATGAATATAAACGGACTTAATTCAGCTGTTAAAAGAAGGAAAACTTTTCATAAATTAGAGAAATTAAAATTTGATATAATTTGTTTACAAGAAGTTCACATTAAAAAACAACATGAACAATTGTTATTACAGCCAAAATTAGGGAAAACATTTACCTCTTTGACTCAATGTAAGAAAAGAGGTGTGGTTTTATATATTAAAGAGGCTATTCCAGCAAAATTGATTTACTCGGATGAAGATGGAAGAGTATTAATGGTAGAAATAATGGATAATAATATAAAAATACTCTTGATTGCAATTTATGCTCCGAATGATAAACAAGGAGAGTTTTATAAAAAACTGCACATGAAAATAATTGGACTGGACTATGTTAATATAATTATGATGGGAGATTTTAATGGAATTGTGGACAATAAACTGGACTATATAGCAACAACAACAAAGCAAAATAGAAAGGCTCTCCCAAGGTCCTTTTTTAAAATGACAGATGAATTAACTTTAAAAGATATTTGGAGAGAAAGAAACGTTAAAGCTAAACAATATACTTTTTATTCAAATAGACATTTATCATGGTCCAGATTAGATATGATTTGGATCTCAACAGAACTAATATCTAATATTAAAGAAACAAGCATTGAAACAAGTACCTGGGCAGATCATAGCCCAATGACAATTAAATGGAAGGGACAAAAAAAAAGATCGAGATGGACATTAAATAATACTATTTTAAAGGAGAAAGATTTTACACAATGGATAGAGAAGGAATTGGCTTTTTTCTTTAGAGAAAATAAAAAAGAGGACACTTCAACGCAAAATGTGTGGGACACTATGAAGGCATATGCTAGAGGTTTGATAATAGATTATACAAGAAAAAAGAATATTAGGAAAAGGCAAGCTTCTAAGGCCTTGGAAAATGAGTATAAAACTCTTGAAAAAGAATTACAGAAAATGCCACAGAAAAAGGATATTAAATTGAAGCTGGATGTAATTAAACATAAAATGGATTTAATAGAGAAAGAAGAATTGGCACAGAAAATTAGAAACTCTAAACAGAATTATTTTGAAGATGCAAATAAACCAGGTAGATGGCTAGCATATAAATTGAGAAAAGAGAAGGAATCAAGAAAAATATTGAAGTTAATAGATGAACAAGGCCAAGTTTGTTATGGGAATAAGGAGAAAAAAGAAATTATCCGAGATTTTTATGGGCAATTATATAAACAAGAGAATATTGATGAAGGAAAAGTCAAACAGTATTTACAGGAAGCTAATCTACCAAAGATACCTAAAGAGACTGAAGAAATGCTAGAAAGCAATATAACAATGATGGAACTAAATGAAGCATTTAAGAGACAAAATAATGGGAAAGCTCCGGGCCCAGATAGGCTTCCAGTAGAATTTTATAAAACATTTCAAGAATTATTGAGCATCCCATTGTTAGAAGTTATGAATGAAGTTATGTTAAAAAAGATGATACCTAAAACATGGTCAGAGGCTTATATTACACTTATACCAAAGGAAGAGACTGACCCATTGCAAATTAAGAATTATAGACCTATTTCTTTATTGAATGCAGACTATAAAATCTTTGCTTCAATCTTAGCAGAAAGACTTAAAAAATATTTAAATAATTTTATTCACTCAGATCAAAATGGATTTCTGCCAAAGAGACAAATTAGAGACAATATGAGAGTAATCTTGGACACTTTGGAATATTATGAGGCTCATCCTGAAAAGCAAATGGCTTTGATATTCCTAGATGCTCAAAAAGCATTTGACAACATGAACTGGAGATTTATGTTATTATTATTGGAGCAGATGGGTTTTGCTAAAAAATTTATTCAAGCAATAGAAGCTATATACAATAAACAGACAGCAAGGGTAATGATGGAGGGGGAACTTACAGATTTTATTAATATAAGAAAAGGCACAAGACAAGGATGCCCCCTATCTCCTTTGTTATTTGTGTTGACCTTGGAAGTCTTGAATAGAAATATTAGGGATGATAAAAGCATAAAAGGAATGAAAATTAAGAAGGAAGAATTTAAGCTACAAGCTTTTGCTGATGATTTAGCTTTTATTTTGGAAGATCCGATTGAAACAGCTCCAAAGTTACTGGAAAGGATAGAGTCATATGGAGAGGTGGCTGGTTTGAAAATAAACAAAGATAAAACAAAGATTTTGACAAAGAATATGTTATTGAGACAGAGAGAAGAATTGGCAGATCTTTTGAAAATTCAAGTTACAAATAAGGTTAAGTATTTGGGGATATATTTGACAACAAGATGTAGCACATTAAAGGAGAATAATTATATTAAACTTAAACAACAGATAACTACAGATTTGAAGAAGTGGGAAAACTTGCAATTGTCATTAATAGGGAGAATTTCAACAATTAAGATGAATATCTTACCTAGAATTTTATTTTTGTTTCAAACAATACCAATAAGGCTTGGAAAAGACTATTTTGAAGATTTAAATAAAATTATGTTGAAGTTTATATGGCAAGGTAAAAAAGCGAGAATAAAGCTAAAGCTTTTGCAAGATGCTAGAATTAGAGGAGGTTTTGGTCTGCCTAATTGGGAATTGTATTATCAAGCTGCAAGTTTGATGTGGGTCAAAGAATGGATAACATTAAGGAAACATAGGTTGTTGACATTAGAAGGGCATGATTTGCTGTTGGGTTGGCATGCTTTTTTATGGTATAAGGGAACTAAAACACAGGGTTATTTTAGAAGACATTATGTATGGGAGTCTTTGTGGTTAAATTGGGAGAAGATAAAAAGACAATGTTATTTGAAAATTCCAGTTTGGTTATCGACCATTGAAGCATTTTCCTATCCTATAATTTACAAGAAGGAACAAACAGTTAGATATGGGGAACTTTTGGATGAAAAGGGTGAACTTAAATCGATCCAAAACTTAGAAGAACAAGGTATAAGGATGAATTGGTTTTCATATGCACAAATACACTCAAGGTATGATGAAGATTCTAAAACGGAGGGATTTTATGATAAACAGACTGATTTAGATAAGATCTTGATGGGTACTGATGAGAAGGTGATTAAAAAATTATATGGTTATTTACTGGGAATGAAATTAGAGGAAGAACAAGTCAAAGAAACTATGATTGTTTGGGGGAAGAATTTTGGATATGGGATTGATTTGGAGAAATGGCAGAAATTGTGGTCTCAAAATTATAAAATGACAATGTCAACAGCATATAAAGAAAACTTGTATAAGATGTTTTACAGGTGGCACTTTCCTCCGACAAGAATAGCAAGAATGTTTAAGAACAAATCTGAAAAATGCTGGAAATGTCATCAGATACCCGGCTCGTATTACCATATGTGGTGGACTTGTGAGGATGCTAGAAAATATTGGACTATAATTCACATGTGGTTGGAAAAAATGACAAAGAAACATATAGATTTGAAACCAGAGATCTTCTTATTGGGAATTTTACCTGATATATATAGTAAAGATTTGAAATACCTGATTGTAAATGTATTAACAGCGGCCAGGATTGTATTTGCTAAAAATTGGAAGAATGAGAAAATACCATTACAGGAAGAAATTATTAAGAAAATATTGGAATGTGCTGAGATGAGCAGATTGACATTTGAAATTAGAGAGCAAGAGGATAAACAATTTTATGAAATTTGGGATCTTTTTTATAAATGGCTAGATGATAAAATACGATAATAGAATATTTAGAATGCTAGATAGTAAGGAATATCTTTATTTTGTCATTATTTTGTTATTTGATATTATATTTATAAAGGATTTTTTAGGATTGATTTGATATGACTAGATGATTTGTTATAGAGTAAACTGGTTTAAAGTATTGTTAGCTCATTAAGCATAAATGATTAAAAATATAGTCAAAAATTTCTTTTTTTTAGTGATATTAGGATATATAAGTTTGGATTGACAATATGAGTTGTTATGTAACATAATTGTAATTGAGACTACAGAATGAATGCACAAAAATGATGAACCAACTGACACACTGGATGTATATATAAGATTTGATGTTTTTATGTTTTGTTTGTCTTGTTTGTTTGTAGAAAATTAATAAAAACTTTTTATAAAAAAAAAAAAAAAGAATAAGTCAGGCATCTTTTGTTGCAGCACATAGGACATGAGTAAGAGCTCTGTGTGGGAAAGGTATATTTCTAAGGCCCAAGACAAGGTCCTTTCCATTGAAGAATTACAGTTTTGTTGTTAATTGCTAGTTGTGTCCAGCTCCTTGAGCGCCCAAGAACCATAGCATTCCAGAACCACCTGTCCTCTACTGTTTCCCAAAATTAGAAATACAGTTGCATGACATGAAGAGACAGACCCACATTTTTGTTATTACTAAAATTTGGAGAATTCTTTGTTTCAAAGGGAGACTTAAGGTAGCTGACATTCAAGATAAACAATTTCATTCAAGAGATTTTTCCATGGCTCACAAGCCAAAGGCTAAATCTAAGTAGCATTTCATTATAAATTGGCCATCATTATTTCATGTTTCAAGAAGGAAGGGGTGTCAAAGTCATTTTCAGTCCATTTTTCTAGAGTAAGGGATTATCTCACATCAGACAAGTTATTGGGGTTCCTTTTTGCCAAAGCACCTGAGATCACCTTCCTAGCAGCAGGAAGCCTATCCCAGTGGGGCATAGATAACTCTGGTCAGATGTGGGCTCTTAACAATATCTGAGCCTGCTCTTTCAGGGGACACTAACACCAACCATACAGACAGAGAAAAGTTGACAATATTTACAATTACCTTGTTGAGCAATTTTAGCCGTGAAAGAGCATCTTGGTTAATAATAAGCCTCTGTCTTTCAAAACTCGCCACTTGTTCTTTGATGGCATCCTCCTTGGGGAAAAGCAGCCAACTTATGATATTCAGATCTGCTGCTAGATTTCCATTTTGGTCCAAGTACAATTTTTCCCAAGAAAAATTGTAAAACTCATTCTTCTCCAGAAAGGAATGGAACTAGAATTGAAACATCCAGGGATTTTGAAAGCAACTTGAAACATCCTAAAAGGAGGAGCAATTTTAAAGCTGAGCCAGTGAACAAGAGATGTTCAATCCCTCCCCCTTCATTATTTGTCTAAATAGCAATAGCACTTAGACTTATATACCACTTCACAGTGCTTTTACAACCCTCTTTAAGTGGTTTATAGAATCAGCATATTGCCCCCAACAATCTGGGTACCCATTTACCACCCTTGGAAGGATGCAAGGCTGAGTCAACCTTGAGTTGGTCAAGATCAAACTCCTGGCACTGAGCAGTCAGTTAGCCAGCAATACTTGCACTCTAACCTTTCTGCCACCACGGCTAAATGCAAAGACTGAGCAGCCATCAGTCTGAAAAGCTTTAATTGGATTCCTGCAGTGAGGAGGGGATGGGCTAAATGCTCCCAGGTTTGGTTGAAATTTATTAATGTAAAGTTCTATCATGCTAATTACAAACCTATAAATACAGGAATTTATTTACAATGTATACATTTTATATTCTTTTATAATAGCAATGTTTAATATCCAAATATAATTGTCACGGTGCCAGGTCTTTGGAATATGATCTTGTGAGCTAAATCTGGCCTCAGCTTGACCAAACCTATTGGTGTTTGGAAGAACAAGTAAGTTGAAATGGTTCCCCTACATCAGCATTGGATTATTTTTTCTAAATAGGAACTAGGTTTGATGGATCCTTCTCAGGACCGCATACCTGCCATGGCTCTAGCCTTGGTGCCTCTAATCTCTCTTTCTCCTCCATTTTTCTCCTCCTAGATATTGAGGAATATGCAACATTCAAGACATGGGCCAAAGTCTTAAAAACACTGTAAAACCGGTGCTCATTTTTTATCTGAATTCTATCCTTTTTCTCTTGCATGTCCAGTGATGCTATCTGGGTGCATCGTCTCTGGCCCTTGACAGAAAGGACATGCTTTGAAAAAGAACAGCGAAAACACTGATCTTCAAATTTGGAATCCTTAAAAAGAGTGGGTTGAAAGGCATCATCATTTGGCCATTTTTTTCCCTGAAAAGTAAAGATCCAAAAGCTATGGATATATTTGAAAACTGTATCCCGTTTCACTGTCAATTTCTCCATGATTGTGGTGATCCAGACTTTTCCTTCAATGGGTCCTGACAAACCTTCAATTGTTATATAGATATGGCGAATTCTATCAAAAAGGGAAACAAATTCTATGAAGTGTACAAAGACATTGACTTGTTTCCACTTAGAAATGGCATTTCTGAGAGGTGCTGTAGCCCTAGCCATTGAGAATTGTTGTGAGATAACGACACAGATTCCATTTCTGACAAGCATAGGAGTGAAAGTTCTCGTGAAATTCTCTCCCACTTCTGTGTCTGTTGAAAAGAGACCAATGAAAGTCCATCTAAAATGGAGAAGCAGTTGGACAATACCTGGATACTGGATCCCATTTTTTGGGAGCATCTGATGGAAAAATGGAATTTGACTTTTATCACTCAGAACCTCTGAAACAATTCGAAAACTGATCTGAAGAAACAAGGAAGAATGGTGTATTATATTTAGATCAGATCAAGTCCAAAATGTAAGCTTTTAATACATCCAATGTTGTTCTCATGAACACTTTAGAATAGTTTGTTGTTATTAACCCTTAAGCCATATCAAGAATATCAAATGCAGAATATTAGCTAGATTGAATATAATCATTGGCCTAATCTGGGGTCTAAGATACTGTCCTTTCCCTTTTCCCTTAAAATTGACATTCCCTTAAAATTGACATTCAGACAACAGACATTTATATCTTCTATCTCTAAAGGTACCCCTTGCACATACGTGCTAGTCATTTCTGGTACTCTAGGGGGTGGTGCTCATCTCCATTAGAAAGCCGAAGAGACAGGACTGTCTGAAGACATCTCCATGGTCACGTGGCTGGCATGACTAAATGCCAAAAGTGCATGGAACACTGTTATGTTCCCACCAATGTGATCCCTATTTATCTACTTGCATTTTTAATTGTTTCTGAACTGCTAGGTTGGCAGGAGCTGGGACAAGTAATGGGAGTTCACTCTGTTATGTAGTGCTAGGGATTCAAACCGCCAAACTGCTGACCTTTCTGATCGACAACCTCAGTGTCTTAGTCATTGAGCCACCATGTCCCCTTCTATCTCTAGACCACTGCAAATGCAAATTAGTTCATTTTTGACATTTGTTTAAATAGAATAGAATAAAATAGAATTCTTCATTGGCCAAGTGTGATTGGACACACCAGGAATTTGTATTTGGTGCATGTGCTCTCAGTGTACATAAAGAAAAAATAAAATACATTCATCAAGAATCATAAGATACAACACTTAGTGATAGTCATAAGTTACTAATAAGCAATCAAATAATACTAGGAGACAAATAAAGCAATATAAATTGTAAAGATAAAAGCAATACAGTTATAGTCATAAGAGTGAAGAGACAGATAATAGGAAGGATGAGAAGAAGAATAGTACTAGTCTAACTAAATAATTTGACTGTGTTGTTGGAATTAATTTGCAAGGAATCCAGAAAAAAGCTTTGAAATTCAGCTGCCATAGCTGTTTTGCAGAGTGATGGCATTCAGGAAAAAGCCTCTCCATAATTGGGAAAATGTTTCATATTTAACATTGTGTCCAGCTGCTCAAGTTTTGCTCGAATAAATGTTTAGGCCTCTTCCCATTGTGGATCCTTATTCCTAGCTAAAACAATGGTCATGGTGAAAAACAGCTCATGAATTCCATAGAAAAGATATGATTGAATCGATTACCCACCCACCACTACCCTGCTTACTTTACCAGATAGAGAAACACAAACACAAACCTGTGGGACTTTGTAGGTGCCTACTAATGTTGACATCTGAATGGAGATCTCATCAAGAGATCCATCAAGAACAGCCATCAGGTTGTCCTTCTTGCCACAGCTGTAGTTGGGAACATTGGCTTCTCCAGTTGAGAGCATGTCTAGCAAGGCATCTGAAGTGCCAAGGGTGTTCAAATAGTTGTCCTGGATGTTGTAGCCAAGTGTGAGATTGTACAGTAGCTGAGAATTCTTGTTGACTTGTTGAATGGCAAAAATAAACTGCAGGATCATTCCTGGGGCAGTAAATGAAATACTGTAAAAAAGGTTCATGATAACATCATCTCTAACAGGAACAACAAAATAAATTTTCATTTGTTCCTCTTTCTCTCCACAAGATGAGGACCCAAATTGTTGGGGGCAATATGCTAACCATGTAAACCACTTAGAGAGTGCTATAAAGCACTGTGATGTGGTATATAAGTCTAAATGCTATTGCTATTCAAAATCATTCAATGGAATCATCCGCAAAGAGGACTTAGAACTAAGAATAACTTTATTGTCACTTTGAATGTGCACTAATCTGCATATAATAAAATGAAATTTCATTGCACATAGCTTTTAAAGGATCGCCAATATACATTACATCACCATGACAGAATACATGAATACAAAATGATGGGTATACCCACATACATTATATGACACAGAGAAACAACAGAGTCTAGTTCAGATGAACCCCCCAACTCCCATAATCTGCGCCCCCTCCTCTTCAAAGACCGGAGGGCTCCTCCCTTTCTGCCCCTTTCTCCGCTTCTCTCTCTGCAAGGACTGAACTCAGCTCCTCCAGCAGGTAAAGTCAAGGGAGACTCTGCCTGGAGTGACCGATGACGCGGCAAAAAGGGAGAATTCTCATTGGTCCGTCTGCTTTTCGGTGCCTTCCCAATGCCGGAAGTTGTAGGAAAACTTCTCTCTCTCTCCCCCCATCCCAATCCAGACCCACCGATTCCGCCTCTGGGGTTGGAGGCATTGGCCTCTTTCTCCCTCTCTCTTTGGGGGCACTTGTGGGGCAGCAGCATACACAGTGGAATGTGTGTGTGTGTGTGTGTGTGTGTGTGTAAAAGAGAGTTTCAGACCAGCCCTCTTGCTTCCCCCCTCCCTGGAAGAAAAACCATCATCCCCAGGAAGGAGGAGGGGATCTGGGGCAGCCTTCCATCTGCCCTGATTGGGAGTAGGGGGAGGGGGAATTGGATTCCACTCAAAGGGTATTGGAGGGCACACACAGGTATTGTCAGACCCGTGTATCTGTCATTTCTTCAGTGGAAGAAGAAAAGGGGGGCAGGGAGGGCTGATAAAGAAATCCTTTCTTGATGTAACCTGAATATATTTAACCTTATATTGAATTTGTATAACCCACACATGATACAATGGAGGGAGAAATGCCAGATGGCCAGAACGTATCACCTCCGAGAGGCACAGCCAGGAGATGAGAAGACCATAAAAATTCCACAGCGAGATGTATCCAGGGAGTCTCTGGAAAAAGTTCCTTCTAAAAAGGGGTGGGGTGGGGGGAAATTAGGTATGTCCTGCGAAACTGTGAGAAAGATCTTTCCTATAGAAGGGGTGGGAGGGGAATTAACATACTGGCTTTTGTTTCTCTAAATAGACATCGAGATAAGTGGAAGGGTTCTAAACTCCCTTATCTATTCCTGTATGCCTGAGGGACCTCAGACGCTGCTTTGAACTCCTACATGAATTGTCTCATATCAATAAAGGATTCCTTATGATACATTTGGTTTTTAGAAGTTCATTCTTGCTAACCAAATGGGAAAAACGTTCTGTACCCTGACAGGTATTTCTGCTATTTGCGGTCAGCTGGGAAGGAAGGAAGGAAGGAGGGAGGAAGGAAAGAAAGAAGAAGGGTACGGGAATTAAGGTAGGAAAGAAGAAGGAAGGGAAAGAAGAAAGGAAGGAAGGAAAGAGGGAAAGGAACGAAGGAAAGGAAGGAGGAAGGAAAGAAGGAAGGAAGGAAAGAGGGGAAGGAAGAAAGGAAAGGAACAAAGGAAAGGAAGGAGGAAGGAAAGAGGGAAAGGAAGGAAGGAAGGAAAGGAACGAAGGAAAGAAAGGAGGAAGGAAAGAAGGAAGGAAAGAGGGGAAGGAAGGAAGGAAAGAAGGAAGGAAAGAGGGAAAGGAAGGAAGGAAGGGAAGGAAGGGAAGGAAGGAGGAAGGAAAGAAGGAAGGAAAGAGGGAAAGAAAGGAAGGAGGGAAAGGAACGAAGGAAAGGAACGAAGGAAAGGAAGGAGGAAGGAAGGAAAGAGGGAAAGGAAGGCAGAAAGGGAACAAAGGAAAGGAAGGAGGAAGGAAAGAAGGAAGAAAGGAAAGAGGGAAAGGAAGGAAGGAAAGGAACAAAGGAAAGGAAGAAGGAAGGAAAGAAGGAAGGAAAGAGGGAAAGGAACAAAGGAAAGGAACGAAGGAAAGAAAGAAGGAAGGAAAGAGGGGAAGGAAGGAAGGAAAGGAACAAAGGAAAGGAAGAAGGAAGGAAAGAAGGAAGGAAAGAGGGAAAGGAAGGAAGGAAGGAAGGAAAGGAAGGAGGAAGGAAAGAAGAAAGGAAAGAAGAAAGGAAAGGAAAGGAAAGAAGAAAAGGAAGGGATTCCTGCTTCCTCCCCTCTGGTTTTTTCCCCCCCATTGAGATGCACAATGGGATCTTGAATGGAACCCAACCTGCCATTTGCGGTGGGTCAGAAAACGCCAAGGCGCAGGGGGTCAAACCTGCCCTCCGGCAGCCCCTGTACCAGGAAGGGAGCCAAAGGCAGCTTTCAAGAGGGGGGAAGGCGTGGAAGACAGTGACCCCCCCCAACACACACCCCTGATTGGGGGAGGGGCACTCCTACCCAGGAAATGGGCGCTCCCACTCCAGGTAGGACCTGGTGAGGGCGGGGCAAAAAAAAAAAAGAAGTCCCCCCTCTCCTCTGGAGCTGCCGTGGAAACACCCCCCCCTCCCCGATCTGCGCCCCCTCCTCTCCAAAGACTGGCAGGATTCCCACCCACTCCCACTTTCACCAGCTTCTCTCTCTCTCTCTCTCTCTCTTACTCTCCCCTCCACCAGGGGAAGGGGAAAAAAGGACTCTTCCCGGAGACCGATGACGCGGCGGGAGGGAGAATTCTCATTGGCTCTCCCGCTTGGCTGGGCCCCTCCCCGTGCCAAAGTTCTAGGGAAACTCCTCCCCCTTCCCTCCCCAGTCCAGACCCACCTATTCCGCCGCTGGGGCAGCTGCAGCCTCCACATGCTCTGCTGGGATCTCCTTGATCCTGCTGGTCCGGATCCCTGGAAGCGAAACGGGGGGAAGGAGATCCCCGGTAAGGAGGGGGACCCTGTGGGGAGGGGGGCCATCAGCGCTCTTGTGGGAAGGGGGGGAGGGGGGCTCTGCGGTCCCAGGAGTGGGAAGTTAAGTGGGGAGGCTCCCTAAAGATGCCCCCCCGTCCGTGGAGGAAGCGGGGGGGGGACTGGAGGCCTGAACCCCTCCAGCCCCAACAAAGGGAAAGGAATTCCAAAGGGGAAGAAGACATTTCAAAGTGAAGGAAAAAGAGCAGCGCCCGCCCACTTCTCTTTTCCGGCCCCCGCCTCCCCCCCCCCAACAGCGCGCTTCCCCCTTAAAAGATCTCCGGTTTGACGCGCCCGCCCGGCCCTTTCCCCTGCCCGGGCTCCCTCGCCAGGGGTTGTGCGCATGCGTGAGCGGGGGAGGGTGGAGGAATGTTTTTCAGCCGGTTGGACCAAGTCCAGAAAAAAGTTGAGCAACCGGTTCTCCCGAACTGGTTCGAACTGGCTGGATCCCAGTACTGCTCCTCCTCCTCCTCCTCCCCCAACATCCTGAGCCCTTCTTGCAAAAAAAAAAAAAAAAAAAACCGAAAAAACATCCGCCTCCTTCCATCTCTTGCAAAGGGGGGTTCCTCTCTCTCTTGCTCTCTGCGTGGCCACCAGAGGGCGCCCTCTGCATAAAAGAAAAGGCGGAACTGGGCTGCCTTGAGAAGTTTCAGGAAGAAAGGGGGTGGTGGGGGTGGTGTGGGGATTGTTTCAAACTTTTTGGGACCTGGGGGATTGTTCATGTTATGTACTGAGCATGGGTTGAAATAAATGGAGACAGCCTCTGAACGGTGAACTTCAGCTCTTTATTTACATTGTGACTTCTGAATAAAACAACAGTGAACTCTGCGTTATATAGGCAACCCTTGTAAGATTTATCCAATAACGAGCTAGGAATGCTAGCCCTTGCAACCAATAACTCTCTGTTAAGGGCCAATCGGATTCCTCAGAATTAGCCAATCCGGTCTGGCTGCCTAACAGCCAATCAGAAGTGCAGGGCCAGAACCCTGCACTTTACCTCAAGCTCATATTTTATTAACTATAGTACATACAAAACACCCCTTCCCCCTGGCTTCTTAATTCCGGTGTAGTTATATAGTCCCTTAGATAGGACGGTTGTCTTTTAAGTCTTTTGGATTTTCGTTGGATTGGTTGATTGCAATCCTGTTGAGGTGGATCGTTGTTTGGCAATGTTTCTGCCTCTTGCTCAGAGTTTACTTCTTCATCATTTTCCCACATCCTCCGCAATTCCCTGCGGTGCAAATGTTTCTCCTTCCTGCTCCATTTCCTGAGTATCACTTAGTTCGTCGTTCCCTTCGAGGGGGTTCCCTGGAACTTCATCTTCTTCCGTACCTCCCCCCCCCTCGGTTTGGTCATGGGAGAGTTGTTGACTGGCCGTTGCAAGTCGTGACCGCAATTGGTCGATATGCCGTTTCCACAATTTATTGTCAAGGCATTGCACCACGTAGGATTTGGGGCCGGTCACACGTACTACTGTCGCCTCTATCCATAATGGATCGCCCGATAAGTTTCATGCGTAAACGAGGTCTCCTACCTGGAAGGTGCGACAGCGGCCGCTGGATCCTATTGGTTTTTCCGGTTCGTAAGCAGGGTGCAACCGGTCGAGGTGGGAGCAGAGTCTTCGTCCCATCAGTAGTTCGGCGGGAGTTCTGCCAGTGATGCTATGTGGAGTGATGTGTTACAAGAAGAGGATTTGATTGACCTTGTCGTCAATATTGTCATAGTCTACCTTTTGCAAGGTCTTTTTTACAAATTGGACCATGCGTTCTGCTCGGCCATTGGTCGCAGGGTGCGCAGGCGAGGTGAGCGCATGGCGGATGCCGCGGTCAGCAAGGTACTGCTCGAACATGAATGCAGTAAACTATGGCCCGTTATCAGACACCAGGACGTCTGGCAATCTGTGGGTTGCAAAGAGTCTGTTTAGAATCCTGATCACCGCCTCGGAGGTCGTAGTCGTCATACGATGAATTTCCAGCCAATTGGAGTAGGCGTCGACTGTAAGTAGGAAGGTATGGCCCTTGGTTGGCCCCGCGAAATCCAGGTGGATTCTGGACCAGGGTCCACGTGGCGTCTCCCATTCAGTAGGCATGGCTTTTGGTGGGGCGTTGCTGACTTGTTGGCAATTGGGACATGCTTTAACCCACTGTTCGATTTGCCGGTCCATGCCCGGCCACCATGCGTAGCTTCGTGCAAGCACCTTCATTCGCACGATGCCGGGGTGGCCCTCGTGCAGAATTCGCAGCAGCGTCTTCCGGAGTCGTTCTGGTACAACGACTCTATCACCCCAGATGATACAGCCCCTTTGGGAGAGAAGTTCAGTCTGTTGAGATTTGAATGGTGCGAAGTCATCTGGTACTTGGTCCAATGGCCATCCACGTTCTACCCAGCCTAGGACTCGAGCTTGGGTGTGGTCTCGTTTGGTCTCTCTCGCGATGTCTCGGGCGGTCATGGGCGGCGAGTTGAGTGCTTCGATTTGCAACGTGGTTGCCGTTGGTGCCAGATCGTCGAGAGTCTCTGGAAGCGGTGCTCGGCTCAATGCATCGGTGTGGGGAATGGCTTTCCCCAGGCGATATTGCAGCCGATAATTATAAGCAGCTAGGAATTCTGACCATCGGGTCATTCTAGGGGATAATATGTAGGGGGTTGGCTTGTCCCTGGCTATTATCCCTAGCAACAGTTTGTGGTCAGTTACAATAGTAAAGATCCTCCCATACACGTATTCATGAAATTTTTTTACAGCTGAGACGATTGCGAGGGTTTCTTTATCAATTTGTCCATAGTTTCGCTCTGCTTTTGAAAGAGTCTTCAAAAAGTATGCAACAGGGGCTTCGTTCCCATTAGGCAGTACGTGGCTCAAAATGGCGCCCACGCCGAAAGGTGATGCATCGCAGGTTATAACTAACGGCAAAGTCTCGTTATACTGCATGAGTACAGAGTCAGATGTGAGCAGTTTTTTTACATTCCAGAACCCTTGTTCTTCCCAGTAACCCCATACCCACAATGCTTTTTTATCTAATAACCGGTGTAACGGTTCAGCAACGGTTGCTTTATGCGGTAAAAACACATTATAGAAATTGATGAGGCCTAAGAATGCCTGGAGATCGGCTTTGTTTCGTGGCCTGGGAGCGTTTTTGATCGCCTTTAATTTACTCTCGGTAGGATGAATGCCCTGGCTATCAATCCGGTACTCTAGAAACTCAACCTTGTCAGTATACAATTTACTTTTTTTTTTTTTCACCCTAAGTCCGGCCTCTTGGAATTTTTTTAGAACGTATTTCAAACGGTCCTATAAGATTTTTTTTGTAGGGGCTGCAATCAATACGTCATCAAAATAAGGGACCTTGCCCTTGATTCCTTGTAATAACCTTTCCATAAGGCTCTGGAAGATCCCCGGGGCTACACTAACTCCGAATTGCAGCCGGGTACATTTAAAGGCACCCCGGTGCGTTACAATAGTTTGGGCCTGAGCTGTTTTTTCATCCACTGGTAATTGTTGATAAGCTTGAGCTAAATCCAATTTAGCAAAAACCTTCCCATCCCCCAGGGAATGGAGGAGGTGCTGCACCACCGGAACTGGATACGCGTTCTGCTGTAGGGCGTGGTTCAAAGTGGCCCGGTAGTCCCCACAAATTCGGATTGACCTGTCTGGCTTAATGGGTGTTACAATAGGGGTTTCCCATGGAGAGTGATCGATGGGCTTCAACACCCCTTGAGCAATTAGCTTGTCGAGTTGTTCGTCGATTTTTGATTTTAGGGCGAACAGAACTCGACGGGGCTTCAAGCAAATGGGAGCTACTTTTGGATCTAGACTGAATGAGATCGGGGTCCCCTTATACTTGCCTAAGCTGTCCGCGAAGACGTCACTGAACTCAGAAATAAGGTCTTCCTCCCACTCACAACCACCAACTCGGTTCACGCCGGCCACTTCAATGCCGAGTGGCGCGAACCATTGGAGGCCTAGTAGGCTAGGCCTATCTCTATCGATGACCGTTAGAGGTAAGTACGCTGTGTGCTTCTTGAAGGAGACTCGGACTCGGCAGGACCCGACGACGGGGATTCGATTCCCCTGGTAGTCCTTGAGGATGAGGCGTTGGAATTGGAGATCTTGGCATTGAATTGTGGGGATGAGTTGCTTGAGTGTCTTCCAAGACACCATTGAGAGGGACGATCCCGAGTCAACTTCCATGTGGCACGGCTGGTTTCCGATGGCTACTGTGACTCGGATTTTCTTAGTGTCCAAGGTTGAGGCGTGACCGATAGTGATAGTATGGTGAGCCTCCTCTCTGCAAAGCTGGATTTCTGTAGGAGTGGTTTGCTGGCGTTCGCCTTACAGGATGGCTTCTTGGCGATAGTTTGCCCCTTTTGAGGCCTGGCTGGGTCCTGGCAAGCTGCGGCAGACCCGCCCGATGTGGCCTCGTTTCCCGCACTCGTAGCAAAGTGCGTCGCGGAATTTGCATTCGGATCTGGCATGGTTGGCTCCACAGCCAGCGCAAGGGTGTAGGGTCTTCGGACGATGGTCCCGGTTGGACCGCAACCGGTGGACCCCTTCTTCGTCGCTGTCTGACGACGAAGAGAGGTCCTCATGGTGGATCATTGAACGCTGCCCTTCTGCGTTGGGTGGAATTTCACTGGCCGGCGGTGGTACCGTAGCGCGGTTTCGGCGGAGTTGTGCAGCCAACTTCCTGGTTGCCTCTGCTGCAGCCGCATCGGCGATGGCATCAGCAAGGCTGATGTCGCCTTTCGCCATCAACTTGCTTTGCAAGCCTAGTCCATCTAGTCCCAGAACTATTCGATCTCTCAGTGCCTCTTCTAAATCGGTGGACCCGCAAAGGCCCCCTAAATTTCAGAGGTCCGCCACGAAATCGGCCATGCTTTCCCCTTTTCGTTGGTTCCTCTGATAAAACTCGTGGCGTCTCACGAGTGTCGGCACGGTTGGCGCGTAATGGCCTCTCAGGATGGGTTCGAGGTCATCCCAGCTCATGGCCTTCACTTCTCGAGGTTTGGCCAGTGCTTTAGCCATCTTAAATACGGCTGGGCCACAATGCGTTAAGAACAACACCCTTTTCTTTGCTGGCATGGCGTCCTTCAAGTTGTTCGTCTCAAGAAACATTTGGAAGCGA
This sequence comes from Hydrophis major, assembly GCA_033807585.1. Lineage (NCBI taxonomy): Eukaryota > Metazoa > Chordata > Lepidosauria > Squamata > Elapidae > Hydrophis > Hydrophis major. The sequence goes on from CM066329.1 coordinate 18,919,399, forward strand.
TCCATGTAGGATTCCCAATCCTCTTGGTTTGGATCGAACGGAGTGGGTGGTACAATGCCGCCGGACATGGTTCCGTTGTTGGCGTCATCTGTCACATGCTCGGTGTTGCTTCCTGGCTTCTTCGGTTCAGACGTCTCTAGATCCCATCCTCGTCGCCAGTGTTATGCACTGAGCATGTGTTGAAATAAATGGAGACAGCGTCTGAACGGTGAACTTCAGCTCTTTATATACATAGTGACTTCTGAATAAAACAACAGTGAACTCTGCCTTATATAGGCAACCCTTGTAAGATTTATCCAATAACGAGCTAGGAACCCTAGCCCTTGCAACCAATAAGAACTCTCTGTTAAGGGCCAATCGGATTCCTCAGAACTAGCCAATCCGGTCTGGCCGCCTAACAGCCAATCAGAAGTGCAGGGCCAGAACCCTGCACTTTACCTCAAGCTCATATTTTATTAACTATAGTACATACACAACAGTTCAGAGGGGGGAATAAAGTTGGGCTCTCTTGGACTTTGCCCCTGGGCTCCTTCACTGCAACATGCAGGAGATGAGTGCTGCCTGGTGGGGTGGGGGGGTGAGGAAGCCTCCTGCTAGGACTTGCAAGCTGTTGGAACTCCAGTCTTTGGATGTGTGAGAATTGAAACAATGTAACGCTATTTCTGCTTCTGTTAATCCGCTTACGCTCAGAATTGGTTACAAAAGCCTGCATCTTGTAACCTTTCGGGAGATAGGAATCAGGACAAAACGAACATTGTTGCATGCATGTGTGTTTCAAAAGCAGTGTCTAGACCTATAGAGGAACCATCAGCAAACAGCTGGAGGTCTAGGAAATACCAATAAATAAAACAATCAAAAAGCTACTTGATGGACCGGGGGAATGTTAATGGGCAATAAAGTATCCCCGGAAGGTATGAATTCCAATGACAAACCGCGAATCAAGCCCTCATACAATGAGGCATTTAGGGTATAAATATACTGTGTAAAATATGCTCTGGGTTCCATCCTGCTGCCTTGGATGTGAACCCGCTTCTGCAGAACCGAAATAAACTCAGAGAGAGAAAACTCAGCTCCGTGTCGTGTCAGTCTCTCGTGCGAACGCAATCTGACAGTTGAGCGCAATCTGACAGCTGGCGAGCCAGCCAGGAGATTCCACAGTGATCCTCGGTGTTTTGGGGACTGGTGAGTAGTGGCCACTCCGTCTCGTTTGGAGACATCCCCACTCCCCATTGATCGAGAGATCCCAGGAATCTCCGATCCAAAACGAAGCCTCAGAGAGAACGAGAGAGAGCGAACGGACTGAGTGAAGGTACCTTGCGAGTGATCTGGGATCACGGGAAAGCCTGAGTCGGGGACGCCCGCACATCCGCATACCTGGACTGACGACAGGTCCCCGGAGTGATCAGGTAAATTTGTTCCTTTTCCAAGAGAATAGGGTTTTTGATAGAAAGGTGTCTTTAAATTTTCTCTGGGAGAAAGTCCAGCGCCTGCTGGAGGACGGGTCTGGTGACGAGAATGGGGAAAGGACAAAGTAAGAGGTTATTGGAAGCCTCAAGGGGAGAGAAGATAGAGGAGGAAGAAGGCAGAAAACCTATTCCGGTAGATTCGCCCTTGGGACAACTACTAAACCAGTGGTTCTCCCCGAATCTAAAGCATTTTACCCGGAATCTGGAGAAAAAGCACATGATTTATTTGTGCAAATACAGGTGGCCAAAATATCCCCTTTCCGATCCAAAATTCCCTTATCATTGGGCACCGGAGGGAGAAACCAGTACATACTGGATGAACCAATTAAAAATTTACCAATTGGCTCACAAATTAACCGCAGAGATACCGTACCTGGAAGTATGGTATCACGTTGAATTTGAAGGACCCAGCCTGCCACCAGCTGATCAATTTGTGTCCAAAATTAAAAATCCGGAGTCTGACGATGAGTTCTATCGTCCTCCACCAACAGTTCCTCCGCATAATCAGCAGGATTTATTAGCAGCAGCGGCAGCGGCTCCATTGCCTCCCTCCCCGCCGCCTACACTCCATGCACGCTTGCAGAGAGAGTTAAGGGGTTTAGAACAAAGCGTTCAGAACTTTCCCTTTCAGCCGGCTCAGCCGGCACACGCTTATCCTTTGCGCGAAGTGCCAAACGGTCTGAATGCACAGGGTCAGCCCGTGGCTATGTATGCCGTTCAACCTATGAGACCTGGGGAACTGAGAGAGTTAAAGCAATCACTTCCCCGGCTTCATGAGGATCCACAAAAAGTAAGCCTAGAATTAGAACTGTTTCTGGGACCAAATGATTATACTTATGAAGAGCTGATGTACGTTTTGGGGCATCTATTCAGCAGGGAGGAAAGAGATTTGATTAGGCAGGGAGCAATAGAACATTGGCGAGTGTTACAATTGGGAAATGACCAAGCAGTTGCTGGGGATGTTAAGTTCCCTTTGGCACCTCCTAATTGGAATATCCAAAATGCAGAACATAGACAAAATATGAAAGATCTGAAGACCATGATAATTGAGGGAATTAAAAGTGCAGTCCCTCAGGGTCGGAACTTAACAAGAGCTTTCGAGATAACCCAGGGAAAAGATGAATCCCCAGGGGATTATTGTGCCAGGCTAAGACAAAACTTAGAAAAATATTCAGGGGTAAAATCAGACACTCCTGCATTTGAATTCATGTTAAAGATGCAGTTTGTGGCAGGAGCCTGGCCGGATATTCAAAAGAAGATCCAGAAGATAGATAACTGGGGGGCGCAGGGAATTACTGAATTGATCCGAAATGCCCAACAGACCTTTGTAAACAGGGATGAGATCAAGACCAGGCAGAAGTCTCAAATGATGCTGGCAGCGGTACAGAGCGCTGCTAAAAATGAAGTGAGGAAAACGGGAGAAAGTGATCAGCCAAGGAAAGAGACGTCTGGAGGAAGGGGGAGAGGATTCCCTCCCAGAGGGAGACCTTTTAGAGGGAGAGGGATGAGCACTAATAGAGTAGGTATAGATCGTAACTGTTTCAGGTGTGGCAAGCATGGTCACTTTGCGCGCGAGTGCCAGAACAGCCACCCTGAGAGAAGTTACGCTCTATATGAAGACTAGGGAATTTCCGGCTCCTTTAAAGGGACCTACGGGGAGCCACTGGTAAATATAAAAGTAGGTCCAGACCATCAGGAACTAACTTTCCTGATAGACACAGGGGCAAGTCGTACCTCAGTATGCGAGCCCATAAATAAAAGGATGAAGGGAAAGGAAACAATTTTGGTAGCTGGAGTGAATGGAAAGCAGAATAGAGTGAGAGTTTTGGAAGAGGTAGAGATGAGTATGGATGGAATAGAAGTTTGTAGCAAGGTGCTGTATATACCAGAGTCAGGGGTGAATTTGTTGGGAAGGGATCTCATGCCAGCATTTGGATTCCAGTTGAGGGATAATAGTGGAATAAGGATGTGTGTTCTGAAGGAAGAGGATGTAGAACGGATTCATGATGGTGTTTGGGCAGATGGACAAAGTGTGGGGAGGATGGAAATAAAACCCATCGAGATCAAGGTACAGCCAGGGATCGTTAAAAGTTGGACACCTCAATACCCAATGAGTAAGAAGGGTAGAGAGGGATTGAAGCCTGTAATTGATCAGTTGTTACAGCAAGGGTTATTGGAACCAACCATGTCCCCTTTTAACTCTCCTATCTTGGCTGTACAGAAGAAGGATGGAAAGCACAGGCTAGTAATGGATCTGAGGGGGATCAATCGACTTGTAATACCACGTTTCCCGGTGGTACCTGATCCCTATACCATTTTGGGTCAGATACCCCCCAAGGACGGGTGGTTTACAGTTATTGATCTAAAGGATGCTTTTTGGGCATGTCCACTTGAAGAGGGGAGCAGAGATTTGTTTGCCTTTGAGTGGAGTGATCCTGAAAGTGGGAGGAAACAACAATTGAGATGGACAGTATTGCCCCAAGGGTATACAGAAAGTCCTTTGTTGTTTGGCCAGCTTTGGAGGAAAAGTTGCAAGCTTTTCCAAAGGAGCCAGGGGTAAGTTTGATTCAGTATGTAGATGACTTGCTGTTGTCTGGAGAGAAGGAAGTGAGAGTTAGGGAAAGTTCAGTAGCTTTATTGAACTGGCTGAAGGAGCAAGGATTGAAGGTATCAAGGGAAAAGATTCAATTTGTAGAGAGAAAAGTGAAGTATTTAGGACATTACATCATGCAAGGAGTCAGGAGTTTGGATCCTGAAAGGGTGAAGGGGTTAATGAGTTTAGCTCCACCCAGGAATAGGACGGAGGTTAGAAAAGCCTTGGGGTTAGTTGGATACTGCAGAGCTTGGATAGATCAATATGCAGTGTTAGCCCAGTTCCTGAACCAGAAGTTGCAAGGAGAAAGGGAGACTATTGAATGGACAGAGGAAGATGAGGCAAGGTGGGAGGAAATCAAGAAGGCATTAGCCACAGCACCAGTGTTGGCTCTGCCTAACTTGAAACTCTCATTCCATCTATATGTTTCTGCAAAATCAGGAGTTGCAGTAGGAGTGCTTGCTCAGAAGAGGGGGGGGCGGTTTCAGCCCATTGCCTTTCTGAGTAAGACATTAGAACCTGTGGTGAGAGGTTGGCCCATCTGTGTGCAGGCAGTAGCTGCCACAGCTGTTTTGGTGATAGAAAGCAGGAAATTGACTTTTGGGGGAGCTATAGTGGTACATTCCCCACATCAAGTAACCTCAGTGTTGAGTCAGTTGGCTTCCACTTGGATGACTGAGGGAAGGATTTTAAAATATGAAACTATTTTGAGAACAAGTCCAGATATTATTATCGGGACTGATAAAAATTTGAACCCAGCAGAGTTTTTGGAAGGGATCAGAAAAGAATGGGAAGCTGAAGACCATGATTGTTTGTTGGAGGTTGAAATTATGACAAAAGTGAGAAAAGATTTAGAAGAGGTTCCGCTGGAAAAAGGGGAGAAGTGGTTTGTGGATGGCTCAAGCAGAGTTGAGAATGGCATGAAGAAAGCAGGATATGCAATAGTAACTCAAACTGGGGAAGTGATTGAGAAAGGATCATTACAAAAAGAATGGTCAGCTCAAAAGTGTGAGCTATACGCTCTCAAAAGGGCTCTGGAATTGGCTGAGGGAATTGATGTGACTATATGGACTGATTCTAAGTACGCTTGGGGGGTGGTTCACACTTTTGGGAAGATCTGGCAAGAAAGAGGGTTTATAAAATCAGATGGGAAACAGATAGAGCAACTCCAGCTAGTAGAAGAAGTGTTGGAGGCTTTACAATTACCACAGCAGGTAGCCATTGTTCATGTGAACGCACACCAAAAGGGGAATAGCCTGGAAGTTGTTGGGAATAGATGGGCAGATAGGTGGGCAAAAGAGGCAGCTGGGGAGGTACAAATGGTATCAGTACCCATGTACTCTACAAATGGTATCTCTACAAATGGTATCAGTACCCATGTTGCCTGAAGAGCCCGAAGACAACTGGGAACCAGATGGAACTGTAATAGAAAGATTAGAGAAGGAGGGGTGCAGAAAAACAGAGAAAGGATGGGTGACTGGGGATGGAGAAAAGGTTTTGTCAGAAACGCAAATGAGAAATGTAATGCAGTATTTACATGAGGGGAGCCATTGGGGGACTGAAGCATTGGTACAAGCTGTCAAACCAGTGTATTGGAGTCTAAACATGTGGACCATTGCCCATTCCATTTGCTGGAAGTGTTTGATATGTCTGAAAGTTAATAAAAGTGCATCCAGAAAAACAGAGAAGGGGGGGCGGCCCTTAGCAGCTTGGCCGTTCCAGAAGATACAAATTGATTACACTGAGCTGCCACCCAGTGGTGGATGGAAATATCTGTTAGTAATTAAAGATCACTTGACAGGGTGGATGGAAGCTTTTCCCACTAAACAAGCCACCGCTTCCATGGTAACAAAAATTCTGCTAGAACAAATAATACCTAGATATGGCATGTTTGAAGTGATAGACTCTGATAGAGGCACTCACTTTACACAGAAAATTCTTCAAGAAGTAATGAGGGCTATAGGGGTGAGATGGGACTTACACACCCCTTGGCATCCTCAGTCTTCAGGGAAGGCTGAAAGGGGCAACTCAGAAATTAAGAAACACTTAACAAAATTGCAGTTGGAAAATGGATTACCTTGGACTAAGAACTTACCCCTAGCTCTGTTGAGAGTTAGGACTTGTCCAAGAAAGGACGTGGGGGTTTCACCTTTTGAAATGTTAATGGGTCGCCCCTACTTGACAACTTTTGGGGGACCTATACCTGAATTCAGGGATATGTTTGTAAGGAAGTATTTGCAGACGCTGTCCAGGTCTTTATTATCTCTTCGTAAACAGGGACTTTTAGCACAACGACCACCACTAGTAGGAAGTCAACATCCCTATGAAGTTGGTGATTGGGTGCTTGTGAAAACTTGGAGGACTGAGAAACTGCAACCTAGCTGGGAAGGACCATACCAAGTACTTCTGACGACTGAGTCTGCTGTCCGGACAAAGGAAAGTGGATGGACTCATCATAGTCGTGTGAAAGCAACTCCAGAACCTGAGAAGCCTTGGAGAAGCCACCCAGTGGAAGGACAACCTTTGAAACTGACTCTTAAAAGATAAAATCATGCGTCTGTTCCTGTGTACTTCAACTGTACTTGTAAGTATTTTCATCTTACAACAGGTTAAAGAAGCAGGAACCGAACAATCTCGACATGTGCAGAGAGCAGGAGACCTTGGGGAAGAGCTCTGGACAGACAATTGCTACATCAAGAATATAAGAATAACGGCGAAAGATCTAAACATCACTAACTGTTGGTTATGTATGCATTTGCCTGGGAGAGCTGAAAGAGGGGTCATTTTACATGGAGTGCCTTTGACAAGACAAATGATGGCGTTTGGGGAAGGAAATAAAAGAGAGTTTGGGAGAAACATGACCGGGAGGGTATTCCTCCAATTGCGAGAGACAGCTCATGTTTGTTTTAAAAGGAATGTTACTGGGGGAGTCTTCCTGGGAGATTGGGAAAGGTGTAATAAAACATTTATAATGCCTGCAACATGTTTCAATACCAGCAAACCAAATTCAGGTGACTGTACAAATGATCTTTTACCATTCCCTACATATTATTGTCAAATGTGTATGTATTTTGAGGGGATAATCAATTGGACAAGGCTTTCTAATGCTACTTGGGCAATGGATGACAGCAGGTGGATGTTATGTGGAAAATATGCCTATAGAGAAGTACCAAAATTGTGGTCAGGGACTTGTACCATGGGGTTTGTGCTACCAGTAATATATAAATTAGATAAACTACCCAACACCCGGATCAGAAATAAAAGAGAGCTAGATTCCGGAGTAAGTGAAGGAGCCTGGTGGGAAGGTATGGGAAGAGCTCTAATCGCGCCTATAGGCATTGGGTTAAATTACCAAGACATCAAACGATTGAATAATTTTACCATCACAATGTTTAATGACACCATAAAAAGCATAAAAATGATTAACGAAGAATTGTCTGAAATTAGACAAATTGCATTACAGAATCGCTATGTTTTAGACATAGTGCTTGCCGCAAAAGGAGGTGTCTATGCCTTAATACATTCTCATTGCTGTACATATATTCACAATTATGAGCCAAATATAACCAAAACTGTACATGAAATGGAAACCAGGATAGATGAATACCAGAAACAGTGGGATAGCGGTTCAGGATCATTGTGGGATATGTTATGGTCTTGGCTTCCTGATGGATCTTGGTGGAAATCGATAGTGACCACTCTAACAATCATAGCAGTAATTTTGATTAGTCTATGCTGTTGTATCCAATGTATTCCCAACGTAATCAATATATGTATACAATCTTTTAGGAAAATTAGGTTCACAAACAAAAAGAAAGAACTCATTTTATACAATCAATCAGAGGAAATGTTAATACAAGTTAGTAAAGATCTTTGTGCTTTTGAAACAGAATGTAACCAGAAGAGGAGGGATTGTGAGAATTGAAACAATGTAATGCTATTTCTGCTTCTGTTAATCCGCTTACGCTCAGAATTGGTTACAAAAGCCTGCATCTTGTAACCTTTCGGGAGATAGGAATCAGGACAAAACGAACATTGTTGCATGCATGTATGTTTCAAAAGCAGTGTCTAGACCTATAGAGGAACCATCAGCAAACAGCTGGAGGTCTAGGAAATACCAATAAATAAAACAATCAAAAAGCCACTTGATGGACCGGGGGAATGTTAATGGGCAATAAAGTATCCCCGGAAGGTATGAATTCCAATGACAAACCGCGAATCAAGCCCTCATACAATGAGGCATTTAGGGTATAAATATACTGTGTAAAATATGCTCTGGGTTCCATCCTGCTGCCTTGGATGTGAACCCGCTTCTGCAGAACCGAAATAAACTCAGAGAGAGAAAACTCAGCTCCGTGTCGTGTCAGTCTCTCGTGCGAACGCAATCTGACAGTTGAGCGCAATCTGACAGATGGATTCTTAGCAAGGAGCGGGAGAGGACCAAGGGTCCCATGTTCCCCTGCCGTCCCAGGATGTGCCAGTTGGGGGGGTGGATGGGAGGGAGGGGGACAGATTCAAACAAGCTCTCTTGCTTCCCCCACCCCTCCCTGGAAGAAACATAGCCTCATTCCCAGGAAGGAGGATGGGATTGGGGGAGGGGCGGGAAGCCCTCCATCTCTTCCCTCCCCACGACCTGAAAAAGCCCCTGAATGGCGGCAGTCTGGGTGGTGGAGGGGAAGGCCTGCATTGCAAAATACAATCACGGTCTCCTCCCTGCCACCCAAAGTAATGGATTTCACTCTTAGGGGAGGGGCCCACACAGGTATATATGCTCTTTGCGGTGGGCTTGTGGGGGGGGGTTTAAAACCTGCCCTCCAGCAGCCCCCTGGCCTGGAAGGGCTCAAAAGGCAGAAGCTTAAGGGAGAGGATGGGGGCTGGCAGAACAGTGACCCCTCCCACACACCTGGTTGGGGCAGGGGCACTCCCAGAGAAATGGGCCCTCCTACTTCCAGGTAGGATCTGGGAGGGAAAAAAAAAAGGAGTTCCCACTCTCCTCTGGGGCTGCCATGAAGCCCCCCTCTCCCATGTTCTGGGCCCCTCCTCCTCCCTCCAAAAACTGAAGGGCTCTTCCCGCCTCCCCCTTTCTCAGCTCCTCTGTCTGCACCAAACTCCCTCCTGCAGGTAAAAGTCAAGGGAGAGCCTGCCCGGAGACCGATGACGCAGCCAAAGGGAGAATTCTCATTGGTCCTTCTGCCTTTCTGGGCCCTCCCCATTTCCGAAGTTGTAGGAAAACTTCCTCCCCCCCCCCAAAAAAAAAATCCAGATTCCACCTCTGGGGTTGGAAGCATTGGCCTCTTTCTCCCTCTCTCTTTGGGGGCACTTGTAGGGCAGCAGCATCCACAGGAGGGTGTGTGTCTATGGGGGTGAACAAGAGTTTCAGACCATCCCTGGAAGACAAACCATCATCCCAAGTAAGGAGGAGGGGATCTGGGGCAGCCCTCCCCTCCCCATTTCCTTAGAAACAGTTGAATGGCAGTGGGGGGAGGGGGAAGGCTTGCATTGCAAAATAAAAACAGGGCTGGAGGGGAAAGCTCCCCCAACTCCCCCTTCCTATTTCCTTTTTATATATATATAATTTTTTAAAACTTGAACATATCCTCTTCCCTTAAACAATGTGTCCTCTGGGTGCAAAATTGTCTGTGCAATAATGTAAGAAGTAGAGCAATATGAATCCATTTTGTATATATGTGTGTTTCAAAAGCAGCTTCAGTACTTTTCCAGAGGAAATAGCCAAACCACTAACTGTCAGTTGGTAGCCTGGAAAGTACTGATAAGTAATGGGTGTTCCTATACCATATAAGGATAAAGTCTGATAAAGTCTGTAGGCCAAGCCATCGCATGATGGGGCGGGAATTAGGGTATAAGTATGTTGAGCAAACTATGCTCAAGGTTCCATCCTGCTGCCTTGGATGCGAACCCGCTTCTGCAGAACCGAATAAACCAACTCGTGTTTGAAGATCCGTGTCGTGTCTTGTGTTTCGTGTGAATCGAAATCTCACAATAACAAAGTTTACAATATTCATTACATTGATAATTCTCTAATCTTAACAATAATCAGCATTATAACTATTCATTTCTCCCTCTTAACATATCTTCTAATGAAAATATATTCAGTATGATCATCTTAATCATATACAAAGTTGTCATATTGCTTATCTCTCTATCTTAACATATATTCTTTATTTCACTGATCTAGTTCTCACTTCTATTTTTATTCTTCAACCATCCATAAAATAACTCCTATGTCATATAATATTCAATGTGCTCCTTCTCTTTTATAGCAAGATTATTTCTATTCATTTCTGCACATTCTAATACTTTCCTAATCACATTCTCATCTATAAGGATCTCCTTACTTTTCCAATTTTGTGCAAACACAATTCTAGCTGCAGTTAATACATGTATAATTAAATAGGCATTTCTTTTATGGGCAATATCCCCAACAAAAATATTTCTGGTTTTAAGCTGCATTGTCATTTCCAACCACATTTGTATTTTTGTCCAGTATTTTTTTGCCTCCATACATGTCCACCACATAGGATAATATGACCCAGATATCTGGTAGCATTTCCAACATTTTGCTGATTTGTCTTTGAACATCTTTGTGCCAGCCTTGCTGGTGCTAGGTGCCATCTATGAAACATAAGTTTTCTTTGTATGTGGTTGACATTGTCAATGCATAGTTCTTATCCTACAACTTCTGCCATTCATCTATGTTTTTTAATTTTTATTAAATATTAAAAACAGTGGAACACAGTGCGACTTTCTTGGCCATCATTTTGGCCGTACAAACTATAGCATAGAAATAAATATAACAGTTAATTTTCCCTTTTTCCTTGTGTGGTTGATATAATGCTAGTTACATATTTGTTTCTGTTTTCATTTATATACATATTTACAAACTGACTTCTTATCCATCTCCTTTTTCTCTTTATAGTCTTTATATTCACGTCATATTTGTCCATTATATTTTATTTTCTGTAATTTACAAAACTTTTCCTTTCATCTGGTTCTATTGTGTAGCCAAAGCTTTTCGCCCACGGTATCGTCTCTTTCCCTTGTTCATCTTTCAATTTAATAGATAGTTATACAGCTTTTTTTAAACCAATCTTTCTTCTGCCCCAATTAATATCTTCTCTAATTCTGTTGCTTCTTTATAAAAACCATATAATTTAGCATCTTTCTCCTGCCTGGAATGGATTTGCACCTGTGAATACCATCTCCTCTATCGATCCCTTGGTCACTCAATTCTTGTTTAGGTTTGAGCCTCCTGCCTTTTCCTTCAACGTGTCTTGATATCTAATGATGATATTTGTCATGTTAATAACATTTGGGTGAACCAGGGCTTCTTCCATTTGTTGAAAGCCAGGCTGGTATCTTCAAATAATGTCCTCTAATTTTCTCCCATACTAACAAATGACACATTCCTTATGGAACGCCTTTGAAAGTAACCATGTATTCTATATTTCCCCAAAATACAAGCAGAGTTTGGGGGGGGGGGGGTGAGAGCCCTCCATCTCCTCCCCATTTCCCGAGAAAGCCCCTGAATGGGAGTTGGGATGACGGTGGAAGGGGAGGCCTTGCATTGCAAAATACAAGCAGGAATCCTCCCTGCCCCCCAAAATGCTGGATTTACACTCCAGGCAGGTGTGTGTGTGTGTGTGTGTGTGTGTAGATGCACAGGTTTTTCTGCTGTTTGGTGGGTGAGGAAACACCCCCCTCCCCCCCAAAGCTCTGAGGTAAAAGCAGCCCGTTTGCCAGGAAGGGCTCAAAAGGCAGAATATTTGGGGGGAGGAGTGGCCCCAGGTGGTTGGGGGAGGGGCACTCTCACTAAGAAAATGTGTGTGTGTTTGTGCAGGACTCCTGAGTCAGCCTCAGAGACCCCCCTCCCCCAAGTCCTGGGAGGGAAGGGAGGGGCTGGGGATCTCCTTTTGTGCATGCATTGCAGCCTCCATCTCCAGATAGGATCCAGGTTTTGGCGGGGGGGGGGAAGCAGAAGCCCACTCTCTTCCTCCGGGGCTGCCATGAACCCCCTCCTCGATCTGTTGCCCCCCCCCCGCAAAAAAAAAAAAAAAGACTGAAGGGATCCTTCCCCCCTCCCACTTTTGCTTTTCGCTCTACACCAAAGGGTGGGATGGGGAGGGGAGACAAAGGAGACTCCACCCGTAGACCGATGACGCGGCGGGAGGGAGAATTCTCATTGGCTCTCCCGCTTGGCTGGGCCCCTCCCCGTGCCGAAGTTCTCGGGAAACTCCTCCCCCTTCCTTTCCCTCCCCAGTCCAGACCAATGTTGCCAGACGTACGATAATTATCGTATTTGTACGATAATTTGGCCCTCTGTACGATGTACGATCAATAATTCCCAAAAAGGTCAAATGTACAATAATTTTACAGTTTGGCAATTTAAGAAGATAGTTGGCCTACTTTGATCCTTTTTTGTGCCTCGTGACTGTACTTTTCGTGGGTTCATGCAACTTCATGAGTCTAGATCACGTGTGTGTGCGTACGCGCGTGTAGTTTGTGCATACGTGATACACGCTCGCTCACGAGCTACGTACAAGTACGAGTACGAGTCGAGTCAGCTAGTCGTCGCGCGCGTCAGGCCCATTGAGGTAGTTTATTGCTGATCGTAAGTTTTGCGGGATCGTATCTTGTGGCTTCATGCCTTCAGTTCGGACATTTTCCACATGGATATATGCCTACAGTTGGTACTTCCTGTGAGATATAGAGTTTGCTATATGTACGATAATTTTCTCAAAAAAACGATAATTTTGAGTCTCGGGTACGATAATTTTACATTTTGAATCTGGCAACGCTGGTCCAGACCCACCTATTCTGCCGCTGGGGCAGCTGTAGCCTCCACATGCTCTGCTGGGATCTCCTTGATCCTGCTGGTCTGGATCCCTGGAAGTGAAAGGGGGGGGAAGGAGATCCCCGGTAAGGAGGGGGACTCATTGTGGGGAGGGGGGCCATCAGCGCACTTGGGAGGGGGGAGAAGGGGGTTCTGCGGTCCCAGGAGTGGGAAGTTAAGTGGGGGAGGCTCCCTAAAGATGCCCCCCTGTCCATGGAGGAAGCGGGGGGGGGACTGGAGGCCTGAGCCCCTCCAGCCCCAACAAAGGGAAAGGAATTCCAAAGGGGAAGAAGACATTTCAAAGTGAAGGAAAAAGAGCAGCGCCCGCCCACTTCTCTTTTCCGGTCCCCGCCTCCCCCCCCCCGAACAGCGCGCTTCCCCCTTAAAAGATCTCCGGTTTGACGCGCCCGCCCGGCCCTTTCCCCTGCCCGGGCTCCCTCGCCAGGGGTTGTGCGCATGCGTGAGCGGGGGAGGGTGGAGGAATGTTTTTCAGCCGGTTGGACCAAGTCCAGAAAAAAGTTGAGCAACCGGTTCTCCCGAACTGGTTCGAACTGGCTGGATCCCAGTACTGCTCCTCCTCCTCCTCCTTCCCCAACATCCTGAGCCCTTCTTGCAAAAAAAACCCCGAAAAAACATCCGCCTCCTTCCATCTCTTGCAAAGGGGGTTCCTCTCTCTCTCTCTTGCTCTCTGCGTGGCCACCAGAGGGCGCCCTCTGCATAAAAGAAAAGGCGGAACTGGGCTGCCTTGAGAAGTTTCAGGAAGAAACGGAACATGCGCAGGCGCTTCTCCACCAGTTGGGGGGGGGGTGTTTCAAACTTTTTGGGACTGGGGGATTGTTCAGAGGGGGAGGAAAGCTGGGCTCTCAAGGACTTTCAGCTCCTGCTTGGTTGGAGCTGTTTAATCTAAATAATCGAAGTATGGATTATTAAATTTTCTGTGTCAAACTGAAGAAAAAAAGAAATACTTAAAAAAAAATCAAGGGTTACCTCCATAACCACTTTTCCATCCTTTTAAATTCTTTGTTTTGCTCACTGTAGCTAATCCCTTTGTGTATCATTGTGAACTCCAAATCTGGTTGAATATTTTCTTTTCATTTATGGTCTAATGATATATCCCTTCCTTAAATTCTCCATGGGGCTTAAGCTTTCTAGTTTCATTTGTTGAGGTGAATTTCCCACTCAATCCTGTAAAAATGCTTTCCCCCCCCATCATAGTTTAGATTTATATTCCTTTTTCACCATCTTCCTTTTCTTTCATCAGAAGAAGCTGGAGGGGCCTCTGCCCATTCTGCTCTCCCCTTTGCTGTGAGATTGAGCAAATAATTTGAGAAAGGCAGCTGCGTGTATTAAATTAAAGAAATAAAAAAAATAAAATCATTTTCCTGATTGTGGCCTTCCTGCGTGGGTCCCATCTGCCTCCCCTTTAGGCAGGAGATCCCAACAACCGAAGGACACAACCTGGGTTTCCAACAGAGGCTCCTGGTCCTCATCTTCTGACTGCCCGGCTGTTTCTGACAGGATTTGGACCCTTTTGAGGCCTCCCATAATCTCTGCGGAGCCTTCAAGACAACTGTTTTTGAAGGAAGCAAGTTTAAATCCTCCAGATGGATTTTTCTCATTCTCCTCAGATGGTTCCTGAACAGGAAAGGGAGAAAGACGGAGAAAGTGCCGCTTCTGGAGATGTCGGGCAGGGAGCCATTTGTGGGCAGGGAGCCATTGAAAGGGGCCTTTCCCCTACTCCCAAGCCCATCATCCCCACCCTCTCCCTCCCCCTCAGACACGGTCTTCTTTCCTGCCCTTTCTACAATCCTGGCACTTTGCAGCACATCCACCAGAGGGAGCCCTCCGCCAAGGGAAAGGTAGTCCCGGCGCTTCGCCATTGATCCACTGGAGGGCAAACGTCACAGTTGGTTTTTTTTTGGGGGGGGGGGGGAGGCTGAGACGGAAGTGACCTCACAAACGCTTGCCACTCTAGGACGTGGCACTCGCTCTGTTTAACCCCTGGGGCTACGCAGACGGCAGAGAGGCTGCGGAACACTGGCGGTGAGAGATCCAAACGTCCTCGGGGTTGGGGGGCTGGGCGGTTCCCGGACAAAGGGAGGCGGAGGAGGGAGAGACCTGTGCCCTGCTCACCTCCGCCTTTAACCCCGGATTCCATGCTCTCCAGCCGCCCTTTCCACGCAGGGGGAACCGGGCAAGGCGGGAAGGGCAGGAAGGCAGCTGGGATCCAGGGAAGAGCCCAAGTGGGTGGGAGATGAGAATCGGCCTTGCGGAGGCGCAGCAGGAGAGGAGAGAAGCCGGGTGAGGAGGAGGCAGGATTCGCAGCCGGCTCCCGGAGGGACCGATCCTGTCTCCAGAGGGGGAGAGAAGCGGGGTGGCCTCTCCAGCTGCCTCCTTCCTGGCCCTGCTCAGGGGGACTTGGGCCCTGTGCTGGGATGACTCGTTTGGGGCTCAGTGCAGGTTGGGTGAAGGTTGTTCAGGGGCTGAATTCCACTTCCTAATTCTTGGCTGGTTGGTTTTTCTTTCCATCTCAGATACAGAAACTTGAGGCTACTTGAAATCTTTGCAAGCCAAAATTTTGTCTTGGGTGAAAAAAAGAGCGGAATAAGTTGCAGGGATCAGTCCTGTGGCCACAGAAATGGTCCTGTGAAGGAAAAGGAATTTGGAGATCCACAAGAATGCTTGGACCCATTTGGAGTTGCTCTGCAGGAAAGAGAAAGGATGGAGACACACCAGTTTGTAAAGGAGGAAACTAGGAAAGGCCCTCCAGCTGTTCAGCCTGGGAAGGGTGGGGAAATCTGGAGAAGACCTAGGGAGGAGATCCTGGAGGAGGAAACCATCCTCCCTTCAGAAGTTCAGCCCTGGAACTTCATCCAATGCCAGGAGGCTGAGGGTCCCCGAGGACTTTGCAGCCGGCTCCATGACTTGTGCAGGCGATGGCTGAGACCAGAAAAGCACACCAAAGCTCAGATGTTGGACCTGGTGGTTCTGGAGCAGTTCCTGGCTCTTCTGCCCCCAGAGATGGAGGGCTGGGTGCGGGAGTGTGGAGCAGAGACCAGCTCGCAGGCCGTGGCCCTGGTGGAAGGCTTCCTCCTTAGTCAGGCGGAGGAGCAGATGAAGCAGGTCCAGTTGCAGGTGAGACACTTCAGGGAGCTCAAAAGAGAATAGAGAATGTGTTTGAATACTTCACCCCTACTTCCCAAACTTCTCTGACATTCATGACATGGGGCAAAGTCCCACCAATTTTTGTAGGACATTGTTCCATTGTTTTCTCACTCAACCACACTGATGGATATTGGGGGCTTTGAGGTTGTGTTCCCCAATTTATGTTGTGTGGATGTACATTAATTCTGCTTCTTTTTTCCTTCCTCTGATTTGAAGTGCTGTACTATGGAGATCAGAGATCCTGAGGGAAAGAAGAATCCATCAAATCCCCCTCAGGAGCTATTTTTCAGGAGGATTCCTTGGGAAGATCAAGTTCTGGACACCTCAGGAGGTAACAGAAGATCCTCCAATTACCCATCTGCCTTACCTTCTCTCTCTTTTCTTTTCTATACAATACCTTCTTCTATTTATACTTTTTCACACTAAGAAGTGTAGTGTGAGCCTCCTCCTGGGAAAGGTAGAGATTGAGGTCCACCTGAAGGGGTGCGTGAGGAATTTGCGGATTTTCTGGAAGACAAAATTGCTCAACTTCATTCCCTGTTAGATGCCGGCGTGTTTGCTGGTCTGGTGGAAGTTCTTGAGGCAGGTTGTTGCTGTGTTATCTGGGAACGGTTGCTCCTGAGGAGGTGGACAGGGTCCTTGGGAGTATGCGTGCAAGCACCTGTGTTTTAGACCCATGTCCCTCCTGGCTTGTGAAAGTTTCTTGGGAGGTGACAGGTGAGTGGACTCTGGCGATGATTAATGCTTCCCTACAGGGGAGGATAGTGCCCCAGCACTTTAAAGAGGCTGTGATCCACCTTCTTCTTAAGAAGCCATCGCTGGATTCTGATCTGTCTCCAATCTTTCTTTTTGGGGAAAGTGGTTGAGAAGGTCATTGCGTGGCAGCTCCAGAGGTTTCTTGATGAAATGGATTATCTAGACACCTACCAGTCAGGATTCAGGCCTGAATTTGGGACAGAAACGGCATTGATCATGAATTTGGATGATCTCTGGCGAGAGCAGAATCAGAGTAGCACATCCATCCTTGATCTTCTTGACCTTTCGGTGATTTGATACCATCCAGTATGGTATTCTCCTGGGGCAGCTTCGGGGGATGGGAGTAGCAGGCCTTATGCTATCCTGGCTCATCTTCTTCCTCTGCGGCTGCTCTCAGTCAGTGTTGATAGGAGGGGAGAGATCCAACCTTTATCCATTGCTTTGCCGTGTTCCACAGGGCTGAGTACTCTCTCTGCTCCTGTTCAACATTTATATGAAGCCGCTGGGTGAGCTGATGATATTCAGCTGTATGTCTCGGCCTATGGTGGGTGAAGCGATGCTGAGTTCTCCCTCCCGCAGTTCCTGGAGGCTGTTAGGGGCTGGATGGAGAGCAATGGGTTGAAACTAAATCCTGGCAAGACCAAGTGGCTCTGGGTTTGGGGTTTGTTGGCCAAGGGAGAATTGCCACTTCTGGTCTTGGATGGGATGACACTAGCCCAAACAGACCCTGTGCATAAACTGGGGTTCTCCTGCTCATGATTCTTGCTCAAAGAGCAGGTAATGGTTGTGGCCAGGAGGGCCTTTGCGTCACTAAGGGCTGTGCGCCAGTTATGCCCCTTCCTGAACTGACAATCCCTACTCATAGTCACTCATGCCCTAGTCACTTCTGTTTTGACTATTGCAATACGCTCTACATGAGGCTACCCTTGAAGAGCATCCAGAAGTTCCAGTTGGTTCAAAACGCAGCGGCTTGCATGGTTTCGTGCAGACCCCGGTGTGCACATGTATCACTTCTCCTGCAGGAGCTGCATTGGCTGCCAATTTGCTTCCAGGTGCAATTCAAAGTGCTGGTTGTTGCCTTTGAAGCCTTTTATGGCATGGGACCTGATTATCTGAGGGACCCTCTCTTACTAGTTACATATACACTATCCACCAGAGCAGGGAGGCAGGGAATGTTCCATGTTCCATCCTCTAGGGAGATGCATCTGGTGAGAGCCAGAAGAACGGCCTTCTCCATGGCAGCTCCCTCTCTCTGGAACATCATCCCCCAGAGATTAAAATGGCCTCCAATCTAGCACTCTTCTGGAAGATGTTGAAGACCGGGTTCTGCCAGTGGTCCTGGGGAACGCAGAGCGGTATGGAGCCCCTTAAATGGCTTCTGTGAGGTGCTGTCACCAGGATGGGGTGGGCGGGAGTGATTTTATTATTTTATTGTATTATATAATTCTCCTTTTATTAGTTTTATTGTTTTATATGGGTTTGATATTTTGTAAGCCGCCTTGAGTTGCCATGTGCGAATAGGCGGCATTTAAATTGTCTAAAATAAGTACAATATTTTGTTAATTATTTATTTTGAAATTATTTATTCCTTACAGAGAAACAAAATATGAAATTTTATGGTTTTTATGACGACGATCAAACAGCAGTTGAAGCGCTAAATCAAGTAAGAAAGGGAAAAGTTTTTAGATTTGTATTCTCTCTTCAGGAAGTGAAGTGGTTGTGCAGAGTGCTCTCTCCTATTTTCCCCTTGTTTGGACTGGATTATTTTTGTGTCCTCCCACAACATGAAGAGCAGGTTCAAGTTGCTGTCATTCAACATAGCTTCTTCTGGTTATATTGTTCTACTAGGTACTCCTCCAACTTTGTGTTTACCAGAATCATTTCTTTTAACGTCCTTCAAGAATTAGGAATAAATGTATCACAGTGGAAGGAACTGTTAGACCCTGTTCTTTGTGTAATTTATCTACCTTGTTAAGCCTGTGTTCCCCAACCAGGGTTAAGGAGACAAGCCAAACAGAATGTGCAGCGTTAGTCAGATAGGCACACAGATAAATGTGTGAGATAAGTTTGTATATTAGTTAACATACAGTAAAAATAACAGATACGCTTCTGCTATCAAAAATATAGTTTATTCCATTCAGATTTATAGCATAGTCAAAATAACAGTCCATTAGTCATGTTTCGTTTTAGTCAGTCCATTCAAGGATATTCAATTAGCAAAGTTCGTGTAGAATATCCTATGTCAGTTCACTTACAATAAATCAGTCCTCTCACCATTGATAAGATCAACAGTCCTTTCTCTTCTCCGTTCCAGTAGGGAAAAACGCAGTCTTCAATCTATCCAGTAATTAGGGATCATCAAGCCAGAGAGAGCAAGCTGCTGTGCTTTGCTTCTTTTATGGTGCTTTTACAACCACTCCCTTAATTACATTCTTACAGTTAAAGTTACAGACACTTTAATTAACAAAACATGATAACATATTATTTTACCTAAACCAGTTAGGATAAACAGTGTTATCCCTAACATTCTCGCCTTTTAGGTAATAATAATAATATAACTATTTACACCTTTAAATCATATTTGTTACAACTCTCTTTAAACTTAATTACACCTTGAGCTTTTGTAAACTGGTCTGCAATGTTTTCTTCCGTCATGCAGTATTCCAATTTAATTAGCCCATTCTTTACAGATTCTCTAACATTTAAGTATCTTAAATCAGTATGCTTTGATCTAGTTTTTACAGCAATATTAGTAGCCAACTGTATGGCTGCCTGGTTGTCCTCGTACACAATAATGGAATCTTTAACAGTTACACCCATGTCTAATAATAACTGTTTGTACAGAATTAAGTCAGTGCATAGTAATGACAAACATGAAAATTCTGCTTCCATCATGGACAAGCTGATAGGCTGTTGTCGGATTGACCTCCACCCTATTAGTGTCTTACCAAATAATATAGCCATCCCAGAGGTTGATTTTCTAGTGTTTATGTCAGTTGCAAAACTTGCATCTGTATAGGCACTAAGACTCAAATCACCCTTTGGTTCTATATACAATGCATAGGTCATTGTTCCTTTAAGATATCTTAAAATTCTCTTTAATGATTGCCAATGACATTGATGTGGATCTGAATTAAAACGTGCCAGCTGATTAACACTATAAGCTATATCTGGCCTTGACCAATTGCTTATATATGATAAGCTACCAATCAAAGATTGATATGTGGACTTATCAAATTTGGGACTTTGATCATCAGTTTGGCAAACTTCCTGACTCATTGGAGTCTTTGCCAGTTTACAAAGTTCCATTTTATACATTTTAATTAATTGGCAAATTTTATCTTCTTGAGATATCTTAAATCCATTTTTTGTTTTGTTAATTGTCAATCCTAGATACTTTTTAATTTCACCTAAATGCTTTAATTTTATCTTTTTGGCTAATGATATAATCTCATTAGCTTCATTATTAGTCTTAGTTATCAAAGCAATATCATCTGTAAATAATAACAATAATGATACCGTTCCATTATTTTCTCTTTTAAACACACATGGATCTGCTAAACCAGATTTAAATCCTATATTGTTTAATTCTTTCACAATATATTGGTTCCACTCAAAGCCAGATTGTTTCAACCCGTAAAGACTCTTTTTGAGTTTCCAACAATCATTACTATTTACTTTATTGTCTTTTATAATAACTGGCTTTTTAAAATATATAGTGTGCTGCAATGGTGCATGCAAATAAGCAGTTTTTACATCTAAATGGTTAATGACATAGTTTTTCTTAGATGACCACACTAATGCTGCTCTCAAACATGTTGCTTTAAGACTTGATGCGAAAACTTCATCGTAATCAGATGCAGTTTGATTAAATCCTTGAGCTACCAACCTAGCTTTATCGGTAACAGTCCCATCATTTCCAGTTTTTACTTTAAATATCCATTTGCACCCAATGGATTTTTCTCCTGGAGGTAATTTAGCATCTTCATATACTTTCATTACCTTTAATGAATTTAGTTCTTTTTCCATTGCCTTTTGCCAATTCTCCTGATCCTTAGCAGGATACATCCTAAGTTCACCTACACTAGTTGGAACTTTAGTTACTTGGCAAACTATACTTGCTTGATACCTATCAGGTGGTCTAGTTACACGTGTAGTACGTCTAGGTATTACAGGACTTACAGGTGGACTTTCATTTATTAACTCTTCTTGATTATCTAACTCTTCCTGATCAATTGTTTCTTCTTGTTCTGGTTCTGTTTGTTCTTTGTGGACTTCTTCTTTAATTGGACTCTTTTTATAACTAGTCTGTTCTTTCTGCCTTTTGTGGGTTTCAATAATTACATCATTATTTAAATCTTGCTCTAATCTATTCCATCCTACATGTTCTAGGAATTTAGCACTAGCACTGGTGTAGACTCTAGGTGTTCCTGGTTCCCAGAATCTATAAGATCTGTGACTAGATTCATATCCTACAAAAAATAATCTTTTAGCTCTATGCTGTCCTTTGTGTCTGAGTTGTGAAGGGATATGCACCCATGCTGGTGCTCCAAATGTGTGCATGTAACTTAAATCAGGTTTCGTACCATGCCACAGTGTGAATGGTAATTCACCTGTTGTTGAATTAACAACATTATTTAGTATATGATTACCACACATTATTGCTTCTCCCCACAAATTGTCAGGTAATCCTGAATCAGACATCATAGTACGTGCCATTGACTGTAGTGTTTGGCCTCGTCTCTCTATAAAGGCATTATGTTGTGGCCTATACGGTGCAGACTTTTTATGTTGAATACCTAACATTCTAAGTCTATTCTGGAATTTATTATTTGTATTCCGCACCATTATCTGTTATTAGAGTTACTAATTTCTTTTTAGTTTTTCTTTCTGCAAATTTAATCCAATTAAAGAGATTTAGATACGTTTCAGTTTTGCTCTTCATTAAATAGCAAAACCCGTATCTAGAATAGTGGTCCATTATACTTAATATGTAACGAGCTCCTCCTACACTTGGTTTTTTCGGACCTATTAAATCAGCAAATACGACCTCTAAAGGCTCTTTAGTAGTAAATCCATCAACTCTATTAGCCGGTATGACCTTGTTTTTGCTTTGATTACAAGCAAAACATTGCAAATACTTATTACAAGTTTTCAAACTTATTCCTTTAGATAGTTGAACAGTTCTCTTAAGCATTTTAAAATTTAAATGCCCTAGCCATCGGTGTAACAAGTGAATACATTCATCATGAGGTTTCTTATTATCATAAACCATGTTAGCCACCTCTAAACCATTATGATTTAACACATATAATTCACCTCTTAAAGATGCAGTAATTTTCTTATCTTCTTTTTCAATTATGCAGTTATCTCCCCTAAAGGTAACTACATATCCTAGTTTAACCAAAATTCTAACTGAAATTAAATTAAACTTAAGTTGTGGTACATGTAACATTTTTACATTCTCTTTTATGAAAGAACAATATGCTATACCTTGACCTTTAGCTTTCAGTTTCCAGCCATTGGCTAACGATATCTGCTGTGTACTCTGGGACATTTTAATAAAATTTTTGTTATCATTTGTTATACCGTGGGATGCTCCACTGTCAATTACCCATAAATTATTTTTTACAGCTCCGTTAATATACATGGCTAACTCTAAATTTTTATTTATCTTTTGATGACTTTTAGTATTCTGACCAGCGTTCTGGCGCTTTGCTTTTTTACAAAATCTTGCCAAATGTCCTCTTCCTCCACAATTAAAACACTTTTTAATTGCGTATGCAGTAGGAGATTCATTATCTTCTTTTTGAGGTTGCTCCCTCCTTAACTGATCTCTTTCAAGCCTTCTTCTTGCCTCTTCAATCAATCTGCCAGTTATATCAGTTAAAGTTAGACTTTCCTTAGGCAAAATTTCAAGGGAAGTGACGTAGTTATCATAACTTACCTCTAGTGAAGATATAACTGTGTAGACTTGGTGTAATTCAGAGAAAATAAGTTCTTTCTCGTGCAGTTCTTGAAAAATGCTTTTTATAGTATTCAAATGACTCAGCATATCACCATTCGTCTGCAGATGCATCCTGAAAAACTTCCGTGTTAGATTTATGTGAGCACCAACGTTATCTCAGGCATAAATCCTCTCCAGCTTCTGCCAACACCCAACAGCCGTTTGCTCTCCGTGGATATGAGCAAGTTGCTGGTCAGATAGTGTTAGTCCGATTATGCAAAGAGCTTGTTCATTCTTCTGTTTAAAGTCGTCTATCTTTTGACTATCTTCCTCAATCTCTGGATCCCATTCCTCTACGTTTGGTGGATTTTCAATGATGTTCCACAGACCTTCTCTTCATAGAAGTAGACTACATTTCATAGACCATAAAACATAGTTTGTTCCATCCAACTTGGATATAAGGGACAAACTTTGTAGATTGACTTGTGCCATGTTTTCTTATATGGAATTAAAACTAAAATTAATAAAACACAGCTGTCTGTTTACTGTAACGTATAACAACACAAACTCTCACTTTTTACATAAATCTGTTTTATCCTAGTTAAACTGACTTTGCAGCCTCTGGGCCCATAACCAGTGTTAAGCCTGTGTTCCCCAACCAGGGTTAAGGAGACAAGCAAAACAGAATGTGCAGCGTTAGTCAGATAGGCACACAGATAAATGTGTGAGATAAGTTTGTATATTAGTTAACATACAGTAAAAATAACAGATACGCTTGTGCTATCAAAAATATAGTTTATTCCATTCAGATTTATAGCATAGTTAAAATAACAGTCCATTAGTCATGTTTCGTTTTAGTCAGTCCATTCACGGATATTCAATTAGCAAAGTCCGTGTAGAATATCCAATGTCAGTTCATTTACAATAAATCAGTCCTCTCACCATTGATAAGATCAACAGTCCTTTCTCTTCTCCGTTCCAGTAGGGAAAAACGCAGTCTTCAATCTATCCAGTAATTAGGGATCATCAAGCCAGAGAGAGCAAGCTGCCATGCTTTGCTTCTTTTATGGTGCTTTTACAACCACTCCCTTAATTACATTCTTACATTTAAAGTTACAGACACTTTAACCAACAAACCATGATAACATATTTATTATTTTACGTAAACCAGTTAGGGTAAACAATGTTATCCCTAACATACCTCATAAGGTACAGATTAACAGAATTGGAAAGGTCATCTAGTCCAACCCCACTACACCATTTCTGAGAGTTGGCAGTCTAGTCTCTTCTTGAAAGCCCCAGTGATGAAGCTCCCACAACTTCTGAAGGAAACTTCTGTTCCATTGGTTGATTGCTTTCACTGTCAGCAAAAGTCTCCTTATTTCCACGTCGAATCTCTCCTTTTTCAGTTTCTATCCATTATTCCTTGCCTGGCCTTCAGATCCTTTGGAAAATAGTTTGACCGCCTCGTCTCTGTGGCAGCCCCTCAAATATTGGAACACTGCTATCATGTTTCCTGAGGTCCTTCTCTTCACTAAACTAGCCATGCCCAGTTCCTGCAACTGTTCATCGTATGTTTTAGGCCTCCAATCCCCTAATCATCTTGGTTGTCTTCTGTGCACTCTTTCTAGAATCTCAACATCTTTTTTACATCATGGCAACCAATACTGGCTTCAATATTCCTAAGTGTGGTCTTACCAAGGCATTATAAAGTGGTACTAACATTTCATGGGATCTTGATTCTATTATCTCTCTCTTAATGCAACCTATTATTCTGTTGGGTATTTTTGGCAACTGTAGCACACTGCTGGCTCACATTTAAGCAATTGTCCACTATGACGCCAAGATCCCTGTTCCACTTACTACTTTTGATCCAGGTACCACCTATTCTTTGCCTGTGAATTTGGTTTTTCTTTCCTAAATGTAGTACATTATATTTCTCACCATTGAATTTCATTTGGTTAGAAGGTGCCAATCTGCCGATCCTTCTACACTGCTCAAAAAAATAAAGGGAACACAAAAGTAAGACATCCTAGATCTGAATGAATGAAATATTCTTATTAAATACTTTGGTCATTACATAGTTGAATGTGCTGACAATAAAATCACACAAAAATTATCAATGGAAATCAAATTTAGCAACCCATGGAGGTCTGGATTTGGAGTTACCCACAAAATTTAAGTGGAAAAAAAACACTACAGGCTGATCCAACTTTGATGTAATGTCCTTAAAACAAGTAAAAATGAGGCTCAGTAGTGTGTGTTGCCTCCATGTGCCTGTATGACCTGCCTGGGCATGCTTCTGATGAGGTGGCAGATGGTCTCCTGAGGGATCTCCTCCCACACCTGGACTAAAGCATCCCCCAACTCTTGGGCAGTCTGTGGTGCAACGTGGTGTTGGTGGATGGAGCGAGACATGATGTCCCAGATGTGCTCAATTGATTCAGGTCTGGAGAAAGGGCGGGCCAGTCCATAGCATCAATGCCTTCGTCTTGCAGGAACTGCTGACACATTCCAGCCACATGAGGTCTAGCAGACCCAGGGCCAACCGCACCAGCATATGGACTTACAAGGGGTCTGAGAATCTCATCTCGGTACCTAATGGCAGTCAGGCTACCACTGGCAAACACATGGAGGGCTGTGCGGCCCCCTAAAGAAATGCCATCCTACACCATTACTGACCCACTGCCAAATCGCTCATGCTGGAGGATGTTGCAGGCAGCAGAACATTCTCCACAGCATCTCCAGGTCTGTCACGTGTGTCACATGTGCTCAGTGTGAACCTGCTTTCATCTGTGAAGAGCACAGGGCGCCAGTGGCAAATTTGCCAATCTTGGTGTTCTCTGGCAAATGCCAAACATCCTGCATGGTGTTGGGCTGTTAGCACAACCCCCACCTGTGGATGTCGGGCCCTCATACCACCCTCATGGAGTCTGTTTCTGACCGTTTGAGCAACCACATGCACATTTGTGGCCCGCTGGAGGTCATTTTGCAGGGCTCTGGCAGTGCTCATCCTGCCCCTCCTTACACAAAGGTGGAGGTAGCGGTCCTGATACTGAGTTGTTGCCCTCCTATGGCCTCCTCCATGTCTTCTGTTGTACTCGCCTGTCTCCTGGTAGCGCTTCCATGCTCTGGACACTACACTGACAGACACAGCAAAACTTCTTGCCACAGCTCGCATTGATGTGCCATCCTGGATGAGCCGCACTACTTAAGCCACATGTGGGTTGTAGACTCTGTCTCATGCTACCACTAGAGTGAAAGCACCACCAGCATTCCAAAGTGACAAAACCATCAGCCAGAAAGCATAGGAACTGAGAATTGGTCTGTGGTCACCACCTGCAGAACCACTCCTTTACTGGGGGTGTCCTGCTAACTGCCTATGCTTTCCCCCTGTTGTCTATTCCATTTGCACAACAGCATGTCAATGTCAATCAGTGTTGCTACCTAAGTGGACAGTTTGATCTCACAGAAGTGTGATTGACTTGGAGTTACATTGTGTTGTTTAAGTGTTCCCTTTATTTTTTTGAGCAGTGTATATCTCGAGCCTATCTTGTGGAGTGTTGGTATTCCTGTCAATTTGGTCTTGTCTGCAAATTTGATGGGTTCCCCTTCTATCTTGTCTAATCATTGATGAAGTTGAACAGATCTTGCAAATCTTCCTGTTCTTTTTTTCCGTGTTCAGGGGAGCCTGGTGTCCTTCAAGGAGGTGGCTGTATATTTCTCAGAGGAGGAATGGTCTCAGCTAGATCCTGACCAAAAAGCGCTGCATTCGGAAGTCATGCTTGAAAACCATAGGAATGTGGTCTCTTTGGGTAAGAGTTTTCTTGTCCCAAATCATATTAGAAGAAGACAGATTATAGTTATTATTTATTAAAAAAACACTAATCAGATATTATCTCCTCGAAGGGAAAAGGAAGATTTCTGGTATTCCAAGGAAGAGAAGAATGAATGTCTCTTTCTTTAGATCCTTTTGGGCCATTTCTTATCAGTATTTTTCCATTTCTATTTGAACTTATCTGTGGAGGCTGAGAAGGATGGGGTGTGCTTTTAATTGTATTCTAGAGGTCATGTGAGAAGAACGTGTTGTCATTTTCCTCCTTTCACACTCAGGCCATCGAAGAGCATTCTCCCGATCCAATTCAAGAACAAAGTCCTCATGAAGTGTGAGTCATAGCATCCTCTAGTACAGGTGATCCCTGAGTTATGATAGTTCACTAAGCGACCATATCAAGTTATGACCTAGCCCTCTCCAAAGTACTTAAGACTCAGTCCCGAAATTAAAAATGCTGAAGCATCACAGCTCTCATTCACACTTACAAATGACAGCAGAGGGGCTGCAACAAAATCGCCCTATCTATAACCCAACCTCATTCTGCTGTGACTGATGTTGGAACGATGTAGCGAGCCATCAGTTCTTTTTTTAAAATAAATACTTTATTCAGTTTTCAAAATTTAAGAACATAAAACTTTATATATCATTGTATCAACATCAAGACATCTTTTACATTTCCTTATCATCTTTCTATATATATATTCTTCGTTATTCCATTACCATTGCATATATCTTTCATTATTTAGTTTCAAATTAATATATAAATAAATATAGATAAATATAGATATAGGTATAAGTATAAGTATTTACATAGTTTCTTATTCTTTACTTAATTGCCATTTTGATTTCTTTTTATTCTTAAACCATACCAGGTGTCCCAGACACTATAATATGTCAAATATTCTTTATCTCTTAATTTCATTGTTAGCCTGTCCCATCTCTACACAATCTTTTTTTTTTTTTTATAACAACACCCTCTGGTGGCACATCTTCCTGCTTCCTAAATTGTGCATAAGAAATTCTAGCGGCTGTTAAAATATGTAACATATTATTCTCTTTTTAATTATATTTTTCTGTTATTATGCCTAATAGAAATAGTTCTGGTTTGGGTTCAATTTTCTGTTTTATTACTTCTTCTAGCCACAATCGAATTATGTTCCAATACTTCTTGACCTCTGGGCAGGTCAACCACATATGAAAATAAGTACCTTTTTCCTTCTGACACTTCCAGCAATTTGGGCTTAGGTTAAACATTTCTGCTAGTCTAGCAGGGGGTAGGTGCCACCTTTAAAATATTTTGTATAGGTTTTCCCTGTACATTGTAGACATAGTTAATTTGTAATTTAATCGCTACATTTTTTCCCAATATTCCAAATTTATATTTTTATAGATTTAACATTTTTTGCCCATACCACCATTGTTTCCTTTATCACCTCCTCTTCCATCTTAAAATCCAATAGAAAATTATATATTTTGGAAATCATTCCCCTTCCCCCCCCCCCCTGCTTCCTTGTGTAATTGCATCTAATTGGTGTTTTCCCACTTAAAATCCATATTATTCTTTGTTTATTTTTCCTCACCGGAACTTGTATGTATGGCTATCAGTCTATTTCTATATTTTGTTGCTGTAGTTTTTGTATTGTTTTCAGCCTTCCTTGTTCATCTAATAAGTCTTTATAGTTCCTCACTTTAGCCAGATCCATTACATTGAAATAAATTTGTGCTTCCATGGTTGACAGCCAGCATGGTATTTTATCATAGTGATTCTTTTTAATTTTATTCCATATCCGAATTTTTGAGTCTCTGATCAGGTGTCTTTGGAAGTATGAATGTTGCTTGCTTTTCCCATCGCATAAAAAGCTATGCCACCCTTTTTGCAAGTCGTGGCCTTCTATCAGCAGTATTCTTTTGTTTTCCAAATTAACCCAATCCTTAATCCATACCATAGCTGCTGTCTGGTAATACATTTCCCAGTAAGGGAGTCTAAAGCCACGCCTTTCTCCTTTGTCCTGCAGTAATTTCATTTTTATCCTAGCTTTTTTTTTCACCCAAATTGATTTAATGGCTGTTTTATCTCATTCTCCCAAAAAAAATTTGTCCAATTTCACCGGTAGTTTGAAAGAGACAGTATTTTTGGTAGTGTGGACATCTTGACTGCCGCAATTTTCCACATTAACGATAACTGTAATTTCCCCCATATTTCTAATTCTTTTTTAATTTGTGTCATTAACTTATCATAATTATCTTTTTTAATTGATGAACACCTTGGTTTAACCAAATGCCTAAATATTTTGTTTTTTTGACAATTTGCATTCCCAATTTTTCTTCCAATTGTTTTTTTTTTTTGGTTCATCTTTGTTTTGTTTTTATTTATTTTAAGTCCCACAGCACTGCCAAATTCTTCTATTTCTTTTATTAATTCTACTCCAGTGTCCTCCAGATCCTCCAAGAAAGATACTATATCGCCAACAAAGGCATGTACTTTATAATGTTCCTTTCTAATTAAAGCCCCTTTAATTTCTTTATTTTTCCTAATATTCTCCAATAAATTCTCTAATGTAAGGATAAAGAGTAGCGGTGACAATGGGCATCCCTGTCTTACTCCCTTGTTGATCTTAAATGTTTCTGTCCTATCACCATTTAGTATTATGCTAGCCGCCCAGATTGAATAGATTGCCCAAATTGTTTTGATAAATTTGTTGCTGAAATCCATGCTTTCCAGGGTGTGCCTCATAGTATTCTAATATGTTCATTACCATTCTAGTGTTATTTTTAATCAAAGGTCTCTGCTGAAATTAACCCACCCAATAAATCTTAAGATTTCTCCTAATTCCTCCTTGGATTTTCTCCTGATTATTCCTTAACTCAAAATACTTTGAGTGAGATTTGCATATATATAGATAATTGTAAAGAAACAGATGTTTTCTAGATATTTTCAAAGCTTTCAGAACTCATCAATTTAGAAATCATGCCTATATCACACCACTGTAAAAGGCAAATGTTCAACATAATGGAATTTCGGAAAAATTCAGAAGGAAATTCACTTGATTTTGTGCAGTTTGATCTATTTCTCTAAGCTTGTTATCATTTTCATTTCTCTTTTGATTTGAAGGTAACAATAGACAGGATAATCAAGATTCCTGTGAACTGTCCCAAATGATCACTGCTAAAGATAGAATGGAGAAGTTTGGAATTCGAACGGAATTCAAAAGCCATGTGAGAAACCAGTCAAATAATTGGAATAATAAAAGCTCATTTTCCACTGATGCCCAGCAAGAGGAAATAAGGAAAAAATATAATGGGAAAAGTGTGAAGCCAATGAAAACTAAACTACAAGTAAAAGAACACTATTTAAGCCAAGACAATGGAGAAGATGCTATGAGAAGACACAATAGACAAAATTACAATGAGACATTCATTCTTTCTCTTAGAAATAAGTTCCTTACATCTCAAAAAGTGATTGATATGAAAGAGAAGCCTTATAAATGTTTGGAATGTGGAACATGTTTGACAAAAAGTAAGCAACTTACTTCCCATGAAAGGATTCACACTGGGGAGAAGCTCTACAAATGCAGAGAGTGTGGTAACACGTTCAGAAGATGGCATAATCTTATTTCACACGAAAGGATCCACTCAGGAGAGAAACCATATAAATGCATGGAGTGTGGGAAAACATTTGCTCAAAGTGGTCATCTTAGTACCCATATGAGAATCCACACAGGGGAAAAGCCATATAAATGCATGGAGTGTGGAAAGACCTTTGCTCAAAGATTTCGTCTTGTTTCGCATAAGATGATCCACACAGGGGAGAAACCGTATAAATGCATGGAGTGTGCGAAGAGCTTTGTTCAAAAATGTGATCTTATTTCCCATATGATAATCCACACAGGGGAAAAACCATATAAATGTATGGAGTGTGGAAAGACCTTTACTCAAAGTGGTCATCTTAGTACCCATATGAGAATCCACACAGGGGAAAAGCCGTATAAATGCATTGAGTGTAGAAAGACATTTGCTAGAAAAGATAAACTTACTCGCCATAAGATGATCCACACAGGGAAGAAGCCATATAAATGCATGGAGTGTGGGAAGACCTTTGCTCGAAGTGGTCATCTTAGTTCCCATGTGATAATCCACACAGGGGAAAAACCATATAAATGTATGGAGTGTGGAAAGACTTTTGCTCAAAGTGGTCATCTTAGTTCCCATATGATAAACCACACAGGGGAAAAATCATATAAATGCATGGAGTGTGGGAAGACCTTTCCTCGTAGTGGTTATCTTAGTTCCCATATGATAATCCACACAGGTGAAAAACCATATAAATGTATGGAGTGTGGAAAGACCTTTGCTCGAAATGGTCATCTTAGTTCCCATATGATAATCCATACAGGGGAAAAACCATATAAATGTATGGAATGTGGAAAGACCTTTTCTCAAAGTGGTTATCTTAGTTCCCATATGATAATCCACACAGGGGAAAAACCATATAAATGCATGGAGTGTGGAAAGACCTTTGCTCAAAGTGGTCATCTTAGTTCCCATATGATAATCCACACAGGGGAAAAACCATATAAATGTATGGAGTGTGGAAAGACCTTTGCTCGAAATGGTCAACTTAGTACCCATATGAGAATGCACACAGGAGAAAAGCCGTATAAATGCATGGAGTGTGGGAAGACCTTTGCTCAGAGCGGTGGACTTAGGTACCACAACAGAATCCACACAGGAGAGAGGCCATATAAATGCATGGAATGTGGAAAGAGCTTTGCTCAGAATAGTAATCTTACTTGTCATAAAAGGATACATGCTCGGGAGAAACTATATAGCAATAGCAATTCCACTTAAGAGTTATATACCACAATGATTTTCCAAGGCACCTGAAGAGGTGGGTCAGGCACGGGTCTTTCCTCCCTTTTGCTCGGGAACCGCCCTTCCCCCTTACCTGGGGCATGTCTGGATCTCACTGCAGCATCACCTCCGCCTGCGGAGCCCCAGGGGTTAAGCAGAGCGAGTGTGGCAGGGTAGAACAGCAAACATTTGTGATGTCACTTCCTTCTAGACCTTTTCCCCCCCTCCCTCAACAAAGCCAGCAGTGATGTTCACCTTCCAGTGGACCAATGGGGAAAGTGCTAGAATTCCCTTCTCTTGGTGGAGGTCGCCCCCTGCCGCAAAGTTCCAGGATGGTAGAAAGGGCGGGAAAGAGGAGCGCCTCTGAGGGGAAGGGAGAGAATAGAATAGAAGAATAGAATACTTTATTCACCAAGTGTGATTGGACACACAAGGAATTTGTCTTGGTGTAAATACTCTCAGTATACATAAAGAAAAGGTACGTTCATCAAGAATCATAACCTACAATACTGAATGATAGTCATAGGGTACAATCAACAATCAAATCATACTAGGAAACAGTCAAGTGGGAGGGGATGGGTGATAAGGAGCAGGTGAGAAGATTAACAGTAATAGTAGTGTACACTTTGTAAATAGTTGGACAGTGTTGAGGGAATTATTTGTTTAGCAGCCCAACATCTGTCCTGTTGGGTTGCAGAACCAAACCAGACAGTTATAGAGGTGCAGATCATGGACTCAATAATTCCTCTGGCGGGGATGATGGGCTTGGGAGTAAGAAAAGCACCCCTGAATGACTCCCTGCCCGTCGCGGGGACCCTGAACAAAATGAAAAAAGAAAACCAGTTCCAAAATGGAGGGAAAGCTGAAACTTCTGGATATTCCGGAAATTTTACCTCATAACGGGGCTCCTTAATTGAAAAAGGAAGAAGGTAAAATGGCATTTCACCTCTGACTAGAGAAAAGGTGTAGTTACACAATTAAGAAAGGAAGGTCGTGGAGAGGGAATATAAAGCTAAACCACGGTGAGGAAAAACAGCTTCAACTCAGGAGGACCTGAAATATGCCCCTCACCCCAAGCACATCCGAACACTTTATTAGTAATTTTTAATGCAACCAAAAGAAAGAATTGTATGCATGTTTAGCAAGTAATGACCACTGATAAAGTAATTTTGTTTGTTACCGTTGTACTGTTTCCTAGCATCTGGCATACCATAAAGACAAAAACATGGCCCTAATGCTTGAAAAGTATCCTTTGCCTGTGCATGTGTTTCAACTTCTGTTCATTCTGGGTCCTTGTTTGAAAGACAAATTGTTCGCCCTGAAGCTTTTTGCACACATTCTACATTGACATCTGTCATTATTCCATCACATCCTAAGAGGTCTTTGGCCGAAAAAGGTTCCCTGCTTCTACATTCATCTTGGTTGACTCTGGATCTTAATTTGACACAGTGGACGCAAGTTGGACTGAAGGCTCCTTGGTGCCCTCTGAGGTTGGTTGGTGCACTGATGATGTTCCCTATTTTGGCTAATGCAATGTCTGCAACAACACAATCAAGCTCAAGAGCACCAAGGACCCCTCATTTCAACCATGAGCTACAGGTTGTAAGCATTGGACTTTTTCCCTTCAACTGAAAAGAATGAACTTCTGAAAACCAGGTGTCTCAAAAGGAATCCTTTTATCTCAATACTAGGCAAAGCAGAGTCTAAGATATCCACAGGCATACAGTCATAAAGGAAGTTTGCATCCCTCCCCTTATTCAGATGTGGATTTAGTCAAACAAAGAACCAACATGTTAATTCCCCCCTCCCCTTCTCTGGGAACGTATCTTAGCAGAGTTCCCAGGAGTGACTTCCAGAGCTGGAATTTTTAATGGTTCCTTATCTTGTTATCTCTTCAAGAGGTGACAAGTTTCTGGACATCTGGCTCCACTCCTCCAGTTGTATATCATATGCAAGTTATATAGAATCAATATAGGATTTAATATATTCAGTTACATCAAAAAGGATTATTTGTACCAATCCCCCCTTCTTCTTCCATTGAAGAATGGCAGATACACAGATTTGACACGTTTTCTCTATTGGCAGGTTGGATTATTGAAAATGTTCCCATTCACATTTCTCAGCATTTCATCAGGAAGGACTGAAGATATTTTTAAAAGTTCTTAATTTCATATTATTTTGTTCCTCATTAATTTCCAAAAATCTTTTTTCCCCAGTATTTTTTATTTTTTACAAACATATTGTTGTGTGAACATTGTGGCACCAGAGTGTCTTACATTTTAATACAAATAAAACAATATTCTTCATGTTTAATACAGTTAGCAAACATAAAATTTTGATAGTAATACACATTTTGTTAAATTACGTTTCATTCTTTGGTTATTCAATTTTCAGTATGTTATTTTTATGCCAATCTCCATATTCTAAATGTCATTTGTTTTATTATGAATAGTACTCATATTTATTGTGTTTAACAGACTTATATGGTTTTTAATAGTACACACATTTATATTGAATTATTCAATTATAATCTTCCATCGTTGATCCCCTTTCTAATCTTTAATTATGCCACTATTTTAAAAAATCCCTTTGTAATCACATTTTAATACAAATAAAATATTTATTTATTTTATTTCTTTTGATTTGTCAATCGCTTACAAGATAATAGGTATAAGTATATACATAGTTATGAATATATGAAAAGGGTACATATAAGAAAAATAAAAGAAACAATAGGACAGGGACGGTAGGCACATTGGTGCGCTTATGCACAGACTACAGACCTCTTAGGAAAGGGGTGAGGTCAATAGTAGACAGTCTTAGGTTAAAGATTTTGGAGTTTGGGGAAGAAACCACAGAGTCAGGTAGAGTATTCCAGACATTGACCACTCTGTTGCTGAAGTCGTATTTCCTGCAATCAAGTTTGGTACGGTTAACCATGAGTTTGTATTTATTGTGTGCTCTTGTGTTGTTATGGTTGAAGCTGAAGTATTCATTGACAAGTAAGTCATTGCGATGTATGATTTGATATACCATACTTAGATCAGACCGAAGACGGTGTAATTCAAGTTTTTCTAGGTCTAGAATTTCAAGTCTGGTGACATAAGGTATTCTACAATGAGTAGAGGAGTGGAGAACTCTTCTTGTGAAATATTTCTGGACTTTCTCAACTGTGCTAATATCAGATACATAATTTGGGTTCCAGACTGATGAACTGTATTCGAGTATTGGTCTAGCAAATGTTTTGTATGCTCTAGTTAGTTGTGTGATATTACCAGAGAAAAAGCTACGTAGGATTAGGTTAACAACACTTAATGCCTTTTTGGCTATGTAGTTACAGTGGGCTCTAGCACTTAGAATATTAGAGATGAGTATTCCAAGGTCCTTTATAGAGCTTGGATCATCAACAAGGTCTTGACTATACACCTTGTATTTTATTTTCTGATTTTTTTTTGTCAATATGTAAGACAGCATTTATTTGTTGAGATTTGAAGTTGCCATTTGCTTGACCATTCTGATACATAGTAAGATCTTTTTGAAGGGTAGCAGTATTGTCTATGGTATTGAACAGCTTTACATCATCAGCAAAGAGAATGCAGCTATTCTTGATACGATCACAAAGGTCATTTATGTAGAGTATGAAGAGAATTGGTCCTAGAACACTACGTTGAGGGACACCACTATTGACAGGTACAGAATTTGATAGGACACTCCCAATTTGACCATTTGTTGTCTGTTTGACAGGAATGCTTCTAACCAGTTATGCAGTTGTCCAGAGATACCATAAGATTTTAATTTTAGGAGTAGTTTGTCGTGTACCACTGAATCAAAGGCTTTACAGAAGTCTATATAGATTGCGTCTATTGATTTGCCCTGATCGAGTTGTGTAGTCCATATGATTTTGCAGTGTAAGAGTTGCAGATTACCGGATAGTTTTTTTCTGAAACCGAATTGTTTATTGGAGAGTAAGTTGTTTGTCTCTAAGTGGAGGATAATGGATTGGTTAATAATTGATTCCATGACTTTACAGGTGACGCAGAATAAGGAGATTGGTCTGTAATTTCCAACTAGGTTGGGGTCTCCCTTTTTGAAGATGGGGATGGCTGTGGCTTTTGACCATAGGTTACACAAGGAGCTGGTCCTAAAAGATTTTTCAAAGATTATACTTAGAGGTTCTACTATGGTGGTGGATAGCTTTCTTTAGAAGTAGCCACATATTCTATCCAATCCAATAGATAGAGATGGTTTTAGAATGCGTAGTGCTTTTTCAACATTGTCTTCTGTAAAATCGATATGTATTAGATCATTGTAGTTTACTGTGGTTCGGCTAGGAAATACTGGGCATGATCCATTGCTGTTTACAAATACTGAGCCAAAGAATGTGTTAAAGATGTTGGCTTTAATGGTGTTGTCGTTGCACTCTTTACCATTAGATCCTATCAGGGGTGGGATGGAACTTGAGTCTTTTAGTTTGTTGTTTACAAAATTGTAAAAAGCGCAGGTGGAATTTGTGCATAGAAGGTTTTCCTCTTGTTTAATGTGATAATTGGTGCAGTCTTTATCTGGTGGCATAAATTTTTATATCAGCTTTTGAAATAGGCAACGTGACCAGATTTGTTTTTCCGCCAGAGTGATCTCTTTTTGGATTGAAGTTTCCTTATTGTTATGGGTAATGTTTTTTTGTTTGTTTTGGAAGTTGTTGTTGGTACATATAGTTTGATTACTCTTTTGACTTCAAGTAAAAATATGTTGTAATGGTCTTTGTTAAGCCTGGGTTCCCCAACCAGGGTTAGGGAGACAAGCTAAACAGAATGTGCAGCGTTAGTCAGATAGGCACACAGATAAATGAGTGAGCTAAGTTTGTATGTTTATTAACATACAGTAAAAATAACAGATACGCTTGTGCTATCAAAAATATAGTTTATTCCATTATGAATTCATAGCATAGTCAAAATAACAGTCCAATAGTCATGTATCATTTAGTCAGTCCATTCAGGGATATTCAGTTAGCAAAGTCCGTGCAGAATATCCTATGTCAGTTCACTTACAAATCAGTCCTTTGTTTATCTCTCCCGTTCGAGCAATGCAGTCTTGATTCCAAGCAGTAATCAGGGATCATCAAAGCCAGAGAGAGCAAGCTGCAGTCTTGCCTCTTTTAAAGTGCTTTCACAACCACTCCCTTAATTACTATCCCACAGTTAAAGTTGCAGACACTTTAACATACAAACTATGATTACTTAGTTATTATTTTACCTAAACCAGTTAGGGTAAGCAATGTTATCCCTAACATTTTCCCCTTTTAGGTTAAATAATAATATAATTATTTACATCTTTAAATCATTTGTTACAACTCTCTTTAAACTTAATTACTCCTTGAGCTTTTGTAAATTGGTCTGCAATGTTTTCTTCCGTCATGCAGTATTCCAATTTAATTAGCCCATTCTTTACAGATTCTCTAACATTTAAGTATCTTAAATCAGTATGTTTTGATCTAGTTTTTACAGCAATACTAGTAGCTAACTTTATAGCTGCCTGGTTGTCCTCGTACACAATAATGGAATCTTTAACAGTTATACCTATGTCTAATAATAACTGTTTGTACAAAATCAAGTCAGTGCATAGTAATGACAGACATGAAAATTCCGCTTCCATCGTGGACAAGCTGATATGCTGTTGTCTGATTGATCTCCACCCTATTAGAGTCTTACCAAATAATATAACCATCCCAGATGTTGATTTTCTAGTGTTTATATCAGTTGCAAAACTTGCATCTGCATAGGCACTAAGACTCAAATCACCCTTTGGTTCTATATACAATGCATGGTTCATTGTTCCTTTAAGATATCTTAAAATTCTCTTTAATGATTGCCAATGACATTGATGTGGATCTGAATTAAAACGTGCCAGCTGGTTTACACTATAAGCTATATCTGGCCTAGACCAATTGCTTATATATGATAAGCTACCAATCAAAGATTGATATATGGACTTATCAAATTTGGGACTTTGATCATCAGTTTGGCAAACTTCCTGACTCATTGGAGTCTTTGCCGGTTTACAAAGTTCCATTTTAAACGTTTTTATTAATTGGCAAATTTTATCTTCTTGAGATATCTTAAAACCATTTTTTTTTTGTTAATTGTCAATCCTAGATACTTTTTAATTTCACCTAAATGCTTTAATTTTATCTTTCTGGCTAATAATGATATAATCTCATTAGCTTCATTATTAGTCTTAGTTATCAAAGCAATATCGTCTGTAAATAATAACAATAATGACACCGTTCCATTATTTTCTCTTTTAAACACACATGGATCTGCTAAACCAGATTTAAAACCTATATTGTTTAACTCTTTCACAATATATTGGTTCCACTCAAACCCAGATTGTTTCAACCCGTAAAGACTCTTTTTGAGTTTCCAACAATCATTACTATTTATTTTATTGTCTTTTATACCTACAGGTTTTCTTAAATATATAGTGTGCTGCAATGGTGCATGCAAATAAGCAGTTTCTACATCTATATGGTTAATGACATATTTTTTCTTAGCTGCCCACACTAATGCTGCTCTTAAAGATGTTGCTTTAAGGCTTGGTGCAAAAACTTCATCGTAATCAGATGCAGTTTGATTAAATCCTTGAGCTACCAACCTAGCTTTATCGGTAACAGTCCCATCATTTCCAGTTTTTACTTTAAATATCCATTTGCACCCAATGGATTTTTCTCCTGGAGGTAATTTAGCATCTTCATAAACTTTCATTACCTTTAATGAATTTAGTTCTTTTTCCATTGCCTTTTGCCAATTCTCCTGATTCTTAGCAGGGTACATCCTAAGTTCATCTACACTAGTTGGAACTTTAGTTACTTGGCAAACTATACTTGCTTGATACCTATCAGGTGGTCTAGTTATACGTGTAGTACGTCTAGGTATTACAGGACCTACAGGTGGACTTTCATTTATTAACTCTTCTTGATTATCTAACTCTTCCTGATCAACTGTTTCCTCTTGTTCTGGTCCTATTTGCTCTTCGTGGACTTCTTCTTTAATTGGACTCTTCTTATAACTAAACTGATCTTTCTGCCTTTTGTAGGGTTCAATAATTACTTCATTATTTAAATCTTGCTCTAATCTATTCCATCCTACATGTTCTAGGAATTTAGCACTAGCACTGGTGTAAACTCTAGATGTACCTGGTTCCCAGAATCTATAAGATCTATGATTAGATGTATATCCTACAAAATATAATCTTTTAGCTCTATGCTGTCCTTTGTGTCTGAGTTGTGAAGGGATATGCACCCATGCTGGTGCTCCAAATGTGTGCATGTAACTTAAATCAGGTTTTGTACCATGCCACAGTGTGAATGGTAATTCACCTGTTGTTGAATTAACAACATTATTTAATATATGATTACCACACATTATTGCTTCTCCCCATAAATTGTCAGGTAATCCTGAATCAGACATCATAGTTTGTGTCATTGATTGTAATGTTTGGCCTCTTCTCTCTATAAAGGCATTATGTTGTGGCCTATATGGTGCAGACATTTTATGTTGAATACCTAACATTCTTAGTCTGTTCTGGAATTTATTATTTGTAAATTCCGTACCATTATCTGTTATAAGAGTTACTAATTTCTTTTTAGTTTTCCTTTCAGCAAATTTTATCCAATTAAAGAGATTTTGATACGTTTCAGTTTTGCTCTTCATTAAATAGCAAAATCCATGTCTAGAATAGTGGTCCATTATACTTAATATGTAACGAGCTCCTCCTACACTTGTTTTTTTCGGACCTATTAAATCAGCAAATACTACCTCTAAAGGCTCTTTGGTAGTAAATCCATCAACTCTATTAGCCGGTATGACCCTTGCTATGCTTTGATTACAGGCATTACATTGCAAATACTTATTACAAGGTTTTAAACTTATTCCCTTAGATAATTCAACAGTTTTCTTAAGCATTTTAAAATTTAAATGCCCTAGCCTTCGATGTAACAAGTGAATACATTCATCATGAGGTTTCTTATTTTCATAAACCATGTTAGCCACTTTTAAACCATCATCATTTAACACATATAATTCACCTCTTAAAGATGCAGTAATTCTCTTATCTTCTTTCTCAATTATGCAGTTATCTCCTTTAAATGTAACTATATATCCTAGTTTAACCAAAATTTTTACTGAAATTAAATTAAACTTAAGTTGTGATACATATAACATTTTTACATTCTCTTTTATAAAAGAACAATATGCTATACCTTGACCTTTAGCTTTCAGTTTCCAGCTATTGGCTAACAATATCTGCTGTGTACTCTTGGACATTTTAATAAAATTTTTGTTATCATTTGTTATACAGTGGGATGCTCCACTGTCAACCACCCATAAATTATTTTTTACAGCTCCATTACTATACATGGCTAACTCTATATTTTTATTTATCTTTTGATGACTTTTAGTATTCTGGCCAGCATTCTGGCGCTTTGCCTTTTTACAAAATCTTGCCAAATGTCCTCTTCCTCCACAATTAAAGCATTTTTTAATTGCATATGCAGTAGGAGATTCATTATCTTCTTTTTGAGGTTGCTGCCTCCTTAACTCATCTCTTTCAAGCCTTCTTCTGGCCTCTTCAATCAATCTGCCAGTTATATCAGTTAAAGTTAGGCTTTCCTTTGGCAATATTTCAAGTGAAGTTACGTAGTTATCATAACTTTCGTTAAGGGAAGATAGAATTATGCAGACTTGGTGTTGTTCAGAGAAAATAAGCTCTTTCTCGTGCAGTTCTTGAAAAATGCTTTGCATAGTTTTCAAATGACTCAGCATATCACCATTTGTTTGGAGATGTGTACTGAAAAGCTTCCGTGTTAGATTTATGTGAGCACCAACATTATCTCGCATAAATCCTCTTCAGCTTCTGCCAACACCCAACAGCCATTTTCTCTCCATGGATATAAACAAGCTGTTGATCAGTTAAGGTTAACCCAATTATGCAAATAGCTTGTTGATTTTTATGCATAAATTCTTCTATCTTTAGTTTATCTTTTTCATCCTCTGGATCCCATTCTTCTACGTTTGGTGGATTTTCAATTATGTTCCACAAACCTTCTCTTCGTAGAAGCAGACTACATTTCATAGACCATGATACATAGTTTGTTCCATCCAACTTGGATATAAGGGACAAACTTTGTAGATTGACTTGTGCCATGTTTTCTAATATGGATATAAAACTATAATTAATAAAACACAGCTGTCTGTTTACTGTAATGTATAACAACACAAACTCTCACTTTTACATAAATCTGTTTTATCCTAGTTAAACTGACTTTGCAGCCTCTGGGCCCATAACCAGTGTTAAGCCTGGGTTCCCCAACCAGGGTTAGGGAGACAAGCTAAACAGAATGTGCAGCGTTAGTCAGATAGGCACACAGATAAATGAGTGAGCTAAGTTTGTATGTTTATTAACATACAGTAAAAATAACAGATACGCTTGTGCTATCAAAAATATAGTTTATTCCATTATGAGTTCATAGCATAGTCAAAATAACAGTCCAATAGTCATGTATCATTTAGTCAGTCCATTCAGGGATATTCAATTAGCAAAGTCCGTGCAGAATATCCTATGTTAGTTCACTTACAAATCAGTCCTTTGTTTATCTCTCCCGTTCGAGCAATGCAGTCTTGATTCCAAGCAGTAATCAGGGATCATCAAAGCCAGAGAGAGCAAGCTGCAGTCTTGCCTCTTTTAAAGTGCTTTCACAACCACTCCCTTAATTACTATCCCACAGTTAAAGTTGCAGACACTTTAACATACAAACTATGATTACTTAGTTATTATTTTACCTAAACCAGTTAGGGTAAACAATGTTATCCCTAACAGTCTTCAACAGTATTGCATCCAGTGAATAGAGATTGCCAATCAAGGGATGAGAGATCGTTGTCTATAAGATCGTAGTTACCCTTTTTGAAGTTATAATTGGGGATTACATCATTGTGATAATTTTTCTGTGGGCATATTTTGAGACAAAAGACAATCATATTGTGGGCACTGTTGGAAAAGGGTTCTTTAGTTTGTATTCCGTAAATTAAATTCAACCTATTGCAGAAGATGAGATTGAGGCAGTTGTTAAGTCCAGTATTGTTGGTTACTAGTTGTTCCAGTCCCAGATTTGTAACAGCATTGTAGAAGGTTGCATGTATGGGTTCAGTTGTACATTCGTTTAGGGTCCAGTTAATATGAAGTAGATTGAAGTCACCAAGAATGATAAAAGCGTGTGGGCAGGATATTGCCCATGTTAGTAGTAAATTTAGCTTGTTTACATGTTCGATGTCATAATCAGGTGCTCTGTAACATAGTAAGAATCTAAATGTGATATTTAAGGATAGTTCACAGATGATGGTCTCAGGAAGAGCAAGCTCCTGGGTAACTTGTTAGATGTAAGGACTTTTTTAGAAGATAGCAACACCATCTCCTCTACGAATTTCACGATCTGATCGGTAGACATGATAGTCTCTTACCGTGGTAATGGAGTCAGGGAGAGATGCATTGAGCCATGTTTCACAGAAAAATATGATGTCGAATTTAGCCATATTTAGTAAGAGGAGAAATTCAGGTATTTTATTCACAAGGATTCTTGCGTCGAGTAGCTTGCATTTAAGGCCAGCAGTAGTTAATATTCATCATATTTAATAATATTCATCATATTTATTGATATTCATCATATTTATTAAATAATATTCATCATATTTATGTTTAACATTATATAACTCTGCTAATAGATATTTTTGTTGAATTATAATCTTTCGTTATTATCTTGTTCAGTATTTCAGTGTTATTTTTATGTCGATCAAATTCTGCATATCATTCCTTTTGCTACAAAGAG
Organism: Hydrophis major; assembly: GCA_033807585.1. NCBI lineage: Eukaryota > Metazoa > Chordata > Lepidosauria > Squamata > Elapidae > Hydrophis > Hydrophis major. The sequence continues at coordinate 18,961,739 of CM066329.1, forward strand.
AATTTTGATATTCATATTTGTTACATTTAAAAAACTTATATGCTGTAGTTCTACTAATACATTTATATTAAGTTATAGTCTTCGATTGTTTGATCATTCCATATTTCAATGTTATTTTTATAACCCTCACAATATTATTCAAACCTATTCAAAATTACTATTAAAATTCTAAATTCCCTTGTTATTCCCTTGTAATATAAAAATACATGTTCCATTAATCCCCCTTTCTCTAACTTCCAACCCTATTTTAACTTATCTCACTACTGTTTTTAAGAAATGTTCCCTTTTTTATAGATCATCTCTCATCAGCTTTAAAGATCATTAATTGATCATTTGCAATTTTAGCACACTGGAGTGGTTCCTGATTCTCTGGAGTATGCCTCATTTGGAAGAGAGGGAGGAAGGAAGGATGGATCTTCAAAGGTTGCTTGATAAATTATTGAAAATAAGAGACTGCCTGGGTTGGCCAGTAGACTGGTTAGCTACGAGAGCTTAATATGCATGCACATTTCCCCTAACACTGCTTTCCCTTAATAAAACTATGTGTGGTGGTTCCGAGTAATGGTCCCAAGCAATTCAAGACTCTAAGGCCTTGACTTCCTCCAAAATCCAGCCCTTTTTGTGTCACAGTTAACATTACCCAAGCAAGCAGATGATGAACTTCTTGTCCTGCACACTGGAGGAAAACATTCTACATTCCATAAAGCCCGCACCCCCCAATTATGGCAACTAAGAAACGAAGCAAGAAAAATATGGCTTCAGCTAGAGTCATTTTGAGAGTCGACACTACTTGCTTTCACGCTCCCTGTGTGGAGGAAGATTGGAACAGACACAAAGGTATTTCCATAACACTAGAACTATTCTGTATTTGAATAAATGAGTTCAAGCAGCACTTTTTTCACACAACTATGTGAAAGTTGGCATTGGAACAACAACTGCAAAAGTAAACATGGCCAGGCACGTGTGAAGGCAAACAAAATTCTAGGATGCATCACCAGATGTACCACCATCAGCAAAAAGGAGGTCCTATCCCTCTACATAAGGGCTTTAGTGAGACACCATTTGGAATAATGTGTTCAGTTCTGGAGACCTCATTTTAAAAAAGATATTGTGTGTCCAAAGATGGGCAACATGAGGGAAGGCAAGGAAAGATCACCATAAAATTAAGATACAGAGCCTATGAGTTAGATTTTCTAATTCAGTATCACTCTAACCACATTCTCTCTATGATTTTCTTTCTTGTTTATCTTGCCTTCTGGAAGTTTGGGGAAAAATTATATGAACAGAATTGGAAGGGACTTTGTAGGTCATCTAGTCCAACCGCTCACTCAAGCAGGAGACCCTACACCATTTCTAACAAACAGCAGTCTAATCTCTTCTTGAAATCCTCCTGTGATGCAACTCCCACAACTTCTGAAGGAATCTTCTGTTCCACTGGTTGATTGTTCTGTCAGAAAATTTCTCCTTCTTTCTACGTTGAATCTCTCCTTGATCAGTTTCCATCTATTATTCCTTGTCTGGCCTTCAGGTGCCTTGGAAAATAGCTTGAACCCTCCTCTCTGTGGCAGCCCCTCAAATATTGGAAGACTGCTATCCTGCCTCCCCTGGTCCTTCTCTTCACTAGACTAACCATGCCCAGTTCCTGTAACCGTTCTTGTTTTAGTCTTCAGGCCTTCAGCTTAGCTTATCTCCTTTACACTTCTTCCAAAGTTTCAACATTTTTTTGTAATGTGATGACCCAAAATAGTTGCAGTATTCCAGGTGTGGTCTTACTAAGGCTTTATGAAACGCTACTAATACTTCATGTGGTTTTGATTCTATGCCTCTGTTTAAAAAACCAAGGATGATATTAGCTTTTTGGCCGCTGCTGCACACAGGTGATTCATGTTTAAGTGATCATCCATTCAGATTCCAAGGACCCTTCCACACTTACTATTTTTGAGCCAACTTTCAGGTTTTTCCTGGCCAGGTGTAAAATCTTACTTTTCTTCATATTAAATTTCAATTTGTTGGATTCAATCTTGTCTCATTTGGATCAGAAAGGCACAACATACACATAAAAATCTATAGAGACATGGTGGGTCAGAGGTTAGAATGCACTACTACAGGATAATTGCCCACAGCCAGGAGTTTGATTCTGACAGGCTCATGGTTGATTCAGCTCCCATCCTTCTGAGATGGGTAAAGATAGATAGATTGCTGGGGACCATCAGCCGACTTTGTAAACTGCTCATAGTGCCTGGTAAATCATTGTGATATATAACTCCTAAGTGGAATTGCTATATAGTTTCTCCCAAGCATGTATCCTTTTATGAGAAGTAAGATTACTATTCTGAGCAAAGTTCTTCCCACACTCCATGCATTTATACAGCTTCTCCCCTGTGTGGATCATCTTATGGGTACTAAGATGACCACTTTGAGCAAAGGTCTTTCCACATTCCATACATTTATATGGCTTTTCTCCTGTGTGGATTATCATATGGGAACTAAGATTACCACTTCGAGCAAAGGTCTTCCCACATTCCATGCATTTATACGTCTTCTTCCCTGTGTGGATCATCTTATGTCAAATAAGTTTACCTTTTCTAGCAAATGTCTTTCTACACTCAATGCATTTATATGGCTTTTCCCCTGTGTGGATTCTCATATGGGTACTAAGATGACCACTTTGAGCAAAGGTCTTTCCACACTCCATGCATTTATACATCTTCCCTGTGTGGATCATGTTATGTCAAATAAGTTTATCTTTTCTAGCAAATGTCTTTCTACACTCAATGCATTTATACAGCTTTTCCCCTGTGTGGATTCTCATATGGGTACAAAGATGACCACTTTGAGTAAAGGTCTTTCCACACTCCATACATTTATATGGTTTTTCCCCTGTGTGGATTATCATATGGGAAATAAGATCACATTTTTGAACAAAGGTCTTCGCACACTCCATGCATTTATATGGTTTCTCCCCTGTGTGGATCATCTTATGCGAAACAAGACGAAATCTTCAAGCAAAGGTCTTCCCACACTCCATGCATTTATATGGCTTTTCCCCTGTGTGGATTCTCATATGGTAACTAAGATGACCACTTTGAGCAAATGTCTTCCCACACTCCATGCATTTATATGGTTTCTCTCCTGAGTGGATCCTTTTGTGGGAAATAAGATTATGCCATCTTCTGAACGTGTTACCACACTCTCTGCATTTGTAGAGCTTCTCCACAGTGTGAATCCTTTCATGGGAAGTAAGCAACTTTTGTCCATTGTGTCTTCTCATAGCATCTTCTCCATTGTCTTGGCTTAAATAGTGTTCTTTTACTTGTAGTTTTGTTTTCATTTGTGTCACACTTTTACCATTATATTTTTTCCTTATTTCCTCTTGCTGGGCATCAGTGGAAAATGAGCTTTCATGATTCCAATTATTTGACTGGTTTCTCACATGGCTTTTGAATTCCGTTCGAATTCCAAACTTCTCCATTCTATCTTTAGCAGTGATCATTTGGGACAGTTCACAGGAATCTTGATTATCCTGTCCATTGTTACCTTCAAATCAAAAGAGAAATGAAAATGATAACAAGCTTAGAGAAATAGATCAAACTGCACAAAATCAAGTGAATTTCCTTCTGAATTTTTCTGAAATTCCATTATGTTGAACATTTGCCTTTTACAGTGGTGTGATTTCGACATGATTTCTAAATTGATGAGTTCTGAAAGCTTTGAAAATATCTAGAAAACATCTGTTTCTTTACAATTATCTATATATATGCAAATCTCACTCAAAGTGTTTTGAGTTAAGGAATAATCAGGAAAAAATCCAAGGAGGAATTAGGAGAAATCTTAAGATTTATTGGGTGGGTTAATTTCAGCAGAGACCTTTGATTAAAAATAACACTAGAATGCTAATGAACATATTAGAATACTATGAGGCACACCCTGGAAAGCAGATGGTAATGGTCTTTCTCAATGTGCAAAAAAGCATTTGATAATGTCAATTGGCAGTTCATTATATAGAAATTAAAAAGTATGGATTTTAGCGACAAATTTATCAAAACAATTTGGGTAATCTATTCGATCTAGGCGGCTAGCATAATACTAAATGGTGATAGGACAGAAACATTTAAGATCAACAAGGGAGTAAGACAGGGATGCCCATTGTCACCGCTACTCTTTATCCTTACATTAGAGAATTTATTGGAGAATATGAGGAAAAATAAAGAAATTAAAGGGGCTTTAATTGGAAAGAAGCATTATAAAGTATATGCCTTCGCTAGCGATATAGTATCTTTCTTGGAGGATCTGGAGGACACCGGAGTAGAATTATTAAAAAAAATAAAAGAATTTGGCAGTGTTGTGGGACTTAAAATAAATAAAAACAAAACAAAGATGAACAACAACAAAAAAGAATTGGAAGAAAAATTGGGAATGCAAATTGTCAAAAGAATAAAATATTTAGGCATTTGGTTAAACCAAGGTGTTCATCAATTAAAAAAGATAATTATGATAAGTTAATGACACAAATTAAAAAATAATTAGAAATATGGGGTAAATTACAGTTATTGTTAATGTGGAAATTTGCGGCAGTCAAGATGTCCACACTACCAAAAATACTGTCTCTTTCAAACTATCGGTGAAACTGGACAAATTTGTTTTGGGAGAATTAGATAAAACAGTCATTAAATCAATTTGGGTGCAAAAAAAAAGCTAGGATAAAAATGAAATTACTGCAGGACAAAAGAGAAAGGGGTGGCTTTAGACTCCCTTACTGGGAAATGTATTGCCAGACAGCAGCTATGGTATGGATTAAGGATTGGATTAATTTGGAAAACAAAAGAATACTGCTGATAAAAGGCCACAACTTGCAAAAAGGGTGGCATAGCTTTTTATGGGATGGGAAAAGCAAGCAACATTCATACTTCCAGAGACACCTGATGAGAGACTCAAGAATTCAGATATGGAATACAATTAAAAAGAATCACTATGATAAAATACCACGCTGGCTGTCAACCATGGAAGCACAAATTTATCCCAACATAATGGATCTGGCTAAAATGAGGAACTATAAAGACTTATTAGATTAACAAGGAAGGCTGAAAACAATTCAAAAACTACAGCAACAAAATATAGAAATAGACTGGTAGCCATACATACAAGTTCAGGTGAGGAAAAATAAACAAAGAATAATATGGATTTTAAGATGCAATTAGATGCAATTACACAAGGAACGGGGGGGGGAGGGAATGATTTCCAAAATATATAATTTTCTATTGGATTTTAAGATGGAAGAGGAGGTGATAAAGGATACAATGGTGGTATGGGCAAAAAATGTTAGCCACAATATAGATTTGGAACATTGGGAAAAAATATAGGGAATAAATCACAAATTAACTATGTCTACAACGTACAGGGAAAACCTATAGAAAATTTTTTAAAGGTGGCACCCACCCTCTGCTAGACTAGCAGAAATGTTTAACCTAAGCCCAAATTGCTGGAAGTGTAAGAAGGAAAAAGGTACTTATTTTCATATGTGGTTGACCTGCCCAGAGGTCAAGAAGTATTGGAACATAATTCGATTGTGGCTAGAAGAAGTAATAAAACAGAAAATTGAACCAAACCAGAACTATTTCTATGAGGCATAATAACAGGAAAATATAATAAAAAAGAGAATAATATGTTACATATTTTAACAGCCGCTAGAATTTCTTATGCACAATTTTGGAAACAGGAAGATGTACCACCAGAGGGTGTTTTTATATAAAAAAAAAAGATTGTGCAGAGATGGGACAGGCTAACAATGAAATTAAGTGATAAAGAATATTTGACATATTATAGTGTCTGGGACACCTGGTATGGTTTAAGAATAAAAAGAAATCAAAATGGCAATTAAGTAAAGAATAACAAACTATGTAAATACTTATACGTATATCTATATTTATCTATATTTATTTATATATTAATTTGAAACTAAATAATGAAAGAAATATGCAATGGTAATGGAATAACAAAGTATATATATATATATATATAAAAAGATAAGGAAATGTAAAAGATGTCTTGATGTTGATACAATGATGTATAAAGTTTTATGTTCTTAAATTTTGAAAACTGAATAAAGTATTTAAAAAAAAGAACTGATGGCTCGCTACATCGTTCCAACGTCAATCATGGCAGAATGAGGTCGGGTTATAGATAGGGTGATTTTGTTGCAGCCCCTCTGCTGTCATTTGTAAGTGTGAATGACAGCCGTGATGCTGCAGCATTTTTAATTTCAGGACTGAGTCTTAAGTACTTTGGAGAGGGCTAGGTCATAACTTGATATGGTCGCTTAGTGAACTATCATAACTCGGGGATCACCTGAACCAGAGGATGCTATGACTCACACTTCATGAGGACTTTGTTCTTGAATTGGATTGGGAGAATGCTGTTCGATGGCCTGAGTGCGAAAGGGGGGAAATGACAACACATTCTTCTCACATGACTTCCAGAATACAATTAAAAGCACACTCCATCCTTCTCAGCCTCCACAGATAAGTTCAAATAGAAATAAGGACAAATGATAATACATTCCTTTCACATGACCTCCAGAGGACACATAAAGGAAGCCTCATTCTTCTCAGCCTCCAGAGATAAGTTCAAATAGAATTGGAAAAAGACTGATAAGAAATGGCCCAAAAGCATCTAAGCAAAGAGACATTCATTCTTTCCTTCCTTGGAATTCCAGAAGGCCAGATATTTTCCTTTTCCCTTTGAGATGATATCTGATTAGTGGTTTTTTAATAAATAATAACTATAATCTGTCTTCTTGAACTCTCTGATTTGGGTCTACAAAACTCTTACCCAGAGAGACCACATTCCTAAGGTTTTCAAGCATGACTTCTGAATGCAGCGCTTTTTGATCAGAATCCAGCTGAGACCATTCCTCGTCTGAAAAATAAATAGCCACTTCCTTGAAGGACACAAGACTCTCCTGAACACAAAAAAAGAGAACATAACAAGAGGATTCAGAAGATCTGTTCATCTTCAGCAATGATTTAGACAAGAGGATAGAAGGGGAACTCATCAAATTTGCAGACAAGACCAAATTGATAGGAATATCAACACTCCAGAAGATAAGCTTGAGATAGAGAAGGATCAACAGATTGGGCCCCATTTAAGAAAATGAAAAACAACGTTGAAAAATGTAAGGTTCTACATTTAGGAAAGAAAAACCAAATGCACAGGAATTGAATAAGTGATACTTGGCTCAATTTTTGTACAATAGGTATCTTGGGATCCAAGTGGACAATCACTGATACCCCCCTCCCCCCAAAAAACAACCCCAAAGAATCATAGGCTGCATTAAGAGGGATAGAATCAAGATCACATGAAGTGGTAGTACCACTTTAAAATGCATCTAGTTTTGGTTGCCAGATGTAAAAAATACCTTGAGACTATAGAAAGAGTACAAAGAGCAACAAAAATTATTTGGACCTTGGAGTCTAAAACATATAAATAATGGTTGCTGGAATGTCTAGTTTAATGAAAAGACAGCAGTGTTCCAAGATAGAATGGATGGATTCAAGGAAAGAATCAACCTATAATGAAAGAGAAATTAACTGACAGCTAGAACAATTAATCAGTGGAATGACTTGCCTCCAGAAATTGTAGATGCTCCAACACTGGAGGTGTTCAAGAAGAAATTGAACAGCCATTTATCTGAAATGTTATAAGGCTTCCTGTCTTGAGCAGGGGATTGGACTAGAAGACTTCTAAGATCCCTACCAACTCTATTATTCTGTTCTACTGTTCCCAAATTCCCAAAGCAAAGATATGCACCAAGTTAAATGGCTGTGCATCACAAGTCCTCATTTTAGGTGAGAAAATGGGCAAATCTGAAAAAAAAAATTAACTGAAGAAATATTTGGGGAAGTTTTATCAAGTTGATTGATTCTGCTAAACCTTCAGTGCCTTTCAGTAAAGCAATCCCACTTCTGGATCAACTGATCTATCACTCTGTCTATCATTGATTGATCTAGTAGTCTGAGCCATTGGCTGAAAGGAAGAAAACAAAGAAGAGAAAATTCCCTGGGAAACTAATTTCTCAGCCTTTGCAAAGCAGGAATATTTGATCTCCTAATCAAGGCACAAATCAGAGGATTGGAAATTATTTTGTAGCCCAAAGTACCTTGATTATATCATCAAAATATATACTTTGTTATTCCATTACCATTGCATATTTCTTTCATTATTTAGTTTCAAATTAATATATAAATAAATATAGATAAATATAGATATAGGTATAAGTATTTACATAGTTTCTTATTCTTTACTTAATTGCCATTTTGATTTCTTTTTATTCTTAAACCATACCAGGTGTCCCAGACACTATAATATGTCAAATGTTCCTTATCTCTTAATTTCATTGTTAGCCTGTCCCATCTCTGCACAATCTTTTTTTTTTTATAACAACACCCTCTGGTGGTACATCTTCCTGCTTCCAAAATTGTGCATAAGAAATTCTAGCGGCTGTTAAAATATGTAACATATTATTCTCTTTTTTATTATATTTTCCTGTTATTATGCCTAATAGAAATAGTTCTGGTTTGGTTCAATTTTCTGTTTTATTACTTCTTCTGGCCACAATCGAATTATGTTCCAATACTTCTTGACCTCTGGGCAGGTCAACCACGTTTGAAAAGAAGTTTTTCCTTCTTACACTTCCAGCAATTTGTGCTTAAACATTTCTGTTAGTCTAGCAGGGAGTAGGTGCCACCTTTAAAACATTTTGTATAGGTTTTCCCTGTACGTTGTAGACATAGTTAATTTGTAATTTAGTCCCTACATTTTTTCCCAATATTCCAAATCTATATTGTGGCTAACATTTTTCGCCCACACCACCATTGTCTCCTTTACCACCTCCTCTTCCATCTTAAAATCCAATAGAAAATTATATATTTTGGAAATAATGCCCGCTTCTTCTCACCCCCCCCGTTCCTTGTGTAATTGCATCTAATTGGTGTTTTCCCACTTAAAATCCATATTATTTGTTGTGTCCGCGAAATGATGCCAGGAGTCGGTGACTTTAGTGCAAGCTCTTTATTTGTAAGTTGGAACCGAACTGGCGAAAGGAAAAAAGCCCGCGGCTTTTATTCCTTTAGCCGCGGCGGCTGCGGCCAATGGCACCGCTTTGAATCTCCCGCGATCCGAATGGACCAATCGCGGGAGATTCTTAGCGAGCCAATCGGCGCAGCTCGCCTGACCAATCGGAGAGCCCCGCGCTTTTGGCCAATCAAAGCGCGGGGATCTCAAGTATGTTAATTAAGGACAGAACACCCCTCCCCTCTTGGTTCAGTCCTTCCGTCGCGTAGTCACGTAGGTAGGCGGGGCTCCATCTGAGCCTACTTGACCTGCGCAGCTCAGTTGTAGGCTGGATCCCAGCCGGTTCGGTCAGGATCTCTGCTTCTCTTGCTGCCGTCGTGGGAACAGGCTGGTCGATCGGGCCGGGCCGTTCTCCGTAGCTCCCTCCTGGGCCTCCCGGGTTGGTTGAGCTGCGGATTTCACCGCTCCCGCTCGGTCTTTCCAGGTCGGTCGAGCTGGCCTGGCTGTTTCTTCCTGGCGAGAGGTCGTGATGGCTGCTTTCTGGTGAGTACGGCTGGTTTATTCTTCTTTGGTTTTGGTCCCCTGGGTATTCCCTCCCCCCTTGGTTTGTGTTGTGGGGGTTGGTTTCGCCTGTTTGTGCGTCGGTGGTTTGTTGGTTGGTAGTCCTTGACCTTAGTTGGTCGATGTGGCGTTTCCACGCTCGTCCGTCTGCTGTTTGTAGCCGGTATGAGTGTGGGCCTGTTGTTTGTGTGATGACGGCTTGTATCCATAGTGGGTCTCCCGTCAGGTTTTTTGCGTATACGGGGTCGCCGGGTGCGAAGGTTCGGTATTTGCTGTTTGAGTCTGGGGGCCTCTCTGGGTTATTGTTTCCACTGCGGTCCCCAGTGTTCGGTCTGCGCATGTGGTCGGCGGAAGTTCGGGTTGCTTCAGCAGCTGCGGCTGCGGTGAGGGTGTCTGCTAGGCTGATGTTGCCCTTGGCCATCAGCCGGCTCTGGAGGACGGGGTCCCACAAACCGAGCACGATTCGGTCTCGCAGGGCGTCGTTCAGGATGTCGAATTCGCAGAGCCCCCCTAAACGCTGCAGCTCGGCGACGAAGTCGCTGAAACTCTCACCCGACCTCTGGTCCCGCCGGTAGAACTCGTTGCGCCGGATCAGGATGGGTACCTCTGGAGCGTAGTGCCGCCGAAGGATGGGTTCGAGGATGTCCCAGTCCATCGCGGTCGCATCGGCGGGTTTGGCAAGCGCCTTGGCCATCTTGAAGACCTCGGTCCCGCAGTGGGTCAGGAAGACGGCGCGCTTCATGGGGCCGGTGGCGTCCTTCAGGCCGCTGCACTCGAGGAACATGCGGAATCGGTCTGAGTACGATTCCCAGTCCTCGGTGGCGGGGTTGAAGGGTGCGGGTGGTGCGATTTTCGCCATCGCGGTGGTTCGTCTGGCTTCCGTCGGACACGTGGTTCAGTTCAGGGTCTGGATCCCATCCTCGTCGCCAGTGTTGTGTCCGCGAAATGATGCCAGGAGTCGGTGACTTTAGTGCAAGCTCTTTATTTGTAAGTTGGAACCGAACTGGCGAAAGGAAAAAAGCCCGCGGCTTTTATTCCTTTAGCCGCGGCGGCCGTGGCCAATGGCACCGCTTTGAATCTCCCGCGATCCGAATGGACCAATCGCGGGAGATTCGTGGCGAGCCAATCGGCGCGGCTCGACTGACCAATCGGAGAGCATCTCAAGTATGTTAATTAAGGACAGAACATTATTCTTTGTTTATTTTTCCTCACCTGAACTTGTATGTATGGCTACCAGTCTATTTCTATATTTTGTTGCTGTAGTTTTTGTATTGTTTTCAGCCTTCCTTGTTCATCTAAGTCTTTATAGTTCCTCATTTTAGCCAGATCCATTATGTTTGGATAAATTTGTGCTTCCATGGTTGACAGCCAGCGTGGTATTTTATCATAGTAATTCTTTTTAATTGTATTCCATATCTGAATTCTTGAGTCTCTGATCAGCTGTCTCTGAAGGTATGAATGTTGCTTGCTTTTCCCATCCCATAAAAAGCTATGCCATCCTTTTTGCAAGTTGTGGCCTTCTATCAGCAGTATTCTTTTGTTTTCCAAATTAATCCAATCCTTAATCCATACCATAGCCGCTGTCTGGTAATACATTTCCCAATAAGGAAGTCTAAAGCCACCCCTTTCTCTTTTGTCCTGCAGTAATTTCATTTTTATCCTAACTTTTTGTCACCCAAATTGATTTAATGACTGTTTTATCTAATTCTCCAAAAAAAATTTGTCCAATTTCACTGGTACAGTTTGAAAGAGACAGTATTTTTGGTAGTGTGGACATCTTGACTGCCGCAATTTTCCACATTAACGATAACTGTAATTTCCCCCATATTTCTAATTATTTTTTAATTTGTGTCATTAACTTATCATAATTATCTTTTTTAATTGATGAACACCTGGTTTAACCAAATGCTTAAATATTTTATTTTGTTGACAATTTGCATTCCCAATTTTTCTTCCAATTCTTTTTTTGTTGTTGTTCATCTTTGTTTTGTTTTTATGTATTTTAAGTCCCGCAACACTGCCAAATTCTTCTATTTCTTTTATTAATTCTACTCCGGTGTCCTCCAGATCCCCCAAGAAAGATACTATATCACCAGCGAAGGCATGTACTTTATAATGCTCCTTTCTAATTAAAGCCCCTTTAATTTCTTTATTTTTCCTAATATTCTCCAATAAATTCTCTAATGTAAGGATAAAGAGTAGCGGTGACAATGGGCATCCCTGTCTTACTCCCTTGTTGATCTTAAATGTTTCTGTCCTAACATCATTTAGTATTATGCTAGCCGCCCAGATCGAATAGATTGCCCAAATTGTTTTGATAAATTTGTTGCTGAAATCCATGATTTCCAGGTGTGCCTCATAGTATTCTAATATGTTCATTACCATTCTAGTGTTATTTTTAATCAAAGGTCTCTGCTGAAATTAACCCACCCAATAAATCTTAAGATTTTTTCTAATTCCTCCTTGGATTTTCTCCTGATTATTCCTTAATTCAAAACAAACTTTGAGTGAGATTTGCATATATAGATAATTGTAAAGAAAGAGATGTTTTACAGATACTTTCAAAGCTTTCAGGACTCATTAATTTTGAAATGATGTCTATATCACACCACTGTAAAAGGCAAATGTTCAACATAATGGAACTTCGGAAAAATTCAGAAGGAAATTCACTTGATTTTGTGCAGTTTGATCTATTTCTCTAACCTTGTTATCAATTTCATTTCTCTTTTGATTTGAAGGTAACAATGGACAGGATAATCAAGATTCCTGTGAACTGTCCCAAATGATCACTGCTAAAGATGGAATGGAGAAGTTTGGAATTCGAACGGAATTCAAAAGCCATGTGAGAAACCAGTCAAATAATTGGAATCAGGAAAGCTCATTTTCCACTGATGCCTAGCAAGAGGAAATAAGGAAAAAGTATAATGGAAAAATTATGAAGCCAATGAAAGCTAAACTACAAGTAAAAGAACACTATTTAAGCCAAGACAATGGAGTAGATTCTATGAGAAGACACAATAGACAAAATTACAATAAGACATTCATTCCTTCTCTTAGAAATAAGTTCCTTACATCTAAAAAAGTGATTGATATAAAAGAAAAGCCTTATAAATGTTTGGAATGTGGAACATGTTTTAGAAAAAGTAGGCAACTTACTTCCCATGAAAGGATTCACACTGGGGAGAAGCTCTACAAATGCAGAGAGTGTGGTATCACATTCAGAAGGTGGAATAATCTTATTTCCCATAAGACGATCCACACAGGAGAGAAACCGTATAAATGCATCGAGTGTACAAAGACCTTTGCTAAAAAAGATAGACTTATTCGCCATAAGATGATCCACACAGGGGAGAAGCCGTATAAATGCATGGAGTGTGGGAAGACCTTTACTCAAAGTGGTCATCTTAGTTCCCATATGATAATCCACACAGGGGAAAAACCATATAAATGTATGGAGTGTGGAAAGACCTTTGCTAAAAGAGACAAACTTATTCGCCATAAGCTGATCCACACAGAGAAGATGTATAAATGCATGGAGTGTGGGAAGACCTTTGCTCGAAGTGGTCATCTTAGTTCCCATATGAGAATCCACACAGGAGAAAAGCCATATAAATGCATGGAATGTGGAAAGACATTTGCTCGGAAGTATGGTCTTAATTGCCACAACAAAATCCACACAGGGTAGAGGCCATATAAATGCATGGAATGTGGAAAGAGCTTTGCTCAGAATAGTAATCTTACCTCTCATAAAAGGACACATGCTTGGGAGAAACTATATAGCAATAGCAATTCCACTTAAGACTCATATACCACAGTGATTTACCACACACTATGAGCAGTTTACAAAGTCAGCCTATGGCCCCCAGCAATCTATCTATCTTTACCCATCTCAGAAGGATGGGAGCTGAATGGATGATCACTTAAGCATGAATCACCTGTGTGCAGCAGCGGTCAAAAAGCTAATATCATCCTTGGTTTTTTAAACAGAGGCATAGAATCAAAACCACATGAAGTATTAGTAGCGTTTCATAAAGCCTTAGTAAGACCACACCTGGAATACTGCAACTATTTTGGGTCATCTCATTACAAAAAAATGTTGAAACTTTAAAAGAAGTGTAAAGAAGAGAAGCTAAGCTGAAGGCCTGAAGACTAAAACAAGAACGGTTACAGGAACTAGGCATTCACTAGTCTAGTGAAGAGAAGGACTAGGGGAGACAGGATAGCAGTCTTCCAATATTTGAGAAGCTGCCACAGAGAGGAGGATTTAAGCTATTTTCCAAGACACCTGAAGGCCAGACAAGGAATAATAGATGGAAACTGATCAAGGAGAGATTCAACCTAGAAATAAGGAGAAGTTTTCTGATAGAACAATCAACCAATAGAACAGAAGATTCCCTCAGAAGTTGTGGGAGCTTCATCACTGCTGGCTTTCAAGAAGAGATTGGACTGCCATTTGTTAGAAATGGTGTAGGATCGCCTGCTTGAGTAAGCGGTTGGACTAGATGACCTACAAAGTCCCTTCCAATTCTGTTCATCTATTTTTTTCCCCAAACCTCCAGAAGGCAAGATAAACAATGGATGGAAACTAATCCAGGAGAGAAGCAACCTGGAGCTTTCTTCCAGTGAGGACAATTAACCAATGGGACAGCTTGCCTTCAGATAGCGTAGGTGCTTCATCACTGAACATTTTTTTAAGAAGAGACTGGACAGTTACATGTCTGAAATGATATAGGATCTCTTGCTTGAGCAAGGGGCTGGACTGGAAGTATAACTTTGTGTATCTTCCGAGCATTCTCCACACATGGAGTGTTACAACAAGTAGTTTTATTAAATCAGTAGTAGGAAATGTGGGTGCAGACCAAGACTGCCAACCAATCAGGATGAAGAAAAAACCATTCTAACACAGGGTAGGCTAGCTCCAAATTTAAAACAAAAACAGCTGTGAAAGACTAACAGACGAACAAAATACAGAAGCCTGATGATGGCAGATGAGATTCTGTCGAAATGTTGCTACAACTTTAAAAGCACAACTACAATGATGTGGGAAAATACCCGAACAAAGCTAAATACCATACATACATACACACACACACATATAGACATACATACATGGTATGTCTCACCTATATTCACAAGTGAGAATGCAGAGTTCCACAGTTCAAAATATTCAAACAAAACAAAGCCAGATTAAAAAAGGATTAATAGTACTATATTCTAGTCCTTGGCAGACTTCCCGGAATTTGTCTGGTAATTCAGAATGTCCATAAATTACAAAGGCCGCTCCACATGTATCCTTTCGACACATCAAACACTTTGCTTCCAAGCAAATTTGAGAATCAGCAATTCTCCTTAAATCACCTGGATGGGTGTGTCAGTCTTTCTAATCAATGTCTGGCTTGACGCTTCCCTTCAGCTTGGCGTTTCATTCTTCTCCTGGTTCTAGCGTCAATCCACAATCTCAGTTTCCCCATTAGAAGTCTCTGACTCATTTTGTGGATCAGTTGCTTGCATGAGTGAAGTCGAAGGTTCTGGCGAGGAATGTCTGTCTGACAATCTCTCATCCTCCTGGCTCACATCTGTGTCCTCTGATAATTCAGACTCCACATTCACAGCAGGCTCCACCCTTTCATCTTCAGAGTCATCAGAGTCAAAACTCACAGCAGGATCGATCCTTTCAGTCACAATACATACATATATGGGCAAATGATATTTTTCAAACATTAGGGCCATATTTTTGACTTTTTGTGGTTTGCCATAACATTAAGGTAACTCAAAATTAAGTATCAGTGATGATATTACTTGCTAAACATGCATAAAATTCTCTTTTTCTTTATTGCATTAAAAATTGCTAACAGACTAAAGTGTTTGGATAGCCTGGAGTGGGGGAAATATTTCAGCTCCTGCTTGGTTGGAGCTGTTTTTTTCATATATGGATTATTAAATTTTCTGTGTCAAAATGGAGAAAAAAAGAAATACTTAAAGAAAAATCAAGGGTTACCTCCTTAACCGTTTTTCCATCCTTTTAAATTCTTTGTTTTGCTCACTGTAGCTAATCCCTTTGTTTTTCATAGTCAACTCCAAATCTGGTTGAATATTTTCTTTTCATTTATGGTCTAATGATCTATCCCTTCCTTAAATTCTCCAAGGGGCTTAAGCTTCCTAGTCTCATTTGTTGAGGTGAATTTCCGACTCAATCCTGTAAAAATGGTTTCCCCCCATCATAGTTTAGATTTATATTCCTTTTTCACCATCTTCCTTTTCTTTCATCAGAAGAAGCTGGAGGGGCCTCTGCCCATTCTGCTCTCCCCTTTGCTGTGAGATTGAGCAAATAATTTGAGAAAGGCAGCTGCACCTATTGAATTAAAGAAATTAAAAATAAAATCATTTTCTTGATTGTGGCCTTCCTGTGTGGGTCCCATCTGCCTCCCCTTCAGGCAGGAGATCCCAACAACCGAAAGACACAACCTGGGTTTCCAACAGAGGCTCCTGGTTCCTCATCTTCTGACTGCCCGGCTGTTTCTGACAGGATTTGGACCCTTTTGAGGCCTCCCATAATCTCTGCGGAGCCTTCAAGACAACTGTTTTTGAGGGAAGCAAGTTTAAATCCTCCAGATGGATTTTTCTCATTCTCCTCAGACGCTTCCTGAACAGGAAAGGGAGGAAGACGGAGAAAATGCTGCTTCTGGAGATGTCGAAGCCTTTGTCGGGCAGGGAGCCGTTGAGAGGAGCCTTTCTCCCTACTCCCAAGCCCATCATCCCCACCCTCTCCCTTCTCCTCAGACACGGTCTTCTTTCCCGCCCTTTCTACAATCCTGGCACTTTGCAGCACATCCACCAGCGGGAGCCCTCAGCCAAGGGAAGGGAAGTCCTGGCGCTTCGCCATTGATCCACTGGAGGGCAAACGTCACAGTTGGTTTTGGGAGAGGTGGGGGAGGCCGAGACGGAAGTGACGTCACAAATGCTTGCTGCTCTAGGACGTGGCACTCGCTCTGTTTAACCCCTAGGGCTACGCAGCCGGCAGAGAGGCTGCGGAACACTGGCGGTGAGAGATCCAAACGTCCCCAGGGTTGGGGGGCTGGGCGTCCCGGACAAAGGGAGGCTGAGGAGGGAGATACCTGTGCCCTGCTCACCTCCGCCTTTAACCCCGGATTCCATTCTCTCCAGCCACCTCTCCACGCAGGGGAAACCGGGCAAGGCGGGAAGGGCAGGAAGGCGGCCGGGATCCGGGGGTCCCTTCCCGTCCCGTGTCCAGGGAAGAGGCCAAGTGGGGGGGGGGGGGAGAGATGAGGATCGGCCTTGCGGAGGCGCAGCAGGAGAGGAGAGCAGCCGGGTGAGGAGGAGGCAGGATTCGCAGCCGGCTCCCGGAGGGACCGATCCTGTCTCCGGAGGGGGAGAGAAGCGGGGCGGCCTCTCCAGCTGCCTCCTTCCTGGCCCTGCTCAGGGGGACTTGGGCCCTGTACTGGGATGACCCTCTTGGGGCTCAGTGCAGGTTGGGTGAAGGTTGTTCAGGGGCTGAATTCCACTTCCTAATTCTTGGCTGGTTGGTTTTTCTTTCCATCTCAGATACAGTAACTTGAGGCAACTTGAAATCTTTGCAAGCCAAAATTTTGTCTTGGGTGAAGAAAAGAGCGGAATAAGTTGCAGGGATCAGTCCTGTGGCCACAGAAATGGTCCTGTGAAGGAAAAGGAATTTGGAGATCCACAAGAATGCTTGGACCCATTTGGAGTTGCTCTGCAGGAAAGAGAAAGGATGGAGACACACCAGTTTGTAAAGGAGGAAACTAGGAAAGGCCCTCCAGCTGTTCAGCCTGGGAAGGGTGGGGAAATCTGGAGAAGACCTAGGGAGGAGATCCTGGAGGAGGAAACCATCCTCCCTTCAGAAGTTCAGCCCTGGAACTTCATCCAATGCCAGGAGGCTGAGGGTCCCCGAGGACTTTGCAGCCGGCTCCATGACTTGTGCAGGCGATGGCTGAGACCAGAAAAGCACACCAAAGCTCAGATGTTGGACCTGGTGGTTCTGGAGCAGTTCCTGGCTCTTCTGCCCCCAGAGATGGAGGGCTGGGTGCGGGAGTGTGGAGCAGAGACCAGCTCGCAGGCCGTGGCCCTGGTGGAAGGCTTCCTCCTTAGTCAGGCGGAGGAGCAGATGAAGCAGGTCCAGTTGCAGGTGAGACACTTCAGGGAGCTCAAAAGAGAATAGAGAATGTGTTTGAATACTTCACCCCTACTTCCCAAACTTCTCTGACATTCATGACATGGGGCAAAGTCCCACCAATTTTTGTAGGACATTGTTCCATTGTTTTCTCACTCAACCACACTGATGGATATTGGGGGCTTTGAGGTTGTGTTCCCCAATTTATGTTGTGTGGATGTACATTAATTCTGCTTCTTTTTTCCTTCCTCCGATTTGAAGTGCTGCACTATAGAGATCAGAGATCCTGAGGGAAAGAAGAATCCATCAAATCCCCCTCAGGAACTATTTTTCAGGAGGATCCCTTGGGAAGATCAAAATCTGGACACCTCAGGAGGTAACAGAAGATCCTCCAATTACCCATCTGCCTTACCTTCTCTCTCTTTTCTCTTCTATACAATACCTTCTTCTATTTATACTTTTTCACACTAAGAAGTGTAGTGTGAGCCTCCTCCTGGGAAAGGTAGAGATTGAGGTCCACCTGAAGGAGTGCGTGAGGAATTTGCGGATTTTCTGGAAGACAAAATTGCTCAACTTCATTCCCTGTTAGATGCCGGCATGGTTGCTGGTCTGGTGGAAGTTCTTGAGGCAGGTTGTTGCTGTGTTATCTGGGAACGGTTGCTCCTGAGGAGGTGGCAGGGTCCTAGGGAGTATGCGTGCAAGCACCTATGTTTTAGACCCATGTCCCTCCTGGCTTGTGAAAGTTTCTTGGGAGGTGACAGGTGAGTTGACTCTGGCGATGATTAATGCTTCCATACAGGGGAGGATAGTGCCCCAGCACTTTAAAGAGGCTGTGATCCACCTTCTTCTTAAGAAGTCATCGCTGGATTCCGATCTGTCTCCAATCTTCCTTTTTGGGGAAAGTGGTTGAGAAGGTCATTGTGTGGCAGCTCCAGAGGTTTCTTGATGAAATGGATTATCTAGACACCTACCAGTCAGGATTCAGGCCTGAATTTGGGACAGAAACAGCATTGATCATGAATTTGGATGATCTCTGGCAAGAGCAGGATCAGGGTAGCACGTCTGTCTTGACTATTGCAATACGCTCTACATGAGAGTACCCTTGAAGAGCATCCAGAAGTTCCAGTTGGTTCAAAATGTAGCGGCTTGCATGGTTTCGTGCAGACCCCGGTGTGCACATGTATCACTTCTCCTGCAGGAGCTGCATTGGCTGCCAATTTGCTTCCAGGTGCAATTCAAAGTGCTGGTTGTTGCCTTTGAAGCCTTTTATGGCATGGGACCTGATTATCTGAGGGACCCTCTCTTACTAGTTACATATACCCTACCCACCAGAGCAGGGAGGCAGGGAATGTTCCATGTTCCATCCTCTAGGGAGATGCATCTGGTGAGAGCCAGAACGGCCTTCTCCATGGTGGCTCCCTCTCTCTGGAACATCATCCCCCAGAGATTAAAATGGCCCCCAATCTAGCACTCTTCTGGAAGATGTCGAAGACCGGGTTCTGCCAGTGGTCCTGGGGAACGCAGAGCGGTATAGAGCCCCTTAAATGGCTTCTGTGAGGTGCTGTCACCAGGATGGGGTGGGCGGGGCCGATTTTATTATTTTAATGTATTATATAATTCTCCTTTTATTAGTTTTATTGTTTTATAAGGTTTTGATATTTTGTAAGCCGCCTTGAGTTGCCATGTGCGAATAGGCGGCATTTAAATTGTCTAAAATAAGTACAATATTTTGTTAATTATTTATTTTGAAATTATTTATTCCTTACAGAGAAACAAAATATGAAATTTTATGGTTTTTATGACGACGATCAAACAGCAGTTGAAGCGCTAAATCAAGTAAGGGAAAAGTTTTTAGATTTGTATTCTCTCTTCAGGAAGTGAAGTGGTTGTGCAGAGTGCTCTCTCCTTCTATTTTCCCCTTGTTTGGACTGGATTATTTTTGTGTCCTCTCACAACATGAACAGCAGGTTCAAGTTGCTGTCATTCAACATAGCTTCCTCTGGTTATATTGTTCTACCAGGTACTCCTCCAACTTTGTGTTTACCAGAATCATTTCTTTTAACGTCCTTCAAGAATTAGGAATAAATGTATCACAGTGGCAGGAACTGTTAGACCCTGTTCTTTGTGTAATTTATCAACCTCATAAGGGACAGATTAACAGAATTGGAAGGTCATCTAGTCCAGCCCCACTACACCATTTCTGAGAGTTGGCAGTCTAGTCTCTTCTTGAAAGCTCCCAGTGATGAAGCTTCCACAACTTCTGAAGGAAACTTCTGTTCCATTGGTTGATTGCTTTCACTGTCAGCAAAGGTCTCCTTATTTCCACGTCAAATCTCTCCTTGTTCAGTTTCTATCCATTATTCCTTGCCTGACCTTCAGATGCTTTGGAAAATAGTTTGACCGCCTCGTCTCTGTGGCAGCCCCTCAAATATTGGAACACTGCTATCATGTTTCCTGAGGTCCTTCTCTTCACTAAACTAGCCATGCCCAGTTCCTGCAACTGTTCATCGTATGTTTTAGGCCTCCAATCCCCTAATCATCTTGGTTGTCTTCTGTGCACTCTTTCTAGAATCTCAACATCTTTTTTACATCATGGCAACCAATACTGGCTTCAATATTCCTAAGTGTGGTCTTACCAAGGCATTATAAAGTGGTACTAACATTTCATGGGATCTTGATTCTGTTATCTCTCTCTTAATGCAACCTATTCTGTTGGGTATTTTTGGCAACTGTAGCACACTGCTGGCTCACATTTAAGCAATTGTCCACTATGACGCCAAGATCCCTGTTCCACTTACTACTTTTGATCCAGGTACCACCTATTCTTTGCCTGTGAATTTGGTTTTTCTTTCCTAAATGTAGTACATTATATTTCTCACCATTGAATTTCATTTGGTTAGAAGGTGCCAATCTGCCGATCCTTCTACACTGCTCAAAAAAATAAAGGGAACACAAAAGTAAGACATCCTAGATCTGAATGAATGAAATATTCTTATTAAATACTTTGGTCATTACATAGTTGAATGTGCTGACAATAAAATCACACAAAAATTATCAATGGAAATCAAATTTAGCAACCCATGGAGGTCTGTATTTGGAGTTACACTCAAAATTAAAGTGGAAAAAAACACTACAGGTTGATCCAACTTTGATGTAATGCCCTTAAAACAAATAAAAATGAGGCTCAGTAGTGTGTGTTGCCTCCATGTGCCTGTATGACCTCCCTACATCGCCTGGGCATGCTTCTGATGAGGTGGCAGATGGTCTCCTGAGGGATCTCCTCCCACACCTGGGCTAAAGCATCCCCCAACTCGGACAGTCTGTGGTACAACATGGTGTTGGTGGATGGAGTGAGACATGATGTCCCAGATGTGCTCAATTGATTCAGGTCTGGAGAAAGGGCGGGCCAGTCCATAGCATCAATGCCTTCGTCTTGCAGGAACTGCTGACACATTCCAGCCACATGCGGTCAAGCATTGTCGTGCATTGGGAGGAACCCAGGGCCAACCACCCCAGCATATGGACTCACAAGGGGTTTGAGAATCTCATCTTGGTACCTAATGGCAGTCAGGCTACCTCTGGCGAGCACATGGAGGGCTGTGCGGCCCACTAAAGAAATGCCACCATACACCATTACTGATCCACTGCCAAACCGGTCATGCTGGAGGATGTTGCAGCAGAACGTTCTCCACAGCATCTCAAGGCCTGTCAGGTCTGTCACATGTGCTCAGTGTGAACCTGCTTTCATCTGTGAAGAGCACAGGGCGCCAGTGGCAAATTTGCCAATCTCGGTATTCTCTGGCAAATGCCAAAAGTCCTGCACGGTGTTGGGCTGAAAGCAAAACCCCCACCTGTGGATGTCGGGCCCTCATACCACCCTCATGGAGTCTGTTTCTGACCGTTCGAGCAGCCACATGCACATTTGTGGCCCGCTGGAGGTCATTTTGCAGGGCTCTGGCAGTGCTCATCCTGCCCCTCCTTACAAAAAGGTGGAGGTAGCGGTCCTGATACTGGGTCGTTGCCCTCCTATGGCCTCCTCCACGTCTTCTGATGTACTGGCCTGTCTCCTGGTAGCGCTTCCATGCTCTGGACACAACGCTGACAGACACAGCAAACCTTCTTGCCACAGCTCGCATTGATGTACCATCCTTCATGAGCTGCATTACTTAAGCCACGTGTGGGTTGTAGACTCTGTCTCATTCTACCACTAGAGCGAAAGCACCACCAGCATTCCAAAGTGACCAAACCATCAGCCAGAAAGCATAGGAACTGAGAAGTGGTCTGTGGTCACCACCTGCAGAACCACTCCTTTATTGGGGAGGTCTTGCTAACTGCCTATGCTTTCCCCCATTGTCTATTCCATTTGCACAACAGCATGTGAAATTGATTGTCAATCAGTGTTGCTACCTAAGTGGACAGTTTGATTTCACAGAAGTGTGATTGACTTGGAGTTACATTGTGTTGTTTAAGTGTTCCCTTTATTTTTTTGAGCAGTGTATATCTCGAGCCTATCTTGTGGAATGTTGGTATTCCTGTCAATTTGGTCTTGTCTGCAAATTTGATGAGTTCCCCTTCTATCTTGTCTAATCATTGATAAAGTTGAACAGATCTTGCAAATCTTCCTGTTCTTTTTTTCCGTGTTCAGGAGAATCTTGTGTCCTTCGAGGAGGTGGCTGTGTATTTCTCGGAGGAGGAATGGTCTCAGCTGGATCCTGACCAAAAAGCGCTGCATTCGGAAGTCATGCTTGAAAACCATAGGAGCGTGGCCTCTTTGGGTAAGAGTTTTCTTGTCCCAAATCAGACATTTCAAGAAGACAGATTATAGTTATTATTTATTAAAAAACCACAAATCAGATATCATCTCCTCGAAGAGAAAAGGAAAATATCTGGTCTTCTGGTATTCCAAGGAAGGAAAGAATGAATGTCTCTTTGTTTAGATGCTTTTGGGCCATTTCTTATCAGTATTTTTCTATTTCTATTTGAACTTATCTGTGGAGGCTGAGAAGGATGGGGTGTGCTTTTAATTGTATTCTGGAAGTCATGTGAGAAGAACGTGTTGTCATTTTCCCCCTTTCACACTCAGGTCATCGAAGAGCATTCTCCCTATCCAATTCAAGAACAAAGTCCACATGAAGTGTGAGTCATAGCATCCTCTGGTACAGGTGATCCCTGAGTTATGATAGTTCACTAAGCGACCATATCAAGTTACGACCTAGCCCTCTCCAAAGTACTTAAGACTCAGTCCTGAAATTAAAAATGCTGCAGCATCACGGCTGTCATTCACACTTACAAATGACAGCAGAGGGGTTGCAACAAAATCGCCCTATCTATAACCCGACCTCATTCTGCCGTGACTGACATTGAAACGATGTAGTGAGCCATCAGTTCTTTTTTTTAAATAAATACTTTATTCAGTTTTCAAAATTTAAGAACATAAAACTTTATACGTCATTGTATCAGCATCAAGATATCTTTTACATTTCCTTATCTTTCTATATATATATTCTTTGTTATTCCATTACCATTGCATATTTCTTTCATTATTTAGTTTCAAATTAATATATAAATAAATATAGAGAAATATAGCTATAAGTATTTACATAGTTTCTTATTCTTATTCTTTACTTAATTGCCATTTTGATTTCTTTTTATCTTTAAACCATACCAGGTGTCCCAGATACTATAATATGTCAAATCTTCTTTATCTCTTAATTTCATTGTTGGCCTGTCCCATCTCTGCACAATCTTTTTTTTTTTTATAACAACACCCTCTGGTGGTACATCTTTCTGCTTCCTAAATTGTGCATAAGAAATTCTAGCGGCTCTTAAAATATGTAACATAATATTGTCTTTTTTATTATATTTTTCTGTTATTATGCCTAATAGAAATAGTTCTGGTTTGGGTTCAATTTTCTGTTTCATTACTTCTTCGAGCCACAATTGAATTATGTTCCAATACTTCTTGACCTCTGGGCAGGTCAACCACATATGAAAATAAGTACTTTTTTCCTTCTGACACTTCCAGCAATTTGGGCTTAGGTTAAACATTTCTGCTAGTCTAGCAGGGGGTAGGTGCCACCTTTAAAACATTTTGTATAGGTTTTCCCTGTACATTGTAGACATAGTTAATTTGTGATTTAGTCCCTATTTTTTTTCCCAATGTTCCAAATCTATATTGTGGCTAACATTTTTCGCCCATACCACCATTGTCTCCTTTATCACCTCCTCTTCCATCTTAAAATCCAATAAAAAATTATATATTTTGGAAATCATTCCCTCCCCCCCCCCGTTCCTTGTGTAATTGCATCTAATTGGTGTTTTCCCACTTAAAATCCATATTATTCTTTGTTTATTTTTCCTCACCTGAACTTGTATGTATGGCTACCAGTCTATTTCTATATTTTGTTGCTGTAGTTTTTGTATTGTTTTCAGCCTTCCTTGTTCATCTAATACGTCTTTAAAGTTCCTCATTTTAGCCAGATCCATTATGTTGGGATAAATTTGTGCTTCCATGGTTGACAGTCAGCTTGGTATTTTATCATAGTGATTCTTTTTAATTTTATTTCATATCTGAATTCTTGAGTCTCTGATCAGGTGTCTCTGGAAGTATGAATGTTGCTTGCTTTTCCCATCGCATAAAAAGCTATGCCACCCTTTTTGCAAGTCGTGGCCTTCTATCAGCAGTATTCTTTTGTTTTCCAAATTAACCCAATCCTTAATCCATACCATAGCTGCTGCCTGGTAATACATTTCCCAGTAAGGGAGTCTAAAGCCACCCCTTTCTCCTTTGTCCTGCAGTAATTTCATTTTTATTCTAGCTTTTTTTTCACCCAAATTGATTTAATGACTGTTTTATCTAATTCTCCCAAAAAAAAAATTGTCTACTTTCACCGGTAGTTTGAAAGAGACAGTATTTTTGGTAGTGTGGACATCTTGACTGCCGCAATTTTCCACATTAACGATAACTGTAATTTCCCCCATATTTCTAATTCTTTTTTAATTTGTGTCATTAACTTATCATAATTATCTTTTTTAATTGATGAATACCTTGGTTGAACCAAATGCCTAAAAATTTTATTATTTTGACAATTTGCATTCCCAATTTTCTTCCAATTCTTTTTTTGTTGTTGTTCATCTTTGTTTTGTTTTTATTTATTTTAAGTCCCGCAACACTGCCAAATTCTTCTATTTTTTTTATTAATTCTACTCCGGTGTCCTCCAGATCCTCCAAGAAAGGTATTATATCGCCAGCGAAGGCATGTACTTTATAATGCTCCTTTCTAATTAAAGCCCCTTTAATTTCTTTATTTTTCCTAATATTCTCCAATAAATTCTCTAATGTAAGGATAAAGAGTAGCGGTGACAATGGGCATCCCTGTCTTACTCCCTTGTTGATCTTAAATATTCCTGTCCTATCACCCTTTAGTATTATGCTAGCCGCCTAGATCGAATAGATTGCCCAAATTGTTTTGATAAATTTGTCGCTAAAATCCATACTTTTTAATTGCTATATAATGAACTGCCAATTGACATTATCAAACGCTTTTTTGCACATCGAGAAAGACCATTACCATCTGCTTTCCAGGGTGTGCCTCATAGTATTCTAATATGTTCATTACCATTCTAGTGTTATTTTTAATCAAAGGTCTCTGCTGAAATTAACCCACCCAATAAATCATAAGATTTCTCCTAATTCCTCCTTGGATTTTCCCCTGATTATTCCTTTGCATATATATAGATAATTGTAAAGAAACAGATGTTTTCTAGATATTTTCAAAGCTTTCAGAACTCATCAATTTAGAAATCATGTATATATCACACCAATGTAAAAGGCAAATGTTCAACATAATGGAATTTTGGAAAAATTCAGAAGGAAATTCACTTGATTTTGTGCAGTTTGATCTATTTCTCTAAGCTTGTTATCATTTTCATTTCTCTTTTGATTTGAAGGTAACAATGGACAGGATAATCAAGATTCCTGTGAACTGTCCCAAATGATCACTGCTAAAGATGGAATGGAGAAGTTTGGAATTCGAACGGAATTCAAAAGCCATGTGAGAAACCAGTCAAATAATTGGAATCATGAAAGCTCATTTTCCACTGATGCCCAGCAAGAGGAAATAAGGAAAAAATATAATGGGAAAAGTGTGACACCAATGAAAACTAAACTACAAGTAAAAGAACACTATTTAAGCCAAGACAATGGAGAAGATGCTATGAGAAGACACAATAGACAAAATTTACTTACTTCCCATGAAAGGATGCACACTGTGGAGAAGCTCTACAAATGCAGAGAGTGTGGTAACACATTCAGAAGATGGCATAATCTTATTTCCCACAAAAGGATCCACACAGGGGAGAAGCCGTATAAATGTATGGAGTGTGGGAAGACATTTGCTCAAAGTGGTCATCTTAGTTACCATATGAGAATCCACACAGGGGAAAAGCCGTACAAATGCATGGAGTGTGGGAAGACCTTTGCTCGAAGATTTCGTCTTGTTTCGCATAAGATGATCCACACAGGGGAGAAACCGTATAAATGCATGGAATGTGCGAAGACCTATGTTCAAAAATGTGATCTTATTTCCCATATGATAATCCACACAGGGGAAAAACCATATAAATGTATGGAGTGTGGAAAGACCTTTGCTCAAAGTGGTCATCTAAGTACCCATATGAGAATCCACACAGGGGAAAAGCCGTATAAATGCATTGAGTGTAGAAAGACCTTTGCTAGAAAAGATAAACTTATTTGCCATAAGATGATCCACACAGGGAAGAAGCCGTATAAATGCATGGAGTGTGGGAAGACCTTTGCTCGAAGTGGTCATCTTAGTTCCCATATGATAATCCACACAGGGGAAAAACCATATAAATGCATGGAGTGTGGAAAGACCTTTGCTCAAAGTGGTCATCTTCGTTCCCATATGATAATCCACACAGGGGAAAAACCATATAAATGCATGGAGTGTGGGAAGAACTTTGCTCGTAGTGGTTATCTTAGTTCCCATATGATAATCCACACAGGGGAAAAACCATATAAATGCATGGAGTGTGGGAAGACCTTTGCTCGTAGTGGTTATCTTAGTTCCCATATGATAATCCACACAGGAGAAAAGCCATATAAATGTATGGAATGTGGAAAGACCTTTGCTCGAAGTGGTCATCTTAGTACCCATAAGATGATCCACACAGGGGAGAAGCTGTATAAATGCATGGAGTGTGGGAAGAACTTTGCTCAGAGCAGTGGACTTAGGTACCACAACAGAATCCACACAGGAGAGAGGCCATATAAATGCATGGAATGTGGAAAGAGCTTTGCTCAGAATAGTAATCTTACTTCTCATAAAAGGATACATGCTCGGGAGAAGCTATATAGCAATAGCAATTCCACTTAGGAGTTATATACCACAATGATTTACCACACACTATGAGCAGTTTACAAAGTCAGCCTATGGTGCCCAACAATCTATCTTTACCCATCTCAGAAGGATGGGAGTTGAATCAACCATGAGCCTGTCAGAATTAAACTCCTGGCTGTGGGCAATTATCCTGTAGTAGTGCATTCTAACCTCTGACCCACCATGTCTCTATAGATTTTTATGTGTATGTTGTGCCTTTCTGATCCAAATGAGACAAGATTGAATCCAACAAATTGAAATTTAATATGGAGAAAAGTAAGATTTTATACCTGGCCAGGCAAAACCTGAAACTTGGCTCAAAAATAGTAAGTGTGGAAGGGTCCTTGGAATCTGAATGGATGATCACTTAAACATGAATCACCTGTGTGCAGCAGCGGCCAAAAAGCTAATATCATCCTTGGTTTTTTTAAACAGCCATAAATCAAAACCACATGAAGTATTAGTAGCGTTTCATAAAGCCTTAGGAAGACCACACCTGGAATACTGCAACTATTTTGGGTCATCACATTACAAAAAAATGTTGAAACTTTGGAAGAAGTGTAAAGAAGAGAAGCTAAGCTGAAGGCCTGAAGACTAAAACAAGAACGGTTACAGGAACTGGGCATGGTTAGTCTAGTGAAGAGAAGGACCAGGGGAGGCAGGATAGCAGTCTTCCAATATTTGAGGGGCTGCCACAGAGAGGAGGGTTCAAGCTATTTTCCAAGGCACCTGAAGACCAGACAAGGAATAATAGATGGAAACTGATCAAGGAGAGATTCAACGTAGAAAGAATGAGAAATTTTCTGACAGAACAATCAACCAGTGGAACAGAAGATTCCTTCAGAAGTTGTGGGAGTTGCATCACAGGAGGATTTCAAGAAGAGATTAGACTGCTGTTTGTTAGAAATGGTGTAGGGTCTCCTGCTTGAGTGAGCGGTTGGACTAGATGACCTACAAAGTCCCTTCCAATTCTGTTCATATAATTTTTCCCCAAACTTCCAGAAGGCAAGATAAACAAGAAAGAAAATCATAAAGAGAATGTGGTTAGAGTGATACTGAATTAGAAAATCTAACTCATAGGCTCTGTGTCTTAATTTTATGGTGATCTTTCCTTGCCTTCCCTCATGTTGCCCATCTTTGGACACACAATATCTTTTTTAAAATGAGGTCTCCAGAACTGAACACATTATTCCAAATGGTGTCTCACTAAAGCCCTTATGTAGAGGGATAGGACCTCCTTTTTGCTGATGGTGGTACATCTGGTGATGCATCCTAGAATTTTGTTTGCCTTCACACGTGCCTGGCCATGTTTACTTTTGCAGTTATCATTGTTCCCATGCCAACTTTCACATAGTTGTGTGAAAAGAGTGCTGCTTGAACTCATTTATTCAAATACAGAATAGTTCCAGTGTTATGGAAATACCTTTGTGTCTGTTCCAATCTCCCTCCACACAGGGAGCGTGAAAGCAAGTAGTGTCAACTCTCAAAATGACTCTAGCTGAAGCCATATTTTTCTTGCTTCGTTTCTTAGTTGCCATAATTGGGGGGTGCGGGATTTGGCTTTATGGAGCCACTCCAGTGTGCTAAAATTGCAAATGATCAATTAATGATCTTTAAAGCTGATGAGAGATGATCTATAAAAAAGGGAACATTTCTGAAAAACAATAATGAGATAAGTTAAGATAGGGTTGGAAGTTAGAGAAAGGGGGATTAATGGAACATGTATTTTTATATTACAAGGTAATAACAAGGGAATTTAGAATTTTAATAGTAATTTTGAATAGGTTTGAATAATATTGTGAGGGTTATAAAAATAACATTGAAATATGGAATGATCAAACAAACAAAGACTATAACTTAACATAAATGTGTATTAGTAGAACTACAGTATATAAGTTTTTTAAATGTAACAAATATGAATATTAACATTCTATTTGTAGCAAAAGGAATGATATGCAGAATTTGATCGACATAAAAATAACACTGAAATACTGAATAAGATAATAATGAAAGATTATAATTCAACAAAAATATCTATTAGCAGAGTTATATAATGTTAAACATAAATATGATGAATATTATTTCATAAATATGAATATTATTAAATATGATGAATATTATTAAATATGATGAATATTAACTACTGCTGGCCTTAAATGCAAGCTACTTGATGCAAGAATGCTTGGGAATAAAATACCTTAATTTCTCCTCTTACTACATATGGCTAAATTCGACATATTTTTCTGTGAAACATGGCTCAATGCATCTCTCCCTGACTCCATTACCACAGTAAGAGACTATCATGTCTACCGATCAGATCGTGAAATTCGTAGAGGAGATGAAGTTGCTATCTTCTATAAAAAGTCCTTACATCTAACAAGTTACCCAGGAGCTTGCTCTTCCTGAGACCATCATCTGTGAACTATTCTTAAATATCACATTTAGATTCTTACTATGTTACAGAGCACCTGATTATGACATCGAACATGTAAACAAGCTAAATTTACTACTAACATGGGCAATATCCTGCCCACACGCTTTTATCATTCTTGGTGACTTCAATCTACTTCATATTAACTGGACCCTAAACGAATGTACAACTGAACCCATACATGCAACCTTCTACAATGCTGTTACAAATCTGGGACTGGAACAACTAGTAACCAACAATACTAGACTTAACAACTGCCTTGATCTCATCTTCTGCAATAGTTTGAATTTAATTTACGGAATACAAACTAAAGAACCCTTTTCCAACAGTGACCACAATATGATTGACTTTTGTCTCAACATACGCCCACACAAAAATTATCACAATGATGTAATCCCCAATTATAACTTCAAAAAAGGTAACTATGATCTTATAGACAACGATCTCTCATCCCTTGATTGGCAATCTCTATTCACTGGGTGCAATGCTGTTGAAGACCATTACAACATATTTTTACTTGAAGTCAAAAGAGTAATCAAACTATATGTACCAACAACAACTTCCAAAACAAACAAAAAAACATTACCCATAACAATAAGGAAACTTCAATCCAAAAAGAGATTGCTGTGGCAAAAAACCAAATCTGTCATGTTGCCAAGTTCAAAAGCCGATACAGAAATCTATGCCACCAGATAAAAACTGAGTGCACTAATTATCACATTAAACAAGAGGAAAACCTACGCACAAATTCCACCCATGCTTTCTACAATTTTGTAAACAACAAACTAAAAGACTCAAGGTTCATCCCACCCCTGATAGGACCTAATGGTAAAGACTGCAAGGATGACACCATGAAAGCCAACATCTTTAACACATTCTTTGGCTCAGTATTTGTAAACAGCAATGGATCATGCCCAGTATTTCCTAGCCGAACTATGGAAAACTACAGTGATCTAATACATATCAATTTTACAGAAGACAATGTTGAAAAAGCACTATGCATTCTAAAACCATCTCTATCTATTGGATTGGATATAATATGTGGCTACTTCTAAAGAAAGCTATCCACCGCCATAGCAGAACCTCTAAGTATAATCTTTGAAAAATCTTTTAGGACCAGCTCCTTGCGTAACCTATGGTCAAAAGCCACAGCCATCCCCATCTTCAAAAAGGGAGACCCCAACCTAGTTGGAAATTACAGACCAATCTCCTTATGCTGCATCACCTGTAAAGTCATGGAATCAATTATTAACCAATCCATTATCCTCCACTTAGAGACAAACAACTTACTCTCCAATAAACAATTTGGTTTCAGAAAAAAAAACTATCCGGTAATCTGCAACTCTTACACTGCAAAAACATATGGACTACACAACTCGATCAGGGCAAATCAATAGACGCAATCTACATAGACTTCTGTAAAGCCTTTGATTCAGTGGTACACGACAAACTACTCCTAAAATTAAAATCTTATGGTATCTCTGGACAACTGCATAACTGGTTAGAAGCATTTCTGTCAAACAGACAACAGATGGCCAAAATTGGGAGTGTCCTATCAAATTCTGTACCTGTCAATAGTGGGGTCCCTCAACGCAGTGTTCTAGGACCAACTCTCTTCATACTCTACATAAATGACCTCTGTGATCATATCAAGAATAACTGCGTTCTCTTCGCTGATGATGTAAAGCTGTTCAATACCACAGACAATACTGCTACCCTTCAAAAAGATCTTACTATGTATCAGAATGGTCAAGCAAATGGCAACTTCAAATCTCAACAAATAAATGCTGTCTTACATATTGACAAAAAAAATCAGAAAATAAAATACAAGGTGTATAGTCAAGACCTTGTTGATAATCCAAGCTCTATAAAGGACCTTGGAATACTCATCTCTAATGATCTAAGTGCTAGAGCCCACTGTAACTACATAGCCAAAAAGGCATTAAGAGTTGTTAACCTAATCCTACGTAGCTTTTTCTCTGGTAATATCACACAACTAACTAGAGCATACAAAACATTTGCTAAACCAATACTCGAATACAGCTCATCAGTCTGGAACCCAAATGATGTATCTGATATTAGCACAGTTGAGAAAGTCCAGAAACATTTCACAAGAAGAGTTCTCCACTCCTCTACTCATTGTAGAATACCTTATGCCACCAGACTTGAAATTCTAGACCTAGAAAAACTTGAATTATACCGTCTTCGGTCTGATCTAAGTATGGTATATCAAATCATACATCGCAATGACTTACCTGTCAATGAATACTTCAGCTTCAACCATAACAACACAAGAGCACACAATAGATACAAACTCATGGTTAACCGTACCAAACTTGATTGCAGGAAATGCGACTTCAGCAACAGAGTGGTCAATGTCTGGAATACTCTACCTGACTCTGTGGTTTCTTCCCCAAACCCCAAAATCTTTAACCTAAGACTGTCTACTATTGACCTCACCCCTTTCCTAAGAGGTCTGTAATCCGTGCATAAGCACACCAATGTGCCTACCATCCCTGTCCTATTGTTTCTTTTATTTTTCTTATATGTACCCTATTATCTTGTAAGCGATTGACAAATCAAAAGAAATAAAATAAATAAATATTTTATTTGTATTAAAATGTGATTAGAAAGGGGATATTCTTTAAATAGTGGCATAATTAAAGATTAGAAAGGGGATCAATGATGGAAGATTATAATTGAATAATTCAATATAAATTTGTGCACTATTAAAAAACATGTAAGTCTGTTAAACACAATAAATATGAGTACTATTCATAATAAAACAAATGACATTTAGAATATGGAGATTGGCATAAAAAAAACATACTGAAAATTGAATAACCAAAGAATGAAACATAATTTAACAAAATGTGTATTACTATCAAAATTTTATGTTTGCTAACTGTATTAAACATGAAGAATATTGTTTTATTTGTATTAAAATGTAAGACACTCTGGTGCCACAATGTTCACACAACAATATGTTTGTAAAAAATAAAAAATACTGGGGAAAAAATATCTTTGGAAATTAATGAGGAACAAAATAATATGAAATTAAGAACTTTTAAAAATATCTTCAGTCCTTCCTGATGAAACGCTGAGAAATGTGAATGGGAACATTTTCAATAATCCAACCTGCCAATAGAGAAAACGTGTGTCAGATCTGTGTATTTGCCATTCTTCAATGGAAGAAGGGGGGATTGGTACAAATAATCCTTCTTGATGTAACTGAATATATTAAATCCTATATTGATTCTATATAACTTGCATATGATACACAACTGGAGGAGTGGAGCCAGATGTCCAGAAACTTGTCATCTCTTGAAGAGATAACAAGATGAGAAGGAACCATTAAAAATTCCAGCTCTGGAAGTCACTCCTGGGAACTCTGCTAAGATATGTTCCCAGAGAAGGGGAGGGGGGAATTAACATGTTGGTTCTTTGTTTGACTAAATCCACATCTGAATAAGGGGAGGGATCCTAGCTTCCTTTATGACTGTATGCCTGGGGATATCCTAGACTCTGCTTTGCCTAGTCTTGAGATAAAATCCCTTTCAATAAAGGATTCCTTTTGAGACACCTGGTTTTCAGAAGTTCATTCTTTTCGGTTGAAGGGAAAAAGTCCAATGCTTACAACCTGTAGCTCATGGTTGAAATGAAGGGTCCTTGGTGCTCTTGAGCTTGATTGTGTTGTTGCAGACATTGCATTAGCCAAAATAGGGAACATCATCAGTGCACCAACCAACCTCAGAGGGCACCAAGGAGCCTTCAGTCCAACTTGCGTCCACTGTGTCAAATTAAGATCCAGAGTCAACCAAGATGAATGTAGAAGCAGGGAACCTTTTTCGGCCAAAGACCTCTTAGGATGTGATGGAATGATGACAGATGTCAATGTAGAATGTGTGCAAAAAGCTTCAGGGTGAACAATTTGTCTTTCAAACAAGGACCCAGAATGAACAGAAGTTGAAACACATGCACGGGCAAAGGATACTTTTCAAGCATTAGGGCCATGTTTTTGTATTTATGGTATACCAGATGCTAGGAAATGGTACAACGGTAACAAACAAAATTGCACAAAAGTGGTGTCATTACTTGCTGAACATGCATACAATTCTTTCTTTTCATTGCATTAAAAATTACTAATACACTAAAGTGTTCGGATGTGCTTGGGGTGAGGGGCATATTTCAGGTCCTCCTGAGTTGAAGCTGTTTTTCCTTACCGTGGTTTCCCTCTCCACGACCTTCCTTTCTTAATTGTGTAACTCCACCTTTTCTCTAGTCAGAGGTGAAATGCCATTTTACCTTCTTCCTTTTTCAATTGCCCGGTTATGAGGTAAAATTTCCAGAATATCCAGAAGTTTCAGCTTTCCCTCCATTTTGGAACTGGTTTTCTTTTTTCATTTTGTTCAGGGTCCCCGCGACGGGCAGGGAGTCATTCATGGGTGCCTTTCTTACTCCCAAGCCCATCATCTCCGCCAGAGGAATTATTGAGTCCATCATCTGCACCTCTATAACTGTCTGGTTTGGTTCTGCAACCCAACAGGACAGATGTTGGGCTGCTAAAAAAATAATTCCCTCAACACTGTCCAACTATTTTCAAAGTGTACACTACTATTACTGTTAACCTTCTCACCCCTCCTTCTCATCCCTCCCCTCCCACTTGACTGTTTCCTAGTATGATTTGATTGTTGATAGTACCCTATGACTATCATTCAGTGTTGTAAGTTATGATTCTTGATTCTTAATGAACGTACCTTTTCTTTATGTATACTGAGAGTATTTACACCAAGACAAATTCCTTGTGTGTCCAATCACACTTGGTCAATAAAGTATTCTATTCTTCTATTCTCTCCCTTCCCCTCAGAGGCGGTCCTCTTTCCCACTCTTTCTACAAAAAAAATGTTGAAACTTTGGAAGAAGTGTAAAAAAGAGAAGCTAAGCTGAAGGCCTGAAGACTAAAACAAGAACAGTTACAGGAACTGGGCATGGTTAGTCTAGTGAAGAGAAGGACCAGGGGAGACAGGATAGCAGTCTTCTAATATTTGAGAAGCTGCCACAGAGAGGAGGGTTCAAGCTATTTTCCAAGGCAGCTGAATGCCAGAAAAGGAATAATAGATGGAAACTGATCAAGGAGAGATTCAACCTAGAAATAAGGAGAAGTTTTCTGACAGAACAATCAACCAATAGAACAGAAGATTCCCTCAGAAGTTGTGGGAGCTTCATCACTGCTGGCTTTCAAGAAGAGATTGGACTGCCATTTGTTAGAAATGGTGTAGGATCGCCTGCTTGAGTAAGCGGTTGGACTAGATGACCTACAAAGTCCCTTCCAATTCTGTTCATCTATTTTTTTCCCCAAACCTCCAGAAGGCAAGATAAACAATGGATGGAAACTAATCCAAGAGAGAAGCAACCTGGAGCTTTCTTCCAGTGAGGACAATTAACCAGTGGGACAGCTTGCCTTCAGATAGCGTAGGTGCTTCATCACTGAACATTTTTTTAAGAAGAGACTGGACAGTTACATGTCTGAAATGATATAGGATCTCCTACTTGAGCAAGGGGCTGGACCAGAAGAGTTGCAAGTTCCCTTTCAGCTGTATTCTGATTTTGATTTTGTATCCTCAATCCCTTCTTGTGCTTTTTTAGGTAAGTAGGAGGTTTTAAAAGAAAAATGAGTATCAGTGGAGTTTAAGATTATCATTTGGCTTGAAAGTGATGTGTGGATGCCAATATTTAAGCTGTGGAGATCGCAAGAAACTTTTATTCAATGAGTATATCCACTAGAGGAGAGTTGCGGTCAGAAATGCATTAGTCCTGAATCCCTTACTATTTTCAAATTTTCTTAGTTTGCTTATATTGTAGAAATCTACCGTTCCACCATGCTTCTTCACATTATGTAATGCAAGTAACATGAGAACAGAAACCATAAGGAGAATGGGGTTGTTATGATGCTGAATTAAAGAATGGAAGTCATAGGCTCTTTGTCCTAATTTTATGGTGATCTTTCCTTGCCTTCTCCCGTGTTGCCCATCTCTGGACATAATCATATCAATATCTTTTTTTAAAAAGTGAGGTCTCCAGAACTGGACACAGTATTCCAAATGGTGTCCCACTAAAGTGGGTTAAGATGTCCTTGATGTTGATACATCTAGTGATGCATCCCAGAATTTTGTTTGCCTTCACAGCTGCCTGGCCAAACTGTTTACTTATTTTGCAGGGGTTTTTTTAGTGCCATAGTAACTTTTTTCACACAGTTGTGTAAAAAGTGCTGCTTGAACTCATTTGCTGAAATGCAAGAGCTGTAGCATTGTGGAAATATGTATAACTTTGTGTATCTTCCGAGCATTCTCCACACATGGAATGTTACAACAAATAGCTTTATTAAATCAGTAGTAGGAAATGTGGATGCAGACCAAGACTGCCAACCAATCAGGATGAAGAAAAAACCATTCTAGCACAGGGTAGGCTAGCCCCACATTTAAAACAAAAACAGCTGTGAAAGACTAACAGACGAACAAAATACAGAAGCCTCATGATGGCAGATTAGATTCTGCTGAAACGTTGCTACAACTTTAAAAGCACAACTACAATGATGTGGGAAAATACCCGAACAAAGCTGAATACCATACATACACACACACACACACACATAGACATACATACATGTTATGTCTCACCTATATTCACAAGTGAAAATACAGAGTTCCACAGTTCAAAATATTCAAGCGAAACAAAGCTAGACTAAAAAAGGGTTAATAGTACTATATTCCAGTCCTTGGCAGACTTCCCGGAATCTGTCTGGTAATTCAGAATGTCCATAAATTACAAAGGCCGCTCCACATGTATCTTTTCGACACATCAAACACTTTGCTTCCAAGCAAAGTTTGAGAATCAGCAATTCTTAAATCACCTGGATGGGCGTGTCAGTCTCTCTAATCAATGTCTGGCTTGACGCTTCCCTTCAGCTTGGTGTTTCATTCTTCTCCTGTTTCTAGCGTCAATCCATGATCTGTCAGTTTCCCCATCAGAAGCCTCTGACTCATTTTGTGGATCAGTTGCTGGCATGAGTGAAGTCGAAGGTTCTGGCAAGGAATGTCTGTCCGACAATCTCTCATCCTCCTGGCTCACATCTGTGTCCTCTGATAATTCAGACTCCACATTCACAGCAGGCTCCACCCTTTCATCTTCAGAGTCATCAGAGTCAAAACTCACAGCAGGATCGATCCTTTCAGTCACAACACTATCCCTCACCGCAGGGCCCTTCCCCCGAGTCTGACGATCAGAATGTGGTTTTGAAGGGAATTGTGCATGATATATGCGAATAAGATCTGGGGCATGCACCTTGGATTCATCCTGCCAAGAGCGAATCTCTGTTTCATTTTCCAGTCTTCCCACGAAGTGCTGGAATTGTCCCTTTAGCCATCATGAATCATAAATTCTGACCACTGTGGTATCCGTAACAGGTTCAGTGCTGAGCCTGGATGGAGAACCTGTATCTTCTGGAGAATGGAGAGTACACAATGGAGTGTCAGGTACTAACAGGGAGCGATGAAAAACGGGTTGAACGTGCATGGAGTGCGGTAAAGTGAGTCGATAAGCCACAGGCTTAATAACTGCCTTGATAGGGAAGGGACCAATAAAGCGATGATCCAAATTCCTAATCGGACGATCGACCCAAAGATGTTTCGTTGACAACCACACCTTGTCCCCCACAGCCAACGGAGGCATCGCTCGATGCGAACGATCTGCGAAACGTTTATAACCTGCTTTCGCTCATTCCAATTGTCTGGAAATTAATTGATGCACCGCATATAACTCCAACAAGATATCTCGTGCCTCTGGAACTGGAGAATCTGCGATTGACAGGGGAAAAAACCTCGGATGGTAACCCACATTTGCATAAAAAAGTGTCATGTGGGTGGAGGTGTGCCGAGAATTATAAAAGGCAAATTCTGCCAATGGAAGATAGGTCACCCAGTCATTCTGTTGTTGATTTACAAAAAATCTGAGGTATTGGGCGAGGATGCCAATTACCTTCTCAGTCCCGCCATCGGTTTCCGGATAGTGCGCCGACGTTAAACATACTTGTACTCGTAGTGCGTTCATTAGACTTTTCCAGAATTGAGCGGTGAACTGAACACCGCGATCTGAAACAACTCTTTCTGGTAAGCCATGTAAACGGAACACGTGTTATATGAAAAGCCGGGCAGTAACATGAGGCGAGGGTAATCTCCTACACAGGATGAAATGGGCCATCTTAGTGAGCATGTCAACCACCACGAGCACCATCGTATAACCCGACGAGGGGGCCAAGTGCGTTCGAAAGTCCATGGAGATCGCTCCCCATGGTCTGCTCGGAGTCGGCAGTGGTTGAAGAAGTCCAGGAGGCGTACCCGACGCCGCTTTCGCTTGTCGACATTGTACACAAGAAGCAACGTAGGAAAACACATCGTGGCGAACCCGAGGCCACCAAAACGTCCGGGTGACCAAGTGCAGAGTTTTGTGAAAACCAAAATGACCAGCAGCGGGGTTGTCATGACATTGTGTCATGATGAGGGCTCCAAGCGTCTTGGTGGGTACGTACAATAAA
This sequence comes from Hydrophis major, assembly GCA_033807585.1. Classification (NCBI taxonomy): domain Eukaryota; kingdom Metazoa; phylum Chordata; class Lepidosauria; order Squamata; family Elapidae; genus Hydrophis; species Hydrophis major. The sequence continues at coordinate 18,999,940 of CM066329.1, forward strand.
CCCCAATATTGTAGCAAGCCCTCTTCAAAGGACCATGGGGAATCAGGTCCAACGTCCCCCCGTCTCTGCTGCATCCACGCATCCAATCGCTGCTCCTCCCATATTCGATCCCGCAAATCTACTGGATCTTGAAGTATGGCCAAGGATTCCCAATAAGCATACACACTGGCTGGGTGGCGAAACGAATAGGCCCAGACTTGAGTTCACGCCCATCTAGGTTTCCACCTTAATGGGTGGATCCACAGCAATCAAGGGAATTTCAAAATGTTTGACAAAAGTCCAGTCCATAAAGTTGGTTGTAGCCACTGAATTCACCAGCGCAACTGCGGGAATTTCCTCCTTCTGGGACTGCAAAAAGATATGAGTGTCCAAAAGTAAATGCCGAGGAGGGCCAGGATTTACTTCAGCCATTTGGGAGGGGGGTGCAGAATGTGCCCAACCCAGGGTTTCCCCGAGGTCAGGCCTACCCTGTTTCTCCGACGAGCTAGGAGTAGTTTCAGGCACGGGTCTGCGAGTCCCCCTCCATTGGCAGGAATTTGCAAAATGTCCCGGACCCCTGCAATAAAGGCACAAGCCTTCCTGGAACCTTCTCAAACGTTCTCGCGCCATTAAACGGGGGCGGAGTGCGCCTAACTCCATCGGCTCCTCAGTCTTAACCATGGTTTGAAAAACTCTCGGTGGCATAGTTTGTGCATGAGAAAAAGAAGGTGGTTCCACAATTGGCCGTTTACTTCCGCACTGTTGTAAACAGGCTTCGATACGTAAGCACTGGATTACCAATGCATCCAGAGTTGAAACCCTCTCTGCATGGACTAACACATCCTTGATGGCATCAGACAAGCCTTCCTGGAATGCAGCCATATGAGCCGGCTCGTTCCAGTTAGAGTCCATACACAGCACACGAAATTCTGCAATATAGTCCTGCAGGGGACGTTTCCCCTGATAAATGTCCCATAACCGTCTAGCCACAGCTTGTGTTTTAATTGGATTTTCGAACATAACTCTCATTTGTTGTAGAAAATTGTCCAACAATTTGAATTAACAAGGGAGTAGCCCATTTGGCAGCCTGCCCAGATAATAGGCTAATCATAAATCCTACCTTAGCCCGGTCGCTTGGGAAGTCTTGAGGCCTTAAAGATATAAATAATTGGCACTGCCCCATGAATGCCGGGAACATTTCCGTTTGCCCTGAAAATTTCTCTGGCATGGATACCGGGCTTTTCCTCAAGGGAGGGGCTGAGGGAGCAGCAGCAGGGCTTTGCAAGCTGGAAACATAATTCACCAATTGTGTCACCTGATTTTGAAGAGTCTGATTGCTTTGAATCAATTCATTTATCTGTTGCTGTTGCTGCTCCACCAAACCCTGCAGTTGGATTTGGTCCATCTTGTTTTGAAGAGGGTGTCAGGCTGCGCTCCTTCTAGATCCCAAGAAAGAAATACTCAGACTCCATGGTGTAGAGCAAAATTATCCTTTTACTGGGAAATAAAGTGGTAGCTACAAAGCAATTCCGAAACTGAGAAATTGGCGGGTAGAATGCACATACAAAGAAATAGGTTTGCTCCCACCCCCCAAAGTTCAAATGATTCTTCCAATTAAAACTTTTGAAACGGCTCATATGGTCATCTCCAGATGGTGATGAGACGTCTTGTCAAATGACCTTGACATTTTTGATAAAAGTTCGCAGTTGCGCAAAAGAGGAAAAAGCTAGCCAAGAAACGGAAAGTTAAAGACAAGAATCCCCCCTCCCCTTGCTAACCCAGTAAGGAATGCAAACACCTCCAGCTTTCTTCCCATATAAAATCCCCCCTCCCACCGTTGCCATGACAGCTGAGAGAAATAATGAAATAATAGCAGAAAGGTAGAAGGGGAAGGTATCTTGAGGCTGACAGAGGGTTTGTTAGGCTTGGAAGCAAAAATGTTATGTCTCACCTATATTCACAAGTGAGAATACAGAGTTCCACAGTTCAAAATATTCAAACAAAACAAAGCCAGACTAAAAAAGGGTTAATAGTACTATATTCCAGTCCTTGGCAGACTTCCTGGAATCTGTCTGGTAATTCAGAATGTCCATAAATCACAAAGGCCGCTCCACACGTATCCTTTTGACACATCAAACACTTTGCTTCCAAGCAAAGTTTGAGAATCAGCAATTCTTAAATCACCTGGATGGGTGTGTCAGTCTCTCTAATCAATGTCTGGCTTGATGCCTCCCTTCAGCTTGGCGTTTCATTCTTCTGATTCTAGCATCAATCCACAATCTGTCAGTTTCCCCATTAGAAGCCTCTGACTCATTTTGTGGATCAGTTGCTGACATGAGTGAAGTCGAACGTTCTGGCAAGGAATGTCTGTCCGACAATCTCTCATCCTCCTGGCTCACATCTGTGTCCTCTGATAATTCAGACTCCACATTCACAGCAGGCTCCACCCTTTCATCTTCAGAGTCATCAGAGTCAAAACTCACAGCAGGATCGATCCTTTCAGTCACAACACATACATATATGGGCAAATGATATTTTTCAAACATTAGGGCCATATTTTTGACTTTTTGTGGTTTGCCATAACATTAAGGTAACTCAAAATTAAGTATCAGTGATATTACTTGCTAAACATGCATAAAATTCTCTTTTTCTTTATTGCATTAAAAATTGCTAACAGACTAAAGTGTTTGGATAGCCTGGAGTGGGGGAAATATTTCAGCTCCTGCTTGGTTGGAGCTGTTTTTTTCAAATATGGATTATTAAATTTTCTGTGTTAAACTGGAGAAAAAAAGAATACTTAAAGAAAAATCAAGGGTTACTTCCATAACCATTTTTCCATCCTTTTAAATTCTTTGTTTTGCTCATTGTAGCTAATCCCTTTGTTTTTCATAGTCAACTCAAAATCTGGTTGAATATTTTCTTTTCATTTATGGTCTAATGACTTATCCCTTCCTTAAATTCTCCAAGGGGCTTAAGCTTCCTAGTCTCATTTGTTGAGGTGAATTTCCAACTCAATCCTGTAAAAATGGTTTCCCCCCATCATAGTTTAGATTTATATTCCTTTTTCACCATCTTCCTTTTCTTTCATCAGAAGAAGCTGGAGGGGCCTCTGCCCATTCTGCTCTCTCCTTTGCTGTGAGATTGAGCAAATAATTTGAGAAAGGCAGCTGCACCTATTGAATTAAAGAAATAAAAAAAATAAAATCATTTTCCTGATTGTGGCCTTCCTGCGTGGGTCCCATCCGCCTCCCCTTCAGGCAGGAAATCCCAACAACCGAAAGACACAATCTGGGTTTCCAACAGAGGCTCCTGGTTCCTCATCTTCTGACTGCCCGGCTGTTTCTGACAGGATTTGGACCCTTTTGAGGCCTCCCATAATCTCTGCGGAGCCTTCAAGACAACTGTTCTTGAGGGAAGCAAGTTTAAATCCTCCAGATGGATTTTTCTCATTCTCCACAGACGTTTCCTGAACAGGAAAGGGAGGAAGATGGAGAAAATGCTGCTTCTGGAGATGTCAAAGCCTTTGTCGGGCAGGGAGCCATTGAGAGGGGCCTTTCTCCCTACTCCCAAGCCCATCATCCCCACCCTCTCCCTTCCCCTCAGACACGGTCTTCTTTCCCGCCCTTTCTACAATCCTGGCACTTTGCAGCACATCCACCAGGGGGAACCCACCGCCAAGGGAAGGGAAGGGAAGTCCCGGCGTTTTGCCATTGATCCACTGGAGGGCAAACGTCACAGTTTCTTTTGGGAGAGGTGGGGGAGGCCGAGACGGAAGTGACGTCACAAATGCTTGCTGCTCTAGGACGTGGCACTCGCTCTGTTTAACCCCTAGGGCTGCGCATCCGGTAGAGAGGCTGCGGAACACTGGCGGTGAGAGATCCAAGCGTCCCCAGGGTTGGGGGGCTGGGCGGTTCCCGGACAAAGGGAGGCAGAGGAGGGAGAGAACTGCGTCCGGCCCACCTCCGCCTTCAACCCCGGATTCCATGCTCTCCAGCTGCCCTCTCCATGCAGGGGGAACCGAGCAAGGCCGGAAGGCCAGGAAGGCGGCCGGATTCCGGGGGTCCGTTCCCGTCCCGTGTCCAGGGAAGAGGCCAAGTGGGAGGGGGGAGAGATGAGGATCGGCCTTGCGGAGGCGCAGCAGGAGAGGAGAGCAGCCGGGCGAGGAGGAGGCAGGATTCGCAGCCGACTCTCGGAGGGACCCATCCTGTCTCCGGAGGGGGAGAGAAGCGGGGCGGCCTCTCCAGCTGCCTCCTTCCTGGCCCTGCTCAGGGGGACACCCCCTTATTGGGGGTGTCCTGCTAACTGCCTATGCTTTCCCCCTGTTGTCTATTCCATTTGCACAACAGCATGTGGAATCGATTGTCAATCAGTGTTGCTACCTGTGGATAGTTTGATTTCACAGAAGTGTGATTGACTTGGAGTTACATTGTGTTGTTTAAGTGTTCCCTTTATTTTTTTGAGCAGTGTATATCTCGAGCCTATCTTGTGGACTGTTGGTATTCCTGTCAATTTGGTCTTGTCTGCAAGTTTCATGAGTTCCCCTTCTATCTTGTCTAAATCATTGATGAAGTTGAACAGATCTTGCAAATCTTACTGTTCTTTTTTTCCGTGTTCAGGGGAGTCTGGTGTCCTTCGAGGAGGTGGCTGTGTATTTCTCGGAGGAAGAATGGTCTCAGCTGGATCCTGACCAGAAAACGCTGCATTCGGAAGTCATGCTTGAAAACCATAGGAACGTGGTCTCTTTGGGTAAGAGTTTTCTTGTCCCAAATCAGACATTTCAATAAGACAGATTATAGTTATTATTTGTTAAAAAACCACTAATCGGATATCATCTCCTCGAAGGGAAAAGGAAAATATCTGGCCTTCTGGTATTCCAAGGAAGGAAAGAATGAATGTCTCTTTGCTTAGAGGCTTTTGGGACATTTCCTATCAGTATTTTTCCATTTCTAGTTGAACTTATCTGTGGACGCTGAGAAGAATGGGGTGTGCTTTTATGTGTCCTCTGGAGGTCATGGGAGAGGAATGTGTTATCATTTGTCCTTATTTCTATTTGAACTTATCTGTGGAGGCTGAGAAGGATGGGGTGTGCTTTTAATTGTATTCTGGAAGTCATGTGAGAAGAACGTGTTGTCATTTTCCCCTTTTCACACTCAGGCCATCGAAGAGCATTCTCCCAATCCAATTCAAGAACAAAGTCCTCATGAAGTGTGAGTCATAGCATCCTCTGGTACAGGTGATCCCCGAGTTATGATAGTTCACTAAGCGACCATATCAAGTTACGACCTAGCCCTCTCCAAAGTACTTAAGACTCAGTCCTGAAATTAAAAATTCATATACACACACACACACAGACATTTGAAAAAGGCAGCTGCACCTATTGAATTAAAGAAATTTAAAAAAAAAAAATCATTTTCCTGATTGTGTCCTTTCTGTGTGGGTCCCATCTGCCTCCCCCTCAGGCAGGAGATCCCAACAACCGAAAGACACAACCTGGGTTTCCAACAGAGGCTCCTGGTTCCTCATCTTCTGACTGCCCAGCTGTTTCTGACAGGATTTGTACGCTTTTGAGGCCTCCCATAATCTCTGCGGAGCCTTCAAGACAACTGTTCTTGAGGGAAGCAAGTTTAAATCCTCCAGATGGATTTTTCTCATTCTCCTCAGACGCTTCCTGAACAGGAAAGGGTGGAAGACGGATAAAATGCCGCTTCTGGAGATGTGGAAGCCTTTGTCGGGCAGGGAACCATTGAGAGGGGCCTTTCTCCCTACTCCCAAGCCCATCATCCCCACCCTCTCCCTCCCCCTCAGACACGGTCTTCTTTCCCGCCCTTTCTACAATCCTGGCACTTTGCAGCACATCCACCAGGGGAGCCCTCCGCCAAGGGAAGGGAAGGCCTGGCGCTTCGCCATTGATCCACTGGGGGGCAAACGTCACAGTTGGTTTTGGGAGAGGTGGGGGAGGCCGAGACGGAAGTGACGTCACAAATGCTTGCTGCTCTAGGACGTGGCACTCGCTCTATTTAACCCCTGGGGCTCCGCAGCCGGCAGAGAGGCTGCGGAACACTGGCGGTAAGAGATCCAAACGTCCCCGGGGTTGGGGGGCTGGGCGGTTCCCGGACATGCAGGGGGAACCGAGCAAGGCCGGAAGGCCAGGAAGGCGGCGGGGATCCGGGGGTCCCTTCCCGTCCCGTGTGCAGGGAAGAGGCCAAGTGGGGGGGGGGGGAGATGAGGATCGGCCTTGCGGAGGCGCAGCAGGAGAGGAGAGAAGCCGGGCGAGGAGGAGGCAGGATTCGCAGCCGGCTCCCGGAGGGACCGATCCTGTCTCCGGAGGGGGAGAGAAGCGGGACGGCCTCTCCAGCTGCCTCCTTCCTGGCCCTGCTCAGGGGGACTTGGGCCCTGTACTGGGATGACCCTCTTGGGGCTCAGTGCAGGTTGGGTGAAGGTTGTTCAGGGGCTGAATTCCACTTCCTAATTCTTGGCTGGTTGGTTTTTCTTTCCATCTCAGATACAGAAACTTGAGGCTACTTGAAATCTTTGCAAGCCAAAATTTTGTCTTGGGTGAAAAAAAGAGCGGAATAAGTTGCAGGGATCAGTCCTGTGGCCACAGAAATGGTCCTGTGAAGGAAAAGGAATTTGGAGATCCACAAGAATGCTTGGACCCATTTGGAGTTGCTCTGCAGGAAAGAGAAAGGATGGAGACACACCAGTTTGTAAAGGAGGAAACTAGGAAAGGCCCTCCAGCTGTTCAGCCTGGGAAGGGTGGAGAGATCTGGACAAGACCTAGGGAGGAGACCCTGGAAGAGGAAACCATCCTCCCTTCAGAAGTTCAGCCCTGGGACCTCATCCAATGCCAGGAGGCTGAGGGTCCCCGAGGACTTTGCAGCCGGCTCCATGACTTGTGCAGGCGATGGCTGAGACCAGAAAAGCACACCAAATCTCAGATGTTGGACCTGGTGGTTCTGGAGCAGTTCCTGGCTCTTCTGCCCCCCGAGATGGAGGGCTGGGTGCGGGAGTGTGGAGCAGAGACCAGCTCGCAGGCCGTGGCCCTGGTGGAAGGCTTCCTCCTTAGTCAGGCGGAGGAGCAGATGAAGCAGGTCCAGTTGCAGGTGAATTACTTCAGGGAGCTCAAAAGAGAATAGAGAATGTGTTTGAATACTTCACCCCTACTTCTCAAACTTCTCTGACATTCATGACATGGGGCAAAGTCCCACCAATTTTTGTAGGACATTGTTCCATTGTTTTCTCACTCAACTACACTGATGGATATTGGGGGCTTTGAGGTTGTGTTCCCCAATTTATGTTGTGTGGATGTACATTAATTCTGCTTCTTTTTTCCTTCCTCCAATTTGAAGTGCTGCACTATGGAGATCAGAGATCCTGAGGGAAAGAAGAATCCATCAAATCCCCCTCAGGAACTATTTTTCAGGAGGATCCCTTGGGAAGATCAAAATCTGGACACCTCGGGAGGTAACAGAAGATCCTCCAATTACCCATCTGTCTTCTCTCTCTTTTCTCTTCTATACAATACCTTCTTCTGTTTATACTTTTTCACACTAAGAAGTGTAGTGTGAGCCTCCTCCTGGGAAAGGTAGAGATTGAGGTCCACCTGAAGGGGTGCGTGAGGAATTTGCGGATTTTCTGGAAGACAAAATTGCTCAACTTCATTCCCTGCTAGATGCTGGCATGGTTGCTGGTCTGGTGGAAGTTCTTGAGGCAGGTTGTTACTGTGTTATCTGGGAACGGTTGCTCCTGAGGAGGAGGCAGGGTCCTTGGGAGTATGCGGGCAAGCACCTGTGTTTTAGACCCATGTCCCTCCTGGCTTGTGAAAGTTTCTTGGGAGGTGACAGGTGGGTGGACTCTGGCAATGATTGATGCTTCCCTATAAGGGAGGATAGTGCCCCAGCACTTTAAAGAGGCTGTGATCCACCTTCTTCTTAAGAAGCCATCGCTGGATTCCGATCTGTCTCCAATCTTTCTTTTTGGGGAAAGTGGTTGAGAAGGTCATTGCGCGGCAGCTCCAGAGGTTTCTTGATGAAATGGATTATCTAGACACCTACCAGTCAGGATTCAGGCCTGAATTTGGGACAGAAACGGCATTGATCACGATTTAAGATGATCTCTGGCAAGAGCAGGATCAGGGTAGCACGTCTGTCTTGACTATTGCAATACGCTCTACATGAGGCTACCCTTGAAGAGCATCCAGAAGTTCCAGTTGGTTCAAAACGCAGCGGCTTGCATGGTTTCATGCAGACCCCGGTGTGCGCATGTATCACTTCTCCTGCAGGAGCTGCATTGGCTGCCAATTTGCTTCCAGGTGCAATTCAAAGTGCTGGTTGTTGCCTTTGAAGCCTTTTATGGCATGGGACCTGATTATCTGAGGGACCCTCTCTTATAATTACATATACACTATCCACCAGAGCAGGGAGGTAGGGAATATTCCATGTTCCATCCTCTAGGGAGATGCATCTGGTGAGAGCCAGAAGAAGGGCCTTCTCCATGGTGGCTCCCTCTCTCTGGAACATCATCCCCCAGAGATTAAAATGGCCCCCAATCTAGCACTCTTCTGGAAGATGTCGAAGACCGAGTTCTGCCAGTGGTCCTGGGGAACGCAGAGCGGTATGGAGCCCCTTAAATGGCCTCTGTGAGGTGCTGTCACCAGGATGGGGTGGGCGGGGGCGATTTTATTATTTTAATGTATTATATAATTCTCCTTTTGTTAGTTTTATTGTTTTATAAGGGTTTGATATTTTGTAAGCCGCCTTGAGTTGCCATGTGCGAATAGGCGGCATTTAAATTGTCTAAAATAAGTACAATATTTTGTTAATTATTTATTTTGAAATTATTTATTCCTTACAGAGAAACAAAATATGAAATTTTATGGTTTTTATGACGACGATCAAACAGCAGTTGAAGCGCTAAATCAAGTAAGAAAGGGAAAAGTTTTTAGATTTGTATTCTCTCTTCAGGAAGTGAAGTGGTTGTGCAGAGTGCTCTCTCCTTCTATTTTCCCCTTGTTTGGACTGGATTATTTTTGTGTCCTCCCACAACATGAACAGCAGGTTCAAGTTGCTGTCATTCAACATAGCTTCCTCTGGTTATATTGTTCTACCAGGTATTCCTCCAACTTTGTGTTTACCAGAATCATTTCTTTTAACGTCCTTCAAGAATTAGGAATAAATGTATCACAGTGGCAGGAACTGTTAGACCCTGTTCTTTGTGTAATTTATCAACCTCATAAGGGACAGATTAACAGAATTGGAAGGTCATCTAGTCCAGCCCCACTACACCATTTCTGAAAGTTGGCAGTCTAGTCTCTTCTTGAAAGCTCCCAGTGATGAAGCTTCCACAACTTCTGAAGGAAACTTCTGTTCCATTGGTTGATTGCTTTCACTGTCAGCAAAGGTCTCCTTATTTCCACGTCGAATCTCTCCTTGTTCAGTTTCTATCCATTATTCCTTGCCTGACCTTCAGATGCTTTGGAAAATAGTTTGACTGCCTCGTCTTTGTGGCAGCCCCTCAAATATTGGAACACTGCTATCATGTTTCCTGAGGTCCTTCTCTTCACTAAACTAGCCATGCCCAGTTCCTGCAACTGTTCATCGTATGTTTTAGGCCTCCAATCCCCTAATCATCTTGGTTGTCTTCTGTGCACTCTTTCTAGAATCTCAACATCTTTTTTACATCATGGCAACCAATACTGGCTTCAATGTTCCTAAGTGTGGTCTTACCAAGGCATTATAAAGTGGTACTAACATTTCATGGGATCTTGATTCTGTTATCTCCCTCTTAATGCAACCTATTATTCTGTTGGGTATTTTTGGCAACTGTAGCACACTGCTGGCTCACATTTAAGCAATTGTCCACTATGACACCAAGATCCCTGTTCCACATACTACCGTATATACTCGAGTATAAGTCGACCCGAATATAAGCCGAGGCACCTAATTTAACCACAAAAAACTGGGAAAACTTATTGACTCGAGTATAAGTCGAGGGTGGGAAATGCAGCAGCTACTGGTAAATTTCAAAAATAAAAATAGATGCCAATAAAAACTTTCACTAGGACAGTTGAGAATAAGTTTGATGTTCACAATTTCCTCTTTGAAAGAGACCAGTAAATAGGGAACAAGAAGATGAAGAAAAAGAAGTGTGTTTTTTCACACTTTTCACACTGAAGTGAACAAAAATGGCATCATAGGAACAAGCTTATTCTCAGCCAAAAGGTTTGTTTCTGATTTCTTCCCTGATTTAAGGGAAATTTGGGAAACGATCTCACTATCATGAAAGGTTTGATTGATTCACTAACGCAAAAGATGATGATGATGACAGTGGTAGGCAGGAGTCACTCTCTCCCTTGCAAGAAAAAACCAAGAGCCGTTCTTATGATATATCTCTCTCTCTCTCTCCCCCTCCTCCCCCTCCTCCCGAGTGGACTGAAAGCAGCTGGAGCTGAGGAAATGAAACTGAGTGGAGCGACCTCCGCTCGCGTTGCTTTTTCAGCCTAGAGCTCAGAAAAGCCTCCCCCTCTCATGCTTAAAAGTTGCAAAGGAAACACGGAAGCAGGGAAGCGGCTGCCCAGCTTCGGAGCTCCACACCATTTTTTTTTCAGAGGGGAATCTGACTCGAGTATAAGCCGAGGGGGGTTTTTTTAGCACAAAAAATGTGCTGAAAAACTCGGCTTATACTCGAGTATATACGGTACTTTTGATCCAGGTACCACCTATTCTTTGCCTGTGAATTTGGTTTTTCTTTCCTAAATGTAGTACATTATATTTCTCACCATTGAATTTCATTTGGTTAGAAGGTGCCAATCTGCCGATCCTTCTACACTGCTCAAAAAAATAAAGGGAACACAAAAGTAAGACATCCTAGATCTGAATGAATGAAATATTCTTATTAAATACTTTGGTCATTACATAGTTGAATGTGCTGACAATAAAATCACACAAAAATTATCAATGGAAATCAAATTTAGCAACCCATGGAGGTCTGTATTTGGAGTTACACTCAAAATTAAAGTGGAAAAAAATACTACAGGCTGATCCAACTTTGATGTAATGTCCTTAAAACAAATAAAAATGAGGCTCAGTAGTGTGTGTTGCCTCCATGTGCCTGTATGACCTCCCTACAACGCCTGGGCATGCTTCTGATGAGGTGGCAGATGGTCTCCTGAGGGATCTCCTCCCACACCTGGGCTAAAGCATCCCCCAACTCTCGGACAGTCTGTGGTACAACATGATGTTGGTGGATGGAGTGAGACATGATGTCCCAGATGTGCTCAATTGATTCAGGTCTGGAGAAAGGGCGGGCCAGTCCATAGCATCAATGCCTTCGTCTTGCAGGAACTGCTGACACATTCCAGCCACATGCGGTCAAGCATTGTCGTGCATTGGGAGGAACCCAGGGCCAACCACACCAGCATATGGACTCACAAGGGGTCTGAGAATCTCATCTTGGTACCTAATGGCAGTCAGGCTACCTCTGGCGAGCACATGGAGGGCTGTGCGGCCCCCTAAAGAAATGCCACCATACACCATTACTGATCCACTGCCAAACCGGTCATGCTGGAGGATGTTGCAGGCAGCAGAACGTTCTCCACAGCATCTCAAGACCTGTCAGGTCTGTCACATGTGCTCAGTGTGAACCTGCTTTCATCTGTGAAGAGCACACTGCGCAAGTGGCAAATTTGCCAATCTTGGTGTTCTCTGGCAAATGCCAAAAGTCCTGCACGGTGTTGGGCTGAAAGCACAACCCCCACCTGTGGATGTCGGGCCCTCATACCACCCTCATGGAGTCTGTTTTTGACCATTCGAGCAGCCACATGCACATTTGTGGCCCGCTGGAGGTCATTTTGCAGGGCTCTGGCAGTGCTCATCCTGCCCCTCCTTACAAAAAGGTGGAGGTAGCGGTCCTGATACTGGGTCGTTGCCCTCCTATGGCCTCCTCCACGTCTTCTGATGTACTGGCCTGTCTCCTGGTAGCGCTTCCATGCTCTGGACACTACGCTGACAGACACAGCAAACCTTCTTGCCACAGCTCGCATTGATGTACCATCCTTCATGAGCTGCACTACTTAAGCCACATGTGGGTTGTAGATTCTGTCTCATGCTACCACTAGAGTGAAAGCACCACCAGCATTCCAAAGTGACCAAACCATCAGCCAGAAAGCATAGGAACTGAGAAGTGGTCTGGGTCACCACCTGCAGAACCACTCCTTTATTGGGGATGTCTTGCTAACTGCCTATGCTTTCCCCCATTGTCTATTCCATTTGCACAACAGCTTATGAAATTGATTGTCAATCAGTGTTGCTACCTAAGTGGACAGTTTGATTTCACAGAAGTGTGATTGACTTGGAGTTACATTGTGTTGTTTAAGTGTTCCCTTTATTTTTTTGAGCAGTGTATATCTCGAGCCTATCTTGTGTAATGTTGGTATTTCTGTCAATTTGGTCTTGTCTGCAAATTTGATGAGTTCCCCTTCTATCTTGTCTAATCATTGATGAAGTTGAACAGATCTTGCAAATCTTCCTGTTCTTTTTTTCCGTGTTCAGGAGAATCTTGTGTCCTTTGAGGAGGTGGCTGTGTATTTCTCGGAGGAGGAATGGTCTCAGCTGGATCCTGACCAAAAAGCGCTGCATTCGGAAGTCATGCTTGAAAACCATAGGAGCGTGGCCTCTTTGGGTAAGAGTTTTCTTGTCCCAAATCAGACATTTCAAGAAGACAGATTATAGTTATTATTTATTAAAAAACCACTAATAAGATATCATCTCCTCGAAGAGAAAAGGAAAATATCTGGTCTTCTGGTATTCCAAGGAAGGAAAGAATGAATGTCTCTTTGTTTAGATGCTTTTGGGCCATTTCTTATCAGTATTTTTCTATTTCTATTTGAATTTATCTGTGGAGGCTGAGAAGGATGGGGTGTGCTTTTAATTGTATTCTGGAAGTCATGTGAGAAGAATGTGTTGTCATTTTCCCCCTTTCACACTCAAGCCATCGAAGAGCATTCTCCCGATCCAATTCAAGAACAAAGTCCTCATGAAGTGTGAGTCATAGCATCCTCTGGTACAGGTGATCCCTGAGTTATGATAGTTCACTAAGCGACAATATCAAGTTACGACCTAGCCCTCTCCAAAGTACTTAAGACTCAGTCCTGAAATTAAAAATGCTGCAGCATCACGGCTATCATTCACACTTACAAATGACAGCAGAGGGGCTGCAACAAAATCGCCCTATCTATAACCCGACCTCATTCTGCCGTGACTGACATTGAAACGATGTAGCGAGCCATCAGTTCTTTTTTTTAAATAAATACTTTATTCAGTTTTCAAAATTTAAGAACATAAAACTTTATACGTCATTGTATCAGCATCAAGATATCTTTTACATTTCCTTGTCTTTCTATATATATATTCTTCGTTATTCCATTACCATTGCATATTTGTTTCATTATTTAGTTTCAAATTAATATATAAATAAATATAGAGAAATATAGCTATAAGTATTTACATAGTTTCTTATTCTTATTCTTTACTTAATTGCCATTTTGATTTCTTTTTATCTTTAAACCATACCAGGTGTCCCAGATACTATAATATGTCAAATCTTCTTTATCTCTTAATTTCATTGTTGGCCTGTCCCATCTCTGCACAATCTTTTTTTTTTATAACAACACCCTCTGGTGGTACATCTTTCTGCTTCCAAAATTGTGCATAAGAAATTCTAGCGGCTCTTAAAATATGTAACATAATATTATCTTTTTAATTATATTTTTCTGTTATTATGCCTAATAGAAATAGTTCTGGTTTGGGTTCAATTTTCTGTTTTATTACTTCTTCGAGCCACAATCGAATTATGTTCCAATACTTCTTGACCTCTGGGCACATATGAAAATAAGTACCTTTTTCCTTCTGACACTTCCAGCAATTTGGGCTTAGGTTAAACATTTCTGCTAGTCTAGCAGGGGGTAGGTGCCACCTTTAAAACATTTTGTATAGGTTTTCCCTGTACGTTGTAGACATAGTTAATTTGTAATTTAGTCGCTACATTTTTTCCCAATGTTCCAAATCTATATTGTGGCTAACATTTTTCGCCCATACCACCATTGTCTCCTTTATCACCTCCTCTTCCATCTTAAAATCCAATAAAAAATTATATATTTTGGAAATCATTCCCTCCCCCCCCCGTTCCTTGTGTAATTGCATCTAATTGGTGTTTTCCCACTTAAAATCCATATTATTCTTTGTTTATTTTTCCTCACCTGAACTTGTATGTATGGCTACCAGTCTATTTCTATATTTTGTTGCTGTAGTTTTTGTATTGTTTTCAGCCTTCCTTGTTCATCTAATATGTCTTTAAAGTTCCTCATTTTAGCCAGATCCATTACGTTGGGATAAATTTGTGCTTCCATGGTTGACAGTCAGCTTGGTATTTTATCATAGTGATTCTTTTTAATTTTATTTCATATCTGAATTCTTGAGTCTCTGATCAGGTGTCTCTGGAAGTATGAATGTTGCTTGCTTTTCCCATCGCATAAAAAGCTATGCCACCCTTTTTGCAAGTCGTGGCCTTCTATCAGCAGTATTCTTTTGTTTTCCAAATTAACCCAATCCTTAATCCATACCATAGCTGCTGTCTGGTAATACATTTCCCAGTAAGGGAGTCTAAAGCCACCCCTTTCTCCTTTGTCCTGCAGTAATTTCATTTTTATCCTAGCTTTTTTTTCACCCAAATTGATTTAATGACTGTTTTATCTAATTCTCCCAAAAAAATTTTTGTCTACTTTCACCGGTAGTTTCAAAGAGACAGTATTTTTGGTAGTGTGGACATCTTGACTGCCGCAATTTTCCACATTAACGATAACTGTAATTTCCCCCATATTTCTAATTCTTTTTTAATTTGTGTCATTAACTTGTCATAAGTATCTTTTTTAATTGATGCACACCTTGGTTGAACCAAATGCCTAAAAATTTTATTATTTTGACAATTTGCATTCCCAATTTTTCTTCCAATTCTTTTTTTGTTGTTGTTCATCTTTGTTTTGTTTTTATTTATTTTAAGTCCCGCAACACTGCCAAATTCTTCTATTTTTTTTTATTAATTCTACTCCGGTGTCCTCCAAATCCTCCAAGGAAGATATTATATCGCCAGCGAAGGCATGTACTTTATAATGCTCCTTTCTAATTAAAGCCCCTTTAATTTCTTTAGTTTTCCTAATATTCTCCAATAAATTCTCTAATGTAAGGATAGAGTAGCGGTGACAATGGGCATCCCTGTCTTACTCCCTTGTTGATCTTAAATGTTTCTGTCCTATCACCCTTTAGTATTATGCTAGCCACCTAGATCGAATAGATTGCCCAAATTGTTTTGATAAATTTGTCGCTAAAATCCATACTTTTTAATTGCTATATCATGAACTGCCAATTGACATTATGAAACGCTTTTTTGCACATCGAGAAAGAGCATTACCATCTGCTTTCCAGGGTGTGCCTCATAGTATTCTAATATGTTCATTACCATTCTAGTGTTATTTTTAATCAAAGGTCTCTGCTGAAATTAACCCACCCAATAAATCTTAAGATTTCTCCTAATTCCTCTTTGGATTTTCCCCTGATTATTCCTTAACTCAAAACACTTTGAGTGAGATTTGCATATATATAGATAATTGTAAAGAAACAGATGTTTTCTAGATATTTTCAAAGCTTTCAGAACTCATCAATTTAGAAATCATGTCTATATCACACCAATGTAAAAGGCAAATGTTCAACATAATGGAATTTCGGAAAAATTCAGAAGGAAATTCACTTGATTTTGTGCAGTTTGATCTATTTCTCTAAGCTTCTTATCATTTTCATTTTTCTTTTTATTTGAAGGTAACAATGGACAGGATAATCAAGATTCCTGTGAACTGTCCCAAATGATCACTGCTAAAGATGGAATGGAGAAGTTTGGAATTCGAATGGAATTCAAAAGCCATGTGAGAAACCAGTCAAATAATTGGAATCATGAAAGCTCATTTTCCACTGATGCCCAGCAAGAGGAAATAAGGAAAAAGTATAATGGGAAAAGTGTGAAGCCAATGAAAGCTAAACTACAAGTAAAAGAACACTATTTAAGCCAAGACAATGGAGAAGATGCTATGAGAAGACACAATAGACAAAATTTACTTACTTCCCATGAAAGGATTCACACTGTGGAGAAGCTCTACAAATGCAGAGAGTGTGGTAACACATTCAGAAGATGGCATAATCTTATTTCCCACAAAAGGATCCACACAGGGGAGAAGCCGTATAAATGTATGGAGTGTGGGAAGACATTTGCTCAAAGTGGTCCTCTTAGTCACCATATGAGAATCCACACAGGGGAAAAGCCGTACAAATGCATGGAGTGTGGGAAGACCTTTGCTCGAAGATTTCGTCTTGTTTCACATAAGATGATCCACACAGGGGAGAAACCGTATAAATGCATGGAATGTGCGAAGACCTATGTTCAAAAATGTGATCTTATTTCCCATATGATAATCCACACAGGGGAAAAACCATATAAATGTATAGAGTGTGGAAAGACCTTTACTCAAAGTGGTCATCTTAGTACCCATATGAGAATCCACACAGGAGAAAAGCCGTATAAATGCATTGAGTGTAGAAAGACCTTTGCTCGAAAAGATAAACTTATTTGCCATAAGATGATCCACACAGGGAAGAAGCCATATAAATGCATGGAGTGTGGGAAGACCTTTGCTCGAAGTGGTCATCTTAGTTCCCATATGATAATCCACACAGGGGAAAAACCATATAAATGCATGGAGTGTGGGAAGACCTTTGCTCGTAGTGGTTATCTTAGTTCCCATATGATAATCCACACAGGGGAAAAACCATATAAATGCATGGAGTGTGGGAAGACCTTTGCTCGTAGTGGTTATCTTAGTTCCCATATGATAATCCACACAGGAGAAAAACCGTATAAATGTATGGAATGTGGAAAGACCTTTGCTCGAAGTGGTCATCTTAGTACCCATAAGATGATCCACACAGGGGAGAAGCTGTATAAATGCATGGAATGTGGGAAGAACTTTGCTCAGAGAAGTGGACTTAGGTACCACAACAGAATCCACACAGGAGAGAGGCCATATAAATGCATGGAATGTGGAAAGAGCTTTGCTCAGAATAGTAATCTTACTTGTCATAAAAGGATACATGCTCGGGAGAAACTATATAGCAGTAGCAATTCCACTTAGGAGTTATATACCACAATGATTTACCACACACTATGAGCAGTTTACAAAGTCAGCCTATGGTGCCCAACAATCTATCTTTACCCATCTCAGAAGGATGGGAGCTGAATCAACCATGAGCCTGTCAGAATCAAACTCCTTGCTGTGAGCAATTATCCTGTAGTAGTGCATTCTAACCTCTGACCCACCATGTCTCTATAGATTTTTATGTGTATGTTGTGCCTTTCTGATCCAAATGAGACAAGATTGAATCCAACAAATTGAAATTTAATATGGAGAAAATTAAACACCTGGCCAGGAAAAACCTGAAACTTGGCTCAAAAATAGTAAGTGTGGAAGGGTCCTTGGAGTCTGAATGGATGATCACTTTAGCATGAATCACCTGTGTGCAGCAGCGGTCAAAAAGCTAATATCATCCTTGGTGTTTTAAACAGAGGCATAGAATCAAAACCACGTGAAGTATTAGTAGTGTTTCATAAAGCCTTAGTAAGACCACACCTGGAATACTGCAACTATTTTGGGTCCTCACATAACAAAAAAAATGTTGAAACTTTGGAAGAAGTGTAAAGAAGAGAAGCTAAGCTGAAGGCCTGGAGACTAAAACAAGAACGGTTACAGGAACTGGGCATGGTTAGTCTAGTGAAGAGAAGGACCAGGGGAGGCAGTCTTCCAATATTTGGGGGGCTGCCACAGAGAGGAGGGTTCAAGTTATTTTCCAAGGCACCTGAAGGCCAGACAAGGAATAATAGATGGAAACTGATCAAGGAGAGATTCAACGTAGAAAGAAGGAGAAATTTTCTGACAGAACAATCAACCAGTGGAACAGAAGATTCCTTCAGAAGTTGTGGGAGTTGCATCACAGGAGGATTTCAAGAAGAGATTAGACTGCTGTTTGTTAGAAATGGTGTAGAGTCTCCTGCTTGAGTGAGCGGTTGGACTAGATGACCTACAAAGTCCCTTCCAATTCTGTTCATATAATTTTTCCCCAAACTTCCAGAAGGCAAGATAAACAAGAAAGAAAATCATAAAGAGAATGTGGTTAGAGTGATACTGAATTAGAAAATCTAACTCATAGGCTCTGTATCTTAATTTTATGGTGATCTTTCCTTGCCTTCCCTCATGTTGCCCATCTTTGGACACACAATATCTTTTTTAAAATGAGGTCTCCAGAACTGAACACATTATTCCAAATGGTGTCTCACTAAAGCCCTTATGTAGAGGGATAGGATCTCCTTTTTGCTGATGGTGGTACATGTGGTGATGCATCCTAGAATTTTGTTTGCCTTCACACGTGCCTGGCCATGTTTACTTTTGCAGTTATCATTGTTCCCATGCCAACTTTCACATAGTTGTGTGAAAAAAGTGCTGCTTGAACTCATTTATTCAAACACAGAATAGTTCTAGTGTTATGGAAATACCTTTGTGTCTGTTCCAATCTTCCTCCACACAGGGAGCGTGAAAGCAAGTAGTGTCAACTCTCAAAATGACTCTAGCTGAAGCCATATTTTTCTTGCTTCGTTTCTTAGTTGCCATAATTGGGGGGTGCGGGATTTGGCTTTATGGAGCCACTTCAGTGTGCTAAAATTGCAAATGATCAATTAATGATCTTTAAAGCTGATGAGAGATGATCTATAAAAAAGGGAACATTTCTTAAAAACAATAGTGAGATAAGTTAAAATAGGGTTGGAAGTTAGAGAAAGGGGGATTAATGGAACATGTATTTTTATATTACAAGGTAATAACAAGGGAATTTAGAATTTTAATAGTAATTTTGAATAGGTTTGAATAATATTGTGAGGGTTATAAAAATAACATTGAAATATGGAATGATCAAACAATCGAAGACTATAACTTAACATAAATGTGTATTAGTAGAACTACAGTATATAAGTTTTTTAAATGTAACAAATATGAATATCAACATTCTGTTTGTAGCAAAAGGAATGATATGCAGAATTTGATCGACATAAAAATAACACTGAAATACTGAACAAGATAATAATGAAAGATTATAATTCAACAAAAATATCTATTAGTAGAGTTATGTAATGTTAAACGTAAATATGATGAATATTATTTAATAAATATGAATATTATTAAATATGATGAATATTATTAAATATGATGAATATTAACTACTGCTGGCCTTAAATGCAAGCTACTCGATGCAAGAATCCTTGTGAATAAAATACCTGAATTTCTCCTCTTACTAAATATGGCTAAATTCGACATCGTATTTGTCTGTGAAACATGGCTCAATGCATCTCTCCCTGACTCCATTACCACGGTAAGAGACTATCATGTGTACCGATCAGATCGTGAAATTCGTAGAGGAGATGGTGTTGCTATCTTCTATAAAAAGTCCTTACATCTAACAAGTTACCCAGGAGCTTGCTCTTCCTGAGACCATCATCTGTGAACTATCCTTAAATATCACATTTAGATTCTTACTATGTTACAGAGCACCTGATTATGACATCGAACATGTAAACAAGCTAAATTTACTACTAACATGGGCAACATCCTGCCCACACGCTTTTATCTTTCTTGGTGACTTCAATCTACATATTAACTGGACCCTAAACGAATGTACAACTGAACCCATACATGCAACCTTCTACAATGCTGTTACAAATCTGGGACTGGAACAACTAGTAACCAACAATACTAGACTTAACAACTGCCTCGATCTCATCTTCTGCAATAGTTTGAATTTAATTTACGGAATACAAACTAAAGAACCCTTTTCCAACAGTGACCACAATATGATTGACTTTTGTCTCAACATACGCCCACGCAAAAATTATCACAATGATGTAATCCCCAATTATAACTTCAAAAAAGGTAACTATGATCTTATAGACAACGATCTCTCATCCCTTGATTGGCAATCTCTATTCACTGGATGCAATACTGTTGAAGACCATTACAACATATTTTTACTTGAAGTCAAAAGAGTAATCAAACTATATGTACCAACAACAACTTCCAAAACAAACAAAAAAACATTACCCATAACAATAAGGAAACTTCAATCCCAAAAGAGATCACTCTGGCGGAAAAACAAATCTGGTCACGTTGCCTATTTCAAAAGCCGACACAAAAATTTATGCCACCAGATACAGACTGAATGCACCAATTATCACATTAAACAAGAGGAAATCCTTCGCACCAATTCCATCCATGCTTTTTACAATTTTGTAAACAACAAACTAAAAGACTCAAGGTTCATCCCACCCCTGATAGGACCTAATGGTAAAGACTGCAAGGATGACACCATAAAAGCCAACATCTTTAACACATTCTTTGGCTCAGTATTTGTAAACAGCAATGGATCATGCCCAGTATTTCCTAGCCGAACCACAGTAAACTACAATGATCTAATACATATCGATTTTACAGAAGACAATGTTGAAAAAGCACTACGCATTCTAAAACCATCTCTATTGGATTGGATATAATATGTGGCTACTTCTAAAGAAAGCTATCCACCGCCATAGCAGAACCTCTAAGTATAATCTTTGAAAAATCTTTTAGGACCAGCTCCTTGCGTAACCTATGGTCAAAAGCCACAGCCATCCCCATCTTCAAAAAGGGAGACCCCAACCTAGTTGGAAATTACAGACCAATCTCCTTATGCTGCGTCACCTGTAAAGTCATGGAATCAATTATTAACCAATCCATTATCCTCCACTTAGAGACAAACAACTTACTCTCCAATAAACAATTCGGTTTCAGAAAAAAAACTATCCGGTAATCTGCAACTCTTACACTGCAAAAACATATGGACTACACAACTCGATCAGGGCAAATCAATAGACGCAATCTACATAGACTTCTATAAAGCCTTTGATTCAGTGGTACACGACAAACTACTAAAATTAAAATCTTATGGTATCTCTGGACAACTGCATAACTGGTTAGAAGCATTCCTGTCAAACAGACAACAGATTGCCAAAATTGGGAGCGTCCTATCAAATTCTGTACCTGTCAATAGTGGGGTCCCTCAACGCAGTGTTCTAGGACCAACTCTCTTCATACTCTACATAAATGACCTCTGTGATCATATCAAGAATAACTGCGTTCTCTTTGCTGATGATGTAAAGCTGTTCAATACCACAGACAATACTGCTACCCTTCAAAAAGATCTTACTTTGTATCAGAATGGTCAAGCAAATGGCAACTTCAAATCTCAACAAATAAATGCTGTCTTACATATTGACAAAAAAAATCAGAAAATAAAATACAAGGTGTATAGTCAAGACCTTGTTGATAATCCAAGCTCTATAAAGGACCTTGGAATACTTATCTCTAATGATCTAAGTGCTAGAGCCCACTGTAACTACATAGCCAAAAAGGCATTAAGAGTTGTTAACCTAATCCTACGTAGCTTTTTCTCTGGTAATATCACACTACTAACTAGAGCATACAAAACATTTGCTAAACCAATACTCGAATACAGCTCATCAGTCTGGAACCCAAATGATGTATCTGATATTAGCACAGTTGAGAAAGTCCAGAAATATTTCACAAGAAGAGTTCTCCACTCCTCTACTCATTGTAGAATACCTTATGCCACCAGACTTGAAATTCTAGACCTAGAAAAACTTGAATTACACCGTCTTCGGTCTGATCTAAGTATGGTATATAAAATCATACATCGCAATGACTTACCTGTCAATGAATACTTCAGCTTCAACCATAACAACACAAGAGCACACAATAGATACAAACTCATGGTTAACCGTACCAAACTTGATTGCAGGAAATGCGACTTCAGCAACAGAGTGGTCAATGTCTGGAATACTCTACCTGACTCTGTGGTTTCTTCCCCAAACCCCAAAAACTTTAACCTAAGACTGTCTACTATTGACCTCATCCCTTTCCTAAGAGGTCTGTAGTCCGTGCATAAGCGCACCAATGTGCCTACCGTCCCTGTCCTATTGTTTCTTTTATTTTTCTTATATGTACCCTTTTCATGTATTCATGACTATGTATATACTTATACCTATTATCTTGTAAGCGATTGACAAATCAAAAGAAATAAAATAAATATTTTATTTGTATTAAAATGTGATTAGAAAGGGGATATTTTTTAAATAGTGGCATAATTAAAGATTAGAAAGGGGATCAATGATGGAAGATTATAATTGAATAATTCAATATAAATTTGTGCACTATTAAAAAAACATGTAAGTCTGTTAAACACAATAAATATGAGTACTATTCATAATAAAACAAATGACATTTAGAATATGGAGATTGGCATAAAAATAACATACTGAAAATTGAATAACCAAAGAATGAAAAATAATTTAACAAAATGTGTATTGCTATCAAAATTTTATGTTTGCTAACTGTATTAAACATGAAGAATATTGTTTTATTTGTATTAAAATGGAAGACACTCTGGTGCCACAATGTTCACACAATATGTTTGTAAAAAATAAAAAATACTGGGGAAAAAATATCTTTGGAAATTAATGAGGAACAAAATAATATGAAATTAAGAACTTTTAAAAATATCTTCAGTCCTTCCTGATGAAACGCTGAGAAATGTGAATGGGAACATTTTCAATAATCCAACTTGCCAATAGAGAAAACATGTGTCAGATCTGTGTATCTGCCATTCTTCAATGGAAGAAGAAGGGGGGATTGGTACAAATAATCCTTTTTGATGTAACTGAATATATTAAATCCTATATTGATTCTATATAACTTGCATATGATATACAACTGGAGGAGTGGAGCCAGATTTCCAGAAACTTGTCATCTCTTGAAGAGATAACAAGATGAGAAGGAACCATTAAAAATTCCAGCTCTGGAAGTCACTCCTGGGAACTCTGCTAAAATATGTTCCCAGAGAAGGGGAGGGGGGAATTAACATGTTGGTTCTTTGTTTGACAAAATCCACATCTGAATAAGGGGAGGGATCCTAACTTCCTTTATGACTGTATGCCTGGGGATATCTTAGACTCTGCTTTGCCTAGTATTGAGATAAAATCTCTTTCAATAAAGGATTCCTTTTGAGACACCTGGTTTTCAGAAGTTCATTCTTTTTGGTTGAAGGGTAAAAGTCCAATGCTTACAA
The DNA here is from genome assembly GCA_033807585.1 of Hydrophis major. Taxonomy (NCBI): domain Eukaryota; kingdom Metazoa; phylum Chordata; class Lepidosauria; order Squamata; family Elapidae; genus Hydrophis; species Hydrophis major. The sequence goes on from CM066329.1 coordinate 19,023,237, forward strand.
CCTGTAGCTCATGGTTGAAATGAAGGGTCCTTGGTGCTCTTGAGCTTGATTGTATTGTTGCAGACATTGCATTAGCCAAAATAGGGAACATCATCAGTGCACCAACCAACCTCAGAGGGCACCAAGGAGCCTTCAGTCCAATTTGCGTCCACTGTGTCAAATTAAGATCCAGAGTCAACCAAGATGAATGTAGAAGCAGGGAACCTTTTTCGGCCAAAGACCTCTTAGGATGTGATGGAATAATGACAGATGTCAATGTAGAATGTGTGCAAAAAGCTTCAGGGCGAACAATTTGTCTTTCAAACAAGGACCCAGAATGAACAGAAGTTGAAACACATGCACGAGCAAAGGATACTTTTCAAGCATTAGGGCCATGTTTTTGTCTTTATGGTATACCAGATGCTAGGAAACGGTACAACGGTAACAAACAAAATTGCACAAAAGTGGTGTCATTACTTGCTAAACATGCATACAATTCTTTCTTTTCATTGCATTAAAAATTACTAATACACTAAAGTGTTCGGATGTGCTTGGGGTGAGGGGCATATTTCATGTCCTGAGTTGAAGCTGTTTTTCCTCACCGTGGTTTAGCTTTATATTCCCTGTCTATGACCTTCCTTTCTTAATTGTGTAACTCCACCTTTTCTCTAGTCAGAGGTGAAATGCCATTTAACCTTCTTCCTTTTTCAATTAAGGAGCCTGGTTATGAGGTAAAATTTCCGGAATATCCAGAAGTTTCAGCTTTCCCTCCATTTTGGAACTGGTTTTCTTTTCATTTTGTTCAGGGTCCCCGCGACGGGCAGGGAGTCATTCATGGGTGCCTTTCTTACTTCCAAGCCCATCATCCCCACCAGAGGAATTATTGAGTCCATCATCTGCACCTCTATAACTGTCTGGTTTGGTTCTGCAACCCAACAGGACAGATGTTGGGCTGCTAAACAAATAATTCCCTCAACACTGTCCAACTATTTACAAAGTGTACACTACTATTACTGTTAACCTTCTCACCCCTCCTTCTCATCCCTCCCCTCCCACTTGACTGTTTCCTAGTATGATTTGATTGTTGATTGTACCCTATGACTATCATTCAGTGTTGTAAGTTATGATTCTTGATTATTAATGAACGTACCTTTTCTTTATGTATACTGAGAGTATTTACACCAAGACAAATTCCTTGTGTGTCCAATCACACTTGGTCAATAAAGTATTCTATTCTTCTATTCTCTCCCTTCCCCTCAGAGGCGGTCCTCTTTCCCACTCTTTCTACAAAAAAATGTTGAAACTTTGGAAGAAGTGTAAAGAAGAGAAGCTAAGCTGAAGGCCTGAAGACTAAAACAAGAACGGTTACAGGAACTGGGCATGGTTAGTCTAGTGAAGAGAAGAACCAGGGGAGACAGGATAGCAGTCTTCTAATATTTGAGAAGCTGCCACAGAGAGGAGGGTTCAAGCTATTTTCCAAGGCAGCTGAATGCCAGAAAAGGAATAATAGATGGAAACTGATCAAGGAGAGATTCAACCTAGAAATAAGGAGAAGTTTTCTGACAAAACAATCAACCAATAGAACAGAAGATTCCTTCAGAAGTTTTGGGAGCTTCATCACTGCTGGCTTTCAAGAAGAGATTGGACTGCCATTTGTTAGAAATGGTGTAGGATCTCCTGCTTGAGTAAGCGGTTGGACTAGATGACCTACAAAGTCCCTTCCAATTCTGTTCATCTATTTTTTTCCCCAAACCTCCAGAAGGCAAGATAAACAATGGATGGAAACTAATCCAGGAGAGAAGCAACCTGGAGCTTTCTTCCAGTGAGGACAATTAACCAGTGGGACAGCTTGCCTTCAGATAGCATAGGTGCTTCATCACTGAACATTTTTTAAGAAGAGACTAGACAGTTGCATGTCTGAAATGATATAGGATCTCCTGCTTGAGCAAGGGGCTGGACTCGAAGAGTTGCAAGTTCCCTTCCAGCTGTATTCCGATTTTGATTTTGTATCCTCAATCCCTTCTTGTGCTTTTTTAGGTAAGTAGGAGGTTTTAAAAGAAAAATGAGTATCAGTGGAGTTTAAGGTTATCATTTGGCTTGAAAGTGATGTGTGGATGCCAATATTTAAGCTGTGGAGATCGCAAGAAACTTTTATTCGATGAGTATATCCACGAGAGGAGAGTTGCGGTCAGAAATGCATTAGTCCTGAATCCCTTACTATTTTCAAATTTTCTCAGTTTGCTTATATTGTAGAAATCTACCTTTCCACCATGCTTCTTCACATTATGTAATGCAAGTAACATGAGAACAGAAACCATAAGGAGAATGGGGTTGTTGTGATGCTGAATTAAAGAATGGAACTCATAGGCTCTTTGTCCTAATTTTGTGGTGCTCTTTCCTTGCCTTCTCTCATGTTGCCCATCTCTGGACATAATCATATCAATATCTTTTTTAAAAAAAGTGAGGTCTCCAGAACTGGACACAGTATTCCAAATGGTGTCCCACTAAAGTGGGTTAAGATCTCCTTGATGTTGATACATCTAGTGATGCATCCCAGAATTTTGTTTGCCTTCACAGCTGCCTGGCCACACTGTTTACTTATTTTGCAGGGTTTTTTTTAGTGCCATAGTAACTTTTTTCACACAGTTGTGTAAAAAGTGCTGTTTGAACTCATTTACTGAAATGCAAGAGCTGTAGCATTGTGGAAATATGTATAACTTTGTGTATCTTCCGAGCATTCTCCACACATGGTGTTACAACAAGTAGTTTTATTAAATCAGTAGTAGGAAATGTGGATGCATATTAAGTTCCCATAGCTAGGCAGCCTACTGAGTCCTTGATTTACAGTGATTTATTATGCAAACATTGGAAGTTACACAGGCAACGAATGATATTTCTGACTACTTATCCCTCCTTCTCTCACTCCTCCCAAATTAGGCATACTCCAGGGAATCGGAGTGAAAATCACTCCAGTGTGCTAACATTGCAAATGATCAATCAAGAAGGAAGATCTTTGGTGATAAATGGGGACCAAAATAACACAAAATTAAGAAGGCTATTCAATTCAAATTCAAAAAACTATTTCAGTCCTTCCTGATGAAACACGTAGAAATGCATGTCTCGGCTGAAGCCATGGGTGACCAGGCAGGCTGACTCCTCTGCGGCATCTCGGCAGACTCTACTTTGGCCCCAGGCTCTTGAGGCTTGTCTGATAGAATCCCTCTGGCTGTTCTTCCAGACCCTGGCTGCATGATGCCATGTGGAACCTCCAAGTCCCTGACTCATCCAGGCTCTGGTCCTCTCTGGATGGCTGTGATAACTGGCTTCCTCATCATCATCGGGAAGTTCCATACTCAAAACCTTGGCACTTGAAGTCTTCCTTCACCCAGCACAGTTCCCTACTAGCCAGCCATTTGCTGTGAGTTTTTGGCTAGGTGCCCACTGACCAGACGGGCTCCGGTGCTGCTTTGCCCACCTGCTGGGTGTCCAAGGGAATCTGCAGGCTCTCCAGGAGGCCAGCACAGTAGTCATCCACTTCATTTCCCCCATTCTGTTGTCTTCCCTGAGTCTTATTGTTCCTTGGGTAGACCAGGTGAGCAACGTTGTGTTTCCTGTATTGGAGGCTTTTAGAGCAGCTTGGCTTTGGGTAAATGGACGACTATCATTTATTAGGAAGCATGAATAGAAGAGATGACTCCACCAGACTGTCAATTATCTGGAATCCTGCACTCACAAACAAAACAATGTCCACACCACAAGCCAAGCAAACACCTTGGCACAAACAGACCCGATACCTCCAACTTAAACACACTCCAACCAGGCACCCAGATGAAACCTAGCTTCCTAATAAATGATAGCCATCTGTTTACCCAAAGTCAAGCCGCACTAAAAGCCTCCAATACAGGAAAAAATGTTGCCAACCAATCAAGATACAAAAAGAGCCCCCAAACAGACAAAAGATATTAGAAACACCAATCAAGCAGAACACAGCAAACTCCAAGACCAATAAACACAGACCAAGACTGCCAACCAATCAGGATGAAGAAAAAACCATTCTAACACGGGGTAGGCTAGCTCCAAATTTAAAACAAAAACGGCTGTGAAAGACTAACAGACGAACAAAATACAGAAGCCTCACGATGGCAGATTAGATTCTGCCGAAACGTTGCTACAACTTTAAAAGCAGAACTACAATGATGTGGGAAAATACCCGAACAAAGCTGAATACCATTCATACACACACACACACACACACACACACAGAGACATACATACATGTTATGTCTCACTTATATTCACAAGTGAGAATACAGAGTTCCACAGTTCAAAATATTCAAGCAAAACAAAGCTAGACTAAAAAAGGGTTAATAGTACTATATTCCAGTCCTTGGCAGACTTCCCGGAATCTGTCTGGTAATTCAGAATGTTCATAAATTACAAAGGCCTCTCCACATGTATCCTTTCGACACATCAAACACTTTGCTTCCAAGCAAAGTTTGAGAATCAGCAATCCTCCTTAAATCACCTGGATGGGCGTGTCAGTCTCTCTAATCAATGTCTGGCTTGACACTTCCCTTCAGCTTGGCGTTTCATTCTTCTCCTGTTTCTAGTGTCAATCCATGATCTGTCAGTTTCCCCATCAGAAGCCTCTGACTCATTTTGTGGATCAGTTGCTGGCATGAGTGAAGTTGAAGGTTCTGGCAAGGAATGTCTGTCCGACAATCTCTCATCCTCCTGGCTCACATCTGTGTCCTCTGATAATTCAGACTCCACATTCACAGCAGGCTCCACCCTTTCATCTTCAGAGTCATCAGAGTCAAAACTCACAGCAGGATCGATCCTTTCAGTCACAACACTATCCCTCACCGCAGGGCCCTTCCCCCGAGTCTGACGATCAGGATGTGGTTTTGAAGGGAATTGTGCATGATATATGCGAATAAGATCTGGGGCATGCACCTTGGATTCATCCTGCCAAGAGCGAATCTCTATTTCATTTTCCAGTCTTCCCACGAAGTATTGGAATTGTCCCTTTAGCCATCATGAATCATAAATTCTGACCACTGTGGTATCCGTAACAGGTTCAGTGCTGAGCCTAGATGGAGAACCTGTATCTTCTGGAGAATGGAGAGTACACGATTGAATGTCAGGTACTAACAGGGAGCGATGAAAAACAGGTTGAACGTGCATGGAGTGCGGTAAAGTGAGTCGATAAACCACAGGCTTAATAACTGCCTCGATAGGGAAGGGACCAATAAAGCGATGATCCAACTTCCTAATTGGACGATCGACCCAAAGATGTTTTGTTGACAACCACACCTTGTCCCCCACAGCCAACGGAGGCATCGCTCGATGCGAACGATCTGCGAAACGTTTATAACCTGCTTTCGCTCATTCCAATTGTCTGGAAATTAATTGATGCACCGCATATAACTCTGACAAAAAATCTCGTGCCTCTGGAACTGGAGAATCTGTGATTGACAGGGGAAAAAACCTCGGATGGTAACCCACATTTGCATAAAAAAGTGTCATGTGGGTGGAGATGTGCCGAGAATTATTAAAGGCAAATTCTGCCAATGGAAGATAGGTCACCCAGTCATTCTGTTGTTGATTTACAAAAAATCTGAGGTATTGGGCGAGGATGCCAATTACCTTCTCAGTCCCGCCATCGGTTTCCGGATAGTGCGCCGACGCTAAACATACTTGTACTCGTAGTGCGTTCATTAGACTTTTCCAGAATTGAGCGGTGAACTGAACACCGCGATCTGAAACAACTCTGTCTGGTAACCCATGTAAACGGAACACGTGTTATATGAAAAGCCGGGCAGTAACACGAGGTGAGGGTAATCTCCTACACAGGATGAAATGGGCCATCTTAGTGAGCATGTCAACCACCACGAGCACCATCGTATAACCCGACGAGGGGGCCAAGTGCGTTAGAAAGTCCATGGAGATCGCTCCCCATGGTCTGCTCGGAGTCGGCAGTGGTTGAAGAAGTCCAGGAGGTGTACCCGACGCGGCTTTCGCTTGTCGACATTGTACGCAAGAAGCAACGTAGGAAAACACATCGTGGCGAACCCGAGGCCACCAAAACGTCCGGGTGACCAAGTGCAGAGTTTTGTGAAAACCAAAATGACCAGCAGCGGGGTTGTCATGACATTGGATCATGATGAGGGCTCCAAGCGTGCAATAAACCCCAATATTGTAGCAAGCCCTCTTCAAAGGACCATGGGGAATCAGGTCCAACGTCCCCCCGTCTCTGCTGCATCCACGCATCCAATCGCTGCTCCTCCCGTATTCGATCCCGCAAATCTACTGGATCTTGAAGTATGGCCAAGGATTCCCAATAAGCATACACACTGGCTGGGTGGCGAAACGAATAGGCCCAGACTTGAGTTCACGCCCATCTAGGTTTCCACCTTAATGGGTGGATCCACAGCAATCAAGGGAATTTCAAAATGTTTGACAAAAGCCCAGTCCATAAAGTTGGTTGTAGCCGCTGAATTCACCAGCGCAACTGCGGGAATTTCCTCCTTCTGGGACTACAAAAAGATATGAGTGTCCAAAAGTAAATGCTGAGGAGGGCCAGGATTTACTTCAGCCATTTGGGAGGGGGGGTGTAGAATGTGCCCGACCCAGGGTTTCCCCGAGGTCAGGCCTACCCTGTTTCTCCGACGAGCTAGGAGTAGTTTCAGGCACGGGTCTGCGAGTCCCCCTCCGTTGGCAGGAATTTGCAAAATGTCCCGGACCCCTGCAATAAAGGCACAAGCCTTCCTGGAACCTTCTCAAACGTTCTCGCGCCATTAAACGAGGGCGGAGTGCGCCTAACTCCATCGGCTCCTCAGTCTTAACCATGGTTTGAAAAACTCTCGGTGGCATAGTTTGTGCATGAGAAAAAGAAGGTGGTTCCACAACGGGCCGTTTACTTCTGCGCTGTTGTAAACGGGCTTCGAAACGTAAGCACTGGATTACCAGTGCATCCAGAGTTGAAGCCCTCTCTGCATGGACTAACACATCCTTGATGACATCAGACAAGCCTTCCTGGAATGCAGCCATATGAGCCGGTTTGTTCCAGTTAAAGTCCATACACAGCACAGGAAATTCTGCAATATAGTCCTGCAGGGGACGTTTCCCCTGATAAATGTCCCATAACCGTCTAGCCACAGCTTGTGTTTTAATTGGATTTTCGAACATAACTCTCATTTGTTGTAGAAAATTGTCCAACAACAGGCTATCTTGAATTAACAAGCCATTTGGCAGCCTGCCCAGATAATAGGCTAATCATAAATCCTACCTTAGCCCGGTCGCTTGGGAAGTCTTGAGGCCTTAAAGATATAAATAATTGGCACTGCCCCATGAATGCCGGGAACATGTCCGTTTGCCCTGAAAATTTCTCTGGCATGGATACCGGGCTTTTCCTCAAGGGAGGGGCTGAGGGAGCAGCAGCAGGGCTTTGCAAGCTGGAAACATAATTCACCAATTGTGTCACCTGATTTTGAAGAGTCTGATTGCTTTGAATCAATTCATTTATCTGTTGCTGTTGCTGCTCCACCAAACCCTGCAGTTGGATTTGGTCCATCTTGTTTTGAAGAGGGTTTGTTAGGCTTGGAAACAAAAATGTTATGTCTCACCTATATTCACAAGTGAGAATACAGAGTTCCACAGTTCAAAATATTCAAACAAAACAAAGCCAGACTAAAAAAGGGTTAATAGTACTATATTCCAGTCCTTGGCAGACTTCCTGGAATCTGTCTGGTAATTCAGAATGTCCATAAATCACAAAGGCCGCTCCACACGTATCCTTTTGACACATCAAACACTTTGCTTCCAAGCAAAGTTTGAGAATCAGCAATTCTTAAATCACCTGGATGGGTGTGTCAGTCTCTCTAATCAATGTCTGGCTTGATGCCTCCCTTCAGCTTGGCGTTTCATTCTTCTGATTCTAGCATCAATCCACAATCTGTCAGTTTCCCCATTAGAAGCCTCTGACTCATTTTGTGGATCAGTTGCTGGCATGAGTGAAGTCGAAGGTTCTGGCAAGGAATGTCTGTCCGACAATCTCTCGTCCTCCTGGCTCACATCTGTGTCCTCTGATAATTCAGACTCCACATTCACAGCAGGCTTCACCCTTTCATCTTCAGAGTCATCAGAGTCAAAACTCACAGCAGGATCGATCCTTTCAGTCACAACACATACATATATGGGCAAATGATATTTTTCAAACATTAGGGCCATATTTTTGACTTTTTGTGGTTTGCCATAACATTAAGGTAACTCAAAATTAAGTATCAGTGATGATATTACTTGCTAAACATGCATAAAATTCTCTTTTTCTTTATTGCATTAAAAATTACTAACAGACTAAAGTGTTTGGATAGCCTGGAGTGGGGGGATATATTTCAGCTCCTGCTTGGTTGGAGCTGTTTTTTTCATATATGGATTATTAAATTTTCTGTGTCAAAATGGAGAAAAAAAGAAATACTTAAAGAAAAATCAAGGGTTACCTCCATAACCATTTTTCCATCCTTTTAAATTCTTTGTTTTGCTCACTGTAGCTAATCCCTTTGTTTTTCATAGTCAACTCCAAATCTGGTTGAATATTTTCTTTTCATTTATGGTCTAATGATTTATCCCTTCCTTAAATTCTCCAAGGGGATTAAGCTTCCTAGTCTCATTTGTTGAGGTGAATTTCCGATTCAATCCTGTAAAAATGGTTTCCCCCCATCATAGTTTAGATTTATATTCCTTTTTCACCATCTTCCTTTTCTTTCATCAGAAGAAGCTGGAGGGGCCTCTGCCCATTCTGCTCTCTCCTTTGCTGTGAGATTGAGCAAATAATTTGAGAAAGGCAGCTGCACGTATTGAATTAAAGAAATAAAAAAAATAAAATCATTTTCCTGATTGTGGCCTTCCTGCGTGGGTCCCATCTGCCTCCCCTTCAGGCAGGAGATCCCAACAACCGAAGGACACAATCTAGGTTTCACACAGAGGCTTCTGGTTCCTCATCTTCTGACTGCCCGGCTGTTTCTGACAGGATTTGGACCCTTTTGAGGCCTCCCATAATCTCTGCGGAGCCTTCAAGACAACTGTTCTTGAGGGAAGCAAGTTTAAATCCTCCAGATGGATTTTTCTCATTCTCCACAGACGCTTCCTGAACAGGAATGGGAAGAAGATGGAGAAAATGCTGCTTCTGGAGATGTCGAAGCCTTTGTCGGGCAGGGAGCCATTGAGAGGGGCCTTTCTCCCTACTCCCAAGCCCATCATCCCCACCCTCTCCCTCCCCCTCAGACACGGTCTTCTTTCCCGCCCTTTTTACAATCCTGGCACTTTGCAGCACATCCACCAGGGGGAACCCTCCGCCAAGGGAAGGGAAGGGAAGTCCCGGCATTTTGCCATTGATCCACTGGAGGGCAAACGTCACAGTTGGTTTTGGGAGAGGTGGGGGAGGCCGAGACGGAAGTGACGTCACAAATGCTTGCTGCTCTAGGACGTGGCACTCGCTCTGTTTAACCCGTGGGGCTACGCAGCCAGCAGAGAGGCTGCGGAACACTGGCGGTGAGAGATCCAAACGTCCCCAGGGTTGGGGGGCTGGGCAGTTCCCGGACAAAGGGAGCCAAAGGAGGGAGAGAACTGCGTCCGGCCCACCTCTGCCTTCAACCCCGGATTCCATTCTCTCCAGCTGCCCTCTCCATGCAGGGGGAACCGAGCAAGGCGGGAAGGGCAGGAAGGCGGCCGGATTCCGGGGGTCCGTTCCCGTCCCGTGTCCAGGGAAGAGGCCAAGTAGGAGGGGGAGAGATGAGGATCGACCTTGCGGAGGCGCAGCAGGAGAGGAAAGAAGCCGGGCGAGGAGAAGGCAGGATTCGCAGCCGGCTCTCGGAGGGACCCATCCTGTCTCCGGAGGGGGAGAGAAGCGGGGCGGCCTCCAGCTGCCTCCTTCCTGGCCCTGCTCAGGGTACACCCCCTTATTGCGGGTGTCCTGCTAACTGCCTATGCTTTCCCCCTGTTGTCTATTCCATTTGCACAACAGCATGTGAAATCGATTGTCAATCAGTGTTGCTACCTGTGGATAGTTTGATTTCACAGAAGTGTGATTGACTTGGAGTTACATTGTGTTGTTTAAGTGTTCCCTTTATTTTTTTGAGCAGTGTATATCTCGAGCCTATCTTGTGGACTGTTGGTATTCCTGTCAATTTGGTCTTGTCTGCAAGTTTCATGAGTTCCCCTTCTATCTTGTCTAAATCATTGATGAAGTTGAACAGATCTTGCAAATCTTCCTGTTCTTTTTTTCCGTGTTCAGGGGAGTCTGGTGTCCTTCGAGGAGGTGGCTGTGTATTTCTCGGAGGAGGAATGGTCTCAGCTGGATCCTGACCAGAAAACGCTGCATTCGGAAGTCATGCTTGAAAACCATAGGAGCGAACTTCCGGTTTGCGTGGCTTCGGGGCAGCAGGAATTCGCGACAGCTCGCGATTCCTGCTGTGCTAGCCGTCGAGGTACCCCCGATCCAGATGGGTCAGGGGGATATGGCTGCCCTGTAGGGACAGCTGAAGACAGAGGGGAGTCAGGTAGGGAGGTGGGGGCATCGCAGACCCCCCCCTTCTCCGGGAAAACCCCTTTTTCCCAAGGCGGTGGAGCGGCGGTCAGCAATGGCCGCCACGAAGAAGCCAGCAACCGGGTAAGAACTGTGCTGGAGGAAGTGTGAAGAGTGAAAGTTCTGTCTGAGCCGGGTCAAGTAACACCTTTTAAATTGCCTGGAATTGAGCTGCTTGTTGCTGGAGGATACATTGTATCCCTAAGAAGAGCGAAAAGCGGCGGAGAAGCTGTTAAAGGGAATTTTTTTTTTTTTTTTTACTCTCCCACCCCACGGAAAAAGCAGAAATATTTGGATATATTAGACATTGAAAGTGGATTGCTTTGAAAGCTAAGCTAAGAGACAAAGGGATTTTTGGACATTGAAAAATTTGAGAAATTGGAAAATCTCTGCTGGAGGTATGGATTTTTGATTATTTAAAATTGTCATTGCAAGTGGGAAGGGAGAAAAAAAATTGGAACAGAAGCTGAAAAAGGAGGAGATTGTCTAGAACGTCTTTGTGGATCCCAAAAGAAGATATATGGTAATTGGACCTCTTTGATTAAAAATTAATTCAGAAAGAGAAAGAGAAGAAGGAAGAAAAGTATTAACTTTTGGAACTTTTTTCTTTTTTTTAATTGCTTTTGATTGTCTTTGATTAAAAATACTTGTGGTTGTTTTGGAAAAAGTTTCCCTTTTCATAATGGCATCGTCTGTGGATGAACTAGAGATTGAATATCAAAAATATAAAAAAGAAGATACTTTGGGCGCTTTGTTTCAATTCTTAGAAATGGCGTTATGTTCTTTTGAAAAGTTGATTACGCAGCAGAAGGACTGGGACAAGGAAGAAGAGGAAGAAGAAGCCATCTTTGATGAACAATGGGTCCCTTCCGGAGAGGAGGAGAAAAAGGATAAGAAAAAGGGGATTTTAAGAATTATAAAAACAACCAAAAGAGAGAAAAATGAGCGAAAAGATGGAGGCAAGGTTAGAAAGCAAAGGAAAAGGAGCAAGAAAAGCGAAGAGAAAAAGCAAAGGGGTAGAAAGGGCAAGGAGAAGAATAAGCAAGAGAGAAAGGGGGGGAGGAGAAGCCTTAACGGGGGGAAGCAAGACCTAAAGAAAAAAAGTTTATTTAGAGACAATGGGTGAATTCAATTTAGATTAAAAGAGGGATTCTGGAGGGTATATAAGAGTGTGTTTTTATATGTATATTTAGAATATAAAATTTATTATGTAATTTTAGAATTTTTTAAACAGAATCCCAAGAAAGATTGCTATATGTAGTATTTCTAAGTTAGGGTAATGAGTTATAGATGTTACTCCAATTGGTGTACAGGAGAAGTATAGTAAAAGAAAAAAAAAGATGAATGGATAATTGGAAATAGAACAGACAAAGAATGTTGTTGAAAATGGTAATAAGATATGGAAGGATATATATGCTTTTTTTTTTGGATTTTGTATATTGATAAAAGGCAATAAAATTTTAATTAATAAATAATTTGGATGGAAAAGAGAAGTAGGGACAAGATATGAAGTTAATATTATATGAAATATTGATATTATAATCTGGTAATGTTATGCCTTATTGGTCTATTATTATTATTTTTTCTTAGAAAAGAATTTATAAGCTGCTATGCCTTGATTCTTTGTGCATTGTTTTTATAAAACTGATAAAAATGGTTTTTATATATATATATAAAAAAGAAAATGATAATAAGATATGGAAGGAGATATGGGTTGAATATGATGTTTGAATTTGTGTCTGTGTAAAGAGTTTTAACCCGGGAACAGACAACCTTCAGAAAAGATCTTTTAGTTTTGTTTATGTTTTGTGTTTGTATGTTTGTGTATTGTGCTTATGGTAAAACTAACAAAATTTGTTTTTTATAAAAAAAAAGAAAGGAAAAAAGATTCAATAAAACCTTGGAGGAATGTTAGACGAGAATAATTTAAACAAGCTAGAAAGAAAAGAATATGATGACTATAAAATGGATAAACATGGAAGAGAAATGAAATTGAATAGGAGTAAAGAGAAATAATGAGAAATTTGCTGAAAGATATCTGTGTGTCCATATGGAGATGGGATAAATTGGAATTATGCTGTATAAAAATAATGTTTTGTTTGACTTGTAAGGATTTACAATGTTAAGAGGTTTTATGTGTTTATGTATTTAATGGTTAATGATGTGTTGTTTTATCTTTAAAATTAATAAAAATTTGTTTCAAAAAAAAAGAAAAAAGAAAACCATAGGAGCGTGGCCTCTTTGGGTAAGAGTTTTCTTGTCCCAAATCAGACATTTCAAGAAGACAGATTATAGTTATTATTTATTAAAAAACCACTAATCGGATATCATCTCCTCGAAGGGAAAAGGAAAATATCTGGCCTTCTGGTATTCCAAGGAAGGAAAGAATGAATGTCTCTTTGCTTAGAGACTTTTGGGCCATTTCCTATCAGTATTTTTCCATTTCTAGTTGAACTTATCTGTGGACGCTGAGAAGAATGGGGTGTGCTTTTATGTGTCCTCTGGAGGTCATGGGAGAGGAATGTGTTATCATTTGTCCTTATTTCTATTTGAACTTATCTGTGGAGGCTGAGAAGGATGGGGTGTGCTTTTAATTGTATTCTGGAAGTCATGTGAGAAGAACGTGTTGTCATTTTCCCCCTTTCACACTCAGGCCATCGAAGAGCATTCTCCCAATCCAATTCAAGAACAAAGTCCTCATGAAGTGTGAGTCATAGCATCCTCTGGTACAGGTGATCCCCGAGTTACGATAGTTCACTAAGCGACCATATCAAGTTACGACCTAGCCCGCTCCAAAGTACTTAAGACTCAGTCCTGAAATTAAAAATGCTGCAGCATCACGGCTGTCATTCACACTTACAAATGACAGCAGAGGGGCTGCAACAAAATCGCCCTATCTATAACCCGACTTCATTCTGCCATGACTGACATTGGAACGATGTAGCAAGACATCATTTCTTTTTTTCTTTTAATAAATATTTTATTCAGTTTTCAAAATTTAAGAACATAAAACTTTATACATCATTGTATCAATATCAAGAAATCTATCACATTTCCTTGTCATCTTTCTATATATTTATATACTTCGTTATTCCATTACCATTGCATATTTCTTTCATTATTTAGTTTCAAATTAATATATAAATAAATATAGAGAAATATAGCTATAAGTTTTTACATAGTTTCTTATTCTTATTCTTTACTTAATTGCCATTTTGATTTCTTTTTATTCTTAAACCATACCAGGTGTCCCAGACACTTTAATATATCAAATCTTCTTTATCTCTTAATTTCATTGTTAGCCTGTCCCATCTCTGCACAATCTTTTTTTTTTATAACAACACCCTCTGGTGGTACATCTTCCTGCTTCCAAAATTGTGCATAAGAAATTCTAGCGGCTGTTAAAATATGTAACATAATATTGTCTTTTTTATTATATTTTTCTGTTATTATGCCTAATAGAAATAGTTCTGGTTTGGGTTCAATTTTCTGTTTTATTACTTCTTCTAGCCACAATCGAATTATGTTCCAATACTTCTTGACCTCTGGGCAGGTCAACCACATATGAAAATAAGTACTTTTTTCCTTCTTTCACTTCCAGCAATTTGCGCTTAGGTTAAACATTTCTGCTAGTCTAGCAGGGGGTAGGTGCCACCTTTAAAACATTTTTTATAGGTTTTCCCTGTAAGTTGTGGACATAGTTAATTTGTAATTTAGTCCCTACATATTTCCCCAATGTTCCAAATCTATATTATGGCTAACATTTTTCGCCCATTCCACCATTGTCTCCTTTACCACCTCCTCTTCCATCTTAAAATCCAATAGAAAATTATATATTTTGGAAATAATTTCCCCCCTTCCTTGTGTAATTGCATCTAATTGGTGTTTTCCCACTTAAAATCCATATTATTCTTTGTTTATTTTTCCTCACCTGAACTTGTATGTATGGCTACCAGTCTATTTCTATATTTTGTTGCTGTAGTTTGTGTATTGTTTTCAGCCTTCCTTGTTCATCTAATAAGTCTTTATAGTTCCTCATTTTAGCCAGATCCATTACGTTGGGATAAATTTGTGCTTCCATGGTTGACAGTCAGCTTGGTACTTTATCATAGTGAATCTTTTCAATTTTATTCCATATCCAAATTCTTGAGTCTCTGATCAGGTGTCTCTGGAAGTATGAATGTTGCTTGCTTTTCCCATCCCATAAAAAGCGATGCCACCCTTTTTGCAAGTCATGGCCTTCTATCAGCAGTATTCTTTTGTTTTCCAAATTAATCCAATCCTTAATCCATACCATAGCTGCTGTCTGGTAATACATTTCCCAGTAAGGGAGTCTAAAGCCACCCCTTTCTCCTTTGTCCTGCAGTAATTTCATTTTTATCCTAGCTTTTTTCTCACCCAAATTGATTTAATGACTGTTTTATCTCATTCTCCCAAAAAACATTTGTCCAATTTCATCAGTAGTTTGAAAGAGACAGTATTTTTGGTAGTGTGGACATCTTGACTGCCGCAATTTTCCACATTAACGATAATTGTAATTTCCCCCATATTTCTAATTCTTTTTTAATTTGTGTCATTAACTTATCATAATTATTTTTTTTAATTGATGAACACCTTGGTTTAACCAAATGCCTAAATATTTTATTTTTTTGACAATTTGCATTCCCAATTTTTCTTCCAATTCTTTTTTTGTTGTTGTTCATTTTTGTTTTGTTTTTATTTATTTTTGTCCTGCAATACTGCCAAATTCTTCTATTTCTTTTATTAATTCTACTCCGGTGTCCTTCAGATCCTCCAAGAAAGATATTATATCGCCAGCGAAGGCATGTACTTCATAATGCTCCTTTCTAATTAAAGCCCCTTTAATTTCTTTATTTTTCCTTATATTCTCCAATAAATTCTGTAATGTAAGGATAAAGAGTAGCGGTGACAATGGGCATCCCTGTCTTACTTCCTTGTTGATCTTAAATATTTCTGTCCTATCACCATTTAGTATGATGCTAGCCACCTAGATCGAATAGATTGCCCAAATTGTTTTGATAAATTTGTCACTGAAATCCATACTTTGTAATTGCTATATAATGAACTGCCAATTGACATTATCAAATGCTTTTTGCACATCGAGAAAGACCATTGCCATCTGCTTTCCAGGGTGTGCCTCATAGTATTCTAATATGTTCATTACCGTTCTAGTGTTCTTTTTAATAAAAAGTCTCTGCTGAAATTAACTCCCCAATAAATCTTAAGATTTTTCCTAATTCCTCCTTGGATTTTCCCCTGATTATTCCTTCACTCAAAACACTTTGAGTGAGATTTGCATATATATAGATAATTGTAAAGAAACAGATGTTTTCTAGATATTTTCAAAGCTTTCAGAACTCATCAATTTAGAAATCATGTCTATATCACACCACTGTAAAAGGCAAATGTTCAACATAATGGAATTTCGGAAAAATTCAGAAGGAAATTCACTTGATTTTGTGCAGTTTGATCTATTTCTCTAAGCTTGTTATAATTTTCATTTCTCTTTTGATTTGAAGGTAACAATGGACAGGATAATCAAGATTCCTGTGAACTGTCCCAAATGATCACTGCTAAAGATGGAATGGAGAAGTTTGGAATTCGAACAGAATTCAAAAGCCATGTGAGAAACCAGTCAAATAATTGGAATCACGAAAGCTCATTTTCCACTGATGCCCAGCAAGAGGAAATAAGGAAAAAATATAATGGGAAAAGTGTGAAGCCAATGAAAACTAAACTACAAGTAAAAGAACACTATTTAAGCCAAGACAATGGAGAAGATGCTATGAGAAGACACAATAGACAAAATTACAACGAATCATTCATTCCTTCTCTTAGAAATAAGTTCCTTACATCTAAAAGAGTGATTGATATAAAAGAGAAGCCTTATAAATGTTTGGAATGTGGAACATGTTTTAGAAAAAGTAGGCAACTTACTTCCCATGAAAGGATTCACACTGGGGAGAAGCTCTACAAATGCAGAGAGTGTGGTATCACATTCAGAAGATGGAATGATCTTATTTGCCAAAAAAGGATCCACTCAGGAGAGAAACCATATAAATGCATGGAGTGTGGAAAAACCTTTCCTCAAAGTGGTCATCTTATTCGCCATAAAACGATCCAAACAGGGGAAAAAACATATAAATGTATGGAGTGTGGGAAGAGCTTTGCTCGAAGTGGTCATCTTAGTTCCCATATGATAATCCACACAGGGGAAAAACCATATAAATGCATGGAATGTGGAAAGACCTTTGCTCAAAAATGTAATCTTATTTCCCATATCATGATCCACACAGGGGAGAAGCCGTATAAATGCATGGAGTGTGGGAAGACCTTTGCTCAAAGTGGTCATCTTAGTTCCCATATGATAATCCACACAGGGGAAAAACCATATAAATGTATGGAGTGTGGAAAGACCTTTGCTCAAAGTGGTCATCTTAGCACCCATATGAGAATCCACACAGGGGAAAAGCCGTATAAATGCATTGAGTGTAGAAAGACCTTTGCTAAAAAAGATAAACTTATTCGCCACAAGATGATCCACACAGGGGAGAAGCTGTATAAATGCATGGAGTGTGGGAAGACCTTTGCTCAAAGTAGTTATCTTCGTTCCCATATGATAATCCACACAGGGGAAAAACCATATAAATGTATGGAGTGTGGAAAGACCTTTGTTCAAAGTGGTCATCTTAGTACCCATATGAGAATCCACACAGGGGAGAAACCATATAAATGCATGGAGTGTGGAAAGTCCTTTGCTCAAAAAGATAAACTTATTTGCCATAAGATGATCCACACAGGGGAGAAGCCGTATAAATGCATGGAGTGTGGGAAGACCTTTGCTCGAAGTGGTCATCTTAGTACCCATATGAGAATCCACACAGGGGAGAAGCTGTATAAATGCATGGAATGTGGAAAGACCTTTGCTCGTAGCAGTTGTCTAAGAATACACAATACAATCCACACGGGGGAGAAGCCGTATAAATGCATGGAGTGTGGAAAGACCTTTGCTCAGAGCGGTGGACTTTGGTACCACAACAAGATTCATACAGGAGAGAAACCATATAAATGCATGCATTGTGGAAAGACATTTGCTGGGAAGTATGTTCTTACTTGCCACAACAAAATCCACACGGAAGAGAGGCCATATAAATGCACGGAATGTGGAAAGAGCTTTGCTCAGAATAGTAATCTTACTTCTCATAAAAGGATACATGCTCGGGAGAAACTATATAGCAATAACAATTCCACTTAGACTTATATACCACTCCACAGTGATTTACCACACACTATGAGCAATTTACAAAGTCAGCCTATGGTACCCAGCAATTTATCTATCTTTACCCATCTCAGAAGGATGGGAGCTGAATCAACCATGGGCCTGTCAGAATTGAACTCCTGGCTGTGGGCAATTAGCCTGTAGTAGTGCATTCTAACCTCTGACTCGCTATGTCTCTATAGATTTTTTTGTATGTTGTGCCTTTCTCATCCAAATGAGACAAGATTGAATCCAACAAATTGAAATTTAATATGGAGAAAAGTAAGATTTTACACCTGGCCAGGAAAAACCTGAAACTTGGCTCAAAAATAGTAAGAGAAAGGGTACTTGGAGTCTGAATGGATGATCACTTAAGCATAAATCACCTGTGTGCAGCAGCAGCCAAAAAGCTAATATCATCCTTGGTTATTTAAACAGAGACATAGAATCAAAACCACATGAAGTATTAGTAGCGTTTCAAAGAGCCTTAGTAAGACCACACCTGGAATACTGCAACTATTTTGGGTCATCACATTACAAAAAAATGTTGAAACTTTGGAAGAAGTGTAAAGAAGAGAAGCTAAGCTGAGGGCCTGAAGACTAAAAGAAGAATAGTTACAGGAACTGGACATGGCTAGTCTAGTGACGAGAAGGACCAAGGGAGACAGGATAGCAGTCTTCAAATATTTCAGATGCTGCCACAGAGAGGAGGGTTCAAGCTGTTTTCCAAGGCACCCGAATGCCAGAGAAGGAATAATAGATGGAAACTGATCAAGGAGAGATTCAACCTAGAAATAAGGAAAAGTTTTCTGACAGAACAATCAACCAATAGAACAGAAGATTCCTTCAGAAGTTGTGGGAGCTTCATCACTGCTGGCTTTCAAGAAGAGATTGGACTGCCATTTGTTAGAAATGGTGTAGGATCTCCTGCTTGAGCAAGCGGTTGGACTAGATGACCTACAAAGTCCCTTCCAATTCTGTTCATCTAATTTTTCCCCAAACCTCCAGAAGGCAAGATAAACAATGGATGGAAACTAATCCAGGAGAGAAGCAACCTGGAGCTTTCTTCCAGTGAGGACAATTAACCAATGGGACAGCTTGCTGTCAGATAGCGTAGGTGCTTCATCACTGAACATTTTTTAGGAAGAGACTGGACAGTTGCATGTCTGAAATGATATAGGATCTCCTGCTTGAGCAAGGGGCTGAACCAGAAGAGTTGCAAGTTCCCTTCCAGCTGTATTCTGATTTTGATTTTGTATCCTCAATCCTTTCTTGTGCTTTTTTAGGCAAGTAGGAGGTTTTAAAAGAAAAATGAGTATCAGTGCAGTTTAAGGTTATCATTTGGCTTGAAAGTGATATGTGGATGCCAATATTTAAGTTGTGGAGATCGCAAGAAACTTTTATTCGATGAGTATATCCACTAGAGGAGAGTTGCGGTCAGAAATGCATTAGTCCTGAATCCCTTACTATTTTCAAATTTTCTTAGTTTGCTTATATTGTAGAAATCTACCTTTCCACCATGCTTCTTCACATTATGTAATGCAAGTAACATGAGAACAGAAACCATAAGGAGAATGGGGTTGTTGTGATGCTGAATTAAAGAATGGAACTCATAGGCTCTTTGTCCTAATTTTATGGTGATCTTTCCTTGCCTTCTCTCATGTTGCCCATCTCTGGACATAATCATATCAATATCTTTCTTTAAAAAGTGAGGTCTCCAGAACCGGACACAGTATTCCAAATGGTGTCTCACTAAACTGGGTTAAGTCCTCCTTGATGTTGATACATCTAGTGATGCATCCCAGAATTTTGTTTGCCTTCACAGCTGCCTGGCCACACTGTTTACTTATTTTGCAGGGTTTTTTTTAGTGCCATAGTAACTTTTTTCACACAGTTGTGTAAAAAGTGCTGCTTGAACTCATTTGCTGAAATGCAAGAGCTGTAGCATTGTGGAAATATGTATAACTTTGTGTATTTTCCGAGCATTCTCCACACATGGAGTGTTACAACAAGTAGTTTTATTAAATCAGTAGTAGGAAATGTGGATGCATATTAAGTTCCCATAGCTAGGCAGCCTACTCAATCCTTGATTTACAGTGATTTATTATGCAAACATTGGAAGTTACACAGGCAACGAATGATATTTCTGACTACTTATCCCTCCTTCTCTCACTCCTCCCAAATTAGGCATAATCCAGGGAATCGGAGTGAAAATCACTACAGTGTGCTAACATTGCAAATGATCAATCAAGAAGGAAGATCTTTGGTGATAAATGGGGACCAAAATAACACAAAATTAAGAAGGCTATTCAATTCAAATTCAAAAAACTATTTCAGTCCTTCCTGTAGAAACATGTAGAAATGCATGTCTCGGCTGAAGCCATGGGTGACCAGGCAGGCTGACTCCTCTGCGGCATCTCAGCAGACTCCACTTTGGCCCCAGGCTCTCGAGGCTTGTCCGATAGAACCCCTCTGGCTGTTCTTCCAGGCCCTGGCTGCATGATGCCATGTGGAACCTCCAAGTCCCTGACTCATCCAGGCTCTGGTCCTCTCTGGATGGCAGTGATAACTGGCTTCCTCATCATCATCGGGAAGTTCCATACTCAAAACCTTGGCACTTGAAGTCTTCCTTCACCCGGCACAGGTTCCTAGTAGCCAGCCATTTGCTGTGAGTTTTTGGCTAGGTGCCCACTGACCAGACGGGCTCCGGTGGTGCTTCGCCCACCTGCTGGGTGTCCAAGGGAATCTGCAGGCTCTCCAGGAGGCCAGCACAGTAGTCATCCACTTCATTTCCCCTTTTTCCCCATTCTGTTGTCTTCCCTGAGTGTTCTTGTTCCTTGGGTAGACCAGGTGAACAACGTTGTGTTTCCTGTATTGGAGGCTTTTAGAGCAGCTTGGCTTTGGGTAAATGGACGACTATCATTTATTAGGAAGCATGAATAGAAGAGATGACTCCACCAGACTGTCAATTATCTGGAATCCTACACTCACAAACAAAACAATGTCCACACCACAAGTCAAGCAAACACCTTGGCACAAACAGACCCGATACCTCCAACTTAAACACACTCCAACCAGGCACCCAGATGAAACCTAGCTTCCTAATAATGATAGCCATCTGTTTAACCCAAAGCCAAGCCGCGCTAAAAGCCTCCAATACAGGAAAAAATGTTGTCAACTAATCAAGATACAAAAAGAGCCCCCAAACAGACAAAAGATATTAGAAACACCAATCAAGCAGAACACAGTAAACTCCAAGACCAATAAACACAGACCAAGACTGCCAACCAATCAGGATGAAGAAAAAACCATTCTAACACAGGGTAGGCTAGCTCCAAATTTAAAACAAAAACGGCTGTGAAAGACTAACAGACGAACAAAATACAGAAGCCTGATGATGGAAGATGAGATTCTGTTGAAATGTTGCTACAACTTTAAAAGCACAACTACAATGATGTGGGAAAATACCCAAACAAAGCTAAATACCATACATACATACACACACACACACACACACATATAGACATACATACATGTTATGTCTCACCTATATTCACAAGTGAGAATACAGAGTTCCACAGTTCAAAATATTCAAACAAAACAAAGCCAGATTAAGAAAGGGTTAATAGTACTATATTCTAGTCCTTGGCAGACTTCCCGGAATTTCTCTGGTAATTCAGAATGTCCATAAATTACAAAGGCGGCTCCACATGTATCCTTTCGACACATCAAACACTTTGCTTCCAAGCAAAATTTGAGAATCAGCAATTCTCCTTAAATCACCTGGATGGGTGTGTCAGTCTCTCTAATCAATGTCTGGCTTGACGCTTCCCTTCAGCTTGGCGTTTCATTCTTCTCCTGGTTCTAGCGTCAATCCACAATCTGTCAGTTTCCCCATTAGAAGCCTCTGACTCATTTTGTGGATCAGTTGCTGGCATGAGTGAAGTCAAAGGTTCTGGTGAGGAATGTCTGTCTGACAATCTCTCATCCTCCTGGCTCATATCTGTGTCCTCTGATAATTCAGACTCCACATTCACAGCAGGCTCCACCCTTTCATCTTCAGAGTCATCAGTCAAAACTCACAGCAGGATCGATCCTTTCAGTCAGAACACATACATATATGGGCAAATGATATTTTTCAAACATTAGGGCCATATTTTTGACTTTTTGTGGTTTGCCATAACATTAAGATAACTCAAAATTAAGTATCAGTGATGATATTACTTGCTAAACATGCATAAAATTCTCTTTTTCTTTATTGCATTAAAAATTACTAACAGACTAAAGTGTTTGGAAAGCCTGGAGTGGGGGGATATATTTCAGCTCCTGCTTGGTTGGAGCTGTTTTTTTCATATATGGATTATTAAATTTTCTGTGTCAAAATGGAGAAAAAAAGAAATACTTAAAGAAAAATCAAGGGTTACCTCCATAACCATTTTTCCATCCTTTTAAATTCTTTGTTTTGCTCACTGTAGCTAATCCCTTTGTTTTTCATAGTCAACTCCAAATCTGGTTGAATATTTTCTTTTCATTTATGGTCTAATGATCTATCCCTTCCTTAAATTCTCCAAGGGGCTTAAGCTTCCTAGTCTCATTTGTTGAGGTGAATTTCCGACTCAATCCTGTAAAAATGGTTTCCCCCCATCATAGTTTAGATTTATATTCCTTTTTCACCATCTTCCTTTTCTTTCATCAGAAGCTGGAGGGGCCTCTGCCCATTCTGCTCTCTCCTTTGCTGTGAGATTGAGCAAATAATTTGAGAAAGGCAGCTGCACCTATTGAATTAAAGAAGTTAAAAAAAAAATCATTTTCCTGATTGTGGCCTTCCTGCATGGGTCCCATCTGCCTCCCCTTCAGGCAGGATATCCCAAAAACCGAAGGACACAACCTGAGTTTCCAACAGAGGCTCCTGGTCCTCATCTTCTGACTGCCCGGCTGTTTCTGACAGGATTTGGACCCTTTTGAGGCCTCCCATAATCTCTGCGGAGCCTTCAAGACAACTGTTCTTGAGGGAAGCAAGTTTAAATCCTCCAGATGGATTTTTCTCATTCTCCACAGACGCTTCCTGAACAGGAATGGGAAGAAGATGGAGAAAATGCTGCTTCTGGAGATGTCGAAGCCTTTGTCGGGCAGGGAGCCATTGAGAGGGGCCTTTCTCCCTACTCCCAAGCCCATCATCCCCACCCTCTCCCTCCCCCTCAGACACGGTCTTCTTTCCCGCCCTTTCTACAATCCTGGCACTTTGCAGCACATCCACCAGGGGGAACCCTCCGCCAAGAGAAGGGAAGTCCCGGCGCTTCGCCATTGATCCACTGGAGGGCAAACGTCACAGTTGGTTGTGGGAGAGGTGGGGGAGGCCGAGACGGAAGTGACGTCACAAATGCTTGCTGCTCTAGGACGTGGCACTCGTTCTATTTAACCCGTGGGGCTACGCAGCCGGCAGAGAGGCTGCGGAACACTGGCGGTGAGAGATCCAAACGTCTCCAGGGTTGGGGGGCTGGGCGGTTCCCGGACAAAGGGAGCCAAAGGAGGGAGAGAACTGCGTCCGGCCCACCTCCGCCTTCAACCCCAGATTCCATGCTCTCCAGCCACCTCTCCACGCAGGGGGAACCGGGCAAGGCGGGAAGGGCAGGAAGGCGGCCGGAATCCGGGTGTCCCTTCCCGTCCCGTGTCCAGGGAAGAGGCCAAGTTGGGGGGGGGGGAGATGAGGATCGGCCTTGCGGAGACGCAGCAGGAGAGGAGAGAAGCCGGGCGAGGAGGAGGCAGGATTCGCAGCCGGCTCCCGGAGGGACCGATCCTGTCTCCGGAGGGGGAGAGAAGCGGGGCGGCCTCTCCAGCTGCCTCCTTCCTGGCCCTGCTTCGGGGGACTTGGGCCCTGTACTGGGATGACCCTCTTGGGGCTCAGTGCAGGTTTGGTGAAGGTTGTTCAGGGGCTGAATTCCACTTCCTAATTCTTGGCGTTGGTTTTTCTTTCCATCTCAGATACAGAAACTTGAGGCTACTTGAAATCTTTGCAAGCCAAAATTTTGTCTTGGTTGAAAAAAAGAGCGGAATAAGTTGCAGGGATCCGTCCTGTGGCCACAGAAATGGTCCTGTGAAGGAAAAGGAATTTGGAGATCCACAAGAATGCTTGGACCCATTTGGAGTTGCTCCGCAGGAAAGAGAAAGGATGGAGACACACCAGTTTGTAAAGGAGGAAACTAGGAAAGGCCCTCCAGCTGTTCAGCCTGGGAAGGGTGGGGAAATCTGGACAAGACCTAGGGAGGAGATCCTGGAGGAGGAAACTATCCTCCCTTCAGAAGTTCAGCCCTGGAACTTCATCCAATGCCAGGAGGCTGAGGGTCCCCGAGGACTTTGCAGCCGGCTCCATGACTTGTGCAGGCGATGGCTGAGACCAGAAAAGCACACCAAAGCTCAGATGTTGGACCTGGTGGTTCTGGAGCAGTTCCTGGCTCTTCTGCCCCCCGAGATGGAGGGCTGGGTGCGGGAGTGTGGAGCAGAGACCAGCTCGCAGGGCGTGGCCCTGGTGGAAGGCTTCCTCCTCAGTCAGGCAGAGGAGCAGATGAAGCAGGTCCAGTTGCAGGTGAGACACTTCAGGGAGCTCAAAAGAGAATAGAGAATGTGTTTGAATACTTCACCCCTACTTCCCAAACTTCTCTGACATTCATGACATGGGGCAAAGTCCCACCAATTTTTGTAGGACATTGTTCCATTGTTTTCTCACTCAACCACACTGATGGATATTGGGGGCTTTGAGGTTGTGTTCCCCAATTTATGTTGTGTGGGTGTACATTAATTCTGCTCCTTTTTTCCTTCCTCTGATTTGAAGTGCTGCACTATGGAGATCAGAGATCCTGAGGGAAAGAAGAATCCATCAAATCCCCCTCAGGAACTATTTTTCAGGAGGATCCCTTGGGAAGATCAAAATCTGGACACCTCAGGAGGTAACAGAAGATCCTACAATTACCCATCTGCCTTCTCTCTCTTTTCTCTTCTATACAATACCTTCTTCCATTTATACTTTTTCACACTAAGAAGTGTAGTGTGAGCCTCCTCCTGGGAAAGGTAGAGATTGAGGTCCACCTGAAGGGGTGCGTGAGGAATTTGCGGATTTTCTGGAAGACAAAATTGCTCAACTTCATTCCCTGTTAGATGCCGGCATGGTTGCTGGTCTGGTGGAAGTTCTTGAGGCAAGTTGTTGCTGTGTTATCTGGGAACGGTTGCTCCTGAGGAGGTGGCAGGGTCCTTGGGAGTATGCGTGCAAGCACCTATGTTTTAGACCCATGTCCCTCCTAGCTTGTGAAAGTTTCTTGGGAGGTGACAGGTGGGTGGACTCTGGCGATGATTAATGCTTCCCTATAAGGGAGGATAGTGCTCCAGCACTTTAAAGAGGCTGTGATCCACCTTCTTCTTAAGAAGCCATCGCTGGATTCCGATCTGTCTCCAATCTTTCTTTTTGGGGAAAGTGGTTGAGAAGGTCATTGCGTGGCAGCTCCAGAGGTTTCTTGATGAAATGGATTATCTAGACACCTACCAGTCAGGATTCAGGCCTGAATTTGGGACAGAAACGGCATTGATCACGATTTAAGATGATCTCTGGCAAGAGCAGGATCAGGGTAGCACGTCTGTCTTGACTATTGCAATACGCTCTACATGAGGCTACCCTTGAAGAGCATCCAGAAGTTCCAGTTGGTTCAAAACGCAGCGGCTTGCATGGTTTCGTGCAGACCCCGGTGTGCACATGTATCACTTCTCCTGCAGGAGCTGCATTGGCTGCCAATTTGCTTCCAGGTGCAATTCAAAGTGCTGGTTATTGCCTTTGAAGCCTTTTATGGCATGGGACCTGATTATCTGAGGGACCCTCTCTTATAGTTACATATACACTATCCACCAGAGCAGGGAGGCAGGGAATGTTCCATGTTCCATCCTCTAGGGAGATGCATCTGGTGAGAGCCAGAAGAAGGGCCTTCTCCATGGTGGCTCCCTCTCTCTGGAACATCATCCCCCAGATATTAAAATGGCCCCCAATCTAGCACTCTTCTGGAAGATGTCGAAGACCGAGTTCTGCCAGTGGTCCTGGGGAACGCAGAGCGGTATGGAGCCCCTTAAATGGCCTCTGTGAGGTGCTGTCACCAGGATGGGGTGGGCGGGGGCGATTTTATTATTTTAATGTATTATATAATTCTCCTTTTGTTAGTTTTATTGTTTTATAAGGGTTTGATATTTTGTGAGCCGCCTTGAGTTGCCATGTGCGAATAGGCGGCATTTAAATTGTCTAAAATAAGTACAATATTTTGTTAATTATTTATTTTGAAATTATTTATTCCTTACAGAGAAACAAAATATGAAATTTTATGGTTTTTATGACGACGATCAAACAGCAGTTGAAGCGCTAAATCAAGTAAGAAAGGGAAAAGTTTTTAGATTTGTATTCTCTCTTCAGGAAGTGAAGTGGTTGTGCAGAGTGCTCTCTCCTTCTATTTTCCCCTTGTTTGGACTGGATTATTTTTGTGTCCTTCCACAACATGAACAGCAGGTTCAAGTTACTGTCATTCAACATAGCTTCCTCTGGTTATATTGTTCTACCAGGTATTCCTCCAACTTTGTGTTTACCAGAATCATTTCTTTTAATGTCCTTCAAGAATTAGGAATAAATGTATCACAGTGGCAGGAACTGTTAGACCCTGTTCTTTGTGTAATTTATCAACCTCATAAGGGACAAATTAACAGAATTGGAAGGTCATCTAGTCCAGCCCCACTACACCATTTCTGAGAGTTGGCAGTCTAGTCTCTTCTTGAAAGCTCCCAGTGATGAAGCTTCCACAACTTCTGAAGGAAACTTCTGTTCCATTGGTTGATTGCTTTCACTGTCAGCAAAGGTCTCCTTATTTCCACGTCGAATCTCTCCTTTTTCAGTTTCTATCCATTATTCCTTGCCTGACCTTCAGATGCTTTGGAAAATAGTTTGACCGCCTCGTCTTTGTGGCAGCCCCTCAAATATTGGAACACTGCTATCATGTTTCCTGAGGTCCTTCTCTTCACTAAACTAGCCATGCCCAGTTCCTGCAACTGTTCATCGTATGTTTTAGGCCTCCAATCCCCTAATCATCTTGGTTGTCTTCTGTGCACTCTTTCTAGAATCTCAACATCTTTTTTACATCATGGCAACCAATACTGGCTTCAATGTTCCTAAGTGTGGTCTTACCAAGGCATTATAAAGTGGTACTAACATTTCATGGGATCTTGATTCTGTTATCTCTCTCTTAATGCAACCTATTCTGTTGGGTATTTTTGGCAACTGTAGCACACTGCTGGCTCACATTTAAGCAATTGTCCACTATGACGCCAAGATCCCTGTTCCACTTACTACTTTTGATCCAGGTACCACCTATTCTTTGCCTGTGAATTTGGTTTTTCTTTCCTAAATGTAGTACATTATATTTCTCACCATTGAATTTCATTTGGTTAGAAGTTGCCAATCTGCCAATCCTTCTACACTGCTCAAAAAAATAAAGGGAACACAAAAGTAAGACATCCTAGATCTGAATGAATGAAATATTCTTATTAAATACTTTGGTCATTACATAGTTGAATGTGCTGACAATAAAATCACACAAAAATTATCAATGGAAATCAAATTTAGCAACCCATGGAGGTCTGTATTTGGAGTTACACTCAAAATTAAAGTGGAAAAAAATACTACAGGCTGATCCAACTTTGATGTAATGTCCTTAAAACAAATAAAAATGAGGCTCAGTAGTGTGTGTTGCCTCCATGTGCCTGTATGACCTCCCTACAACGCCTGGGCATGCTTCTGATGAGGTGGCAGATGGTCTCCTGAGGGATCTCCTCCCACACCTGGGCTAAAGCATCCCCCAACTCTCGGACAGTCTGTGGTACAACATGGTGTTGGTGGATGGAGTGAGACATGATGTCCCAGATGTGCTCAATTGATTCAGGTCTGGAGAAAGGGCGGGCCAGTCCATAGCATCAATGCCTTCGTCTTGCAGGAACTGCTGACACATTCCAGCCACATGCGGTCAAGCATTGTCGTGCATTGGGAGGAACCCAGGGCCAACCACACCAGCATATGGACTCACAAGGGGTCTGAGAATCTCATCTTGGTACCTAATGGCAGTCAGGCTACCTCTGGCGAGCACATGGAGGGCTGTGCGGCCCCCTAAAGAAATGCCACCATACACCATGACTGATCCACTGCCAAACCGGTCATGCTGGAGGATGTTGCAGGCAGCAGAACGTTCTCCACAGCATCTCAAGACCTGTCAGGTCTGTCACATGTGCTCAGTGTGAACCTGCTTTCATCTGTGAAGAGCACACTGCGCAAGTGGCAAATTTGCCAATCTTGGTGTTCTCTGGCAAATGCCAAAAGTCCTGCACGGTGTTGGGCTGAAAGCACAACCCCCACCTGTGGATGTCGGGTCCTCATACCACCCTCATGGAGTCTGTTTTTGACCGTTCGAGCAGCCACATGCACATTTGTGGCCCGCTGGAGGTCATTTTGCAGGGCTCTGGCAGTGCTCATCCTGCCCCTCCTTACAAAAAGGTGGAGGTAGCGGTCCTGATACTGGGTCGTTGCCCTCCTATGGCCTCCTCCACGTCTTCTGATGTACTGGCCTGTCTCCTGGTAGCGCTTCCATGCTCTGGACACTACGCTGACAGACACAGCAAACCTTCTTGCCACAGCTCGCATTGATGTACCATCCTTCATGAGCTGCACTACTTAAGCCACATGTGGGTTGTAGACTCTGTCTCATGCTACCACTAGAGTGAAAGCACCACCAGCATTCCAAAGTGACCAAACCATCAGCCAGAAAGCATAGGAACTGAGAAGTGGTCTGTGGTCACCACCTGCAGAACCACTCCTTTATTGGGGATGTCTTGCTAACTGCCTATGCTTTCCCCCATTGTCTATTCCATTTGCACAACAGCATGTGAAATTGATTGTCAATCAGTGTTGCTACCTAAGTGGACAGTTTGATTTCACAGAAGTGTGATTGACTTGGAGTTACATTGTGTTGTTTAAGTGTTCCCTTTATTTTTTTGAGCAGTGTATATCTCGAGCCTATCTTGTGTAATGTTGGTATTCCTGTCAATTTGGTCTTGTCTGCAAATTTGATGAGTTCCCCTTCTATCTTGTCTAATCATTGATGAAGTTGAACAGATCTTGCAAATCTTCCTGTTCTTTTTTTCCGTGTTCAGGAGAATCTTGTGTCCTTTGAGGAGGTGGCTGTGTATTTCTCGGAGGAGGAATGGTCTCAGCTGGATCCTGACCAAAAAGCGCTGCATTCGGAAGTCATGCTTGAAAACCATAGGAGCGTGGCCTCTTTGGGTAAGAGTTTTCTTGTCCCAAATCAGACATTTCAAGAAGACAGATTATAGTTATTATTTATTAAAAAACCACTAATAGGATATCATCTCCTTGAAGAGAAAAGGAAAATATCTGGTCTTCTGGTATTCCAAGGAAGGAAAGAATGAATGTCTCTTTGTTTAGATGCTTTTGGGCCATTTCTTATCAGTATTTTTCTATTTCTATTTGAATTTATCTGTGGAGGCTGAGAAGGATGGGGTGTGCTTTTAATTGTATTCTGGAAGTCATGTGAGAAGAATGTGTTGTCATTTTCCCCCTTTCACACTCAAGCCATCGAAGAGCATTCTCCCGATCCAATTCAAGAACAAAGTCCTCATGAAGTGTGAGTCAAAGCATCCTCTGGTACAGGTGATCCCTGAGTTATGATAGTTCACTAAGCGACCATATCAAGTTATGACCTAGCCCTCTCCAAAGTACTTAAGACTCAGTCCTGAAATTAAAAATGCTGCAGCATCACGGCTATCATTCACACTTACAAATGACAGCAGAGGGGCTGCAACAAAATCGCCCTATCTATAACCCGACCTCATTCTGCCGTGACTGACATTGAAACGATGTAGTGAGCCATCAGTTCTTTTTTTTAAATAAGTACTTTATTCAGTTTTCAAAATTTAAGAACATAAAACTTTATACATCATTGTATCAGCATCAAGATATCTTTTACATTTCCTTATCTTTCTATATATATATTCTTCGTTATTCCATTACCATTGCATATTTGTTTCATTATTTAGTTTCAAATTAATATATAAATAAATATAGAGAAATATAGCTATAAGTATTTACATAGTTTCTTATTCTTATTCTTTACTTAATTGCCATTTTGATTTCTTTTTATCTTTAAACCATACCAGGTGTCCCAGATACTATAATATGTCAAATCTTCTTTATCTCTTAATTTCATTGTTGGCCTGTCCCATCTCTGCACAATCTTTTTTTTTTTATAACAACACCCTCTGGTGGTACATCTTTCTGCTTCCAAAATTGTGCATAAGAAATTCTAGCGGCTCTTAAAATATGTAACATAATATTATCTTTTTAATTATATTTTTCTGTTATTATGCCTAATAGAAATAGTTCTGGTTTGGGTTCAATTTTCTGTTTTATTACTTCTTCGAGCCACAATCAAATTATGTTCCAATACTTCTTGACCTCTGGGCACATATGAAAATAAGTACCTTTTTCCTTCTGACACTTCCAGCAATTTGGGCTTAGGTTAAACATTTCTGCTAGTCTAGCAGGGGGTAGGTGCCACCTTTAAAACATTTTGTATAGGTTTTCCCTGTACGTTGTAGACATAGTTATTTTGTAATTTAGTCACTACATTTTTTCCCAATGTTCCAAATCTATATTGTGGCTACCATTTTTCGCCCATACCACCATTGTCTCCTTTATCACCTCCTCTTCCATCTTAAAATCCAATAAAAAATTATATATTTTGGAAATCATTCCCTCCCCCCCCCCGTTCCTTGTGTAATTGCATCTAATTGGTGTTTTCCCACTTAAAATCCATATTATTCTTTGTTTATTTTTCCTCACCTGAACTTGTATGTATGGCTACCAGTCTATTTCTATATTTTGTTGCTGTAGTTTTTGTATTGTTTTCAGCCTTCCTTGTTCATCTAATACGTCTTTAAAGTTCCTCATTTTAGCCAGATCCATTATGTTGGGATAAATTTGTGCTTCCATGGTTGACAGTCAGTTGGTATTTATCATAGTGATTCTTTTTAATTTTATTTCATATCTGAATTCTTTTTTTTTTTGAACCAAATTTTATTAATTTTAAAGACAAATAACACATCATTAACCATTGGATACATAAAACCTCTTAACATTATAAATTTTTACAAGTCAAATAAAACATTATTTTTGTACAACATAATTCTAATTTATCCCATTTCCATATGGACACATAAATATCTTTCAGCAAATTTCTCATTATTTCTCTTTAGTCTTATTCAATTTCATTTCTTTTCTGTATTTATCCATTTTATCGTCATCATATTTCTTTCTGACTTGTTTACAATTATTCTCATCTAACATTCCTCCAAGGTTTTATTGATTCTTTTTTTTTTTAAAAAAAAAAACAAATTTTGTTAGTTTTACAAAAAACACAATACACAAACATACAAAACACTAAAGATAAACAAAACTAAAAGATCTTTTCTGAAGGTTGTCTGTTCCCGGGTTAAAACTCTTCACACAGACACAAATTCAAACATCATATTCATCCCATATATCCTTCCATATCTTATCATTTTCTTTTATATATATATATATAAAAACCATTTTTATCAATTTTATAAAAACAATGCACAAAGAATCAAGGCATAACAGCTTATAAATTCTTTTCTAGGTAAAAATAATAATAAAAGACCAATAGAGCATAACAATTCCAAATTATAGTATCAATACTTCATATAATATTAACTTCATATCTTATCCCTACTTCTCCTTTTCATCCAAATTGTTTCTTATTAATTAAAATTTTATTGCCTTTTATCAATATACAAAATCCAAATATATATACATATATATATATACACATATAGATCCTTCCATATCTTATTACCATTTTCAACAACATTCTTTGTCTGTTCTATTTCCAATTATCCATTCATCTTTTTTCTTTTACTATACTTCTCCTATACATCAATTGGAGTAACATCTATAACTCATTACCCTAACTTAAAAATACTTCGTATAGCAATTTTTCTTGGGATTCTGTTTAAAAAATTCTAAGATTATATAATGAATTTTATACTCTAAGTACACATATAAAAACACAAACTTATGTACCCTCCAGAATCCCTCTTTTATCCTAAATTAAATTCACCCATTGTCTCTAAATAAACTTTTTTTCTTTAAGTCTTGCTTCCCCCCATTAAGGCTTCTCCTCCCCCCCTTTCTCTCTTGCTTATTCTTCTCCTTGCCCTTTTTACCCCTTTGTTTTTTCTCCTCGCTTTTCTTACTCCTTTTCCTTTGCTTTCTAACCTTGCCTCCACCTTTTCGCTCATTTTTCTCTCTTTTGGTTGCTTTTATAATTCTTAAAATCCCCTTTTTCTTATTCTTTTTCTCCTCCTCTCCGGAAGGGACCCATTGTTCATCAAAGATGGCTTCTTCTTCCTCTTCTTCCTTGTCCCAGTCCTTCTGCTGCGTAATCAACTTTTCATAAGTACATAACGCCATTTCTAAAAATTGAAACAAAGTGCCCAAAGTATCTTCTTTTTTATATTTTTGATATTCAGTCTTTAGTTCATCCACAAACGATACCATTATGAAAAGAGAAACTTTTTCCAAAACAACCACAAGTATTTTTAATCAAAGATAATTAAAAAAAAAGTTCCAAAAGTTAATACTTTTCTTGCTTCTTCTCTTTCTCTTTCTGGGGTTAATTTTTAATCAAAGAGGTCCAATTACCATATATCTTCCTTTGGGATTCTAGGCAATCTCCTCCTTTTTCAGCTTCTGCACCAATTTTTTTTTTCCTCTCCCTTCCCACTTGCAATGTCAATTTTAAATAGTCAAAAATCCATACTTCCAACAAGGGTTTTCCAATCTCTTAAATTTTCCAATGTCCAAAAATCCTTTTGTCTCTTAGCTTCAACTCTCAAGCAATTCACTTTCAATGTCCAATATATCCAAATATTTCTACTATTTCCATGGGGTGGGAGAGTAAAGAAGAAAAAAAAATTCCCTTTAAACAGCTTCTCCGCCGCTTTCGCTCTTCTTAGGGATACAATGTATCCTCTAGCAATTCAGACAGCTCAGTTCCAGGCATTTAAAAGTTGTCGCTTGACCCGGCTCAGACAAAACTTTCACTTCTTCATACTTCCTCCAGCACAATCTTACCCGGTTGCCGGCTTCTTCGTGGCGGCCATTACTGACCGCCGCTCCACCGCCTTGGGAAAAAGGGGTTTTTCCGGAGGGAGGGGGGGTCTGCGACACCCCCACCTCCCTATCCGACTCCCCTCTCTCTTCAGCTGTCCCTACAGGGCAGCCTTATCCCCCTGACCCATCTGGATCGGGGGTACCTCGACGGCTAGCACAGCAGGAATCGCGAGCTGTCGCGAATTCCTGCTGCCCCGAAGCCACGCGGAACCGGAAACTCCATATCTGAATTCTTGAGTCTCTGATCAGGTGTCTCTGGAAGTATGAATGTTGCTTGCTTTTCCCATCGCATAAAAAGCTATGCCACCCTTTTTGCAAGTTGTGGCCTTCTATCAGCAGTATTCTTTTGTTTTCCAAATTAACCCAATCCTTAATCCATACCATAGCTGCTGCCTGGTAATACATTTCCCAGTAAGGGAGTCTAAAGCCACCCCTTTCTCTTTTGTCCTGCAGTAATTTCATTTTTATCCTAGCTTTTTTTTTCACCCAAATTGATTTAATGACTGTTTTATCTTATTCTCCCCCAAAAAAAATTGTCTACTTTCACCGGTAGTTTGAAAGAGACAGTATTTTTGGTAGTGTGGACATCTTGACTGCCGCAATTTTCCACATTAACGATAACTGTAATTTCCCCCATATTTCTAATTCTTTTTTAATTTGTGTCATTAACTTATCATAAGTATCTTTTTTAATTGATGAACACCTTGGTTGAACCAAATGCCTAAAATTTTATTATTTTGACAATTTGCATTCCCAATTTTTCTTCCAATTCTTTTTTTGTTGTTGTTCATCTTTGTTTTGTTTTTATTTATTTTAAGTCCCGCAACACTGCCAAATTCTTCATTTTTTTTTATTAATTCTACTCCGGTGTCCTCCAAATCCTCCAAGGAAGATATTATATCGCCAGCGAAGGCATGTACTTTATAATGCTCCTTTCTAATTAAAGCCCCTTTAATTTCTTTAGTTTTCCTAATATTCTCCAATAAATTCTCTAATGTAAGGATAGAGTAGCGGTGACAATGGGCATCCCTGTCTTACTCCCTTGTTGATCTTAAATGTTTCTGTCCTATCACCCTTTAGTATTATGCTAGCCACCTAGATCGAATAGATTGCCCAAATTGTTTTGATAAATTTGTCGCTAAAATCCATACTTTTTAATTGCTATATCATGAACTGCCAATTGACATTATGAAACGCTTTTTTGCACATCGAGAAAGACCATTGCCATCTGCTTTCCAGGGTGTGCCTCATAGTATTCTAATATGTTCATTACCATTCTAGTGTTATTTTTAATCAAAGGTCTCTGCTGAAATTAACCCACCCAATAAATCTTAAGATTTCTCCTAATTCCTCTTTGGATTTTCCCCTGATTATTCCTTAACTCAAAACACTTTGAGTGAGATTTGCATATATATAGATAATTGTAAAGAAACAGATGTTTTCTAGATATTTTCAAAGCTTTCAGAACTCATCAATTTAGAAATCATGTCTATATCACACCACTGTAAAAGGCAAATGTTCAACATAATGGAATTTCGGAAAAATTCAGAAGGAAATTCACTTGATTTTGTGCAGTTTGATCTATTTCTCTAAGCTTGTTATCATTTTCATTTTTCTTTTTATTTGAAGGTAACAATGGACAGGATAATCAAGATTCCTGTGAACTGTCCCAAATGATCACTGCTAAAGATGGAATGGAGAAGTTTGGAATTCGAATGGAATTCAAAAGCCATGTGAGAAACCAGTCAAATAATTGGAATCATGAAAGCTCATTTTCCACTGATGCCCAGCAAGAGGAAATAAGGAAAAAGTATAATTGGAAAAGTGTGAAGCCAATGAAAGCTAAACTACAAGTAAAAGAACACTATTTAAGCCAAGACAATGGAGAAGATGCTATGAGAAGACACAATAGACAAAATTTACTTACTTCCCATGAAAGGATTCACACTGTGGAGAAGCTCTACAAATGCAGAGAGTGTGGTAACACATTCAGAAGATGGCATAGTCTTATTTCCCACAAAAGGATCCACACAGGGGAGAAGCCGTATAAATGCATGGAGTGTGGGAAGACATTTGCTCAAAGTGGTCATCTTAGTTCCCATATCAGAATCCACACAGGGGAAAAGCCGTACAAATGCATGGAGTGTGGGAAGACCTTTGCTCGAAGATTTCGTCTTGTTTCACATAAGATGATCCACACAGGGGAGAAACCGTATAAATGCATGGAATGTGCGAAGACCTATGTTCAAAAATGTGATCTTATTTCCCATATGATAATCCACACAGGGGAAAAACCATATAAATGTATAGAGTGTGGAAAGACCTTTACTCAAAGTGGTCATCTTAGTACCCATATGAGAATCCACACAGGGGAAAAGCCGTATAAATGCATTGAGTGTAGAAAGACCTTTGCTAGAAAAGATAAACTTATTTGCCATAAGATGATCCACACAGGGAAGAAGCCGTATAAATGCATGGAGTGTGGGAAGACCTTTGCTCGAAGTGGTCATCTTAGTTCCCATATGATAATCCACACAGGGGAAAAACCATATAAATGCATGGAGTGTGGGAAGACCTTTGCTCGTAGTGGTTATCTTAGTTCCCATATGATAATCCACACAGGGGAAAAACCATATAAATGCATGGAGTGTGGGAAGACCTTTGCTCGTAGTGGTTATCTTAGTTCCCATATGATAATCCACAGAGGAGAAAAGCCGTATAAATGTATGGAATGTGGAAAGACCTTTGCTCGAAGTGGTCATCTTAGTACCCATAAGATGATCCACACAGGGGAGAAGCTGTATAAATGCATGGAGTGTGGGAAGAACTTTGCTCAGAGAAGTGGACTTAGGTACCACAACAGAATCCACACAGGAGAGAGGCCATATAAATGCATGGAATGTGGAAAGAGCTTTGCTCAGAATAGTAATCTTACTTGTCATAAAAGGATACATGCTCGGGAGAAACTATATAGCAATAGCAATTCCACTTAGGAGTTATATACCACAATGATTTACCACTCACTATGAGCAGTTTACAAAGTCAGCCTATGGTGCCCAACAATCTATCTTTACCCATCTCAGAAGGATGGGAGCTGAATCAACCATGAGCCTGTCAGAATCAAACTCCTTGCTGTGGGCAATTATCCTGTAGTAGTGCATTCTAACCTCTGACCCACCATGTCTCTATAGATTTTTATGTGTATGTTGTGCCTTTCTGATCCAAATGAGACAAGAATGAATCCAACAAATTGAAATTTAATATGGAGAAAAGTAAGATTTTACACCTGGCCAGGAAAAACCTGAAACTTGGCTCAAAAATAGTAAGAGAAAGGGTACTTGGAGTCTGAATGGATGATCACTTAAGCATGAATCACCTGTGTGCAGCAGCAGCCAAAAAGCTAATATCATCCTTGGTTATTTAAACAGAGACATAGAATCAAAACCACATGAAGTATTAGTAGCGTTTCAAAAAGCCTTAGTAAGAGCGCACCTGGAATACTGCAACTATTTTGGGTCCTCACATTACAAAAAAAATGTTGAAACTTTGGAAGAAGTGTAAAGAAGAGAAGCTAAGCTGAAGGCCTGGAGACTAAAACAAGAACGGTTACAGGAACTGGGCATGGTTAGTCTAGTGAAGAGAAGGACCAGGGGAGGCAGTCTTCCAATATTTGGGGGGCTGCCACAGAGAGGAGGGTTCAAGTTATTTTCCAAGGCAGCTGAAGGCCAGACAAGGAATAATAGATGGAAACTGATCAAGGAGAGAGTCAACGTAGAAAGAAGGAGAAATTTTCTGACAGAACAATCAACCAGTGGAACAGAAGATTCCTTCAGAAGTTGTGGGAGCTGCATCACAGGAGGATTTCAAGAAGAGATTAGACTGCTGTTTGTTAGAAATGGTGTAGGGTCTCCTGCTTGAGTGAGCGGTTGGACTAGATGACCTACAAAGTCCCTTCCAATTCTGTTCATATATTTTTTCCCCAAACTTCCAGAAGGCAAGATAAACAAGAAAGAAAATCATAAAGAGAATGCGGTTAGAGTGATACTGAATTAGAAAATCTAACTCATAGGCTCTGTGTCTTAATTTTATGGTGATCTTTCCTTGCCTTCCCTCATGTTGCCCATCTTTGGACACACAATATCTTTTTTAAAATGAGGTCTCCTGAACTGAACACATTATTCCAAATGGTGTCTCACTAAAGCCCTTATGTAGAGGGATAGGATCTCCTTTTTGCTGATGGTGGTACATGTGGTGATGCATCCTAGAATTTTGTTTGCCTTCACACGTGCCTGGCCATGTTTACTATTGCAGTTATCATTGTTCCCATGCCAACTTTCACATAGTTGTGTGAAAAAAGTGCTGCTTGAACTCATTTATTCAAATACAGAATAGTTCTAGTGTTATGGAAATACCTTTGTGTCTGTTCCAATCTTCCTCCACACAGGGAGCGTGAAAGCAAGTAGTGTCAACTCTCAAAATGACTCTAGCTGAAGCCATATTTTTCTTGCTGCCAATTGACATTATGAAACGCTTTTTTGCACATCGAGAAAGAGCATTACCATCTGCTTTCCAGGGTGTGCCTCATAGTATTCTAATATGTTCATTACCATTCTAGTGTTATTTTTAATCAAAGGTCTCTGCTGAAATTAACCCACCCAATAAATCTTAAGATTTCTCCTAATTCCTCTTTGGATTTTCCCCTGATTATTCCTTAACTCAAAACACTTTGAGTGAGATTTGCATATATATAGATAATTGTAAAGAAACAGATGTTTTCTAGATATTTTCAAAGCTTTCAGAACTCATCAATTTAGAAATCATGTCTATATCACACCAATGTAAAAGGCAAATGTTCAACATAATGGAATTTCGGAAAAATTCAGAAGGAAATTCACTTGATTTTGTGCAGTTTGATCTATTTTTTTTTTGCTTGTTATAATTTTCATTTCTCTTTTGATTTGAAGGTAACAATGGACAGGATAATCAAGATTACTGTGAACTGTCCCAAATGATCACTGCTAAAGATGGAATGGAGAAGTTTGGAATTTGAATGGAATTCAAAAGCCATGTGAGAAACCAGTCAAATAATTGGAATCATGAAAGCTCATTTTCCACTGATGCCCAGCAAGAGGAAATAAGGAAAAAATATAATGGGAAAAGTGTGAAGCCAATGAAAACTAAACTACAAGTAAAAGAACACTATTTAAGCCAAGACAATGGAGAAGATTCTATGAGAAGACACAATAGACAAAATTACAACGAATCATTCATTCCTTCTCTTAGAAATAAGTTCCTTACATCTAAAAAAGTGATTGATATAAAAGAGAAGCCTTATAAATGTTTGGAATGTGGAACATGTTTTAGAAAAAGTAGGCAACTTACTTCCCATGAAAGGATTCACACTGGAGAGAAGCTCTACAAATGCAGAGAGTGTGGTATCACATTCAGAAGATGGAATGATCTTATTTCCCATAAAAGGATCCACTCAGGAGAGAAACCATATAAATGCATGGAGTGTGGAAAAACCTTTCCTCAAAGTGGTCATCTTATTCACCATAAAACGATCCACACAGGGGAAAAAACATATAAATGTATGGAGTGTGGGAAGAGCTTTGCTCGAAGTGGTCATCTTAGTTCCCATATGATAATCCACACAGGGGAAAAACCATATAAATGCATGGAATGTGGAAAGACCTTTGCTCAAAAATGTAATCTTATTTCCCATATCATGATCCACACAGGGGAGAAGCCGTATAAATGCATGGAGTGTGGGAAGACCTTTGCTCGAAGTGGTCATTTTAGTACCCATATGAGAATCCACACAGGGGAGAAGCTGTATAAATGCATGGAATGTGGAAAGACCTTTGCTCGTAGCAGTTGTCTAAGAATACACAATACAATCCACACAGGGGAGAAGCCGTATAAATGCATGGAGTGCGGAAAGATCTTTGCTCAGAGCGGTGGACTTTGGTACCACAACAAGATTCATACAGGAGAGAAACCATATAAATGCATGCATTGTGGAAAGACATTTGCTGGGAAGTATGTTCTTATTTGCCACAACAAAATCCACACAGAAGAAGGCCATATAAATGCACGGAATGTGGAAAGAGCTTTGCTCAGAATAGTAATCTTACTTGTCATAAAAGGATACATGCTCGGGAGAAACTATATAGCAATAGCAATTCCACTTAGGAGTTATATACCACAATGATTTACCACACACTATGAGCAGTTTACAAAGTCAGCCTATGGTGCCCAACAATCTATCTTTACCCATCTCAGAAGGATGGGAGCTGAATCAACCATGAGCCTGTCAGAATCAAACTCCTTGCTGTGGGCAATTATCCTCTAGTAGTGCATTCTAACCTCTGACCCACCATGTCTCTATAGATTTTGATGTGTATGTTGTGCCTTTCTGATCCAAATGAGACAAGATTGAATCCAACAAATTGAAATTTAATATGGAGAAAATTAAACACCTGGCCAGGAAAAACCCAAAACTTGGCTCAAAAATAGTAAGTGTGGAAGGGTCCTTGGAGTCTGAATGGATGATCACTTTAGCATGAATCACCTGTGTGCAGCAGCGGTCAAAAAGCTAATATCATCCTTGGTGTTTTAAACAGAGGCATAGAATCAAAACCACATGAAGTATTAGTAGCGTTTCATAAAGCCTTAGTAAGACCACACCTGGAATACTGCAACTATTTTGGGTCATCACGTTACAAAAAAATGTTGAAACTTTGGAAGAAGTGTAAAGGAGAGAAGCTAAGCTGAAGGCCTGAAGACTAAAACAAGAACGGTTACAGGAACTGGGCATCGTTAGTCTAGTGAAGAGAAGGACCAGGGGAGGCAGTCTTCCAATATTTGGGGGGCTGCCACAGAGAGGAGGGTTCAAGTTATTTTCCAAGGCACCTGAAGGCCAGACAAGGAATAATAGATGGAAACTGATCAAGGAGAGATTCAACGTAGAAAGAAGGAGAAATTTTCTGACAGAACAATCAACCAGTGGAACAGAAGATTCCTTCAGAAGTTGTGGGAGTTGCATCACAGGAGGATTTCAAGAAGAGATTAGACTGCTGTTTGTTAGAAATGGTGTAGAGTCTCCTGCTTGAGTGAGCGGTTGGACTAGATGACCTACAAAGTCCCTTCCAATTCTGTTCATATAATTTTTCCCCAAACTTCCAGAAGGCAAGATAAACAAGAAAGAAAATCATAAAGAGAATGTGGTTAGAGTGATACTGAATTAGAAAATCTAACTCATAGGCTCTGTGTCTTAATTTTATGGTGATCTTTCCTTGCCTTCCCTCATGTTGCCCATCTTTGGACACACAATATCTTTTTTAAAATGAGGTCTCCAGAACTGAACACATGATTCCAAATGGTGTCTCACTAAAGCCCTTATGTAGAGGGATAGGATCTCCTTTTTGCTGATGGTGGTACATGTGGTGATGCATCCTAGAATTTTGTTTGCCTTCACACGTGCCTGGCCATGTTTACTTTTGCAGTTATCATTGTTCCCATGCCAACTTTCACATAGTTGTGTGAAAAAAGTGCTGCTTGAACTCATTTATTCAAACACAGAATAGTTCTAGTGTTATGGAAATACCTTTGTGTCTGTTCCAATCTCCCTCCACACAGGGAGCGTGAAAGCAAGTAGTGTCAACTCTCAAAATGACTCTAGCTGAAGCCATATTTTTCTTGCTTCGTTTCTTAGTTGCCATAATTGGGGGGTGCGGGATTTGGCTTTATGGAGCCACTCCAGTGTGCTAAAATTGCAAATGATCAATTAATGATCTTTAAAGCTGATGAGAGATGATCTATAAAAAAGTTAACATTTCTTAAAAACAATAATGAGATAAGTTAAGATAGGGTTGGAAGTTAGAGAAAGGGGGATTAATGGAACATGTATTTTTATATTACAAGGTAATAACAAGGGAATTTAGAATTTTAATAGTAATTTTGAATAGGTTTGAATAATATTGTGAGGGTTATAAAAATAACATTGAAATATGGAATGATCAAACAATCAAAGACTATAACTTAACATAAATGTGTATTAGTAGAACTACAGTATATAAGTTTTTTAAATGTAACAAATATGAATATTAACATTCTATTTGTAGCAAAAGGAATGATATGCAGAATTTGATCGACATAAAAATAACACTGAAATACTGAATAAGATAATAATGAAAGATTATAATTCAACAAAAATATCTATTAGCAGAGTTATATAATGTTAAACATAAATATGATGAATATTATTTCATAAATATGAATATTAATAAATATGATGAATATTATTAAATATGATGAATATTAACTACTGCTGGCCTTAAATGCAAGCTACTTGATGCAAGAATCCTTGGGAATAAAATACCTTAATTTCTCCTCTTACTAAATATGGCTAAATTCGACATATTTTTCTGTGAAACATGGCTCAATGCATCTCTCCCTGACTCCATTACCACAGTAAGAGACTATCATGTCTACCGATCAGATCGTGAAATTCGTAGAGGAGATGAAGTTGCTATCTTCTATAAAAAGTCCTTACATCTAACAAGTTACCCAGGAGCTTGCTCTTCCTGAGACCATCATCTGTGAACTATCCTTAAATATCACATTTAGATTCTTACTATGTTACAGAGCACCTGATTATGACATCGAACATGTAAACAAGCTAAATTTACTACTAACATGGGCAACATCCTGCCCACACGCTTTTATCTTTCTTGGTGACTTCAATCTACTTCAGATTAACTAGACCCTAAACGAATGTACAACTGAACCCATACATGCAACCTTCTACAATGCTGTTACAAATCTGGGACTGGAACAACTAGTAACCAACAATACTAGACTTAACAACTGCCTTGATCTCATCTTCTGCAATAGTTTGAATTTAATTTACGGAATACAAACTAAAGAACCCTTTTCCAACAGTGACCACAATATAATTGACTTTTGTCTCAACATACGCCCACACAAAAATTATCACAATGATGTAATCCCCAATTATAACTTCAAAAAAGGTAACTATGATCTTATAGACAACGATCTCTCATCCCTTGATTGGCAATCTCTATTCACTGGGTGCAATACTGTTGAAGACCATTACAACATATTTTTACTTGAAGTCAAAAGAGTAATCAAACTATATGTACCAACAACAACTTCCAAAACAAACAAAAAAACATTACCCATAACAATAAGGAAACTTCAATCCAAAAAGAGATTGCTGTGGCAAAAAACCAAATCTGTCATGTTGCCAAGTTCAAAAGCCGATACAGAAATCTATGCCACCAGATAAAAACTGAGTGCACTAATTATCACATTAAACAAGAGGAAAACCTACGCACAAATTCCACCCATGCTTTCTACAATTTTGTAAACAACAAACTAAAAGACTCAAGGTTCATCCCACCCCTGATAGGACCTAATGGTAAAGACTGCAAGGATGACACCATGAAAGCCAACATCTTTAACACATTCTTTGGCTCAGTATTTGTAAACAGCAATGGATCATGCCCAGTATTTCCTAGCCGAACTATGGAAAACTACAGTGATCTAATACATATCAATTTTACAGAAGACAATGTTGAAAAAGCACTATGCATTCTAAAACCATCTCTATCTATTGGATTGGATATAATATGTGGCTACTTCTAAAGAAAGCTATCCACCGCCATAGCAGAACCTCTAAGTATAATCTTTGAAAAATCTTTTAGGACCAGCTCCTTGCGTAACCTATGGTCAAAAGCCACAGCCATCCCCATCTTCAAAAAGGGAGACCCCAACCTAGTTGGAAATTACAGACCAATCTCCTTATGCTGCATCACCTGTAAAGTCATGGAATCAATTATTAACCAATCCATTATCCTCCACTTAGAGACAAACAACTTACTCTCCAATAAACAATTTGGTTTCAGAAAAAAAAACTATCCGGTAATCTGCAACTCTTACACTGCAAAAACATATGGACTACACAACTCGATCAGGGCAAATCAATAGACGCAATCTACATAGACTTCTGTAAAGCCTTTGATTCAGTGGTACACGACAAACTACTCCTAAAATTAAAATCTTATGGTATCTCTGGACAACTGCATAACTGGTTAGAAGCATTTCTGTCAAACAGACAACAGATGGCCAAAATTGGGAGTGTCCTATCAAATTCTGTACCTGTCAATAGTGGGGTCCCTCAACGCAGTGTTCTAGGACCAACTCTCTTCATACTCTACATAAATGACCTCTGTGATCATATCAAGAATAACTGCGTTCTCTTCGCTGATGATGTAAAGCTGTTCAATACCACAGACAATACTGCTACCCTTCAAAAAGATCTTACTATGTATCAGAATGGTCAAGCAAATGGCAACTTCAAATCTCAACAAATAAATGCTGTCTTACATATTGACAAAAAAAATCAGAAAATAAAATACAAGGTGTATAGTCAAGACCTTGTTGATAATCCAAGCTCTATAAAGGACCTTGGAATACTCATCTCTAATGATCTAAGTGCTAGAGCCCACTGTAACTACATAGCCAAAAAGGCATTAAGAGTTGTTAACCTAATCCTACGTAGCTTTTTCTCTGGTAATATCACACAACTAACTAGAGCATACAAAACATTTGCTAAACCAATACTCGAATACAGCTCATCAGTCTGGAACCCAAATTATGTATCTGATATTAGCACAGTTGAGAAAGTCCAGAAATATTTCACAAGAAGAGTTCTCCACTCCTCTACTCATTGTAGAATACCTTATGCCACCAGACTTGAAATTCTAGACCTAGAAAAACTTGAATTATACCGTCTTCGGTCTGATCTAAGTATGGTATATCAAATCATACATCGCAATGACTTACCTGTCAATGAATACTTCAGCTTCAACCATAACAACACAAGAGCACACAATAGATACAAACTCATGGTTAACCGTACCAAACTTGATTGCAGGAAATGCGACTTCAGCAACAGAGTGGTCAATGTCTGGAATACTCTACCTGACTCTGTGGTTTCTTCCCCAAACCCCAAAATCTTTAACCTAAGACTGTCTACTATTGACCTCACCCCTTTCCTAAGAGGTCTGTAGTCCGTGCATAAGCACACCAATGTGCCTACCATCCCTGTCCTATTGTTTCTTTTATTTTTCTTATATGTACCCTATTATCTTGTAAGCGATTGACAAATCAAAAGAAATAAAATAAATAAATATTTTATTTGTATTAAAATGTGATTAGAAAGGGGATATTCTTTAAATAGTGGCATAATTAAAGATTAGAAAGGGGATCAATGATGGAAGATTATAATTGAATAATTCAATATAAATTTGTGCACTATTAAAAAACATGTAAGTCTGTTAAACACAATAAATATGAGTACTATTCATAATAAAACAAATGACATTTAGAATATGGAGATTGGCATAAAAATAACATACTGAAAATTGAATAACCAAAGAATGAAACATA
Source organism: Hydrophis major (assembly GCA_033807585.1). Taxonomy (NCBI): domain Eukaryota; kingdom Metazoa; phylum Chordata; class Lepidosauria; order Squamata; family Elapidae; genus Hydrophis; species Hydrophis major. The sequence continues at coordinate 19,067,838 of CM066329.1, forward strand.
ATTTAACAAAATGTGTATTACTATCAAAATTTTATGTTTGCTAACTGTATTAAACATGAAGAATATTGTTTTATTTGTATTAAAATGTATGACACTCTGGTGCCACAATGTTCACACAACAATATGTTTGTAAAAAATAAAAAATACTGGGGAAAAAATATCTTTGGAAATTAATGAGGAACAAAATAATATGAAATTAAGAACTTTTAAAAATATCTTCAGTCCTTCCTGATGAAACGCTGAGAAATGTGAATGGGAACATTTTCAATAATCCAACCTGCCAATAGAGAAAACGTGTGTCAGATCTGTGTATTTGCCATTCTTCAATGGAAGAAGAAGGGGGGATTGGTACAAATAATCCTTCTTGATGTAACTGAATATATTAAATCCTATATTGATTCTATATAACTTGCATATGATATACAACTGGAGGAGTGGAGCCAGATGTCCAGAAACTTGTCATCTCTTGAAGAGATAACAAGATGAGAAGGAACCATTAAAAATTCCAGCTCTGGAAGTCACTCCTGGGAACTCTGCTAAGATATGTTCCCAGAGAAGGGGAGGGGGGAATTAACATGTTGGTTCTTTGTTTGACTAAATCCACATCTGAATAAGGGGAGGGATCCTAGCTTCCTTTATGACTGTATGCCTGGGGATATCCTAGACTCTGCTTTGCCTAGTCTTGAGATAAAATCCCTTTCAATAAAGGATTCCTTTTGAGACACCTGGTTTTCAGAAGTTCATTCTTTTCGGTTGAAGGGAAAAAGTCCAATGCTTACAACCTGTAGCTCATGGTTGAAATGAAGGGTCCTTGGTGCTCTTGAGCTTGATTGTGTTGTTGCAGACATTGCATTAGCCAAAATAGGGAACATCATCAGTGCACCAACCAACCTCAGAGGGCACCAAGGAGCCTTCAGTCCAACTTGCGTCCACTGTGTCAAATTAAGATCCAGAGTCAACCAAGATGAATGTAGAAGCAGGGAACCTTTTTCGGCCAAAGACCTCTTAGGATGTGATGGAATGATGACAGATGTCAATGTAGAATGTGTGCAAAAAGCTTCAGGGTGAACAATTTGTCTTTCAAACAAGGACCCAGAATGAACAGAAGTTGAAACACATGCACGGGCAAAGGATACTTTTCAAGCATTAGGGCCATGTTTTTGTATTTATGGTATACCAGATGCTAGGAAATGGTACAACGGTAACAAACAAAATTGCACAAAAGTGGTGTCATTACTTGCTGAACATGCATACAATTCTTTCTTTTCATTGCATTAAAAATTACTAATACACTAAAGTGTTCGGATGTGCTTGGGGTGAGGGGCATATTTCAGGTCCTCCTGAGTTGAAGCTGTTTTTCCTTACCGTGGTTTCCCTCTCCACGACCTTCTTTTCTTAATTGTGTAACTCCACCTTTTCTCTAGTCAGAGGTGAAATGCCATTTTACCTTCTTCCTTTTTCAATTGCCCGGTTATGAGGTAAAATTTCCAGAATATCCAGAAGTTTCAGCTTTCCCTCCATTTTGGAACTGGTTTTCTTTTTTCATTTTGTTCAGGGTCCCCGCGACGGGCAGGGAGTCATTCATGGGTGCCTTTCTTACTCCCAAGCCCATCATCTCCGCCAGAGGAATTATTGAGTCCATCATCTGCACCTTTATAACTGTCTGGTTTGGTTCTGCAACCCAACAGGACAGATGTTGGGCTGCTAAAAAAATAATTCCCTCAACACTGTCCAACTATTTTCAAAGTGTACACTACTATTACTGTTAACCTTCTCACCCCTCCTTCTCATCCCTCCCCTCCCACTTGACTGTTTCCTAGTATGATTTGATTGTTGATAGTACCCTATGACTATCATTCAGTGTTGTAAGTTATGATTCTTGATTCTTAATGAACGTACCTTTTCTTTATGTATACTGAGAGTATTTACACCAAGACAAATTCCTTGTGTGTCCAATCACACTTGGTCAATAAAGTATTCTATTCTTCTATTCTCTCCCTTCCCCTCAGGGGCGGTCCTCTTTCCCACTCTTTCTACAAAAAAAATGTTGAAACTTTGGAAGAAGTGTAAAAAAGAGAAGCTAAGCTGAAGGCCTGAAGACTAAAACAAGAACAGTTACAGGAACTGGGCATGGTTAGTCTAGTGAAGAGAAGGACCAGGGGAGACAGGATAGCAGTCTTCTAATATTTGAGAAGCTGCCACAGAGAGGAGGGTTCAAGCTATTTTCCAAGGCAGCTGAATGCCAGAAAAGGAATAATAGATGGAAACTGATCAAGGAGAGATTCAACCTAGAAATAAGGAGAAGTTTTCTGACAGAACAATCAACCAATAGAACAGAAGATTCCCTCAGAAGTTGTGGGAGCTTCATCACTGCTGGCTTTCAAGAAGAGATTGGACTGCCATTTGTTAGAAATGGTGTAGGATCGCCTGCTTGAGTAAGCGGTTGGACTAGATGACCTACAAAGTCCCTTCCAATTCTGTTCATCTATTTTTTTCCCCAAACCTCCAGAAGGCAAGATAAACAATGGATGGAAACTAATCCAAGAGAGAAGCAACCTGGAGCTTTCTTCCAGTGAGGACAATTAACCAGTGGGACAGCTTGCCTTCAGATAGCGTAGGTGCTTCATCACTGAACATTTTTTTAAGAAGAGACTGGACAGTTACATGTCTGAAATGATATAGGATCTCCTACTTGAGCAAGGGGCTGGACCAGAAGAGTTGCAAGTTCCCTTTCAGCTGTATTCTGATTTTGATTTTGTATCCTCAATCCCTTCTTGTGCTTTTTTAGGTAAGTAGGAGGTTTTAAAAGAAAAATGAGTATCAGTGGAGTTTAAGATTATCATTTGGCTTGAAAGTGATGTGTGGATGCCAATATTTAAGCTGTGGAGATCGCAAGAAACTTTTATTCAATGAGTATATCCACTAGAGGAGAGTTGCGGTCAGAAATGCATTAGTCCTGAATCCCTTACTATTTTCAAATTTTCTTAGTTTGCTTATATTGTAGAAATCTACCCTTCCACCATGCTTCTTCACATTATGTAATGCAAGTAACATGAGAACAGAAACCATAAGGAGAATGGGGTTGTTATGATGCTGAATTAAAGAATGGAAGTCATAGGCTCTTTGTCCTAATTTTATGGTGATCTTTCCTTGCCTTCTCTCATGTTGCCCATCTCTGGACATAATCATATCAATATCTTTTTTTAAAAAGTGAGGTCTCCAGAACTGGACACAGTATTCCAAATGGTGTCCCACTAAAGTGGGTTAAGATGTCCTTGATGTTGATACATCTAGTGATGCATCCCAGAATTTTGTTTGCCTTCACAGCTGCCTGGCCAAACTGTTTACTTATTTTGCAGGGGTTTTTTTAGTGCCATAGTAACTTTTTTCACACAGTTGTGTAAAAAGTGCTGCTTGAACTCATTTGCTGAAATGCAAGAGCTGTAGCATTGTGGAAATATGTATAACTTTGTGTATCTTCCGAGCATTCTCCACACATGGAATGTTACAACAAATAGCTTTATTAAATCAGTAGTAGGAAATGTGGATGCAGACCAAGACTGCCAACCAATCAGGATGAAGAAAAAACCATTCTAGCACAGGGTAGGCTAGCCCCACATTTAAAACAAAAACGGCTGTGAAAGACTAACAGACGTACAAAATACAGAAGCCTCATGATGGCAGATTAGATTCTGCTGAAACGTTGCTACAACTTTAAAAGCACAACTACAATGATGTGGGAAAATACCCGAACAAAGCTGAATACCATACATACACACACACACACACACATAGACATACATACATGTTATGTCTCACCTATATTCACAAGTGAGAATACAGAGTTCCACAGTTCAAAATATTCAAGCGAAACAAAGCTAGACTAAAAAAGGGTTAATAGTACTATATTCCAGTCCTTGGCAGACTTCCCGGAATCTGTCTGGTAATTCAGAATGTCCATAAATTACAAAGGCCGCTCCACATGTATCTTTTCGACACATCAAACACTTTGCTTCCAAGCAAAGTTTGAGAATCAGCAATTCTTAAATCACCTGGATGGGCGTGTCAGTCTCTCTAATCAATGTCTGGCTTGACGCTTCCCTTCAGCTTGGTGTTTCATTCTTCTCCTGTTTCTAGCGTCAATCCATGATCTGTCAGTTTCCCCATCAGAAGCCTCTGACTCATTTTGTGGATCAGTTGCTGGCATGAGTGAAGTCGAAGGTTCTGGCAAGGAATGTCTGTCCGACAATCTCTCATCCTCCTGGCTCACATCTGTGTCCTCTGATAATTCAGACTCCACATTCACAGCAGGCTCCACCCTTTCATCTTCAGAGTCATCAGAGTCAAAACTCACAGCAGGATCGATCCTTTCAGTCACAACACTATCCCTCACCGCAGGGCCCTTCCCCCGAGTCTGACGATCAGGATGTGGTTTTGAAGGGAATTGTGCATGATATATGCGAATAAGATCTGGGGCATGCACCTTGGATTCATCCTGCCAAGAGCGAATCTCTGTTTCATTTTCCAGTCTTCCCACGAAGTGCTGGAATTGTCCCTTTAGCCATCATGAATCATAAATTCTGACCACTGTGGTATCCGTAACAGGTTCAGTGCTGAGCCTAGATGGAGAACCTGTATCTTCTGGAGAATGGAGAGTACACAATGAAGTGTCAGGTACTAACAGGGAGCGATGAAAAACGGGTTGAACGTGCATGGAGTGCGGTAAAGTGAGTCGATAAGCCACAGGCTTAATAACTGCCTTGATAGGGAAGGGACCAATAAAGCGATGATCCAACTTCCTAATCGGACGATCGACCCAAAGATGTTTCGTTGACAACCACACCTTGTCCCCCACAGCCAACGGAGGCATTGCTCGATGCGAACGATCTGCGAAACGTTTATAACCTGCTTTCGCTCATTCCAATTGTCTGGAAATTAATTGATGCACCGCATATAACTCCAACAAAATATCTCGTGCCTCTGGAACTGGAGAATCTGCGATTGACAGGGGAAAAAACCTCGGATGGTAACCCACATTTGCATAAAAAAGTGTCATGTGGGTGGAGGTGTGCCGAGAATTATAAAAGGCAAATTCTGCCAATGGAAGATAGGTCACCCAGTCATTCTGTTGTTGATTTACAAAAAATCTGAGGTATTGGGCGAGGATGCCAATTACCTTCTCAGTCCCGCCATCGGTTTCCGGATAGTGCGCCGACGTTAAACATACTTGTACTCGTAGTGCGTTCATTAGACTTTTCCAGAATTGAGCGGTGAACTGAACACCGCGATCTGAAACAACTCTTTCTGGTAAGCCATGTAAACGGAACACGTGTTATATGAAAAGCCGGGCAGTAACACGAGGCGAGGGTAATCTCCTACACAGGATGAAATGGGCCATCTTAGTGAGCATGTCAACCACCACGAGCACCATCGTATATCCCGACGAGGGGGCCAAGTGCGTTCGAAAGTCCATGGAGATCGCTCCCCATGGTCTGCTCGGAGTCGGCAGTGGTTGAAGAAGTCCAGGAGGCGTACCCGACGCCGCTTTCGCTTGTCGACATTGTACACAAGAAGCAACGTAGGAAAACACATCGTGGCGAACCCGAGGCCACCAAAACGTCCGGGTGACCAAGTGCAGAGTTTTGTGAAAACCAAAATGACCAGCAGCGGGGTTGTCATGACATTGTGTCATGATGAGGGCTCCAAGCGTCTTGGTGGGTACGTACAATAAACCCCAATATTGTAGCAAGCCCTCTTCAAAGGACCATGGGGAATCAGGTCCAACGTCCCCCCGTCTCTGCTGCATCCACGCATCCAATCGCTGCTCCTCCCATATTCGATCCCGCAAATCTACTGGATCTTGAAGTATGGCCAAGGATTCCCAATAAGCATACACACTGGCTGGGTGGCGAAACGAATAGGCCCAGACTTGAGTTCACGCCCATCTAGGTTTCCACCTTAATGGGTGGATCCACAGCAATCAAGGGAATTTCAAAATGTTTGACAAAAGTCCAGTCCATAAAGTTGGTTGTAGCCACTGAATTCACCAGCGCAACTGCGGGAATTTCCTCCTTCTGGGACTGCAAAAAGATATGAGTGTCCAAAAGTAAATGCCGAGGAGGGCCAGGATTTACTTCAGCCATTTGGGAGGGGGGGTGCAGAATGTGCCCAACCCAGGGTTTCCCCGAGGTCAGGCCTACCCTGTTTCTCCGACGAGCTAGGAGTAGTTTCAGGCACGGGTCTGCGAGTCCCCCTCCATTGGCAGGAATTTGCAAAATGTCCCGGACCCCTGCAATAAAGGCACAAGCCTTCCTGGAACCTTCTCAAACGTTCTCGCGCCATTAAACAGGGGCGGAGTGCGCCTAACTCCATCGGCTCCTCAGTCTTAACCATGGTTTGAAAAACTCTCGGTGGCATAGTTTGTGCATGAGAAAAAGAAGGTGGTTCCACAATGGGCCGTTTACTTCCGCACTGTTGTAAACAGGCTTCGATACGTAAGCACTGGATTACCAATGCATCCAGAGTTGAAACCTTCTCTGCATGGACTAACACATCCTTGATGGCATCAGACAAGCCTTCCTGGAATGCAGCCATATGAGCCGGCTCGTTCCAGTTAGAGTCCATACACAGCACACGAAATTCTGCAATATAGTCCTGCAGGGGACGTTTCCCCTGATAAATGTCCCATAACCGTCTAGCCACAGCTTGTGTTTTAATTGGATTTTCGAACATAACTCTCATTTGTTGTAGAAAATTGTTCAACAATTTGAATTAACAAAAAATTGTCCAACAATTTGAATTAACAAGGGAGTAGCCCATTTGGCAGCCTGCCCAGATAATAGGCTAATCATAAATCCTACCTTAGCCCGGTCGCTTGGGAAGTCTTGAGGCCTTAAAGATATAAATAATTGGCACTGCCCCATGAATGCCGGGAACATTTCCGTTTGCCCTGAAAATTTCTCTGGCATGGATACCGGGCTTTTCCTCAAGGGAGGGGCTGAGGGAGCAGCAGCAGGGCTTTGCAAGCTGGAAACATAATTCACCAATTGTGTCACCTGATTTTGAAGAGTCTGATTGCTTTGAATCAATTCATTTATCTGTTGCTGTTGCTGCTCCACCAAACCCTGCAGTTGGATTTGGTCCATCTTGTTTTGAAGAGGGTGTCAGGCTGCGCTCCTTCTAGATCCCAAGAAAGAAATACTCAGACTCCATGGTGTAGAGCAAAATTATCCTTTTACTGGGAAATAAAGTGGTAGCTACAAAGCAATTCCGAAACTGAGAAATTGGCGGGTAGAATGCACATACAAAGAAATAGGTTTGCTCCCACCCCCCAAAGTTCAAATGATTCTTCCAATTAAAACTTTTGAAACGGCTCATGTGGTCATCTCCAGATGGTGATGAGACGTCTTGTCAAATGACGTTGACATTTTTGATAAGAGTTCGCAGTTGCGCAAAAGAGGAAAAAGATAGCCAAGAAAGGGAAAGTTAAAGACAAGAATCCCCCCTCCCCTTGCTAACCCAGCAAGGAATGCAAACACCTCCAGCTTTCTTCCCATATAAAATCCCCCCTCCCACCGTTGCCATGACAGCCGAGAGAAATAATGAAATAATAGCAGAAAGGTAGAAGGGGAAGGTATCTTGAGGCTGACAGAGGGTTTGTTAGGCTTGGAAACAAAAATGTTATGTCTCACCTATATTCACAAGTGAGAATACAGAGTTCCACAGTTCAAAATATTCAAACAAAACAAAGCCAGACTAAAAAAGGGTTAATAGTACTATATTCCAGTCCTTGGCAGACTTCCTGGAATCTGTCTGGTAATTCAGAATGTCCATAAATCACAAAGGCCGCTCCACAGTATCCTTTTGACACATCAAACAATTTGCTTCCAAGCAAAGTTTGAGAATCAGCAATTCTTAAATCACCTGGATGGGTGTGTCAGTCTCTCTAATCAATGTCTGGCTTGACACTTCCCTTCAGCTTGGCGTTTCATTCTTCTCCTGTTTCTAGTGTCAATCCATGATCTGTCAGTTTCCCCATCAGAAGCCTCTGACTCATTTTGTGGATCAGTTGCTGGCATGAGTGAAGTTGAAGGTTCTGGCAAGGAATGTCTGTCCGACAATCTCTCATCCTCCTGGCTCACATCTGTGTCCTCTGATAATTCAGACTCCACATTCACAGCAGGCTCCACCCTTTCATCTTCAGAGTCATCAGAGTCAAAACTCACAGCAGGATCGATCCTTTCAGTCACAACACATACATATATGGGCAAATGATATTTTTCAAACATTAGGGCCATATTTTTGACTTTTTGTGGTTTGCCATAACATTAAGGTAACTCAAAATTAAGTATCAGTGATGATATTACTTGCTAAACATGCATAAAATTCTCTTTTTCTTTATTGCATTAAAAATTGCTAACAGATTAAAGTGTTTGGATAGCCTGGAGTGGGGAAAATATTTCAGCTCCTGCTTGGTTGGAGCTGTTTTTTTCAAATATGGATTATTAAATTTTCTGTGTCAAACTGGAGAAAAAAAGAATACTTAAAGAAAAATCAAGGGTTACTTCCATAACCATTTTTCCATCCTTTTAAATTCTTTGTTTTGCTCATTGTAGCTAATCCCTTTGTTTTTCATAGTCAACTCCAAATCTGGTTGAATATTTTCTTTTCATTTATGGTCTAATGATCTATTCCTTCCTTAAATTCTCCAAGGGGCTTAAGCTTCCTAGTCTCATTTGTTGAGGTGAATTTCCGATTCAATCCTGTAAAAATGGTTTCCCCCCATCATAGTTTAGATTTATATTCCTTTTTCACCATCTTCCTTTTCTTTCATCAGAAGAAGCTGGAGGGGCCTCTGCCCATTCTGCTCTCTCCTTTGCTGTGAGATTGAGCAAATAATTTGAGAAAGGCAGCTGCACCTATTGAATTAAAGAAATAAAAAAAATAAAATCATTTTCCTGATTGTGGCCTTCCTGGGTGGGTCCCATCTGCCTCCCCTTCAGGCAGGAAATCCCAACAACCGAAAGACACAATCTGGGTTTCCAACAGAGGCTCCTGGCTCCTCATCTTCTGACTGCCCGGCTGTTTCTGACAGGATTTGGACCCTTTTGAGGCCTCCCATAATCTCTGCGGAGCCTTCAAGACAACTGTTCTTGAGGGAAGCAAGTTTAAATCCTCCAGATGGATTTTTCTCATTCTCCACAGACGTTTCCTGAACAGGAAAGGGAGGAAGATGGAGAAAATGCTGCTTCTGGAGATGTCAAAGCCTTTGTCGGGCAGGGAGCCATTGAGAGGGGCCTTTCTCCCTACTCCCTAGCCCATCATCCCCACCCTCTCCCTCCCCCTCAGACACGGTCTTCTTTCCCGCCCTTTCTACAATCCTGGCACTTTGCAGCACATCCACCAGGGGGAACCCACCGCCAAGGGAAGGGAAGGGAAGTCCCGGCGTTTTGCCATTGATCCACTGGAGGGCAAACATCACAGTTGGTTTTGGGAGAGGTGGGGGAGGCCGAGACGGAAGTGACGTCACAAATGCTTGCTGCTCTAGGACGTGGCACTCGCTCTGTTTAACCCATAGGGCTACGCATCCGGTAGAGAGGCTGCGGAACACTGGCGGTGAGAGATCCAAACGTCCCCAGGGTTGGGGGGCTGGTCGGTTCCCGGAAAAAGGGAGGCAGAGGAGGGAGAGAACTGCGTCCGGCCCACCTCCGCCTTCAACCCCGGATTCCATGCTCTCCAGCTGCCCTCTCCATGCAGGGGGAACCGAGCAAGGCGGGAAGGGCAGGAAGGCGGCCGGATTCCGGGGGTCCCTTCCCGTCCCGTGTCCAGGGAAGAGGCCAAGTGGGAGGGGGGAGAGATGAGGATCGGCCTTGCGGAGGCGCAGCAGGAGAGGAGAGAAGCCGGGCGAGGAGGAGGCAGGATTCGCAGCCGGCTCTCGGAGGGACCGATCCTGTCTCCGGAGGGGGAGAGAAGCAGGGCGGCCTCTCCAGCTGCCTCCTTCCTGGCCCTGCTCAGGGGGACACCCCCTTATTGGGGGTGTCCTGCTAACTGCCTATGCTTTCCCCCTGTTGTCTATTCCATTTGCACAACAGCATGTGGAATCGATTGTCAATCAGTGTTGCTGCCTGTGGATAGTTTGATTTCACAGAAGTGTGATTGACTTGGAGTTACATTGTGTTGTTTAAGTGTTCCCTTTATTTTTTTGAGCAGTGTATATCTCGAGCCTATCTTGTGGACTGTTGGTATTCCTGTCAATTTGGTCTTGTCTGCAAGTTTCATGAGTTCCCCTTCTATCTTGTCTAAATCATTGATGAAGTTGAACAGATCTTGCAAATCTTACTGTTCTTTTTTTCCGTGTTCAGGGGAGCCTGGTGTCCTTCGAGGAGGTGGCTGTGTATTTCTCGGAGGAGGAATGGTCTCAGCTGGATCCTGACCAGAAAACGCTGCATTCGGAAGTCATGCTTGAAAACCATAGGAATGTGGTCTCTTTGGGTAAGAGTTTTCTTGTCCCAAATCAGACATTTCAATAAGACAGATTATAGTTATTATTTGTTAAAAAACCACTAATCGGATATCATCTCCTCGAAGGGAAAAGGAAAATATCTGGCCTTCTGGTATTCCAAGGAAGGAAAGAATGAATGTCTCTTTGCTTAGAGGCTTTTGGGCCATTTCCTATCAGTATTTTTCCATTTCTAGTTGAACTTATCTGTGGACACTGAGAAGAATGGGGTGTGCTTTTATGTGTCCTCTGGAGGTCATGGGAGAGGAATGTGTTATCATTTGTCCTTATTTCTATTTGAACTTATCTGTGGAGGCTGAGAAGGATGGGGTGTGCTTTTAATTGTATTCTGGAAGTCATGTGAGAAGAACGTGTTGTCATTTTCCCCTTTTCACACTCAGGCCATCGAAGAGCATTCTCCCAATCCAATTCAAGAACAAAGTCCTCATGAAGTGTGAGTCATAGCATCCTCTGGTACAGGTGATCCCCGAGTTATGATAGTTCACTAAGCGACCATATCAAGTTACGACCTAGCCCTCTCCAAAGTACTTAAGACTCAGTCCTGAAATTAAAAATGCTGCAGCATCACGGCTCTCATTCACACTTACAAATGACAGCAGAGGGGCTGCAACAAAATCGCCCTATCTATAACCCAACCTCATTCTGCCATGACTGACATTGGAACGATGTAGCAAGCCATCAGTTCTTTTTTTCTTTTAATAAATATTTTATTCAGTTTTCAAAATTTAAGAACATAAAACTTTATACATCATTGTATCAACATCAAGAAATCTATTACATTTCCTTATCATCTTTCTATATATTTATATACTTCGTTATTCCATTACCATTGCATATTTCTTTCATTATTTCATTTCAAATTAATATATAAATAAATATAGATATAGGTATAAGTTTTTACATAGTTTTTTATTCTTATTCTTTACTTAATTGCCATTTTGATTTCTTTTTATTCTTAAACCATACCAGGTGTCCCAGACACTTTAATATATCAAATCTTCTTTATCTCTTAATTTCATTGTTAGCCTGTCCCATCTCTGCACAATCTTTTTTTTTTATAACAACACCCTCTGGTGGTACATCTTCCTGCTTCCAAAATTGTGCATAAGAAATTCTAGCGGCTGTTAAAATATGTAACATAATATTGTCTTTTTTATTATATTTTTCTATTATTATGCCTAATAGAAATACTTCTGGTTTGGGTTCAATTTTCTGTTTTATTACTTCTTCTAGCCACAATCGAATTATGTTCCAATACTTCTTGACCTCTGGGCAGGTCAACCACATATGAAAATAAGTACCTTTTTCCTTCTTTCACTTCCAGCAATTTGCGCTTAGGTTAAACATTTCTGCTAGTCTAGCAGGGGGTAGGTGCCACCTTTAAAACATTTTTTATAGGTTTTCCCTGTATGTTGTGGACATAGTTAATTTGTAATTTAGTCCCTACATTTTTTCCCCAATGTTCCAAATCTATATTATGGCTAACATTTTTCGCCCGTACCACCATTGTCTCCTTTACCACCTCCTCTTCCATCTTAAAATCCAATAGAAAATTATATATTTTGGAAATAATTCCCCCCCTTCCTTGTGTAATTGCATCTAATTGGTGTTTTCCCACTTAAAACCCATATTATTCTTTGTTTATTTTTCCTCACCTGAACTTGTATGTATGGCTACCAGTCTATTTCTATATTTTGTTGCTGTAGTTTGTGTATTGTTTTCAGCCTTCCTTGTTCATCTAATAAGTCTTTATAGTTCCTCATTTTAGCCAGATCCATTACGTTGGGATAAATTTGTGCTTCAATGGTTGACAGTCAGCTTGGTATTTTATCATAGTGAATCTTTTTAATTTTATTCCATATCCAAATTCTTGAGTCTCTGATCAGGTGTCTCTGGAAGTATGAATGTTGCTTGCTTTTCCCATCCCATAAAAAGCGATGCCACCCTTTTTCCAAGTCATGGCCTTCTATCAGCAGTATTCTTTTGTTTTCCAAATTAATCCAATCCTTAATCCATACTATAGCTGCTGTCTGGTAATACATTTCCCAGTAAGGGAGTCTAAAGCCACCCCTTTCTCCTTTGTCCTGCAGTAATTTCATTTTTATCCTAGCTTTTTTTTCACCCAAATTGATTTAATGACTGTTTTATCTCATTCTCCCAAAAAACATTTGTCCAATTTCATCGGTACAGTTTGAAAGAGACAGTATTTTTGGTAGTGTGGACATTTTGACTGCCGCAATTTTCCACATTAACGATAATTGTAATTTCCCCCATATTTCTAATTCTTTTTTAATTTGTGTCATTAACTTATCATAATTATCTTTTTTAATTGATGAACACCTTGGTTTAACTAAATGCCTAAATATTTTATTTTTTTGACAATTTGCATTCCCAATTTTTCTTCCAATTCTTTTTTATTTGGTTCATCTTTCTTTTGTTTTTATTTATTTTAAGTCTCACAGCACTGCCAAATTCTTCTATTTCTTTTATTAATTCTACTCCGGTGTCCTCCAGATCCTCCAAGAAAGATACTATATCGCCAACGAAGGCATGTACTTTATAATGCTCCTTTCTAATTAAAGCCCCTTTAATTTCTTTATTTTTCCTAATATTCTCCAATAAATTATGTAATGTAAGGATAAAGAGTAGCGGTGACAATGGGCATCCCTGTCTTACTCCCTTGTTGATCTTAAATGTTTCTGTCCTATCACCATTTAGTATGATGCTAGCCGCCTACATCGAATAGATTGCCCAAATTGTTTTGATAAATTTGTCCCTGAAATCCATACTTTTTAATTGCTATATAATGAACTGCCAATTGACATTATCAAATGCTTTTTGCAGATTGAGAAAGACCATTGCCATCTGCTTTCCAGGGTGTGCCTCATAGTATTCTAATATGTTCATTACTGTTCTAGTGTTATTTTTAATCAAACGTCTCCGCTGAAATTAACCCACCCAATAAATCTTAAGATTTTTCCTAATTCCTCCTTGGATTTTCCCCTGATTATTCCTTAACTCAAAACACTTTGAGTGAGATTTGCATATATATAGATAATTGTAAAGAAACAGATGTTTTCTAGATATTTTCAAAGCTTTCAGGACTCATCAATTTAGAAATCATGTCTATATCACACCACTGTAAAAGGCAAATGTTCAACACAATGGACTTTCAGAAAGATTCACTTGATTTTGTGCAGTTTGATCGATTTCTCTAACCTTATTATCATTTTCATTTCTCTTTTGATTTGAAGGTAACAATGGACAGGATAATCAAGATTCCTGTGAACTGTCCCAAATGATCACTGCTAAAGATGGAATGGAGAAGTTTGGAATTCGAACGGAATTCAAAAGCCATGTGAGAAACCAGTCAAATAATTGGAATCATGAAAGCTCATTTTCCACTGATGCCCAGCAAGAGGAAATAAGGAAAAAATATAATGGGAAAAGTGTGAAGCCAATGAAAACTAAACTACAAGTAAAAGAACACTATTTAAGCCAAGACAATGGAGAAGATGCTATGAGAACACACAATAGACAAAATTACAATGAAACATTCATTCTTTCTTTTAGAAATAAGTTCCTTATATCTCAAAAAGTGATTGATATGAAGGAGAAGCCTTATATATGTTTGGAATGTGGAACATGTTTTGCAAAAAGTAGGCAACTTACTTCCCCTGAAAGGATTCACACTGGGGAGAAGCTCTACAAATGCAGAGAGTGTGGTAACACGTTCAGAAGATGGCATAATCTTATTTCCCACAAAAGGATCCACTCAGGAGAGAAACCATATAAATGCATGGACTGTGGGAAGACATTTGCTCAAAGTGGTCATCTTAGTACCCATATGAGAATCCACACAGGGGAAAAGCCGTATAAATGCATGGAGTGTGGAAAGACCTTTGCTCAAAGATTTCGTCTTGTTTCGCATAAGATGATCCACACAGGGGAGAAACCGTATAAATGCATGGAGTGTGCGAAGACCTTTGTTCAAAAATGTGATCTTATTTTCCATATGATAATCCACACAGGGGAAAAACCATATAAATGTATGGAGTGTGGGAAGACCTTTACTCAAAGTGGTCATCTTTGTACCCATATGAGAATCCACACAGGGGAAAAGCCATATAAATGCATTGAGTGTAGAAAGACCTTTGCTAGAAAAGATAAACTTATTCGCCATAAGATGATCCACACAGGGAAGAAGCCATATAAATGCATGGAGTGTGGGAAGACCTTTGCTCGAAGTGGTCATCTTAGTTCCCATATAATAATCCACACAGGGGAAAAACCATATAAATGTATGGAGTGTGGAAAGACCTTTGCTCAAAGTGGTCATCTTAGTTCCCATATGATAAACCACACAGGGGAAAAACTATATAAATGCATGGAGTGTGGGAAGACCTTTGCTCGTAGTGGTTATCTTAGTTCCCATATGAGAATGCACACAGCAGAAAAGCCGTATAAATGCATGGAGTGTGGGAAGACCTTTGCTCAGAGCAGTGGACTTAGGTACCACAACAGAATCCACACAGGAGAGAGGCAATATAAATGCATGGAATGTGGAAAGACCTTTGCTCAGAATAGTCACTTCTCATAAAAGGATACATGCTCGGGAGAAACTATATTGCAAGAGCAATTCCACTTAAGAGTTATATACCACAATGATTTACCACACACTGTGAGCAGTTTACAAAGTCAGCCTATGGTCCCCAGCAATCTTTCTATCTTTACCCATCTCAGAAGGATGGGAGTTGAATCAACCATGAGCCTGTCAGAATTAAACTCCTGGCTGTGGGCAATTAGCCTGTAGCAGTGCCTTCTAACCTCTGACCCACCATGTCTCTATAGATTTTTATGTGTATGCACGTTGTGCCTTTCTGATCCAAATGAGACAAGATTGAATCCAACAAATTGAAATTTAATATGGAGAAAAGTAAAATTTTACACCTGGCCAGGCAAAACCTGAAACTTGGCCAAAAAATAGTAAGTGTGGAAGGGTCCTTGGAGTCTGAATGGATGATCACTTAAGCATGAATCACCTGTGTGCAGCAGCGGCCAAAAAGCTAATATCATCCTTGGTTTTTTAAACAGAGGCATAGAATCAAAACCACATGAAGTATTAGTGTTTCATAAAGCCTTAGGAAGACCACACCTGGAATACTGCAACTATTTTGCGTCATCACATTACAAAAAAATGTTGAAACTTTGGAAGAAGTGTAAAGGAGAGAAGCTAAGCTGAAGGCCTGAAGACTAAAACAAGATTGGTTACAGGAACTGGGCATGGTTAGTCTAGTGAAGAGAAGGACCAGGGGAGGCAGGATAGCAGTCTTCCAATATTTGGGGGGCTGCCACAGAGAGGAGGATTCAAGTTATTTTCCAAGGCACCTGAAGGCCAGACAAGGAATAATGGATGGAAACTGATCAAGGAGAGATTCAATGCAGAAAGAAGGAGAAATTTTCTGACAGAACAATCAACCAGTGGAACAGAAGATTCCTTCAGAAGTTGTGGGAGCTGCATCACAGGAGGATTTCAAGAAGAGATTAGACTGCTGTTTGTTAGAAATGGTGTAGGGTCTCCTGCTTGAGTGAGCGGTTGGACTAGATGACCTACAAAGTCCCTTCCAATTCTGTTCATCTAATTTTTCCCCAAACCTCCAGAAGGCAAGATAAACAAGAAAAAATCATAAAGAGAATGCGGTTAGAGTGATACTGAATTAGAAAATCTAACTCATAGACACTGTGTCTTAATTTTGTGATCTTTCCTTGCCTTCCCTCATGTTGCCCATCTTTGGACACACAATATCTTTTTTAAAATGAGGTCTCCAGAACTGAACACATTATTCCAAATGGTGTCTCACTAAAGCCCTATGTAGAGGGATAGGACCTCCTTTTTGCTGATGGTGGTACATCTGGTGATGCATCCTAGAATTTTGTTTGCCTTCACACGTGCCTGGCCATGTTTACTTTTGCAGTTATCATTGTTCCCATGCCAACTTTCACGTAGTTGTGTGAAAAAAGTGCTGCTTGAACTCATTTATTCAAATACAGAATAGTTCTAGTGTTATGGAAATACCTTTGTGTCTGTTCCAATCTTCCTCCACACAGGGAGCGTGAAAGCAAGTAGTGTCAACTCTCAAAATGACTCTAGCTGAAGCCAGATTTTTCTTGCTTCGTTTCTTAGTTGCCATAATTGGGGGGTGCGGGATTTGGCTTGATGGAATGTAGAATGTTTTCCTCCAATGTGCAGGACAAGAAGTTCATCATCTGCTTGCTTGGGTAATATTAACTGTGACACAAAAAGGGCTGGATTTTTGAGGAAGTCAAGGCCTCAGAGTCTTGAATTGGTTGGGACCATTACTCGGAACCACCACACATAGTTTTATTAAAGGAAACCAGTGTTAGGGGAAATGTGGATACATATTAAGCTCTCATAGCTAACCAGTCTACTGGCCAACCCAGGCAGTCTCTTATTTACAATAATTTATTAAGCAACCTTTGAAGATCCATCCTTCCTTCCTCCCTCCCTCCCAAATGAGGCATACTCCAGAGAATCAGGACCCACTCCAGTGCAAATGATCAATTAATGATCTTTAAAGCTGATGAGAGATCTATAAAAAAGGGAACATTTCTTAAAAACAATAGTGAGATAAGTTAAAATAGGGTTGGAAGTTAGAGAAAGGGGGATTAATGGAACATGTATTTTTATATTACAAGGTAATAACAAGGGAATTTAGAATTTTAATAGTAATTTTGAATAGGTTTGAATAATATTGTGAGGGTTTTAAAAATAACATTGAAATATGGAATGATCAAACAATCGAAGACTATAACTTAATATAAATGTGTATTAGTAGAATTACAGTATATAAATTTGTTAAATGTAACAAATATGAATATCAACATTCTATTTGTAGCAAAAGGAATGATATGCAGAATTTGATTGACATAAAAATAACACTGAAATACTGAACAAGATAATAATGAAAGATTATAATTCAACAAAAATATCTATTAGCAGAGTTATATAATGTTAAACATAAATATGATGAATATTACTTAATAAATATGAATATTAATAAATATGATGAATATTATTAAATATGATGAATATTAACTACTGCTGGCCTTAAATGCAAGCTACTCGACGCAAGAATCCTTGTGGATAAAATACCTGAATTTCTCCTCTTACTAAATATGGCTAAATTTGACATCATATTTTTCTGTGAAACATGGCTCAATGCATCTCTCCCTGACTCCATTACCACAGTAAGAGACTATCATGTCTACCGATCAGATCGTGAAATTCGTAGAGGAGATGGTATTGCTATCTTCTATAAAAAGTCCTTACATCTAACAAGTTACCCAGGAGCTTGCTCTTCCTGAGACCATCATCTGTGAACTATCCTTAAATATCACATTTAGATTCTTACTATGTTACAGAGCACCTGATTATGACATCGAACATGTAAACAAGCTAAATTTACTACTAACATGGGCAACATCCTGCCCACACGCTTTTATCTTTCTTGGTGATTTCAATCTACTTCATATTAACGGGACCCTAAACGTACAACTGAACCCATACATGCAACCTTCTGCAATGCTGTTACAAATCTGGGACAACTAGTAACCAACAATACTAGACTTAACAACTGCCTCGATCTCATCTGCAATAGTTTGAATTTAATTTACGGAATACAAACTAAAGAACCCTTTTCCAACAGTGACCACAATATGATTGACTTTTGTCTCAACATATGCCCACACAAAAATTATCACAATGATGTAATCCCCAATTATAACTTCAAAAAAGGTAACTATGATCTTATAGACAACAATCTCTCATCCCTTGATTGGCAATCTCTATTCACTGGATGCAATACTGTTGAAGACCATTACAACATATTTTTACTTGAAGTCAAAAGAGTAATCAAACTATATGTACCAACAACAACTTCCAAAACAAACAAAAAAACATTACCCATAACAATAAGGAAACTTCAATCCAAAACGAGATCACTCTGGCGGAAAAACAAATCTGGTCACGTTGCCTATTTCAAAAGCCGACACAAAAATTTATGCCACCAGATACAGACTGAATGCACCAATTATCACATTAAACAAGAGGAAAACCTTCGCACCAATTCCACCCATGCTTTTTACAATTTTGTAAACAACAAACTAAAAGACTCAAGGTTCATCCCACCCCTGATAGGACCTAATGGTAAAGAATGCAACGACAACACCATTAAAGCCAACATCTTTAACACATTCTTTGGCTCAGTATTTGTAAACAGCAATGGATCATGCCCAGTATTTCCTAGCCGAACCACAGTAAACTACAATGACCTAATACATATCGATTTTACAGAAGACAATGTTGAAAAAGCACTACGCAATCTAAAACCATCTTTATCTATTGGATCGGATAGAATATGTGGCTACTTCTAAAGAAAGCTATCCACCGCCATAGCAGAACCTCTAAGTATAATCTTTGAAAAATCTTTTAGGACCAGCTCCTTGCGTAACCTATGGTCAAACGCCACAGCCATCCCCATCTTCAAAAAGGCAGACCCCAACCTATTTGGAAATTACAGACCAATCTCCTTATGCTGCGTCACCTGCAAAGTCATGGAATCAATTATTAACCAATCCATCATCCTCCACTTAGAGACAAACAACTTACTCTCCAATAAACAATTTGGTTTCAGAAAAAAACTATCTGGTAATCTGCAACTCTTACACTGCAAAAAAATATGGACTATGTTAAGCCTGGTTTCCCCAACCAGGGTTAGGGAGACAAGCTAAACAGAATGTGCAGCGTTAGTCAGATAGGCACACAGATAAATGAGTGAGCTAAGCTTGTATGTTTATTAACATACAGTAAAAATAACAGATACGCTTGTGCTATCAAAAATATAGTTTATTCCATTATGAGTTCATAGCATAGTCAAAATAACAGTCCAATAGTCATGTATCATTTAGTCAGTCCATTCAGGGATATTCAGTTAGCAAAGTCCGTGTAGAATATCCTATGTCAGTTCACTTACAAGTCAGTCCTTTGTTTTCTCTCCCGTTCGAGCAATGGAGTCTTGAGTCCTTGCAGTAATCAGGGATCATCAAAGCCAGAGAGAGAGCAAGCTGCAGACTTGCTTCTTTTAAAGTGCTTTCACAACCACTCCCTTAATTACTATCCCACAGTTAAAGTTGCAGACACTTTAACATACAAACTATGATTACATATTATTATTTACCTAAACCAGTTAGGGTAAAACAATGTTATCCCTAACAGACTACACAACTTGATCAGGGCAAATCAATAGATGCAATCTACATAGACTTCTGTAAAGCTTTAGGTTCAGTGGTACACGACAAACTACTAAAATTAAAATCTTATGGTATCTCTGGACAACTGCATAACTGGTTAGAAGCATTCCTGTCAAACAGACAACAAATGGTCAAAATTGGGAGTGTCCTATCAAATTCTGTACCTGTCAATAGTGGGATCCCTCAACGCAGTGTTCTAGGACCAACTCTCTTCATACTCTACATAAATGACCTCTGTGATATCAAGAATAACTGCGTTCTCTTCGCTGATGATGTAAAGCTGTTCAATACCACAGACAATTCTGCTACCCTTCAAAAAGATCTTACTATGTATCAGAATGGTCAAGCAAATGGCAACTTCAAATCTCAACAAATAAATGCTGTCTTACATATTGACAAAAAAAATCAGAAAATAAAATACAAGGTGTATAGTCAAGACCTTGTTGATGATCCAAGCTCTATAAAGGACCTTGGAATATTCATTTCTAATGATCCAAGTGCTAGAGCCCACTGTAACTACATAGCCAAAAAGGCATTAAGAGTCGTTAACCTAATCCTACGTAGCTTTTTCTCTGGTAATATCACACTACTAACAAGAGCATACAAAACATTTGCTAGACCAATACTCGAATACAGTTCATCAGTCTGGAACCCAAATTATGTATCTGATATTAGCACAGTTGAGAAAGTCCAGAAATATTTCACAAGAAGAGTTCTCCACTCCTCTACTCATTGTAGAATACCTTATGTCACCAGACTTGAAATTCTAGACCTAGAAAAACTTGAATTACACCATCTTCGGTCTGATCTAAGTATGGTATATAAAATCATACATCGCAATGACTTACCTGTCAATGAATACTTCAGCTTCAACCATAACAACACAAGAGCACACAATAAATACAAACTCATGGTTAACCGTACCAAACTTGATTGCAGGAAATACGACTTCAGCAACAGAGTGGTCAATGTCTGGAATACTCTACCTGACTCTGTGGTTTCTTCCCCAAACCCCAAAATCTTTAACCTAAGACTGTCTACTATTGACCTCACCCCTTTCCTAAGAGGTCTGTAGTCCGTGCATAAGCACACCAATGTGCCTACCGTCCCTGTCGTATTGTTTCTTTTATTTTTCTTATATGTACCCTTTTCATGTATTCATAACTATGTATATACTTATACCTATTATCTTGTAAGCGATTGACAAATCAAAAGAAATAAAATAAATAAATATTTTATTTGTATTAAAATGTGATTAGAAAGGGGATATTCTTTAAATAGTGGCATAATTAAAGATTAGAAAGGGGATCAACGATGGAAGATTATAATTGAATAATTCAATATAAATTTGTGTACTATTAAAAACCATATAAGTCTATTAAACACAATATGAGTACTATTCATAGTAAAACAAATGACATTTAGAATATGGAGATTGGCATAAAAATAACATACTGAAAATTGAATAACCAAAGAATGAAACATAATTTAACAAAATGTGTATTACTATCAAAATTTTATGTTTGCTAACTGTATTAAACATGAAGAATATTGTTTTATTTGTATTAAAATGTAAGACACTCTGGTGCCACAATGTTCACACAACAATATGTTTGTAAAAAATAAAAAATACTGGGGAAAAAATATTTTTGGAAATTAATGAGGAACAAATTAATATGAAATTAAGAACTTTTAAAAATATCTTTAGTCCTTCCTGATGAAACGCTGAGAAATGGGAATGGGAACATTTTCAATAATCCAACCTGCCAATAGAGAAAACTTGTGTCAGATCTGTGTATCTGCCATTCTTCAATGGAAGAAGAAGGGGGGATTGGTACAAATAATCCTTTTTGATGTAACTGAATATATTAAATCCTATATTGATTTTATATAACTTGCATATGATATACAACTGGAGGAGTGGAGCCAGATGTCCAGAAACTTGTCATCTCTTGAAGAGATAACAAGATGAGAAGGAACCATTAAAAATTCCAGCTCTGGAAGTCACTCCTGGGAACTCTGCTAAGATATGTTCCCAGAGAAGGGGAGGGGGGAATTAACATGTTGGTTTTTTGTTTGACTAAATCCACATCTGAATAAAGGGAGGGATCCTAACTTCATTTATGACTGTATGCCTGGGGATATCTTAGACTCTGCTTTGCCTAGTATTGAGATAAAATCCCTTTCAATAAAGGATTCCTTTTGAGACACCTGGTTTTCAGAAGTTCATTCTTTTTGGTTGAAGGGTAAAAGTCCAATGCTTACAACCTGTAGCTCATGGTTGAAATGAAGGGTCCTTGGTGCTCTTGAGCTTGATTGTGTTGTTGCAGACATTGCATTAGCCAAAATAGGGAACATCATCAGTGCACCAACCAACCTCAGAGGGCACCAAGGAGCCTTCAGTCCAACTTGCGTCCACTGTGTCAAATTAAGATCCAGAGTCAACCAAGATGAATGTAGAAGCAGGGAACCTTTTTCAGCCATAGACCTCTTAGGATATGATGGAATGATGACAGATGTCAATGTAGAATGTGTGCAAAAAGCTTCAGGGCGAACAATTTGTCTTTCAAACAAGGACCCAGAATGAACAGAAGTTGAAACACATACACGGGCAAAGGATACTTTTCAAGCATTAGGGCCATGTTTTTGTCTTTATGGTATACCAGATGCTAGGAAATGGTATAACGGTAACAAACAAAATTACTTTATCAGTGCTGTCATTACTTGCTAAACATGCATACAATTCTTTCTTTTCGTTGCATTAAAAATTACTAATGCACTAAAGTGTTCGGATGTGCTTGGGGTGAGGGGCATATTTCAGGTCCTCCTGAGTTGAAGCTGTTTTTCCTCACCGTGGTTTAGCTTTATATTCCCTCTCCACGATCTTCCTTTCTTAATTGTGTAACTCCACCTTTTCTCTAGTCAGAGGTGAAATGCCATTTTATCTTCTTCCTTTTTCAATTAAGGAGCCCCGTTATGAGGTAAAATTTCTGGAATATCCAGAAGTTTCAGCTTTCCCTCCATTTTGGAACGGACTTTTTTTTTTCATTTTGTTCAGGGTCCCCGCGATGGGCAGGGAGTCATTCAGCGGTGCCTTTCTTACTCCCAAGCCCATCATCCCCACCAGAGGAATTATTGAGTCCATGATCTGCACCTCTATAACTGTCTGGTTGGGTTCTGCAACCCAACAGGACAGATGTTGGGCTGCTAAACAAATAATTCCCTCAACACTGTCCAACTATTTACAAAGTGTACACTACTATTACTGTTAATCTTCTCACCTGCTCCTTATCACCCATCCCCTCCCACTTGACTGTTTCCTACTATGATTTGATTGTTGATTGTACCCTATGATTATGATTAAGTGTTGTACCTTATAATTCTTGATTCTTAATGAACGTACCTTTTCTTTATGTATACTGAGAGTATTTACACCAAGACAAATTCCTTGTGTGTCCTGTTATGTCCTGAATTGGAATACTCGAAATCCCCGAGCCTTGATTGGCTAAGGCGCGGGGATTTCTGATTGGCCAGGCGAGCCGCGCTGATTGGCCCGATTGAAGTCTCCCGCGATTGGTGCAAACCAAGAGCGGGAGACTTGAATTGGTGCCATTGGCCGCGGCCGCCGCTGCGAAAGGTATAAAAGCCGCGGGCTTTTTGCCTTTCACTGGTTCGGTTCTCCCATTGTTAATAAAGAGTGAAATGAAAGTCACCGACTCTGAGCGTCTTTTGCGGACACGACACTGGCGACGAGGATGGGATTTCGCCCCTGAACCGAACCCCATGTCCACCCAAGAACCAGCTCCAGCGCAGAGATGGCGAAGATAGCACCGCCCGCCCCCTTCAACCCCGCCGCCGAGGATTGGGAATCGTACTCGGATCGGTTCCGGATGTACCTGGAATGCGCCGGAATGAAGGACACCCCGGGCCCGCTAAAACGTGCCGTCTTCCTTACACACTGCGGACCAGAGGTCTTCCAGATGGCCAAAGCATTGGCCAAGCCGGCAGACGCAACCGCCATGGACTGGGACGTCCTCGAACCTATACTGCGGCGCCATTACGCCCCCGAAGTCCCCATCCTGATACGGCGCAACGAGTTCTACCGCCGAAACCAGAAACCAGACGAAAAATTGAGCGACTTCGTCGCAGAGCTACGGCGCCTAGGAGGACTCTGCGAGTTCGAAGGTCTGAACAGTCTCATAAGAGACCGCTTCGTACTCGGTTTATGGGATCCTACACTCCAGAGCCGACTTATGGCCAAGGGCGACATCAGCCTAGCCGATGCCCTTACCGCAGCCGCAGCCGCTGAAGCAACCCGCACGTCGGCAGACAGCATGCGAAGATCTGACGCGAAGGGCGGAAACAACAACCCGGCAAGGTCGGCCGACACAAGAAACGAAGCAACCGCACACTACGGTGAATACCAATCAACCTCCAGCACGTCGGAAGACAAGGAGGACATACATCGCGTGCAGACGGGACGCGGCGACCAACGAAGTCGAAAAGGTCGTAGGTCGAGGACCAACTGCGCCGGGTGCGGCGGCGATCACCCCAGGTCAGAATGCCGATTTTTTGACTCTATCTGTAGGCATTGTGAACGACGGGGTCACATCGCCCGAGTTTGCCGCCAAAAGAAGACCCACAGCCCGCCCAAATGGGAACAGCACGACAGACGGAGAGAAAGCTCCCCGCCCAGAACCAGAGAGCGCCAGCCAGATGGTCGGTGGGACCGCACTCAACGATCTCAAAGAAGCGGCGACGGTCGGCGAAAAGAAGAAACCCACCAGACGGTGACCATCGGCCACGCCATCTCCGACGGCGCCAGAAAGGTACACGTAGAAGTCCATATCGAAGGCCAGCCATGCAAAATGGAAGTGGACTCCGGGTCCTACCTTTCCATGATTGCATGGCGCGAAATCAAAAGACTGGTGCCTACACTACAAAAAGGAAACGTGCATGCCCAAAAGATCATCATTAAAGACTACCAAGGGAATCGCGTCCCGGTAGTGGGCACCAAGAACTTCAATATAACTTACAAAGGCCACACCGAACAACTGCCACTCACAATCGTCGATCGCGACCGCCCAAGCCTACTGGGTTTACAATGTTTCGCCCCGCTTAACATCGCGCTGACAGGTGTCAACCACGTCACCATCGAAGCTTGGGAACAGCGGCTAGCCCAGGAGTTCCAGGAGGTCTTCGATGGAGGCTTGGGCAAGTACCAGGGGCCCCTTATCGCGTTTGACCTAGACCCAGGGGTTCCCCCTAAGCGGCTTAAACCAAGAAGGGTACCATTCGCCTTAAAGCCTAAAATTGACGAGCAGATCGACAAGCTCGTCAAACAAGGGGTATTGCAACCGATAGACCATGCCAGATGGGAAACCCCTATAGTGACCCCAATAAAGCCAGACGGGTCCGTGAGAATCTGCGGGGACTATAAGGCCACCCTAAATGGCGCGTTGCAACAAAGCGCCTACCCAGTCCCAATAGTGCAACATTTACTGCACTCACTGGGAGGGGGCAAAGTCTTTGCCAAGCTCGACCTCGCCCAGGCATATCAGCAGCTACCTGTGGACGAGAAAACGGCGGAAGCCCAAACAATCGTGACCCATCGGGGGGCTTTCAAGTGTAACCGGCTCCAATTTGGAGTCAGCGTGGCACCAGGCATCTTTCAGAGCCTCATGGAACGTTTGCTACAGGGCATCAAGGGGGTGGTGCCCTATTTCGATGACGTATTAGTGGCGGCGCCAAACGAAGCCGAATTAGAAAAACGACTCAGACAAGTCTTAACAAAATTTAAAGAAACAGGACTTAAAGTCAAACGAGAAAAATGCCAACTATGTACAAAGCAAGTAGAGTTTTTGGGCTATCTCCTGGACCGGCATGGCATTCACCCTACGACTAAAAAAGTGAAAGCCATCAAGGAAGCCCCCACCCCAAAGTCCAAAACGGAACTACAAGCGTTCCTAGGCTTACTAAATTTTTATAATGTTTTCCTACCTCAAAAGGCAACGGCGGCGGAACCTTTACATAGACTCCTAGACAAGAAGGCAGCCTGGACTTGGGGGAGACGAGAGCAAGCCGCCTTTCAAAAAACCAAAGACCTCCTCACCTCCGACGCCGTCCTGATGCAATTCAGCGAAACCTTGCCCTTAGCTGTCACTTGCGACGCATCACCCTTCGGCGTCGGCGCTGTCCTCAGCCACACCCTCCCAGACCAGAGAGAAGCACCCATCGCTTTTTTCTCCAGGACTCTGACTAAACCGGAACGGAACTATAGCCAGCTGGACAAAGAAGCTTTGGCTATAGTTGCCGCCGTTAAACGTTTTCACGAATACCTGTATGGCCGCCTGTTCACCATCGTGACGGATCATAAGCCATTGCTGGGCATCCTCGCTGGAAACCGAGCCACGCCAAACATCTTGTCACCCCGGATGACAAGATGGTCCGAATTCCTGGCAGCCTACAGTTACGAACTGCTACACAAGCCAGGTAAGAAAATTTCGCACGCGGACGCTTTAAGCCGCTCGCCTTTACCTGACTCTGAACCTGACCCAGCACCAACAACAAACACCCTAAGTATCGAGAGTTTACCTATTACCGCATCAGACATTGCCAGAGAAACCGTTAAGGACAGGCGTCTGGCGCGAATCTTACACTGGTTAGAAAAAGGCTGGCCGGAGAAAGACAGTGACGAGACTTTTAAAACATTCCGTCAGCGCCAGACTGAACTTTCACTACTAAGAGGGTGTATTCTGTGGGGTGACCGGGTAGTAATTCCGGACAGATTGCAAGAGAGGGTATTAGAGATGCTACATGAGGGTCATCCTGGCATCGTCAGGACTAAAGCCCTGGCCAGGAGTTACGCTTGGTGGCCAGGGATGGACAAGCAAATCGAAGCATGGGTCGCCAAATGCCACCGATGCCAGGAGACCAGATCCAGCCCACCCGCAGCACCTATCCGGGACTGGGAAACACCACGGGGGTCCTGGTCCAGAATCCATCTAGACTTTGCTGGCCCCACAAATGGGCATACTTTTCTAATCACAGTTGACGCGTACTCCAATTGGTTGGAAGTAAGCGACATGAAATCCACTACCACAGAGGCCGTCGTTAAAGAACTGTGTAAACTGTTTTCCACACACGGCCTCCCAGACGTCGTCGTCTCAGACAACGGGCCCCAGTTCACTTCCATCGATTTTGAACGGTTCCTGGCGGAGAGGGGTATCCGCCACGCATTAACAGCACCGGCGCATCTGGCGGCGAACGGTAGGGCGGAATGGATGGTCCAGTTTACGAAAAAGACCCTCCGGAAAATGGACCACGGGGAGATCAGCGACAAAATCAACCGACTGCTCTTCATACAGCACATCACTCCCAATACCACAACTAACAAGAGCCCTGCAGAGCTTCTGATGGGCAGAAAGCTGAGGTCCCCACTCGACAGATTGCACCCGACCTATAACCCGGAGCGGCCCCCAGACTCCAGCTCCAGGTACCGGACATTTGACCCAGGTGACTTAGTCTATGCAAAGAACATGACGGGGGACCCCCTATGGATCCCAGCCGTCATAACTCAAGTCACTGGTCCACGGTCGTACCGGCTCCAAACCATCGATGGGCGAGCCTGGAAACGACATATCGACCAGCTCAGATCACGAACAGCGACTGACCTCAACCCCCAAGACACGAACCAAGGGGGGAGGGAATACCCGGAGAGACAATCACAGGAAAAAATAAACCAAAAATACTCACCGGAACACAGCCATCGCGAGTCCCCTCCGGAGAAGAACCACTTGGCCAGCTCTACCGACTCGGAGAAGCCAAGCGGGAGCGGCGAAATCCGTAGCTCAACCGACCCGGTAGGCCCAGGCGGGAGCCACGGCGAAAGAACCGGCCCGATCATCCAGCCGGTTCGCACAGAGGCAGGAGCAGCCAAAAAGATGACCGCTCCGGCCGAGTTACAGCATGCAAGTGAGTTGCGCAGGTCAACTAGGACTCGACGGAGCCCCGCCTACCTGCGTGACTACACCATGTGATGGACCATACCAAGAGGGGAGGGGTGTTATGTCCTGAATTGGAATACTCGAAATCCCCGAGCCTTGATTGGCTAAGGCGCGGGGATTTCTGATTGGCCAGGCGAGCCGCGCTGATTGGCCCGATTGAAGTCTCCCGCGATTGGTGCAAACCAAGAGCGGGAGACTTGAATTGCTGCCATTGGCTGTGGCCGCCGCTGCGAAAGGTATAAAAGCCGCGGGCTTTTTGCCTTTCACTGGTTCGGTTCTCCCATTGTTAATAAAGAGCTTTGAATGAAAGTCACCGACTCTGAGCGTCTTTTGCGGACACGACATGTCCAATCACATTTGGTCAATAAAGTATTCTATTCTTCTATTCTATTCTCTTCCTTTCCCTCAGAGGTGCTCCTCTTTCCCGCCCTTTCTACCATTCTGGAACTTTGCGACAGGGGGCGACCTCCACCAAGAGAAGGGAATTCCAGCACTTTCCCCATTGGTCCACTGGAAGGCGAACGTCACTGCTGGCTTTGTTGAGGGAGTGGGGGGGAAAGGCCTAGAAGGAAGTGACATCATAAATGCTTGCTCTTCTACCCTGCCGCACTCGCTCTACTTAACCCCTGGGGCTCCGCAGGGACGGTGATGCTGCGTGAGACTGGCGGTGAGAGATCCAGACGTGCTCCAGGTGAGGGGGAAGGGCAGTTCCCGAGCAAAGGGAGGCGGAGGAAGGAAAGACACGCGCCCGGCACACCTCCGCCCTCAACTCCGGATCCCATGCTCTCCAGCCTCACTCTCCATGCAGGGGGAAACGGAGATAACAGGAAGGCGCTGTGGGTCCGTCCCCTACCGCCCCTTGTCCGGGGAAGCGCCCGGTGGGGGGAGGGGAGGGTCGGCCTTGCGGAGGCCCAGGAGGAGAGGAGAGAAGCCGGGCGAGGAGGAGGCAGGATTCGCACCAGATTGTTCGAGGGCCCGATCCTATCTCCAGAGGGGGGAAAGAAGTGGGCCGGCCTCTCCATCTGCCTCCTTCCTGACCCTACTGGTGGGGGGGGGGGACGTAGTCCCTGCCCTGGGATGAGCCACTTGTGGCTCCGGGCAGGTTGGGGGAAGAGGGTTCAAGGGCTGAATTCCACTTTCTAATTCTTGGAGTTGGTTTTTCTTTCCATCTCAGATGCAGAAACTCGAAGTCATTTGAAATCTTTGCAAGCCAAAATTTTCTCTTGGGTGAAAAAAAGAGCGAAATAACTTTCAGGGATCCGTCCTGCGCCCGCAGAAATGATCCTGTGAAGGAAAAAAACATCTGGAGATCGACAAGAGTCCTTGGACCCATTTTAAGTTGCTCTGCAGGAGAGAGAAAAGATGGAGGCACAACGTTTTGCAAAGGAAGGAAGCGGAAAAGGCTCTTCAGCTGTTCAGCCTGGGAAGGGTGAACAGATCTGGACAAGACCTGGGCAGAAGATCCTGGAGGAGGAAACCATCCTCCCTTTAGAAGCCCAGCCCTGCAACTTCAGGAGCCTCCAATACCAGGAGATTGAGGGTCCCCAAGGACTTTGCAGCCAGCTTCATGACTTTTGTAGGCGATGGCTGAAACCGGAAAAGCACACCAAAGCCCAGATGCTGGACCTGGTTGTTCTGGAGCAGCTCCTGTTCCTTCTACCCCCAGAGATGGAGGGCTGGGTGCGGGAGTGTGGAGCAGAGACCAGCTCCCAGGTGGTGGCCCTGGCAGAAGGCTTCCTTCTGAGCCAGGCAGAGGAGCAGAAGGAGCAGGTACAGTTGCAGGTGAAACACTTTAGGAAGCTCACCCTTCCTTCTCAAACTTCTGTGACATTTATAATATGTGGCGATGTCCTACCAATTCTTGTACAACATTGTTCGATAGTTTTCTCACTCAACCATGTTGATGGATATTGGGGGCTTTGAGGTTGTGTTCCGGATATTGTGTTCCACTTTATTTTGTGATATACATTAATGCTGTTTCTTTTTTCCTTCCTCCTATTTGAAGTGTTTTACTATGGAGATCAGAGATCCTGAGGGAAAGAAGAATCCATCAAATCCCCCTCAGGAGTTATTTTTCAGGAGGATCCCTTGGGAAGATCCAAGTCGGGACACCTTGGGAGGTAATTGAAGATCCTCAGATTACCCATCTGTCTTATCTTTGCTCTTTCTTCTCTTCTATAGAACTCCTCCTACTTTGTTAATTATGCATTTTGAAATTACTTATTCCTTACAGAGAAAAAAAGAACGAAGTTTTCTGGTTCTAATGATGGAGATCAAACAATGGTTGAATCCCCAAATCAAGTAAGAAAGTGAAAAGTTATTAAATTTGTATTCCCCCCTTCAGGAAATGAACCGGGTGTGCAGAGTGCTCTCTCCTTCTGTTTTCCCCCTTGTTTGGCCTGGATTATTTTTGTGTTCTTCCACAACATGCAGAGCAGAATAAACATATCACAGTGGCAGGGACTGCTAGTGACCGCCCCCCCTTTTTTTTTTGGGGGTTATTCTTTTACTTGGAATTGTGCAAGGCTAATGAAAAATAACCAAATACTCACATGGCTACATTACCATTTTTTAGAACTCTTATTTATAACCCATAGTTGAAGAATAAGCAAATCATATTAAAAAATAAAGCAGACTATTAAAATCCAAAGGGAGTGGCTGTTTTGATGATGTAATCAAGGTACTTTGGGCTACAAAATAATTTCCAATCCTCTGATTTGTGCCTTGATTAGGAGATCAAATATTCCTGCTTTGCAAAGGCTGAGAAATTAGTTTCCCAGGGAATTTTCTCTTCTTTGTTTTCTTCCTTTCAGCCAATGGCTCAGACTACTAGATGAATCAATGATAGACAGAGTGATAGATCAGTTGATCCAGAAGTGGGATTACTTTACTGAAAGGCACTGAAGGTTTGGAGAATCAATCAACTTCATAAAACTTCCCCAAATATTTCTTCAGTAAATTTTTTTTTTCAGATTTGCCCATTTTCTCATCTAAAATGAGGACTTGTGTGATGCACAGCCATTTAACTTGGTGCATATCTTTGCTTTGGGAATTTGGGAACAGTAGAACAGAATAATAAGAGTTGGTAGGGATCTTAGAGGTCTTCTAGTCCAACCCCCTGCTCAGACAGGAAGCCCTATAACATTTCAGATAAATGGCTGTTCAATTTCTTCTTGAACACCTCCAGTGTTGGAGCATCTACAATTTCTGGAGGCAAGTCATTCCACTGATTAATTGTTCTAGCTGTCAGTTAATTTCTCTTTAATTTTATGTTGATTCTTTCCTTGAATCCATCCATTCTGTCTTGGAACACTGCTATCTTTTTATTAAACTAGACATACCCAATTCCAGCAACCATTATTTATATGTTTTAGACTCCAAGGCCCTAATAATTTTTGTTGCTCTGTGTACTCTTTCTATAGTCTCAAGGTATTTTTTACATCTGGCAACCAAAACTGGATGCATTTTAAAGTGGTACTACCACTTCATGTGATCTTGATTCTATCCCTCTTAATGCAGCCTATGATTCTTTGGGGTTGTTTTTTGGGGGGAGGGGGGTGTCAGTGATTGTCCACTTGGATCCCAAGATACCTATTGTACTTTCTACTGTTGAGCCAGGTATCACTTATTCAATTCCTGTGCATTTGGTTTTTCTTTCCTAAATGTAGAACCTTACATTTTTCAACGTTGTTTTTCATTTTCTTAAATGGGGCCCAATCTGTCGATCCTTCTCTATCTCAAGCTTATCTTCTGGAAGTGTTGATATTCCTATCAATTTGGTCTTGTCTGCAAACTTGATGAGTTCCCCTTCTATCCTCTTGTCTAAATCATTGCTGAAGATGAACAGATCTTCTGAATCCTCTTGTTATGTTCTTTTTTTTCCGTGTTTAGGAGAGTCTTGTGTCCTTCAAGGAGGTGGCTGTGTATTTCTCGGAGGAGGAATGGTCTCAGCTGGATTCTGACCAAAAAGCACTGCATTCAGAAGTCATGCTTGAAAACCTTAGGAATGTGGTCTTTCTGGGTAAGAGTTTTCCAGACCCAAATCAGAGAGTTCAAGAAGACAGATTATAGTTATTATTTATTAAAAAACCACTAATCAGATATCAACTCGAAGGGAAAAGGAAAATATCTGGCCTTCTGGAATTCCAAGGAAGGAAAGAATGAATGTCTCTTTGCTTAGATGCTTTTGGGCCATTTCTTATCAGTATTTTCCAATTCTATTTGAACTTATCTCTGGAGGCTGAGAAGAATGAGGTTTCTTTTATGTGTCCTCTGGAGGTCATGTGAAAGGAATGTGTTATCATTTGTCCTTATTTCTATTTGAACTTATCTGTGGAGGCCGAGAAGGATTGGGTGTGCTTTTAATTGTATTCTGGAAGTCATGTGGGAAGAACGTGTTGTCATTTTCCCCCTTTCACACTCAGGCCATCGAAGAGCATTCTCCCAATCCAATTCAAGAACAAAGTCCTCATGAAGTGTGAGTCATAGCATCCTCTGGTACAGGTGATCCCCGAGTTATGAAAGTTCACAAAGTGACCATATCAAGTTACGACCTAGCCCTCTCCAAAGTACTTAAGACTCAGTCCTGAAATTAAAAATGCTGCAGCATCACGGCTGTCATTCACACTTACAAATGACAGCAGAGGGGCTGCAACAAAATCGACCTGTCTACATAAAACTTTATACATCATTGTATCAACATCAAGATATCTTTTACATTTCCTTATCTTTCTATATATATATATATACTTCGTTATTCCATTACCATTGCATATTTCTTTCATTATTTAGTTTCAAATTAATATATAAATAAATATGGAGAAATATAGATATAGGTATAAGAATTTACATAGTTTCTTATTCTTTACTTAATTGCCATTTTGATTTCTTTTCATTCTTAAACCATACCAGGTGTCCTAGACACTATAATATGTCAAATCTTCCTTATCTCTTAATTTCATTGTTAGCCTGTCCCATCTCTGCACAATCTTTTTTTTTTTATAAAAACACCCTCTGGTGGTACATCTTCCTGCTTCCAAAATTTTGCATAAGAAATTCTAGCGGCTGTTAAAATATGTAACATATTATTCTCTTTTTTATTATATTTTCCTGTTATTATGCCTAATAGAAATAGTTCTGGTTTGGTTCAATTTTCTGTTTTATTACTTCTTCTAGCCACAATCGAAATATGTTCCAATACTTCTTGACCTCTGGGCAGGTCAACCACATATGAAATTTTTCCTTCTTACACTTCCAGCAATTTGCGCTTAGGTTAAACATTTCTGCTTGTCTAGCAGGGGGTAGGTGCCACCTTTAAAATATTTTGCATAGGTTTTCCCTGTACGTTGTAGACATAGTTAATTTGTAATTTAGTCCCTACATTTTTTCCCCAATGTTCGAAATCTATATTGTGGCTAACATTTTTCACCCATACCACCATTGTCTCCTTTACCACGTCCTCTTCCATCTTAAAATCCAATAGAAAATTATAAATTTTGGAAATCATCCCCCCCCCCGGTTCCTTGTGTAATTGCATCTAATTGGTGTTTTCCCACTTAAAATCCATATTATTCTTTGTTCATTTTTCCTCACCTGAACTTGTATGTATGGCTACCACTCTATTTCTGTATTTTGTTGCTGTAGTTTTTGCACTGTTTTCAGCCTTCCTTGTTCATCTAATAAGTCTTTATAGTTCCTCATTTTAGCCAGATCCATTACGTTGGGATAAATTTGTGCTTCCATGGTTGACAGCCAGCTTGGTATTTTATCATAGTGATTCTTTTTAATTTTATTCCATATCCAAATTCTTGAGTCTCTGATCAGCTGTCTCTGGAGGTATGAATGTTGCTTGCTTTTCCCATCCCATTAAAAGATACGCCATCCTTTTTGCAAGACATGGCCTTCTATGAGTAGTATTCTTTTGTTTTCCAAATTAATCCAATCCTTAATCCATACCATAGCTGCTGTCTGGTAATACATTTCCCAGTAAGGGAGTCTAAAGCCACCCCTTTCTCTTTTGTCCTGCAATAATTTCATTTTTATCCTAGCTTTTTTTTTCACCCAAATTGATTTAATGACTGTTTTATCTAATTCTCCCAAAAAAAATTGTACAATTTCACTGGTACAGTTTGAAAGAGACAGTATTTTTGGTAGTGTGGACATCTTGACTGCCGCAATTTTCCACATTAACGATAACTGTAATTTCCCCCATATTTCTAATTATTTTTTAATTTGTGTCATTAACTTATCATAATTATCTTTTTTAATTGATGAAGACCTGGTTTAACCAAATGCTTAAATATTTTATTTTTTTGACAATTTGCATTCCCAATTTTTCTTCCAATTCTTTTGTTGTTGTTGTTCATCTTTGTTTTGTTTTTATTTATTTTAAGTCCTGCAACACTGCCAAATTCTTCTATTTCTTTTATTAATTCTACTCCGGTGTCCTCCAGATCCTCCAAGAAAGATATTTTATCGCCAGCGAAGGCATGTACTTTATAATGCTCCTTTCTAATTAAAGCCCCTTTAATTTCTTTATTTTTCCTAATATTCTCCAATAAATTCTCTAATGTAAGGATAAAGAGTAGCGGTGACAATGGGCATCCCTGTCTTACTCCCTTGTTGATCTTAAATGTTTCTGTCCTATCACCATTTAGTATTATGCTAGCCGCCCAGATG
Source organism: Hydrophis major (assembly GCA_033807585.1). Classification (NCBI taxonomy): domain Eukaryota; kingdom Metazoa; phylum Chordata; class Lepidosauria; order Squamata; family Elapidae; genus Hydrophis; species Hydrophis major. The sequence continues at coordinate 19,102,371 of CM066329.1, forward strand.
AAATAGATTGCCCAAATTGTTTTGATAAATTTGTTGCTGAAATCCATGCTTTCCAGGGTGTGCCTCATAGTATTCTAATATGTTCATTACCATTCTAGTGTTATTTTTAATCAAAGGTCTCCGCTGAAATTAACTCACCCAATAAATCTTAAGATTTCTCCTAATTCCTCCTTGGATTTTCCCTTGATTATTCCTTAATTCAAAACAAACTTTGAGTGAGATTTGTATATATAGATAATTTAAAGAAAGAGATGTTTTCCAGATATTTTCAAAGCTTTCAGGACTCATTAATTTAGAAATCATGTCTATATCACACCACTGTAAAAGGCAAATGTTCAACATAATGGAATTTCGGAAAAATTCAGAAGGAAATTCACTTGATTTTGTGCAGTTTGATCTATTTCTCTAAGCTTGTTATCATTTTCATTTCTCTTTTGATTTGAAGGTAACAATGGACAGGATAATCAAGATTCCTGTGAACTGTCCCAAATGATCACTGCTAAAGATGGAATGGAGAAGTTTGGAATTCGAACGGAATTCAAAAGTCATGTGAGAAACCAATCAAAGAATTGGAATCATGAAAGCTCATTTTCCACTGATGTCCAGCAAGAGGAAATTAGGAAAAAATATAATGGGAAAAGTGTGAAGCCAATGAAAACTAAACTACAAGTAAAAGAACACTATTTAAGCCAAGACAATGGAGAAGATGCTATGAGAAGACGCAATAGGCAAAATTACAATGAGACGTTCATTCTTTCTCTTAGAAATAAGTTCCTTACATCTCAAAAAGTGATTGATATGAAAGAGAAGCCTTATAAATGTTTGGAATGTGGAACATGTTTTACAAAAAGTAGGCAACTTACTTCCCATGAAAGGATTCACACTGGGGAGAAGCTCTACAAATGCAGAGTGTGTGGTAACACGTTCAGAAGATGGCATAATCTTATTTCCCACAAAAGGATCCACTCAGGAGAGAAACCATATAAATGCATGGAGTGTGGGAAGACATTTGCTCAAAGTGGTCATCTTAGTTCCCATATGAGAATCCACACAGGGGAAAAGCCGTATAAATGCATGGAGTGTGGAAAGAGCTTTGCTCGAAGATTTCGTCTTGTTTCACATAAGATGATCCACACAGGGGAGAAGCCGTATAAATGCATGGAGTGTGGAAAGACGTTTGCTTTTTGCAATGGACTCAGACAACATGCAAAGATCCACTCAGGAGAGAAACCATATAAATGTATGGAGTGTGGAAAGACTTTTGCTCAAAGTGGTCAGCTTAGTATCCATATGAGAATCCACACAGGGGAAAAGCCGTATAAATGCATTGAGTGTAGAAAGACCTTTGCTAGAAAAGATAAACTTATTCGCCATAAGATGATCCACACAGGGAAGAAACCGTATAAATGCATGGAGTGTGGGAAGACCTTTACTCGAAGTGGTCATCTGAGTTCCCATATGATAATCCACACAGGGGAAAAACCATATAAATGTATGGAGTGTGGAAAGACCTTTGCTCAAAATGGTTATCTTAGTTTCCATATGATAAACCACACAGGGGAAAAATCATATAAATGCATGGAGTGTGGGAAGACCTTTGCTCGTAGTGGTTATCTTAGTTCCCATATGATAATCCACACAGGGGAAAAACCATATAAATGTATGGAGTGTGGAAAGAACTTTGCTCGAAATGGTCAACTTAGTACCCATATGAGAATGCACACAGGAGAAAAGCCCTATAAATGCATGGAGTGTGGGAAGACCTTTGCTCAGAGCAGTGGACTTAGGTACCACAACAGAATCCACACAGGAGAGAGGCCATATAAATGCATGGAATGTGGAAAGAGCTTTGCTCAGAATAGTAATCTTACTTCTCATAAAAGGATACATGCTCGAGAGAAACTATATAGCAATAGCAATTCCACTTAAGAGTTATATACCACAATGATTTACCATACATTATGAGCAGTTTACAAAGTCAGCCTATGGTCCCTAGCAATCTGTCTGTCTTTACCCATCTCAGAAGGATGGGAGCTGAATCAACCATGAGCCTGTCAGAATCAAACTCCTGGCTGTGGGCAATTAGCCTGTAGTAGTGCATTCTAACCTCTGACCCACCATGTCTCTATAGATTTTTATGTGTATGCACGTTGTGCCTTTCTGATCCAAATGAGACAAGATTGAATCCAACAAATTGAAATTTAATATGGAGAAAAGTAAAATTTTACACCTGGCCAGGAAAAACCTGAAACTTGGCTCAAAAATAGTAAGTGTGGAAGGGTCCTTGGAGTCTGAATGGATGATCACATAAGCATGAATCACCTGTGTGCAGCAGCAGCCAAAAAGCTAATATCCTTGGTTGTTTAAACAGAGGCATAGAATCAAAACCACATGAAGTATTAGTAGCGTTTCATAAAGCCTTAGGAAGACCACACCTGGAATACTGCAACTATTTTGGGTCATCACATTACAAAAAAATGTTGAAACTTTGGAAGAAGTGTAAAGAAGAGAAGCTAAGCTAAGGGCCTGAAGACTAAAACAAGATTGGTTACAGGAACTGGGCATGGTTAGTTTAGTGAAGAGAAGGACCAAGGGCAGCAGGATAGCAGTCTTCCAATATTTGAGGGGCTGCCACAGAGATTTTTCTTGCTTCGTTTCTCAGTTGCCATAATTGGGGGGTGCGGGATTTGGCTTTATGGAATGTAGAATGTTTTCCTCCAGTGTGCAGGACAAGAAGTTCATCATCTGCTTGCTTGGGTAATATTAATTGTGACACAAAAAGGGCTGGATTTTTGAGGAAGTCAAGGCGTCAGAGTCTTGAATTGGTTGGGACCATTACTCGGAACCACCACACATAGTTTTATTAAGGGAAAGGAGTGTTAGGGGAAATGTGGATGCATATTAAGCTCTCATAGCTAACCAGTCTACTGGCCAACCCAGGCAGTCTCTTATTTACAATAATTTATTAAGCAACCTTTGAAGATCCATCCTTCCTTCCTCCCAAATGAGGCATACTCCAGAGAATCAGGACCCACTCCAGTGCAAATGATCAATTAATGATCTTTAAAGCTGATGAGAGATGATCTATAAAAAAGGGAACATTTCTTAAAAACAATAGTGAGATAAGTTAAAATAGGGTTGGAAGTTAGAGAAAGGGGGATTAATGGAACATATATTTTTATATTACAAGGTAATAACAAGGGAATTTAGAATTTTAATAGTAATTTTGAATAGGTTTGAATAATATTGCGAGGGTTAAAAAAATAACATTGAAATATGGAATGATCAAACAATCCAAGACTATAACTTAATATAAATGTGTATTAGTAGAACTAAAGTAGATAAATTTGTTAAATGTAACAAATATGAATATCAACATTCCATTTGTAGCAAAAGGAATGATATGCAGAATTTGATTGACATAAAAATAACATTGAAATACTGAACAAGATAATGAAAGATTACAATTCAACAAAAATATCTATTAGTAGAGTTATGTAATGTTAAACGTAAATATGATGAATATTATTTAATAAATATGAGTATTATTAAATATGATGAATATTAACTACTGCTGGCCTTAAATGCAAGCTACTCGTTGCAAGAATCCTTGTGAATAAAATAGCTTAATTTCTCCTCTTACTAAATATGGCTAAATTCGACACCATATTTTTCTGTGAAACATGGCTCAATGCATCTCTTCCTGACTCCATTACCACAGTAAGAGACTATCATGTCTACTGATCAGATCATGAAACTCGTAGAGGAGGTGGTGTTGCTATCCTCTATAAAAAGTCCTTACATCTAACAAGTTACCCAGGAGCTTGCCCTTCCTGAGACCATCATCTGTGAATTATCCTTAAATATCACATTTAGATTCTTACTATGTTACAGAGCACCTGATTATGACATCGAACATGTAAACAAGCTAAATTTACTACTAACATGGGCAACATCCTGCCCACACGCTTTTATGTTTCTTGGTGACTTCAATCTACTTCATATTAACTGGACCCTAAACGAATGTACAACTGAACCCATACATGCAACCTTCTACAATGTTGTTACAAATCTGGGACTGGAACAACTGGTAACCAACAATACTAGACTTAACAACTGCCTCGATCTCATCTTCTGCAATAGTTTGAATTTAATTTACGGAATACAAACTAAAGAACCCTTTTCCAACAGTGACCACAATATGATTGACTTTTGTCTCAACATACGCCCACGCAAAAATTATCACAATGATGTAATCCCCAATTATAACTTCAAAAAAGGTAACTATGATCTTATAGACAACGATCTCTCATCGCTTGATTGGCAATCTCTATTCACTGGATGCAATACTGTTGAAGACCATTACAACATATTTTTACTTGAAGTCAAAAGAGTAATCAAACTATATGTACCAACAACAACTTCCAAAACAAACAAAAAAACATTACCCATAACAATAAGGAAACTTCAATCCAAAAAGAGATCACTCTGGCGGAAAAACAAATCTGGTCACGTTGCCTATTTCAAAAGCCGACACAAAAATTTATGCCACCAGATACAGACTGAATGCACCAATTATCACATTAAACAAGAGGAAAACCTTCGCACCAATTCCACCCATGCTTTTTACAATTTTGTAAATAACAAACTAAAAGACTCAAGGTTCATCCCACCCCTGATAGGACCTAATGGTAAAGACTGCAAGGATGACACCATTAAAGCCAACATCTTTAACATTCTTTGGCTCAGTATTTGTAAACAGCAATGGATCATGCCCAGTATTTCCTAGCCGAACCACAGTAAATAAACTACAATGATCTAATACATATCGATTTTACAGAAGACAATGTTGAAAAAGCACTATGCAATCTAAAACCATCTCTATCTATTGGATCGGATAGAATATGTGGCTACTTCTAAAGAAAGCTATCCACCGCCATAGCAGAACCTCCAAGTATAATCTTTGAAAAATCTTTTAGGACCAGCTCCTTGTGTAACCTTTGGTCAAAAGCCACAGCCATCCCCATCTTCAAAAAGGGAGACCCCAACCTAGTTGGAAATTACAGACCAATCTCCTTATGCTGCGTCACCTGCAAAGTCATGGAATCAATTATTAACCAATCCATCATCCTCCACTTAGAGACAAACAACTTACTCTCCAATAAACAATTTGGTTTCAGAAAAAAACTATCCGGTAATCTGCAACTCTTACACTGCAAAAAAATATGGACTACACAACTCGATCAGGCCAAATCAATAGACGCAATCTACATAGACTTCTGTAAAGCCTTTCATTCAGTGGTACACGACAAACTACTCCTAAAATTAAAATCTTATGGTATCTCTGGACAACTGCATAACTGGTTAGAAGCATTCCTGTCAAACAGACAACAAATGGTCAAAATTGGGAGTGTCCTATCAAATTCTGTACCTGTCAATAGTGGTGTCCCTCAACACAGTGTTCTAGGACCAACTCTCTTCATACTCTACATAAATGACCTCTGTGATCATATCAAGAATAACTGCGTTCTCTTCGCTGATGATGTAAAGCTGTTCAATACCACAGACAATACTGCTACCCTTCAAAAAGATCTTACTAAGTATCAGAATGGTCAAGCAAATGGCAACTTCAAATCTCAACAAATAAATGCTGTCTTACATATTGACAAAAAAAATCAGAAAATAAAATACAAGGTGTATAGTCAAGACCTTGTTGATAATCCAAGCTCTATAAAGGACCTTGGAATACTCATCTCTAATGATCTAAGTGCTAGAGCCCACTGTAACTACATTGCTAAAAAGGCATTAAGAGTCGTTAACCTAATCCTACGTAGCTTTTTCTCTGGTAATATCACACTACTAACTAGAGCATACAAAACATTTGCTAGACCAATACTCGAATACAGTTCATCAGTCTGGAACCCAAATTATGTATCTGATATTAGCACAGTTGAGAAAGTCCAGAAATATTTCACAAGAAGAGTTCTCCACTCCTCTACTCATTGTAGAATACCTTATGTCACCAGACTTGAAATTCTAGACCTAGAAAAACTTGAATTACACCATCTTCGGTCTGATCTAAGTATGGTATATAAAATCATACATCGCAATGACTTACCTGTCAATGAATACTTCAGCTTCAACCATAACAACACAAGAGCACACAATAGATACAAACTCATGGTTAACCGTACCAAACTTGATTGCAGGAAATACGACTTCAGCAACAGAGTGGTCAATGTCTGGAATACTCTACCTGACTCTGTGGTTTCTTCCCCAAACCCCAAAATCTTTAACCTAAGACTGTCTACAATTGACCTCACCCCTTTCCTAAGAGGTCTGTAGTCCGTGCATAAGCGCACCAATGTGCCTACTGTCCCTGTCCTATTGTTTCTTTTATTTTTCTTATATGTACCCTTTTCATGTATTCATAACTATGTATATACTTATACCTATTATCTTGTAAGCGATTGACAAATCAAAATAAATAAATATAAATAAATAAATATTTTATTTGTATTAAAATGTGATTAGAAAGGGGATATTTTTTAAATATTAGTGGCATAATTAAAGATAAAAAGGATCAACAATGGAAGATTATAATTGAATAATTCAATATAAATCTGTGGCCTATTAAAAAACATATAAGTCTGTTAAACACAATAAATATGAATACTATTCATAATAAAACAAGTGACATTTAGAATATGGAGATTGGCATAAAAGTAACATACTGAAATATTGAATAACCAAAGAATGAAACATAATTTAACAAAATATGTATTACTATCAAAATTTTATGTTTGCTAACTGTATTAAACATGAAGAATATTGTTTTATTTGTATTAAAATGTAAGACGCTCTGGTGCCACATTGTTCACACAACGATATGTTTGTAAAAAATAAAAAATACTAATACACTAAAGTGTTCGGATGTGCTTGGGGTGAGGGGCATATTTCAGGTCCTCCTGTGTTGAAGCTGTTTTTCCTCACCGTGGTTTAGCTTTATATTCCCTCTCCACGACCTTCCTTTCTTAATTGTGTAACTCCACCTTTTCTCTAGTCAGAGGTGAAATGCCATTTTACCTTCTTCCTTTTTCAATTAAGGAGCTCCGTTATGAGGTAAAATTTCCGGAATATCCAGAACTTTCAGCTTTCCCTCCATTTTGGAATTGACTTTTTTTTTTTCATTTTGTTCAGGGTCCCCACGATGGGCAGGGAGTCATTCAGAGGTGCCTTTCTTACTCCCAAGCCCATCATCCCTGCCAGAGGAATTATTGAGTCTATTATCTGCACCTCTATATCTGTCTGGTTTGGTTCTGCAACCCAACAGGACAGATATTGGGCTGCTAAACAAATAATTCCCTCAACACTGTCCAACTATTTACAAAGTGTACACTACTATTACTGTTAATCTTCTCATCGCTCCTTATCACCCATCCCCTCCCACTTGACTGTTTCCTAGTATGATTTGATTGTTGATTGTACCATATGACTATGATTAAGTGTTGTACTTTATGATTCTTGATTCTTAATGAACGTACCTTTTCTTTATGTATACTGAGAGTATTTACACCAAGACAAATTCCTTGTGTGTCCAATCACAATTGGTCAATAAAGTATTCTATTCTTCTATTCTCTCCCTTCCCCTCAGAGGCGCTCCTCTTTCCCGCCCTTTCTACCATTCTGGAACTTTGCGACAGGGGGCGACCTCCACCAAGAGAAGGGAATTCCAGCACTTTCCCCATTGGTCCACTGGAAGGCGAACGTCACTGCTGGCTTTGTTGGGGGAGGGGGGAAAGGCCTAGAAGGAAGTGACATCATAAATGCTTGCTCTTCTACCCTGCCGCACTCGCTCTACTTAACCCCTGGGGCTCCGCAGGCGGCGGTGATGCTGCGTGAGACTGGCGGTGAGAGATCCAGACGTGCTCCAGGTGAGGGGGAAGGGCAGTTCCCGAGCAAAGGGAGGCGGAGGAGGGAAAGACACGCACCCGGCCCACCTCCGCCTTCAACTCCGGATCCCTTGCTCTCCAGCCTCACTCTCCATGCAGGGGGAAACGGGGATAACAGGAAGGCGCTGTGGGTCCGTCCCCTGCCGCCCCTTGTCCGGGGAAGCGCCCGGTGGGCGGAGGGGAGGGTTGGCCTTGCGGAGGCCCAGCAGGAGAGGAGAGAAGCCGGGCAAGGAGGAGGCAGGATTCGCACCAGACTTTTCCAGGGCCTGTCTCCAGAGGGGGGAAAGAAGTGGGCCGGCCTGTCCAGCTGCCTCCTTCCTGGGCCGGGGGGGGGGGTGTCTGGTCCCTGCACTGGGATGAGCCACTTGTGGCTCCGGGCAGGTTGTGAGAAGGGGGTTCAGGGGCTGAATTCCACTTTCTAATTCTTGGAGTTGGTTTTTCTTTCCATCTCAGATACAGAAACTTGAAGTCATTTGAAATCTTTGCAAGCCAAAATTTTCTCTTGGGTGAAAAAAAGAGCGAAATAACTTTCAGGGATCCGTCCTGCGCCCGCAGAAATGATCCTGTGAAGGAAAAAAACATCTGGAAATCGACAAGAGTCCTTGGACCCATTTTAAGTTGCTCTGCAGGAGAGAGAAAAGATGGAGGGTCAAAGTTTTGCAAAGGAAGGAAGCGGAAAAGGCTCTTCAGCTGTTCAGCCTGGGAAGGGTGAACAGATCTGGACAAGACCTGGGCAGAAGATCCTGGAGGAGGAAACCATCCTCCCTTTAGAAGTCCAGCCCTGCAACTTCAGAAGCCTCCAATACCAGGAGGCTGAGGGTCCCCGAGGGCTTTGCAGCCAACTCCATGACTTGTGCAGCGGATGGCTGAGACCAGAAAAGCACACCAAAGCCCAGATGCTGGACCTGGTTGTTCTGGAGCAGCTCCTGTTCCTTCTACCCCCAGAGATGGAGGGCTGGGTGCGGGAGTGTGGAGCAGAGACCAGTTCCCAGGTGGTGGCCCTGGCAGAAGGCTTCCTTCTGAGCCAGGCGGAGGAGCAGAAGGAGCAGGTACAGTTGCAGGTGAGACACTTTAGGAAGCTCACCCCTCCTTCTCAAACTTCTCTGACATTCATAATATGTGGTGATGTCCGACCAATTCTTGTACAACATTGTTCCATTGTTTTCTCACTCAACCCTGTTGATGGATATTGGGGGCTTTGAGGTTGTGTTCCGGATATTGTGTTCCACTTTATTTTGTGATATACATTAATTCTGTTTCTTTCTTCCTTCCTCCTATTTGAAGTGTTGCACTATGGAGATCAGAGATCCTGAGGGAAAGAAGAATCCATCAAATCCCCCTCAGGAATTATTTTTCAGGAGGATCCCTTGGGAAGATCCAAGTCGGGACACCTTAGGAGGTAGTTGAAGATCCTCAGATTACCCATCTGTCTTATCTTTGCTCTTTCTTCTCTTCTATAGAACTCCTCCTATTTTATTAATTATGCATTTTGAAATTACTTATTCCTTACAGAGAAGAAAAGAACGAAGTTTTCTGGTTTTAATGATGGAGATCAAACAACGGTTGAATCCCTAAATCAAGTAAGAAAGGGAAAAGTTAATAAATTTGTATTCCCCCTTCAGGAAATGAACCGGGTGTGCAGAGTGCTCTCTCCTTCTGTTTTTCCCCCTTATTTGGCCTGGATTATTTTTGTGTTCTTCCACAACATGCAGAGCAGAATAAACATACCACAGCAGCAGGGATTGCTAGTGACCCATTTTTTTGTTATTCTTTTACTTGGAATTGTGCAAGGCTAATGAAAAATAACCAAATACTCACATGGCTACCTTACCATTTTTTAGAACTCTTATTTATAACCCATAGTTGAAGAATAAGCAAATCATATTAAAAAATAAAGCAGACTATTAAAATCCAAAGGGAGTGGCTGTTTTGATGATGTAATCAAGGTACTTTGGGCTACAAAATAATTTCCAATCCTCTGATTTGTGCCTTGATTAGGAGATCAAATATTCCTGCTTTGCAAAGGCTGAGAAATTAGTTTCCCAGGGAATTTTCTCTTCTTTGTTTTCTTCCTTTCAGCCAATGGCTCAGACTACTAGATCAATCAATGATAGACAGAGTGATAGATCAGTTGATCCAGAAGTGGGATTGCTTTACTGAAAGGCACTGAAGGTTTAGCAGAATCAATCAACTTGATAAAACTTCCCCAAATATTTTTTCAGTTAATTTTTTTTTCAGATTTGCCCATTTTCTCATCTAAAATGAGGACTTGTGTGATGCACAGCCATTTAACTTGGTGCATATCTTTGCTTTGGGAATTTGGGAACAGTAGAACAAAATAATAAGAGTTGGTAGGGATCTCAGAGGTCTTCTAGTCCAACCCCCTGCTCAGACAGGAAGCCCTATAACATTTCAGATAAATGGCTGTTCAATTTCTTCTTGAACACCTCCTTTCTGGAGGCAAGTCATTCCACTGATTAATTGTTCTAGCTGTCAGTTAATTTCTCTTTAATTTTTGGTTGATTCTTTCCTTGAATCCATCCATTCTATCTTGGAATACTGCTATCTTTTCATTAAACTAGACATACCCAATTCCAGCAACCATTATTTATATGTTTTAGACTCCAAGGCCCTAATAATTTTTGTTGCTCTTTGTACTCTTTCTATAGTCTCAAGGTATTTTTTACATCTGGCAACCAAAACTAGATGCATTTTAAAGTGGTACTACCACTTCATGTGATCTTGATTCTATCCCTCTTAATGCAGCCTATGATTCTTCGGGGTTGTTGGGTTTTTTTTGGGGGGGGGGTGTCAGTGATTGTTCACTTGGATCCCAAGATACCTATTGTATTTTTTACTGTTGAGCCAGTATCACTTATTCAATTCCTGTGCATTTGGTTTTTCTTTCCTAAATGTAGAACCTTACATTTTTCAACGTTTTTCATTTTCTTAAATGGGGCCCAATCTGTCGATCCTTCTCCATCTGAAGCTTATCTTCTGGAAGTGTTGATATTCCTATCAATTTCGTTTTGTCTGCAAATTTGATGAGTTCCCCTTCTATCCTCTTGTCTAAATCATTGCTGAAGATGAACAGATCTTCTGAATCCTCTTGTTATGTTCTTTTTTTCCGTGTTCAGGAGAGTCTTGTGTCCTTCAAGGAGGTGGCTGTGTATTTCTCGGAGGAGGAATGGTCTCAGCTGGATTCTGACCAAAAAGCGCTGCATTCAGAAGTCATGCTTGAAAACCATAGGAATGTGGTCTCTCTGGGTAAGAGTTTTCTAGACCCAAATCGGAGAGTTCAAGAAGACAGATTATAGTTATTATTTATTAAAAAACCACTAATCAAATATCACCTCGAAGGGAAAAGGAAAATATCTGGCCTTCTGGTATTCCAAGGAAGGAAAGAATGAATGTGTCTTTGCTTAGATGCTTTTGGGCCATTTCTTATCAGTATTTTTCCATTTCTATTTGAACTTATCTGTGGAGGCTGAGAAGAATGAGGTTTCTTTTATGTGTCCTCTGGAGGTCATGTGAAAGGAATGTGTTATCATTTGTCCTGATTTTTATTTGAACTTAACTGTGGAGGCTGAGATGGATGGGATGTGCTTTTAATTGTATTCTGGAAGTCACGTGAGAAGAAGGTGTTGTCATTTTCCCCCTTTCACACTCAGGCCATCGAACAGCATTCTCCCAATCCAATTCAAGAACAAAGTCCTCATGAATTGTGAGTCATACCATCCTCTGGTACAGGTGATCCCGAAGTTAGGATAGTTCACTAAGCGACCATATCAAGTTACGACCCAGCCCTCTCCAAAGTACTTAAGACTCAGTCCTGAAATTAAAAATGCTGCAGCATCACGGCTGTCATTCACACTTACAAATGACAGCAGACGGGCTGCAACAAAATCGCCCTATCTATAACCCGACCTCATTCTGCCGTGACTGACGTTGGAATGATGTAGCGAGCCATCAGTTCTTGTTTTTTAATAAATACTTTATTCAGTTTTCAAAATTTAAGAACATAAAACTTTATACATCATTGTATCAACATCAAGACATCTTTTACATTTCCTTATCTTTCTCTCTCTCTATATATATATAGACTTCATTATTCCATTACCATTGCATATTTCTTTCATTATTTAGTTTCAAATTAATATATAAATAAATATAGATAAATATTGGTATAAGTATTTACATAGATTCTTATTCTTTACTTAATTGCCATTTTTATTTCTTTTTATTCTTAAAGTATACCAGGTGTCCCAGGCACTATAATATGTCAAATCTTCTTTATCTCTTAATTTCATTGTTAGCCTGTCCCATCTCCGCACAATCTATTTTTTTTTTTATAACAACACCCTCTTGTGGTATATCTTCCTGCTTCCAAAATTGTGCATAAGAAATTCTAGCGGCTGTTAAAATATGTAACATAATATTGTCTTTTTTATTATATTTTTCTGTTATTATGCCTAATAGAAATACTTCTGGTTTGGGTTCAATTTTCTGTTTTATTACTTCTTCTAGCCACAATCGAATTATGTTCCAATACTTCTTGACCTCTGGGCAGGTCAACCACATATGAAAATAAGTACCTTTTTCCTTCTTTCACTTCCAGCAATTTGCGCTTAGGTTAAACATTTCTGCTAGTCTAGCAGAGGGTAGGTGCCACCTTTAAAACATTTTGTATAGGTTTTCCCTGTACGTTGTAGACATAGTTAATTTGTAATTTAGTCCCTACATTTTTTCCCAATGTTCCAAATCTATATTGTGGCTAACATTTTTCGCCCATTCCACCATTGTCTCCTTTATCACCTCCTCTTCCATTTTAAAATCCAATAGAAAATTATAAATTTTGGAAATCATTCCCCCCCCGGTTCCTTGTGTAATTGCATCTAATTGGTGTTTTCCCACTTAAAATCCATATTATTCTTTGTTTATTTTTCCTCACCTGAACTTGTATGTATGGCTACCATTCTATTTCTATATTTTGTTGCTGTAATTTTTGTATTGTTTTCAGCTTTCCTTGTTCATCTAATAAGTCTTTATAGTTTCTCATTTTAGCCAGATCCATTACGTTGGGATAAATTTGTGCTTCCATGGTTGACAGCCAGCGTGGTATTTTATCATAGTGATTCTTTTTAATTTTATTTCATATCCGAATTCTTGAGTCTCTGATCCGGTGTCTCTGGAAGTATGAATGTTGCTTGCTTTTCCCATCCCATAAAAAGCTATGCCACCCTTTTTGCAAGTCGTGGCAGTATTCTTTTGTTTTCCAAATTATCGTATATACTCGAGTATAAGTCGACCCGAATATAAGCCGAGGCACCTAATTTAACCAAAAAAAAACTGGGAAAACTTATTGACTCGAGTATAAGCCGAGGGTGGGAAATGCAGCAGCTACTGGTAAATTTCAAAAATAAAAATAGACACCAATAAAAACTTTCACTAGGACAGTTGAGAATAAGTTTGATGTTCACAATTTCCTCTTTGAAAGAGACCAGTAAATAGGGAACAGGAAGATGAAGAAAAAGAAGTGTGTTTTTTCACACTTTTCACACTGCAGTGAACAAAAATGGCATCATAGGAACAGGCTTATTCTCAGTCCAAAGGTTTGTTTCTGATTTCTTCCCTGATTTAAGGGAAATTTGGGAAACGATCTGACTATCATGAAAGGTTTAATTAATTCACTAACCCAAAAGATGATGATGATGACAGTGGGAGGCAGGAGTCACTCTCTTCCTTGCAAGAAAAAAGCAAGAGCCGTTCTTATGATCTCTCCCTCCCTCTCTTTCTCCCCTAAATACGGTCAAGCCCTTTCCAGCACGCGCGATCTGCCTTCGCCACTTTGCACCTTGCAAATGCAAAATCCACACCATTTTTTTTCAGAGGGGAATCTGACTCCAGTATAAGCCGAGGGGTTTTTTTTTCAGCACAAAAAATGTGCTGAAAATTCGGCTTATACTCGAGTATATACGGTAATCCAATCCTTAATTCATACCATAGCTGCTGTCTGATAGTACATTTCCCAGTAAGAGAGTCTAAAGCCACCCCTTTCTCCTTTGTCCTGCAAAATTTCATTTTTATCCTAGCTTTTTTTTTTCACCCAAGTTGATTTAATGACTGTTTTATCTAATTCTCCCCCAAAAAAATTGTCCAATTTCACCGGTAGTTTGAAAGAGACAGTATTTTTGGTAGTGTGGACATTCTGACTGCCGCAATTTTCCACATTAACGATAACTGTAATTTCCCCCATATTTCTAATTCTTTTTTAATTTGTGTTATTAACTTATCATAATTATCTTTTTAAATTGAGGAACACCTTGGTTTAACCAAATGACTAAATATTTTATTTTTTTGACAATTTGCATTCCCAATTTTTCTTCCAATTCTTTTTTTTGTTCATCTTTGTTTTGTTTTTATTTATTTTAAGTCCTGCAACACTGCCAAATTCTTCTATTTCTTTTATTAATTCTACTCCGGTGTCCTCCGGATCCTCCAAGAAGGATACTATATCGCCAGCGAAGGCATGTACTTTATAATGCTCCTTTCTAATTAAAGCCCCTTTAATTTCTTTATTTTTCCTAATATTCTCCAATAAATTATGTAATGTAAGGATAAAGAGTAGCGGTGACAATGGGCATCCCTGTCTTACTCCCTTGTTGATCTTAAATGTTTCTGTCCTATCACCATTTAGTATGATGCTAGCCGCCTACATCGAATAGATTGCCCAAATTGTTTTGATAAATTTGTCCCTGAAATCCATACTTTTTAATTGCTATATAATGAACTGCCAATTGACATTATCAAATGCTTTTTGCAGATTGAGAAAGACCATTGCCATCTGCTTTCCAGGGTGTGCCTCATAGTATTCTAATATGTTCATTACTGTTCTAGTGTTATTTTTAATCAAAAGTCTCCGCTGAAATTAACCCACCCAATAAATCTTAAGATTTCTCCTAATTCCTCCTTGGATTTTCCCCTGATTATTCCTTAACTCAAAACAAACTTTGAGTGAGATTTGCATATATATAGATAATTGTAAAGAAAGAGATGTTTTCCAGATATTTTCAAAGATTTCAGGACTCATCAATTTAGAAATCATGTCTATATCACACCATTGTAAAAAGCAAATGTTCAACATAATGGAATTTTGGAAAAATTCAGAAGGAAATTCACTTGATTTTGTGCAGTTTGATCTATTTCTCTAACCTTATTATCATTTTCATTTCTCTTTTGATTTGAAGGTAACAATGGACAGGATAATCAAGATTCCTGTGAACTGTCCCAAATGATCAATGCTAAAGATGGAATGGAGAAGTTTGGAATTCGAACGGAATTCAAAAGCCATGTGAGAAACCAGTCAAAAAATTGGAATCGGGAAAGCTCATTTTCCACTGATGCCCAGCAAGGGGAAATAAGGAAAAAATATAATGGGAAAAGTGTGAAGCCAATGAAAGCTAAACTACAAGTAAAAGAACACTATTTAAGCCAAGACAATGGAGAAGATGCTATGAGAAGACACAATAGACAAAATTACAATGAGACATTCATTCCTTCTCTTAGAAATAAGTTCCTTACATCTAAAAAAGTGATTGATATAAAAGAGAAGCCTTATAAATGTTTGGAATGTGGAACATGTTTTAGAAAAAATAGGCAACTTACTTCCCATGAAAGGATTCACACTGGGGAGAAGCTCTACAAATGCAGAGAGTGTGGTATCACATTCAGAAGATGGAATAATCTTATTTCCCATAAAAGGATCCACTCAGGAGAGAAACCATATAAATGCATGGAGTGTGGAAAAACCTTTGCTCAAAGAGGTAGTCTTATTTACCATAAGATGATCCACACAGGGGAGAAGCCGTATAAATGTATGGAGTGTGGGAAGACCTTTGCTCAAAGTAGTCATCTTAGTTCCCATATGATAATCCACACAGGGGAAAAACCATATAAATGTATGGAATGTGGAAAGACCTTTGCTCTAAGAGGTAATCTTATTTGCCATAAGATGATCCACACAGGGGAAAAACCATATAAATGTATGGACTGTGGAAAGACCTTTGCTCAAAGTGGTCATCTTAGGACCCATATGAGAATCCACACAGGGGAAAAGCCGTATAAATGCATTGAGTGTAGAAAGACCTTTGCTAAAAAAGATAATCTTATTTGTCATAAGATGATCCATACAGGGAAGAAGCCGTATAAATGCATGGAGTGTGGGAAGACCTTTGCTCAAAGTGGTCATCTTAGTTCCCATATGATAATCCACACAGGGGAAAAACCATATACATGTATGGAGTGTGGGAAGACCTTTGCTCAAAGTGGTCATCTTAGTTCCCATATGATAATCCACACAGGGGAAAAACCATATAAATGCATGGAGTGTGGAAAGACCTTTGCTCGAAGTGGTAATCTTAGTACCCATATGAGAATCCACACAGGAGAAAAGCCGTATAAATGCATGGAGTGTGGGAAGACCTTTGCTCAGAGCGGTGGGCTTAGGTACCACAACAAGATTCACACAGGAGAGAAACCATATAAATGCATGCATTGTGGAAAGACATTTGCTGGGAAGTATGCTCTTACTTGCCACAACAAAATCCACACAGGAGAGAGGCCATATAAATGCATGGAATGTGGGAAGAGCTTTGCTCAGAATAGTAATCTTACTTCTCATAAAAGGATACATGCTCGGGAGAAACTATATAGCAACAGCAATTCCACTTAAGACTTATATACCACAGTGATTTACCACACACTATGAGCAGTTTACAAAGTCAGCCTATGGTCTCCAGCAATCTATATATCTTAACCCATCTCAAAAGGATGGGAGCTGAATCAACCATGAGCCTGTCAGAATCAAACTCCTGGCTGTGGGCAATTAGCCTGTAGTAGTGCATTCTAACCTCTGACCCACCATGTCTCTATAGATTTTTATGTGCATGCATGTTGTGCCTTTCTGATCCAAATGAGACAAGATTGAATCGAACAAATTGAAATTTAATATGGAGAAAAGTAAGATTTTACACCTGGCCAGGAAAAACCTGAAACTTGGCTCAAAAATAGTAAGTGTGGAAGGGTCCTTGGAGTCTGAATGGATGATCACTTAAGCACGAATCACCTGTGTGCAGCAGCAGCCAAAAAGCTAATATCATCCTTGGTTTTTTAAACAGAGGCATAGAATCAAAACCACATGAAGTATTAGTGTTTCATAAAGCCTTAGGAAGACCACACCTGGAATACTGCAACTATTTTGGGTCATCACATTACAAAAAAATGTTGAAACTTTGGAAGAAGTGTAAAGAAGAGAAGCTAAGCTGAAGGCCTGAAGACTAAAACAAGATTGGTTACAGGAACTGGGCATGGTTAGTCTAGTGAAGAGAAGGACCAGGGGAGGCAGGATAGCAGTCTTCCAATATTTGATGCCACAGAGAGGAGGATTCTAGCTATTTTCCAAGGCACCTGAAGGCCAGACAAGGAACAATGGATGGAAACTGATCAAGGAGAGATTCAGCCTAGAAATAAGGAAAAGTTTTCTGACAGAACAATCAACCAGTGGAACAGAAGATTCCTTCAGAAGTTGTGGGAGCTTCATCACTGCTGGCTTTCAAGAAGAGATTGGACTGCCATTTGTTAGAAATGGTGTTGGGTCTCCTGCTTGAGTGAGCGGTTGGATTAGGTGACCTCCAAAGTCCCTTCCAATTTTGTTCATCTAATTTTTTCCCAAACCTCCAGAAGGCAAGATAAACAATGGATGGAAACTAATCCAGGAGAGAAGCAACCTGGAGCTTTCTTACAGTGAGGACAATTAACCAGCAGAACAGCTTGCCTTTAGACATTGTGGGTGCTTCATCAGTGGACATTTTTAAGAGAGACTGGACAGTCACATGTCTAAAACAATATAGGATCTCCTGATTGAGCAAGGGACTGGACTAGAAGAGCTCCAAGTTCCTTTTCAGCTCTATTCTGATTTTGATTTTGAATCCTAAATCCTTTCTTGCTTAGGTTTTTTGCTATGTAGGAGGTTTTAAGCCAAAGATGAGCATCAGTGGACATTAAGGTTATCATTTGTTTTATGTATTGTTAGTTGAAGGGTTTGTCCTGGTTATCTGTGGGAGTAGGAAATGCTCTCTCGGCTGTTGGCTGATTAGCTCCCATAAAAGGATCTATGTCAGCCAGGGAGTTTTAAGTTGCCTTACCTACCTGCAGTGTTTGATTAAAGAGCTGTAGAATTTTACGGTGGCCTTGTTTCCATTCTTCTCTTAGAACTTAGCAATTTGCCCTGAAAGTGATGTGAGGATGCCAATATTTAAATGGTGCAAATTCCCTTATCATTTGAAGTATCTCCCTCTGATGAATATATCCACTATAGCAGTGGTTGCCCACCAGCGGGCTGCAGCCCACTGGTGGGCCGCAAGAAAATTTTGGTGAGCCACAGAGAAATCCCACCCACAGAGCATACCCCCCAAAGCAATTAATCCAGGCTGCGCAGAAACACCAGGCTGCACCGCCCACTTGGCCCACAGGAACCCTCCCTGCCCACTCACTCCTTACCCGACAAACTTGCCTGCTAAATTGCTATTTTTCCAACCATTTGCTCTTTTGTGCTGGGAGATTTAGATTAGCTAGGAAGCAAGAAATGGTTGGATTCCTTGCTTCCTAGTTAATCTTTAGATCTTTGGCTCTGCTTTTTGAATATCCCTGAGGACTGAAGGTTCTATTATTCAGTGCAGACTCCTGGCAAGCAACTTTTATGTGACAGACTGAGCTAGCCGATGGCAGATAGATCACTGAATGATTCTGTGAGCAAATCAATCTGCCTGCCTGCTTTGCCTGATTTTGGGTAAAAGTTGCTCTTTTTAAAAAAATAAAAAAAATCAATATTTACATGCAGTGTGTTCTGAGTTAATTTTGTGAGTTTGGCTGCAAGCAAATTTTATGTGACAGATTGAGCTAGCCAATGGCAGATAGATAGATCTCTGAATGAATCTGTGATTCTGTGAGCAACTCAACCTGCCTGCCTGCTTTGCCTGATTTTGGGTAAAAGTTGCTCTTCTTTATAAAAAGTTCAATATATAAATATAATATTTACATACAAACCATACCCAGCCAGTCACATGACCACCAAGCCAAAAGCACAAATAAGGCCTTGCCCACAGAAACGCTTAGTCATCCCTGGGATTTAAAATTATGAGTTTGGTGGACCCTGAGGTCCAAAAAGTTAGCGACCCCTGCAGACCCCTAGAGCAGAATTGCAGGCAGAATGCAATTAGTCCTTAGGCCCTTACTATTGTTCGAGCTTTTCTTCCTTTGCTTACTATTGTCAGTCTGCCTTTCCACCCTGCTTTGTATTATGTAATTCAAGTAATAACTGAGAAAGAAAATCATAAAGAGAATGTGGTTAGAGTGATACAGAATTAGAAAATCTAACTCATAGGCTCTGTGTCTTAAATTTGTGGTGATCTTTCCTTGCCTTCCCTCATGTTGCCCATCTTTGGACTCACAATATCTTTTTTAAAATGAGGTCTCCAGAACTGAACACATTATTCCAAATGGTGTCTCACGAAAGCCCTATGTAGAGGGATACGACCTCCTTTTTGCTGATGGTGGTACATCTGGTAATGCATCCTAGAATTTTGTTTGCATTCACACGTGCCTGGCCATGTTTACTTTTGCAGTTATCATTGTTCCAATGCCAACTTTCACATAGTTGTGTGAAAAAAGTGCTGCTTGAACTCATTTATTCAAATACAGAATAGTTCTAGTGTTATGGAAATACCTTTGTGTCTGTTCCAATCTTCCTCCACACAGGGAGCGTGAAAGCAAGTAGTGTCAACTCTCAAAATGACTCTAGCTAAAGCCAGATATTTCTTGCTTCGTTTCTTAGTTGCCATAATTGGGGGGTGCGGGATTTGGCTTGATGGAATGTAGAATGTTTTCCTCCAATGTGCAGGACAAGAAGTTCATCATCTGCTTGCTTGGGTAATATTAACTGTGACACAAAAAGGGCTGGATTTTTGAGGAAGTCAAGGCCTCAGAGTCTTGGTTGGGACCATTACTCGGAACCACCACACATAGTTTTATTAAGGGAAGGCAGTGTTAGGGGAAATGTGGATGCATATTAAGCTCTCATAGCTAACCAGTCTACTGGCCAACCCAGGCAATCTCTTTATTTACAATAATTTATGAAGCAACCTTTGAAGATCCATCCATCCTTCCTCCCTCCCTCCCAAATGAGGCATACTCCAGAGAATCAGGAACCACTCCAGTGCAAATGATCAATTAATGATCTTTAAAGCTGATGAGAGATGATCTATAAAAAAGGGAACATTTCTTAAAAACAATAGTGAGATAAGTTAAAATAGGGTTGGAAGTTAGAGAAAGGGGGATTAATGGAACATGTATTTTTATATTACAAGGTAATAAGGGAATTTAGAATTTTAATAGTAATTTTGAATAGGTTTGAATAATATTGTGAGGGTTATAAAAATAACATTGAAATATGGAATGATCAAACAATCGAAGACTATAACTTAATATAAATGTGTATTTGTAGAACTACAGTAGATAAGTTTGTTAAATGTAACATATATGAATATCAACATTCTATTTGTAGCAAAAGGAATGATATGCTGAATTTGATCGACATAAAAATAATATTGAAATATTGAACAAGATAATAATGAAACATAATTCAACAAAAATATCTATTAGTAGAATTATATAATGTTAAATGTAAATATGATGAATATTATTAATATGAATATTATTAAATATGATGAATATTAACTACTGCTGGCCTTAAATACAAGCTACTCGATGCAAGAATCCTTGTGAATAAAATACCTGAATTTCTCCTCTTACTAAATATGGCTAAATTCGACACCATATTTTTCTGTGAAACATGGCTCAATGCATCTCTCCCTGACTCCATTACCACAGTAAGAGACTATCATGTCTACCGATCAGATCATGAAACTCACAGAGGAGGTTGCTATCTTCTATAAAAAGTCCTTACATCTAACAAGTTACCCAGGAGCTTGCTTTTCCTGAGTAAATTATCCTTAAATATCACATTTAGATTCTTACTGTTACAGACCACCTGATTATGACATCAAACTTGTAAACAAGCTAAATTTACTACTAACATGGGCAACATCCTGCCCACACGCTTTTATCTTTCTTGGTGATCTCAATCTACTTCATATTAACTGGACCCTAAACGAATGTATGACTGAATCCACACATGCAACCTTCTACAATGCTGTTACAAATCTGGGACTGGGACAACTAGTAACCAACAATACTAGACTTAACAACTGCCTCGATCTCATCTTCTGCAATAGTTTGAATTTAATTTATGGAATACAAACTAAAGAACCCTTTTCCAACAGTGACCACAATACGATTGACTTTTGTCTCAACATACGCCCATACAAAAATTATCGAAATGAGGTAATCCCCAATTATAACTTCAAAAAAGGTAACTATGATCTTATAGACAACGATCTCTCATCGCTTGATTGGCAATCTCTATTCACTGGATGCAATACTGTTGAAGACCATTACAACATATTTTTACTTGAAGTCAAAAGAGTAATCAAACTATATGTACCAACAACAACTTCCAAAACAAAAAAAAAACATCACCCATAACAATAAGGAAACTTCAATCCAAAAATAGATCACTCTGGCGGAAAAACAAATCTGGTTGTTGGCTATTTCAAAAGCCAACACAAAAATTTATGCCACCAGATACAGACGGAATGCACCAATTATCACATTAAACAAGAGGAAAACCTTTGCACCAATTCCACCCACACTTATTACAATTTTGTAAACAACAAATTAAAAGACTCAAGGTTCATCCCACCTCTGATAGGACCTAATGGTAAAGACTGCAAGGATGACACCATTAAAGCCAACTTCTTTAACACATTCTTTGGCTCAGTATTTGTAAACAGCAATGGATCATGCCCAGTATTTCCTAGCCGAACCACAGTGAACTACAATGATCTAATACATATCGATTTTACAGAAGACAATGTTGAAAAAGCACTACGCAATCTAAAACCATCTCTCTATTGGATCAGATAGAATATGTGCCTACTTCCTAAGAAAGCTATCCACTGCCATAGCAGAACCTCTAAGTATAATCTTTTAAAAATCTTTTAGGACCAGCTCCTTGCCTAACCTATGATCAAAAGCCATGGTCATCCCCATCTTCAAAAAGGGAGACCCCAGCCTAGTTGAAAATTACAGACCAATCTCCTTATGCTGCGTTACCTGTAAAGTCATGGAATCAATTATTAACCAATCCATTATCCTCCACTTAGAGACAAACAACTTACTCTCCAATAAACAATTTGGTTTCAGAAAAAAACTATCCTGTAATCTGCAACTTTTACACTGCAAAAACATATGGACTACACAACTCGATCAGGGCAAATCAATAGATGCAATCTACATAGACTTCTGGAAAGCCTTTGATTCAGTGGGACACGACAAACTACTTCTAAAACTAAAATCTTATGATATCTCTGGACAACTGCATAACTGATTAGAAGCATTCCTGTCAAACAGACAACAAATGGTCAAAATTGGAAGTGTCCTATCAAATTCTGTACCTGTCAATAGTGGGGTCCCCAACGCAGTGTTTTAGGACCAACTCTCTTCATACTCTACATAAATGATCTCTGGGATCATATCAAGAACAACTGCATTCTCTTCGCTGATGATGTAAAGCTGTTCAATACCACAGACAATACTGCTACCCTTCAAAAAGATCTTACTATGTATCAGAATGGTCAAACAAATGGCAACTTCAAATCTCAACAAATAAATGCTGTCTTACATATTGACAAAAAAAATCAGAAAATAAAATACAAGCTGTATAGTCAAGACCTTGTTGATGATCCAAGCTCTGTAAAGGACCTTGGAATACTCATCTCTAATGATCTAAGTGCTAGAGCCCACTGTAACTACATAGCCAAAAAGGCATTAAGAATTGTTAACCTAATCCTACGTAGCTTTTTTTCTGGTAATATCACACTACTAACTAGAGCATACAAAACATTTGCTAAACCAATACTCGAATACAGCTCATCAGTCTGGAACCCATATTTTGTATCTGACATTAGCACAATTGAGAAAGTCCAGAAATATTTCACAAGAAAAGTTCTCCCCTCCTCTACTCATTGTAGAATACCTTATGCCACCAGACTTGAAATTCTAGACCTAGAAAAACTTGAATTACACCGTCTTCGGTCTGATCTAAGTATGGTATATAAAATCATACATCGCAATGACTTACCTGTCAATGAGTACTTCAGCTTCAACCATAACAACACAAGAGCACACAATAGATACAAACTCATGGTTAACCGCACCAAACTTGATTGCAGGAAATACGACTTCAGTAACAGAGTGGTCAATGTCTGGAATCCTCTACCTGACTCTGTGGTTTCTTCCCAAAAAACTTTAACCTAAGACTGTCAAAAATTGACCTCACCCCTTTCCTAAAAGGTCTGTAGGGGGCGTGCATAAGCACACCAACATGCCTACCGTCCCTGTCCTATTGTTTCTTTTATTTTTCTTATATGCACCCTTTTCATGTATTCATAATTATGTATATACTTATACCTATTATCTTTTTTTTCTAATAACAAATTTTATTAATTTTACAAAAACAATACACGAATAATCCAGGCATAACAACTTGAAAAATCCTTTCTAAAAAAGAAAATAATTAAAGAAGAAAGCCAATAGAACATACAAAATAATTCCAAATTGTAATATCAATATTTACATTATCTGTTTAATTTCATATCTTATCCAGACTTCTCCTTTTCATTCTAGTTATCCAAATTATATTTCTTGCTTATTAAAATTTTATTGCCTTTCATAAACAAACAAAACACAGAACATAGAACATAGAAAAAAAAACCCTAAAACATCTTTTCTGAAGGCTGCTTGATTCCGGTTTGAAACTCTTTACACACACAAATTCAGACATCATATTCACTTTATATATCCTTCCATATCTTATTATCATTTTCAATATCATTCTTTGTCTGTTCTATTTCCAACTATCCATTCATCTTTTTTCTTTTAATATGCTTCTATATACTAATTGGGGTGACGCCTTTAACTCATTATCCTAACTTAAAATTACTTCATATAACACTTAATTTATCTTGGGATTCTGTTTAGTACATTCTAAAATTACACAATAAATTTTATAAAGAAGGTAAAAACCCAGCAATAACTAAATAAAATCCTATATAAGCACTATCCATATCATTAAAAAAAAAAACTAATCGTATATATTAATACTCATTCATATCTTAAGCATTTTTACTCTAGATACAGATATAAAGACACAATCTTATGTACCTTCCAGAATCCCTTTTTTTTTTTCAATTAGATTCACCCACTGTCTCTAAATAAGCTTTTTTTTCTTTAAATCTTGCTTCCCACCATTAAGGCTTCTCCTCCTCCCCCCCCCCTTTCTCTCTTGCTTATTCTTCTCCTTGCCCTTTTTACCCCTTTGTCTCTCCTCCTCCCTTTTCTTACTCCCTTTCCGTTGTTTTCTAACCTTGCATCCACCTTTCCTCTCATTTTTCTCTTTTTTGGTTGTTTTTTCAAACCTTAAAATCCCCTTTTTCTTATCCTCTTTCTCCTCCTCCCCGGAAAAAACCCATTGTTCATTGAAGATGGCTTCTTCTTCCTCTTCTTTGTCCCAGTTGTTCTGCTGCGTAGTCAACTTTTCATAAGTGCATAACGCCATTTCTAAAAATTGAAATAAAGTGCCCAAAGTATCTTTTTGATCTTGTTCTTCCTTTTTATATTTTTGATATTGTTTTTAATTCATCCACAAGCAATGCCATCATAAAAAGAGAAACTTTTCCCCAAAAAACCACCCAAGTATTTTTAATCAAGAATAATTCAAAAAAGATTCCAAAAGTTAATACTTTTTTTCCTTCTTCTACTTCTCTTTCTGGGGTTATTGTTTAATCAAAGAGGTCCAATTACCATATATCTTTCTTTGGAATTCAAGGCAATCTCCTCCTTTTTCAACTTCTGCTCCAATTTTTTTTTCCTCTCCCTTCCCACTTATAACAGCAATTTTTAAATGATCAGAAATCCATACCTCCAATAAAGGTTTTCTGATTTCTTAAATTATGAAGTCCAATGTCCAAAGAATCTTTTGTCCCTTGGCTTTAACTTTCAAAATAATTCACCTTCAGTGCCCAAATAAATTTCAAATCTTCATCTGCTGTTTCTATGGGGTGGGAAAGTGAATTAAAAAAAAGTTTCCCTTTAACAGCTTTCTCTGCCGCTTTCTGATCTTCTTTGGGATACAATGTATCCTCCAGCAATTCAAACAATTCAGTTCCAGAGAGTTTGAGAGATGTTGATTGACCCCGCTCAGCCAGCACTTTCACTTTTCCTGCTTCCTCCAGCACAATCTTACCTGGTTGCAGGCTTCTTCGTGGTGGCCATTACTGACCGCCGCTCCACCACCTCAGGAAAAAGGGGTTTTTCTGGATGAGGAGGGGGTCTGCGATACCCCCAACCCCCTGTCCGGCTCCCCTCTCTCTTCAGCTGCCTCTATGGGGCAGCCATATCCCCCGGATCCATTTGGATCGGGGGCACCTCGGCGGCAAGCGCAGCAGGAATCGCGGACGGTCGCGAATTCCTGCTGACACCAAAGCCACGTGGAACCAGAACTCCTTATACCTATTATCTTGTAAGTGATTGACAAATCAAAATAAATACATAAAAATAAATTAATATTGGAACTTCCGGTTTGTCGGTTTCGCAAGCGGCAGGGCTTCACGATCCTGCGCGATCCCTGCCGCGCTAGCCATTTTGGTGCCTCCGATCTGGACGGGTTTGGAGGCTAAGGCTGCCCTGCAGAGGCAGCCAAAGATAGGGGGGAGCTGGTGAGGGGTTTGGGGGTGTTGCAGACCCCCTCCCCAGCCAGCAAAACCCCCTTTTCTCAAGGCGGTCGAGCGGAGGTCTGTAATGGCCGCCACAAAGAAGCCAGCAGCTGGGTAAGACTGAGCAGGAGGAAGAGGGGAGAAAGTTTTTAAGAGAAAGTTTTTTGGCTGATCCAGGACTTTAAGAGGCGTTTAATCCTGAGAACTATGACTTTTTGAAAAATACGTGGTTTCCAGAGGAGGATTTCAAGCGGCAAAATTGAGGTGCTGAAAGGAAAGTTTACTCTCCTTCCCTATGGAATCAACAAATGGCCATTGAGAAACCTGTTGTTTTTTATAAAAGGTAAAAACTTGGCTTCTTGTTATAAGTGGGAAGGGAGAGGACAAAAAAAAATATTAAGATCTTGCTGGAGGAGATGCCTTGAAGTTCTTGAGACTAGAAATTGATTGCAACAAGGCTGTAAAATACATATTGGGCTTTTTTTCTTTTCCCTTTTACTTATACCACCCCAGGAAGAGAAAGTGAGAACTTTGTGCGTTGTTTGGACTGATTGATGTCTCTGGGACTTTGAGGAATTGTTTTAACTTTTGAAACATTTTGGTTGCCCAAAGAAGAACAAAGAATGGCTTTATCTGATGATGAACTTAGAAAGGAATATCAAGAAAGTAAGGACGCTGTGAAAGAAGCTTTCCTTTCTTTAGAAATGGCGCTTGCTATTTATCAGTAAACACAATAACAGATGGAGGAAATAGAAGGAGAAGAAGAAAAAGAAGAAGAAGACGCCATCTTCAGTGAATCTAAAAAATTAATTAAGAGAGAAAGGAGAAAGAAAGGAAGGAAAATGAAGGACTTAAGACTTAAAAAAACACTTAAGAAAGGAAAAAATAAGATGCAAAACCAACTCAATGTTACTGAGCAAAAGGAGAAAGGATTACAACAGAGAGGAAAAGCTAAAAAGGCGGAGGTTAGTGGGGGGGGGGTAAAAAGGCCAGGGGGGATAAGAAAGGAAGGGAAAAGGGAGGGAAAAGCCACAAAGGTATGAAACAAGATGGGAAAAAAGGAATTTTTTTTAGGGATAAAGGGTAAGGTATAATTTCTTTTAAAAAGAAGATTCTGCAAGGTACATAAGATGGTATTATGTATTAGAAATAGAAAACTAGAATGTTATAAGAATTAATAAAAGATTAAAATATTGAAATGTTTAGTAATGACAGATTTTAAAATTTAATAAAATTGTAGCACTTGTTTTTTGAAAGACAATCGGAATGTTATAAGATTTAATATTTAGATGTATTATCTAATTATATTAATTATGAACTTATTATTTTTTCTTTTTAAAGGTTAGTAGGTAGAATGTACTAAGCAGAATCAGATTAGGTATCAGGCGTTATTTTAAATATTAATTTAGGGGGAGGATAGAAAGGTGTCATACTTTGATCAGTGATTTCAGGAGAAATTCTTTTTTTTTTTACTATAGGGAATGAGATAAATGGATAATTTGGAAAGAATGGACAAAAAATACAAATACAATGATTTAAATTAAAATGAATTAAATAAAATAGAAATAAGAAGAATGAAAAGCGGGGAGAAATATAGAAGATATAGAATGGTAAATAAGATAGGTAATGGTATATAAGATGAGCACGAACTTAATTGAAGTCCATACAAAGAGAGGTAATCTGGGGCCAAACTACTTTCTTAAAAGAAGTTTTATATTTTTGTGTTTTGTGTATCTGTTTTGTTTGAGAATTAATAAAACCTCGGAGGAATGTTGGATGAGAATAATGGTAATCAAGTCAGAGAGGAATGAAGATGATGATTATAAACTGGATAAATATAGAAAATAATAATAATAACAATGAAATTGAATATGAAAAGAGAAATAATGAGAAATTTGTTAAGAGATATCTATATGTTTATATTGAAATGGTGTAAAACAGAATTATGTTGCATAAAATAATATTTTACTTGACTTGTAAAATTAATAATGGAAAGAGGTTTTATGTATTTAATGGTTAATGATGGTTTGTTTGTTTTTAAAATCAATAAAATTTGTAAAATAATAAAAATAATAAATTAATATTTTATTTGTATTAAATGTGATTAGAAAGGGGATACTTTTTAAATATTAGTGGCATAATTAAAGATTAGAAAGGGGATCAAAAATGGAAGATTATAATTGAATAATTCAATATAAATCTGTATACTATTAAAAACCATATAAGTCTGTTAAACACAATAAATATAGGTACTATTCATAATAAAACAAGTGACATTTAGAATATGGAGATTGGCATAAAAATAACATACTGAAATATTGAATAACCAAAGAATGAAACATAATTTAACAAAATGTGTATTACTATCAAAATTTTATGTTTGCTAACTGTATTAAACATGAAGAATATTGTTTTATTTGTATTAAAATGTAAGACACTCTGGTGCTACAATGTTCACACAATGATATGTTTGTAAAAAATAAAACAAATACTGGGGAAAAAAACTTGTGTCAGATCTGTGTATCTGCCATTCTTCAATGGAAGAAGAAGGGGGGATTGGTACAAGTAATCCTTTTTGATGTAACTGAATATATGAAATCCTATATTGATTCTTTACAACTTGTATATGATATACAACTGGAGGAGTGGAGCCAGATGTTCAGAAACTTATCACCTCTTGAAGAGATAACAAGATGAGAAGGAACCATTAAAAATTCCAGCTCTGGAAGTCACTCCTGGGAACTCTGCTAAGATACGTTTCCAGAGAAGGGGAGGGGGGAATTAACATGTTGGTTCTTTGTTTGACTAAATCCACATCTGAATAAGGGGAGGGATACTAACTTCCTTTATCTATGACTGTATGCCTGGGGATATCTTAGACTCTGCTTTGCCTAGTGTTGAGATAAAATCCCTTTCAATAAAGGATTCCTTTTGAGACACCTGGTTTTCAGAAGTTCATTCTTTTCGGTTGAAGGGAAAAAGTCCAATGCTTACAACCTGTAGCTCATGGTTGAAATGAGGGGTTCTTCGTGCTCTTGAGCTTGATTGTGTTGTTGCAGACATTGCATTAGCCAAAATAGGGAACATCATCAGTGCACCAACCAACCTCAGAGGGCACCAAGGAGCCTTCAGTCCAACTTGCGTCCACTGTGTCAAATTAAGATCCAGAGTCAACCAAGATGAATGTAGGAGGGAACCTTTATCGGCCATAGACCTCTTAGGATATGATGGAATGATGACAGATGTCAATGTAGAATGTGTGCAAAAAGCTTCAGGGCGAACAATTTGTCTTTCAAACAAGGACCCAGAATGAACAGAAGTTGAAACACATGCACGGGCAAAGGATACTTTTCAAGCATAAGGGCCATGTTTTTGTCTTTATGGTATACCAGATGCTAGGAAACGGTATAACGGTAACAAACAAAATTACTTTATCAGTGCTGTCATTACTTGCTAAACATGCATACAATTCTTTCTTTTCGTTGCATTAAAAATTACTAATGCACTAAAGTGTTCGGATGTGCTTGGGGTGAGGGGCATATTTCAGGTCCTCCTGAGTTGAAGCTGTTTTTCCTCACCGTGGTTTAGCTTTATATTCCCTCTCCACGACCTTCCTTTCTTAATTGTGTAACTCCACCTTTTCTCTAGTCAGAGGTGAAATGCCATTTTACCTTCTTCCTTTTTCAATTAAGGAGCCCCGTTGTCGCGTCCTGGTCCTGAATAAGGGGCCCTCGCAAGGGCGAAGAATCCAATCCTGGATATGGGACCCCACAGGGGTGAGGGAGGACAGGTCGCAGTTCGCCCGGGCAATTCTGTCTAGGGTACGTGGTTAGCGGGACTCTCGCAAGAGTGAGGAATTCAATTATCACACTTCTCATGCAGGTTTGTTCAAGGTGGCGAAGTACACGCTGCACGGGTGGAGAAAGCATGGATGTTCTGGCTCCAACCCCGGCTAGCAGTGCTGCAACGCCTTTTATTGAGCTTATAAAACCGGAAGAAGGAAGTACATTAATTTTCCCATATAAGGAAATCATAAATCATTCACCGCAAACAGGAACAAGGAAGCACATACAGTATTACCATAAAAGGAAATCAATTCATTCACTGCGCCGTGACAGGACGCTGTCTTTTAGGAGTGTTTATTGCGCATGAGCAGGATGCTGTTAGTGTTTTAAGGAGGAACTAGGATGTTTCTAATGTTTTAAGGAGGAACTAGGATATGTGATTGTGTTGTGTCGCTTCATCTCACCCTTTTTTCTTTTATTCAAAGAGCAGATTCTAAACAGGATTCAACTCCATAGGCTGCATGCTAGAGGAGATACCTTCCGGTACCACCCTATCATGCTTCCCTGGAAAGTCTATCTCTGTCTCCGAATCACTGGAGCATTCAAAAGGTGATTTGCGAGAGTCCTCCTGGCTAATTAGATGATAGGCGTATTGTTTGAAAAGAGCTTCAACAGTTATTTGTGATTTTGCTTCAGCAATAGCAGTTAGACTGCGTTTGATCATAGAAATAAAAACAGGTAACAAACAAGGTAAGAGAAAACATCCTGTAGCAATCATGGCAACCATAATAAACACGGCCTTTAAAGCAGGAAATTTTGGTAGGACACCATCAAACATTTCTCCTATATCCCATTTTTTCCAAGTCTGTACAGGCACGTGTGCTATTTTCACCATATCATGTACCAATTGTCCCACCACTTCCCCACTACATGCCTGGCAAAGATCACTGAAGAGATAAGAGTTTTATGTTTACATGAAAAAGATACAATGCAGACAAGAGTCTGATGTTTACATAAAGATACAATGCTAGGATGGTACAGAATTGCACTGGAGTCTTCTTCCTTGTCCAAGAAAACAGGAACTAGTTTTCTGAAATGTTCTCCGTCCCCGTCATCTAGGCAGGCGTGCGACCCGTCAGCATCAGGGTTGTCCAAGGAGCAGTAACTCAGCAATGATATTTCTTCATCCGATGTTAAAGACATAACATGAGCTTGCAATAACGCATCAGCATCAGTAGTCATGGAAGATAATTGATTTTTAAAAATTGCAATATTCTATTAAAACAACAAGGTCCTATAATACATATCAATATAATGATTATTAATGGTCCTGCCAACGCAGTTAAAAAGGTTGTAAGCCATGGTGAAATAGAAAACGAACCTTGATACCAATTATACATGTGTGATCTTTCGTATTCTCTATCTTTTAAGCGTTTTTCTAATTCATTCATAGAATCCAGCACGACCTCACTGCTATCAGCATAGAAACAACATTCTCCTTTAAATCACCACCCCTGCTATCAGCATAAAGACAACATTCTCCTTTAAGCACAGCACACAACTTTTTTCTTTAAGCACATTCTTCTTTAAGCACAGCACACAACTTTTTTCTTTAAGCACATTCTTCTTTAAGCACAAAACGAACCCCCCCCCCCTGCTATCAGCATAAAAACAACATTCTTCTTTAAAGGCAGCACACAATCCCCCTTGTTTTAAAAATAACAGAGCTAAGCCTTTGCAAGAGAGGGGGTGTTCCATGGATACCTATAGAGATATAAAATCATCAGAGTTATACACATTAATTTTTGGTATGATGGTGATGTCTGCTTCTGCAGGGCACGCCGGTATCGTCGGGAAAGAGTGGGAGTAGGCGGTAAGATCGGCAAAAGATGTACTGTAAGAAAAGTTTCATAAGGTAGTTTTGGGAGACTCAGATGACAATCATATGCCGCATAATCCTCAGCAGTGACGTGGAGCAAAATCAGAGATGTTTGACAGTTGGAGGAGATGATGATGCGATTCTGAGATGGATAGATAGCCTTGCCATTTCTCTGCCATGTCCAGTAAGCAGGATGCCTGACAGGATGTTGTTGTTTACAGGCCAAGACAGTTCTATTCCCTTTTGGAATATATAAACGACAGACTGGTACGCGGATATAGGCATTCAGGCGATCGAGGAGGTCAACACAGTTTTTTGGGGTTACCTTGAGCAATGGTGCAAAATTGTTTAGGCCCTTAAGCGGAGCTGTCGATGTAAGATCAGGGGCCCCTGGGCCAGGCAGAGTCCGTTGAGCAGGCTGCGCCATGATGCCCAGAGAGTGCCACTTATCGTCATCCTCCTTGTGAGCTGGTGGGAGAATAGGTGTGCGTATGAAGCCTGCAAGGGCACGAGGGTGCCTGATCCGTGAAGGAGGTCGGAAAGATCTGTGTAAGAGTGGGTAGGAAATGCCAGGAGACCACTGAGGGAGCGACGTCATCTGCCAGATGCAAGGAATAGGACCACAAGGCACGCGGCAACAGTGAAGAGCCTTCGTCTGATTTTGGGAAGGTCGGATCCGCTGGGGAAAGACTGAAAAAAGAGGGGGGTTTGCAAAAGAAAGAGTGGAAAGGAGGAAAAAATGATGGCTGAAGAAGGTATTATTTTGCGTGAAGCCATGCAGAGCATATATGCCAACAGTAGAAGGGTGAACAGTTACCCTGAAGAAGAGGTAGCAAGGGTTGTAAACATAAGATATGTCGATAAGGAGTGAGGGGTTAATTACTTTATTATTGAAGGTGAAGGAATAAGAGCAGTTTTGAATCTCATTATCTTCAAAAGCAAAGGAAACATGGGCCCCAAGTAATCAGGGAGACAGGCCCCTTCCAGTGAGGGTCAGGCAAATGCCTGTAATAGACAAGAGGGTGGGAGGAAGATAAAGAGGCTTTAGAGAAATGCCGTTCTGCTGCTGTAGAAAGAGGTGTGCGAGAAAGATTAATGAAATTAAGAGTATAAAGACAAATGTTTAAAATATTCTGATACGCTGGGAGGCTAGGGGGGCTAGGCCCTTTTACCCTGTTGTACCGATTGAGGGCTGTTTTTAGAGTTGAGTTAGCCCTTTCAACCAAGGCTTGGCCTTGGGAATTGTATGGACTTGTGGACAATGGACCATTGGTGACAAAATGAGGAGAAAACAGAGCTAGTATAAGCCGGACCATTATCCGTTTTCAAATTTTTTGGGCATCCCAGCGTCAGAAAGGAACGAATGCAATGATTGATGACATGGTTTACCGCTTCTCCTCTTTGAGCCGTAGCCATGATGAATCCCGAGAAGGTATCCACAGAAACATGGATATACTTCCAAGGGGCAAATGGGGTATATTGGGTGACATCCATTTGCCATGTTTCACAGGCCTCAGTTCCCCTTGGGTTAACGCCTTCAGGGGAGCTATTGGCCTGCAAGCTGCATGTGGGACATTGTTGAACAATGGCTTGAGCTTCGGTTTTGGTTAAGCCAAATTGTTTAGCCAGAGCTTTAGCATTTTGATGGAAATAATCGTGGCTTTCTCCTGCTGTCAAAGGAGAGGGCTGAGGCATTTTTATTATGACTGGCATCATTTTACATGCTTCATCTGCCATGTGGTTTCCTTCGGAAAGAAAGCCTGGGAGGTGCTGATGACTACGGATATGGGCCACGAACAAAGGGTCCTGTCGTGCCCGGAGTA
Organism: Hydrophis major; assembly: GCA_033807585.1. NCBI lineage: Eukaryota > Metazoa > Chordata > Lepidosauria > Squamata > Elapidae > Hydrophis > Hydrophis major. The sequence continues at coordinate 19,135,758 of CM066329.1, forward strand.
ACGTCTGGAGCTGTAAAAAATGTTGGATTAAAGGGGTAGGGACATTTGGAGAGATATATGCATCAAAAACATTTTTTGCAACATAGGAAACATACAGGCTGTCAGTAATGACATTAAGTGGTTGTGAAGGGAACAGAGTCAGAGCTAAATTGAAGGCTTTTAGTTCAGCTTGCTGAGCAGATTCTGTGGAGGGAGTCAAATGTTTTTTCCATTGGCCATCCTCTTTCCAGACGCATGCGCCACTCCCTTTAGATCCGTCAGTAAATATTGTGAGGGCATTTTGCAAAGGAAATTGATGTATAGGTGAGGCTAATGTGATAGGCACCATCTTTAAAAGCTGTAGTCGCTGATCAGGGGGCAAATGACATGATATATGACCAACCCAATCAGTGAGGGCGCCCTGTAGGGTGTCAGACTGCTGATATAGTACCTCCCACATAGCTAATTTGCAGTGTGTGTATATGTTGGTAAGATCTATCCCCATTAGATTCTTACTTCGATGGCGACCTTTGATAATCAAATCCGCAGCTTGGGCTGCTTGATTGTAAATATTTTGTTTCGGGGTATGTTGTAAGTGTAACCATTCAAGAATCAGAATCTTTCTCTCCGTAGTTAACTGTATGAGGATACCTGTAAGTAGCTGGGCAGTATGGAGTAGTGCTAAATGTATAGGAAAGTTGGGGATGGCACGATCCACCCATCTATGTTGTATAATATGGTTTATGTTCCTCAATGCCTCCTTCTGAGGGGGGGTGAGAATGATTAAATCTGCAGGATTTTTGTGATCTACCAATGCCTGAAAGAGAGGGGAAAGAGCACTGGTGTGCAGGGCAAAATAAGGACGAGCCCAGTTGATAGTACCTAAAATTTGTTGCAATCGTACCAAAGTGATTGGATTAGGAAGTGCAATCTGGGGCAAAACTGGAGCTGAATTTGAAAGTAACACCTTATGTCCCAGATATTGAAAGGGGTAGTGTTGTTGAACTTTATCCGGTGCAATATGTAACCCTGCAGAGGTAAGACAATGCTGTAAAAACCCAAGCGATTTATGAAGTTGCTCTGAGGATTCTTCCGTTGCGATTAGAATGTCATCCATGTAATGATACACCAAGTAGGAAGGATGTTTTTTCCTGTATGGAAGTAAAGCTTTATCAACAAAATATTGACACATGGTAGGGGAATTGACCATTCCCTGTGGTAGGACTTTCCATTGATATCGGGTGGTGGGTTTGCTATTGTTGTACTCAGGGACAGTGAAAGCAAAGAGACATTTATCACGTTCTGCTAGTGGAATGCAGAAAAAACAATCCTTCAAATCAATAACAATCAAGGAATATTTTTGTGGAATAAGATTAGGATTAGGGAGACCACACTGTAGCGCCCCCATAGGCCGAATTATGCTATTGATGGCCCTTAAATCTTGAAGGAGTCTCCACTTTCCACTTTTCTTTTTAATAAGAAAAACAGGAGTATTATAAGGGCTAGTGGTGGGTTCCAGGTGGCCAGCCTTCAACTGTTCGGTGACAATGTCGTGCAGGGCATGAAGTTTTTCAGATGGTAATGGCCATTGATCAACCCACACGGGGGCGGAGGTGGTTAGTGTGAGGGAAAGAGGACGAGGGGCAGAAAGCGCCATTTAAGGAATGTGTAGAGAGAGCTGTAGCTGAGAAAGCAAGTCACGCCCCCATAGATTGCAATGCAAAGGTAATATATAAGGTTTGAGAACAGCAGTGATATCAGAACAAGAGGAGGTAGCAAACAGATTGCGCGTGCTGACCTTGGCAGCCTGAGCTCCACCGACACCTTGGACAGAAGAAGCTGGTTGGCAAGGCCAATGAGCAGGCCGCTCCTGAGAGCGAATGACAGACACGTCAGCACCAGTGTCTATGAGGCCAGTGAAGGAGATACCATCCAGCAAAACCGTGAGGGTCGGTTTTGACAGCGAGACCGGCTGTTGAAGAGCATAAAGAGATGGGGGACTATGAGAGGGAGGAAGGAAGATAAGAGTAGCAACTACAGTTCCCTTGAGAAGGGAGAAAATCCTGTCTCCTGTCCCAGCAAGCCCTAGGTGATGCAAAGATTCAGAATCAGGGAAAAGAAAGGGAGAAGCAACAACTCCTTCAATAATAAGAGTGGAAGTAGGGATTAACAGTGCAGGGGTAGCAGGGGGAAAATGGGCAGTTCTTTGGAAGCGTTGCTTATTGACAGGATCAGAGCTCGGGTATATAAAAACATGACAAGCAGGAGAGAGGCTTATGGACAAATTAGTTGTAGAACATTTACCAGATGAGGAAGGAATACAATTAATATAAAAAGGATAATAATTACAATAATGACAATGAAGATTAACTTGATCATTCATTAAGAACGTTAAGTGGGGTGGAGAAACCCTTGATACAATATAAGGACATTCAGATCCCCTTATCTCTAGATTGAATAGAGGAAAAGATTTTAAGTTTCCTTTCCTTAGGAAGAGTAAAGAAGAAACAAAAGAGCGAGGGGTAGAGTGTTCTTTTAAAATAAAACAGAAATGACAGAGTGAAAACTTATGGATAGTATTTTCATGACATACCCACGTGGAACAAGTATAATAGCCTTCTGTTAATGAAATGATTTTAACACGAATAGTCTTTTGACAGGAAGCATAGGTTTTGTTGAAGTAAGGTAGAAATTGCAAAGAAGATATAGGCAAGAATATCAGGAAAGATTTTTAAGTTACAGATGTAGCAGATAAATTCCCATGATAGGGTCTTACTGCCTGACCAGGGATTCAGAGAGTGGTTTTTTCCTGGCAGTAAAATCACAGCGTTTCCTTTCCCCCAAGCTCAGCAGGACTCTGCCAAGCAGAATAATGACAGTCTGTCAGGAGGGGTAAAGGGGGGGAGGAAAAATGACAAAAAGCAGTAGAAGTAGGAGAAATTTAGATTTAAGTTTAGGAAGTTTAGAGTAAAAAGACAAATGTTAAGAGAGTTTTGCAATGCTGGGAGGTTCGGGGTTTTTTCCCCGCAATGAATAAGAGCACGTTTCAGAGACAAGTGAGCTCATTACACAATAGCCTAATAGCCTGCCCTCCGGGCTGTTGCAGGGAATTCCAAACTTGTGGATTACATCCCATCTGTTACAGAAGTCCTGAAAAGCAGAACTTGTGTAGGCAGATCCATTGTCTTCTTTGATTTCTTTTGGACGTCCCAGCGAGGCAAAGGTACGAATTGAATAATTGTTTTACAGCTTCTCCCCTTTGAGGAGTGGCCAGAATAAATCCTGAATATGTATCTATTGAAACGTGCAGATATTTCCATGGGGCAAAAGGTGGATACTAAGTTACATCCATTTGCCAAATTTCACAAGCTTTTAATCCTCTAGGGTTTTACTCCTATGGGAATGGAATGTAGCAGCTTTAAGATCTTTCACGATTTTAAAATTAACAGGATTATGTACAGGTACAGCTTGAGCACCAGGTGGCGCTCCAACCGGCACAATAAAACTTACTGGATAAGCGGCACACGCCTCTAAATCTTCTTCTTCCAATTCCCCCCTTTCTCTAGCCTCCACGACTGCTCTAATGAGATGACCTCCTTTTCTATCATCCAGTCCGGAAGTTTGGGAAGACAGAGATGGGTAGAAAGTTTCAGAGGGAGCAATGGGAGGCGAGGCCAGAGGGGGAGGAAGAGAGGGAGGACAGAGGTCCTTGTAGGAAGGAGGGCAAGAAGGAGAAACAACCTGAGTTTGGGCAATTGTTGGATCAGTTAGCTTTGCCCCAGGGGTGTCAGGTAAGTTTTCAGGGGTTTTGGGTAAAACCAGTTCGATGGCTGCCATAAGAGCTTGCCATGTGGCCAAAATATCTACAGGAGCACGGGGCTCTTTGTGCAAATAAACCCCCAGCCTTGTCCATGTTGATTTTTTGAGAGATCCTGCAAGAGGATACGAGGGACAATGTTCTTTTAAATAAATCAAAAATGCCGTCACTTGTTTTCTTGTGACTGTATGTGCTAGAAATCCTTTATTTTTCTGAATCGAATTTGCCCTTTTCACTAGATTCATAAGCTCCTCCCTATGCTCTGAGGAGTCTTGAGGTTTGCGGAGCCCATTACTTACGATTCGAAAGCCGATGCCCGGTGCGTAGTAACGGGAGTGAAAAGAGAGCCTCCTTAGACAAGGAGCACTCCTTGACGTATCCCGGACGAGCCCCCAGCTGTCGCGTCCTGGTCCTGAATAAGGGGCCCTCGCAAGGGCGAAGAATCCAATCCTGGATATGGGACCCCACAGGGGTGAGGGAGGACAGGTCGCAGTTCGCCCGGGCAATTCTGTCTAGGGTACGTGGTTAGCGGGACTCTCGCAAGAGTGAGGAATTCAATTATCACACTTCTCATGCAGGTTTGTTCAAGGTGGCGAAGTACACGCTGCACGGGTGGAGAAAGCATGGATGTTCTGGCTCCAACCCCGGCTAGCAGTGCTGCAACGCCTTTTATTGAGCTTATAAAACCGGAAGAAGGAAGTACATTAATTTTCCCATATAAGGAAATCATAAATCATTCACCGCAAACAGGAACAAGGAAGCACATACAGTATTACCATAAAAGGAAATCAATTCATTCACTGCGCCGTGACAGGACGCTGTCTTTTAGGAGTGTTTATTGCGCATGAGCAGGATGCTGTTAGTGTTTTAAGGAGGAACTAGGATGTTTCTAATGTTTTAAGGAGGAACTAGGATATGTGATTGTGTTGTGTCGCTTCACCCCGTTATGAGGTAAAATTTCTGGAATATCCAGAAGTTTCAGCTTTCCCTCCATTTTGGAATTGACTTTTTTTTCATTTTGTTCAGGGTCCCTGCGATGGGCAGGGAGTCATTCAGCGGTGCCTTTCTTACTCCCAAGCCCATCATCCCCGCCAGAGGAATTATTGAGTCTATCATCTGCACCTCTATAACTGTCTGGTTTGGTTCTGCAAACCAACAGGACAGATGTTGGGCTGCTAAACAAATAATTCCCTCAACACTGTCCAACTATTTACAAAGTGTACACTACTATTACTGTTAATCTTCTCACCTGCTCCTTATCACCCATCCCCTCCCACTTGACTGTTTCCTAGTATGATTTGATTGTTGACTGTACCCTATGACTATCATTGTGTTGTAGGTTATGATTCTTGATTCTTAATGAACGTACCTTTTCTTTATGTATACTGAGAGTATTTACACCAAGACAAATTCCTTGTGTGTCCAAACACACTTGATCAATAAAGTATTCTATTCTATTCTATTCTCTCCCTTCCTCTCAGAGGCGCTCCTCTCTCCCGCCCTTTCTACCATCCTGGAACTTTGCGACAGGGGGCGACCTCCACCAAGAGAAGAGAATTCCAGCACTTTCCCCATTGGTCCACTGGAAGGCGAACGTCACTGCTGGCTTTGTTGAGGGAGGGGGGGAAAAGGCCTAGAAGGAAGTGACATCATAAATGCTTGCTGTGTTACCCTGCCGCACTCGCTCTGCTTAACCCCTGGGGCTCCGCAGGCGGCAGTGATGCTGCGTGAGACTGGCGGTGAGAGATCCAGACGTGCCCCAGGTGAGGGGGAAGGGCGGTTCCCGAGCAAAGGGAGGCGGAGGAGGGAAAGACCCGAGCCCGGCACACCTCCGCCCTCAACCCGGGATCCCATGCTCTCCAGCCGCACTCTCCATGCAGGGGGAAACGGGGATAACAGGGAGGTGCTGTGGGTCCGTCCCCTGCCGCCCCTTGTCCGGGGAAGCGCCCGGTGGGGGGGGGGGAGGATCGGCCTTGCGGAGGCCCAGCAGGAGAGGAGAGAAGCCGGGCGAGGAGGAGGCAGGATTCGCACCAAACTCTTCGAGGGCCCGATCCTGTCTCCAGAGGGGGAGAGAAGTGGGCTGGCCTGTCCAGCTGCCTCCTTCCTGGCCCTACTCGGGGGTGAGGGGGGAACCTGATCCCTGCGCTGGGATGAGCCTCTTGAGGCTCCGGGCAGGTTGTGAGAAGGGGATTCAAGGGCTGAATTCCACTTTCTAATTCTTGGAGTTGGTTTTTCTTTCCATCTCAGATACAGAAACTCGAAGTCATTTGAAATCTTTGCAAGCCAAAATTTTCTCTTGGGTGAAAAAAAGAGCGAAATAACTTTCAGGGATCCATCCTGCGCCCCAAGAAATGATCCTGTGAAGGAAAAAGCATCTGGAGATCGACAAGACTCCTTGGACCCATTTTAAGTTGCTCTGCAGGAGAGAGAAAAGATGGAGGCGCAATGTTTTGCAAAGGAAGGAAGCGGAAAAGGCTCTTCAGCTGTTCAGCCTGGGAAGGGTGAACAGATCTGGACAAGACCTGGGCAGAAGATCCTGGAGGAGGAAACTATCCTCCCTTTAGAAGTCCAGCCCTGCAACTTCAGGAGCCTCCAATACCAGGAGACTGAGGGTCCCCAAGGACTTTGCAGCCAGCTTCATGACTTTTGTAGGCGATGGCTTAAACCGGAAAAGCACACCAAAGCCCAGATGCTGGACCTGGTTGTTCTGGAGCAGCTCCTGTTCCTTCTACCCCCAGAGATGGAGGGCTGGGTGCGGGAGTGTGGAGCAGAGACCAGCTCCCAGGTGGTGGCCCTGGCAGAAGGCTTCCTTCTGAGCCAGGCGGAGGAGCAGAAGGAGCAGGTACAGTTGCAGGTGAGACACTTTAGGAAGCTCACCCCTCCTTCTCAAACTTCTCTGACATTCATAATATGTGGTGATGTCCTACCAATTCTTGTACAACATTGTTCCATTGTTTTCTCACTCAACCCTGTTGATGGATATTGGGGGCTTTGAGGTTGTGTTCCGGATATTGTGTTCCACTTTATTTTGTGATATACATTCATTCTGTTTCTTTTTTCCTTCCTCCTATTTGAAGTGTTGCACTATGGAGATCAGAGATCCTGAGGGAAAGAAGAATCCATCAAATCCCCCTCAGGAGTTATTTTTCAGGAGGATCCCTTGGGAAGATCCAAATTGGGACACCTTAGGAGGTAATTGAAGATCCTCAGATTACCCATCTGTCTTATCTTTGCTCTTTCTTCTCTTCTATAGAACTCCTCCTATTTTGTTAATTATGCATTTTGAAATTACTTATTTCTTACAGAGAAAAAAAGAACGAAGTTTTCTGGTTTTAATGATGGAGATCAAACAACGGTTGAATCCCCAAATCAAGTAAGAAAGGGAAAAGTTATTAAATTTGTATTCCCCCCTTCAGGAAATGAACGGGGTGTGCAGAGTGCTCTCTCCTTCTGTTTTCCCCACTTGTTTGGCCTGGATTATTTTTGTGTTCTTCCACAACATGGAGAGCAGAATAAACATACCACAGTGGCAGGGACTGCTAGTGACCCATTTTTTTGTTATTCTTTTACTTGGAATTGTTCAAGGCTAATGAAAAATAACCAAATACTCACATGGCTACCTTACCATTTTTTAGAACCCTTATTTATAACCCATAGTTGAAGAATAAGCAAATCATATTAAAAAATAAAGCAGACTATTAAAATCCAATGGGCTGTTTTGATGATGTAATCAAGGTACTTTGGCCTACAAAATAATTTCCAATCCTCTAATTTGTGCCTTGATTAGGAGATCAAATATTCCTGCTTTGCAAAGGCTGAGAAATTAGTTTCCCAGGGAATTTTCTCTTCTTTGTTTTCTTCCTTTCAGCCAGTGGCTCAGACTACTAGATCAATCAATGATAGACAGAGTGATAGATCAGTTGATCCAGAAGTAGGATTGCTTTACTGAAAGGCACTGAAGGTTTGCCAGAATCAATCAACTTGATAAAACTTCCCCAAATATTTCTTCAGTTAATTTTTTTTTTCAGATTTGCCCATTTTCTCACCTAAAATGAGGACTTGTGTGATGAACAGCCATTTAACTTGGTGCATATCTTTGCTTTGGGAATTTGGGAACAGTAGGACAGAATAATAAGAGTTGGTAGGGATCTTAGAGGTCTTCTAGTCCAACCCCCTGCTCAGACAGGAAGTCCTATAACATTTCAGATTCAATTTCTTATTGAACGCCTCCAGTGTTGGAGCATCTACAATTTCTGGAGGCAAGTCATTCCACTGATTAATTGTTCTAGCTGTTAGTTAATTTCTCTTTAATTATAGGTTGATTCTTTCCTTGAATCCATCCATTCCATCTTGGAACACTGCTATCTTTTCATTAAACTAGACATACCCAATTCCAGCAATCACTATATGTTTTAGATTTGAAGGCCCTAATAATTTTTGTTGCTCTTTGTATTTCTATAGTTTCAAGATATTTTTTACATCTGGCAACCAAAACTGGATGCATTTTTAAGTGGTACTACCACTTCATGTGATCTTGATTCTATCCCTCTTAATGCAGCCTATGATTATTTGGGATTGTTGTTTTTTTTTGGGGGGGGGGGGTTTGTCAGTGATTGTTCACTTGGATCCCAAGATACCTATTGTATTTTCTACTGTTGAGCCAGGATCACTTATTCAATTCCTGTGCATTTGGTTTTTTTTTCCTAAATGTAGAACCTTACATTTTTCAACGTTTTTCATTTTCTTAAATGGGGCCCAATCTGTCGATCCTTCTCTATCTCAAGCTTATCTTCTGGAAGTGTTGATATTCCTATCAATTTGGTCTTGTCTGCAAATTTGATGAGTTCCCCTTCTATCCTCTTGTCTAAATCATTGCTGAAGATGAACAGATCTTCTGAATCCTCTTGTTATGTTCTTTTTTTCCGTGTTCAGGAGAGTCTTGTGTCCTTCAAGGAGGTGGCTGTGTATTTCTCGGAGGAGGAATGGTTTCAGCTGGAATCTGACCAAAAAGCGCTGCATTCAGAAGTCATGCTTGAAAACTATAGGAATGTGATCTCTCTGGGTAAGAGTTTTCTAGTCCCAAATCAGAGAGTTCAAGAAGACTGATTGTAGTTACTTTTTATTTAAAAAATCACTAATCAGATATCGTCTCCTCAAAGGGAAAAGGAAAGTATCTGGCCTTCTGGTACTCCAAGGAAGGAAAGAGTCAATGTCTCTTTGCTTAGATGGTTTTGGGCCATTTCTTATCAGTATTGTTCCATTTCTTTTTGAACTTATCTGTGGAGGCTAAGGAGGATGAGGTTGCTTTTATGTGGAGGTCATGTGAGAAGAATGTGTTATCATTTGTCCTCTGAAACCTCCCCAAATTGTATGAGAACAGAACTTTCATACTCAGGTCATGGAAGAGTATTCTCCCAATCAAATTCAAGAACAAAGGTCTCATGCAGTGTTACTCAGAGCATCCTGGGCTACAGGTAATCCCTGAGTTATGACAGTTCAGTAAATTCCCAGTTATGATCTAGCCCTTAAGAACTCCCAAGTTCTTAAGACTCAATTCTGAAATTATGAATGTTGCAGTACCATGGTCATTCACACTGATGAATGATAACAGAGGTGCTGCAACAACATTCACCCCACCCACCTCACCCCACAGGTCTTGCATTGTGTTGCAGTGATGTAGTGAGTCATCTCTACACCACAGGGTTGCGTGTTGAGTCCCTTACTCTATACTCTTTATGTGCATGACTGCATTCCCACTAGTAATACTATTACTAAATTTGCAGATGATACAACCATGGTGGGACTCATCTCCAGGGGGCGGAGCGGGGATGAGTCTGCCTATCAAGATGAGGGGGACCGGTTGTTTCATGGTATGGAGACAATAACTTGGTCCTCAATACCAATAAGACTAAGGAGCTTATAGTGGACTATAGAATGAAGAGATCAGACATCCAGCCCTTGCTTATCAATGGAGACCGAGTGGAGCAAGTGGCCAGATTTAAGTTTCTGGGGGTGAACTGAGGTGCTCACATTGCAGCACTGGTCAAAAGGGCCCAGCAGAGATTATATTACCTGAGACTTCTCAGAAAACAACTATTGAATGAAAAACTGCTGGTGACCTTCTACCGCTGCACCATAGAGAGTATCTTATTGCACCTCTGCATGGTTTGCCAATTGCACAATGGCAGATAGGAAAGCACTCCAGAGGGTTAACGTCATTGCCCAGAAGATCACTGGTTGCCTTCTCCCCCTCTTTGGAAGAGCTTTATAGTTCCCGCTGCCTTAAGAAAGTTCAAAACATTCTCAAAGATCCATCTCATTCTGTGAACCCCTTTTTTGAACTATTACCATCTGGCAGATGGTACAGAATATTATAAACAAGGACAAATAGGCTGAAAAACAGCTTCTATCCCAGGGCAGTAGCTCTTTTGAATTCTACCATATAGTGCAGTATTGGTGCAGTGTCGGGCATTTTCGGTTCAATGTGTGGATGTGAAGGATGTGTGTTTGTGTTTATTTTCATGGTCATGATGTGACTGAAGATGGTATTTGATTTCGTTGTACAAGGTGCAATGACAATAAAGTAAACTAAATCTGTTCCTTTGCCTGCTTTGGTGCATTTGCAGAAAAAAGGCCTAAAGTAGTGAGAGATACGTGAGATCAGAGTGAGAAATTTCGCACTACTAATCTCACATGATCTTGCACTATAGTACTTTAGGCCTCTGTTCTCTGCTAACCAAGGCCTTGAATTGAATTGAATTCTTTATTGGCCAAATCAAAGAGATACAAGCAACAAGGTTATCATCATAAATGGGAGGAGATAGGTAATAGGAAGTATGAGAAGAATAATAGTAATACAGTCTTAGTAAATAGTTTGACAGTGTTGTGGGAGTTAGTTTTTTAGCAGAGTGATGGCATTCAGAGAAAAACTGTCCTTGTATCAAGTTGTTCTGGTGTACAATGCCCTATAGCATCATTTTGAGGGTAGAAGTTAAAACAATTTATGTCCAGGATGTGAAGGGTCTAGATATTTTCACAGCCCTCTTTTTGACTCTTACAGTAGAAAGGTCCTCAATGGAAAGCAGTTTGGTAGCAATTGTTTTTTCTACCGTTCTAATTAACCATTGAAGTCTGTGTCTGTCTTGTTTGGTTGCGGAAACAAACCAGACAGTTATAGAGGTGCAGATGACAGACTCAATAATTCCTCTGTAGAACTGTATCAGCAGCTCTTTGGGCAGTTTGAGGTTTCTGAATTGATGCAGAAAGAACATTCTTGTGCTTTTCTGATGACGTTTTTGATGTTAGGTGTCCATTTTAAGTCTTGAAATACGATAGAAACTTGAAGGTCTCTACTGTTGATACTGTGTTGTCTACTATTGTGGTAGTATAGGAGGGTATAGAAGTGGTAGTATAGGAGGGTTTCTCCTAAAGTCTACTCCATTTTTATGGTTTTGAGTGTGTCCAGTTCCAAATTGTTCCAATCGCACCATGAGGCAAGTTGTACAACTTCCCGTCTATATGCAGATTCATCGTTGTCTTGAATGGGACCATTCACTGTTTGGTGATTGGTGATTTTCAAACAGATGGTAAGCTTCTTCATTTTCAAAGACTTTTCCCCTGGATCTCATGCAGTCCTCAGTTGTTAAAAACACAGATTGAAAGTATTGCACTGCAAGTTCATGCGAGATTAGTAGCCTGAGATCTTGCACTACTGGTCTTGTTTGATCTCACACTAAAGTAGTTTAGGTCTCCTCTCTCTGCAAACTGAAGCTGGTACCAGATCCAACCAAAGAGCTCTTACAAGCTGATGGGACTTTGGGCAGTGAAATAGCCATTTTTGAAGCCTCCCAACCTTTGCAATCTCAACACAAAGAACGTTTAAAAGCCAATGGGAGACTTAATTTCTCCTTGGTTGTTACTGCTGATTATTCCCTAAGTCAAAACTGACTGAGTGAGATTTGCATATATATAGATAATTGTAAAGAAAGAGATGTTTCTAGATATTTACAAAGCTTTCATGACTCATGGATATAGAAATCATGGCTATATCAAATCACTGTATGCATGCAAAATACATAATAGAATTTTGGAGAAACTCAGAAGGAAATTCACTTGACTTTCCACACTTTGATCTTTTTCTCTGACCTTGTTATCATTTTATTCTCTTTTGCTCTGAAGGTAATGGGCAGGAGAATCAAGATTCCTGTGAACTGTTCCAAGTGATCAATGCTAACAATGGAATCGAGAATTTTGGAATTCAACTGGAATTCCAAAGCCATGAAAGAAACAAGTCAAATAATTGGAATCAGGAAAGCTCATCTTCCACTGATGCACCAATGCAAGGCTTTCTTCCCCAACAAGAGAAACCATATAAATGCATGGAGTGTGGAAAGACCTTTGCTCAAAGAGGTCATCTTATTACTCATAAGAAGATCCACACAGGGGAGAAGCCTTATACATGCATGGAATGTGGGAAGACCTTTGCTCAAAGTGGTCATCTTATTTCCCATAAGAAGATCCACACAGGGGAGAAGCCATTCAAATGCATGGAGTGTGGAAAGGCCTTTACTCAGAGCACTGGACTCAAAAGACACAAAATGATACACGCAGGAGAGAAACCATATAAATGCATGGAATGTGGAAAGACCTTTGCTCTGAACAGTAGACTTACTATCCACAGAAAGATCCACACAGGGGAAAATCCATTTAAATGCATGGAGTGTGGAAAGACCTTTGCTCTGAGGAGTAGACTTACTATCCACAAAAAGATCCACACAGGAGAAAAACCATATAAATGCATGGAGTGTGGAAAGACCTTTGCTCAAAGCGGTAATCTTATTTCCCATAAAAAGATCCACACAGGAGAAAAGCCGTATAAATGCATGGAATGTGGGAAGACCTTTGCTCAACGCAGTTATCTTACTTCCCATAAAAAGATCCACACAGGAGTAAAGCCATATAAATGTGTGGAGTGTGGAAAGACCTTTGCTCTGAGCATTAGACTTACTATCCATAAAAAGATCCATATAGTGGAGAAATCATATAAATGCATGGAATGTGGAAAGACCTTTGCTCTGAGCAGTAGACTTACTATCCACAAAAAGATCCATACGGGGGAAAAGCCATTTAAATGCATGGAATGTGGAAAGACCTTTGCTCGTAGAGATAATCTTATTTCCCACAAAATGATCCACACAGGGGAGAAGCCGTATAAATGCATGCAGTGTGAGAAAACTTTTACTCATAGCAGAGGGCTTACTATCCACAAAAAGCTTCACACAGGAGAGAAACCATATAAATGCATGGACTGTGGAAAAACCTTTGCTCTGAGCAGTAGACTCACCATCCACAAAAAGATCCACACAGGAGAGAAGCCGTATAAATGCATGGAGTGTGGAAAGACCTTTGCTCTCAGTAGGAGACTCACTATCCACAAAAAGATCCACACAGGAGAAAAGCCGTATAAATGCATGGAGTGTGGAAAAACCTTTGCTCTGAATAGTAGACTCACTATCCACAAAAAGATCCACACAGGGGAGAAGCCATATAAATGCATGGAGTGTGGAAAGACCTTTGCTCAAAGAGGTAATCTTAGTTCCCACAAGATGACCCACAGAGAGGAGAAGCTGTATAAATGTGTAGAGTGTGGAAAGAAATTTGCTCAACGCAGTTATCTTGCTTCCCATAAAAGAATCCACACAGGAGAGAAACCATATAAATGCATTGAGTGTGGAAAGACCTTTGCTCAGCGCAGTTACCTTGTTTCCCATAAAAAAATCCACACAGTGGAGAAGCCATATCAGTGCATGGAATGTGGAAAGAGTTTTGCTCGAAATCATAGTCTGTCTTCTCATAAAAGGATCCACACTCAGGAGAAACGATATAGTAATAACAATTTCACTTAGACTTATATACCACTCCACAATGCTTTCCAGCACTCTTAAGAGATTTAGAAAGTCAACATATTGTCCCTAGCAATCTGGGTCCTCATTTTACTGATCTCAAAAAAGATGAGATGCTGAATCAATCTTGAACCAATCAGGATCAAACTCCTGGCTGTGGGCAATTAGCCTGTAGTACTGCATTCTAACCTCTGACCCACCATGTCTATAAATTTTTATGTGTATGCATATTGTGCCTTTCTGATGCAAATGAGACAATGTAGAATCTAACAAAATGAAATTTAATGTGGAGGAAAAAAAGGTTTTACACCTGGGTGGAAAAAACAGATTACATGAAATCTGGCTCAAAAATGGTAACTCTGAGAGGGACCTTAGGAGTCCGAATGGATGATTATTTAAACAGGAGCATGATAGCAGTATTCCAGTGTTTTGAGAAGCTGCCACAAAGAGGAGAGGGTTATTTTTTTCCAGCGTACCAGAGGGCAAGACAAGAAGCAATGGATGGAGAGTAACCAAGGAGGGAAGCAACCTGGAATTTGTTTACAGTGAGGATAATTAATCTCAGCTTGCCTTTAAACATTGTGGTTGCTTCATCACTGGACATTTTTAAGAAGAGACTGTACAGACACTTGTCTGAAATGATATAAGATCTACCTGAGCTGGACTAGAAGAGCTCCAATTTCCCTTCCAGCTCGATTCTGATTCTGAATCTTCACTCCTTTCTTCAGCTTTTTTGCTAAGTAAAAGCACACACACGAGTATCAGTGGAGATAAAGGTTATCATTTGCCTGAAAGTGATGTGTGGCTGCCAATATTTAAGTGGTGGAGATTCCTTAATCATTTCAAGGAACTCCCTCTGATGAGTATGTCCATTAGAGTAGAGTTGCAGGCAGAAATGCAATTAATCCTAAATCCCTTACTATTGTTTCCACTTTTCTTACTATTGTCATAGTCTGCTTTTCCACCCTGCTTTACATGATGTAATGCAAGTAATAACAGAAAGAAAACCATAAGGAGAATGGAGTTATAGTGATGCTGAATTAGAAAATGCAACTCTTGGGCTCTTTGTCCTAACTTTGTGGTGATCTTTCCTTCCCTTCCCTCCTGTTGCTCATCTCGACACAATCACATCAATACCTTTTTTAAAATGAGGTCTCCAGAACTGGGCACAGTTTTCCAAATGGTGTCTCCTTTTTCTTGATGGTGATACATCTGGTGACGCATCCCCGAATTTTGTTTGCCTTCACAGCTGCGTGGCCACACTGTTTACTTCTTTTGCAGTTATCTTTTTTTTTCAGTGCCATGGTAACTTCTTTCACATAGTTGTGAAAAAAGAATGTTGCTTGAACTCATTGAAATGCAGAATAGTTGTAGTGTTGTGGAAATATGCATACCTTTGTGTCTGTTCCAAGCTTCCTCCATAAAGGGAGCATTAAAGCAAGTAGTGTCAACTCTCAATATGACTCTAGCTGAAGCCATATTGTTCTTACTTTGTTTCTTAGTTTTTATAATGGGGGAAGGGGGATTTATGGAATGTAGAATGTTTTCTCCAATGTGCCAGACATAAAAACAGTAAGACTCCTGAGAACCAAGGCCAAATCAACATGCCCTAGCAACAGCAGGAGGGCCTGCTGAGAGGTTCATCATCTGCTTGGTTGGTTAACGTGACCTGTGACACTAGAGAGGTGGACAGTATCCTTTACTTATACCAAAACCACAGGAATTATTGAATGTTGGTTTCACCTTTGACCGTGTCAATATGATGTACCCAATAAACTGGATTTTTGAGGAAGCCAAGGCCTCAGAGTCTTGAATTGGCTGGGTGCATTACTTGGAACCATGACAAGTATTTTTATTAAGAGAAAGCAGTGGTAGGGAAATGTGGATGCATATTAAGGTCCCCTAGCTAGGCAGACTACTGGCCAACCCAGTTAGTCCTTGATTTACAATAATTGTTTATGCAAACATTCAAAGTTACAATGGCAAGAAATGATGTTTCTGACTTATTTATTTCCTTTCCTCCCTCCCTCCTTCCCAAATTAAGCATACTCCAGGGAATCAGACATGGTGGCTCAGTGGCTAAGAAGCTGAGCTTGTCAATCAGAAAGGTTGGCAGTTTGGCGGTTCAAATCCCTAGCGCCATTTAATGGAGTGAGCTCCGATTACTTGTCCCAGCTTCTGCCAACTTAGCAGTTTGAAAGCATGTAAAAATGTAAGTAGAAAGTTAAGAACCACTTTGGTGGGAAGGTAAGAGAGTTCCGTGCGCCTTCAGCAGCTAGTCATGCTGGCCATATGATCATGGTGACGTCTTCAGACAGCGCTGGCTCTTTGGCTTTGAAACGGAGATGAGCACCGCCCCCTAGAGTTGGGAATGACTAGCACATATGTGTGAGGGGAACCTTTATTTTTACCTTTAGGGTATCAGAATGAAAACCACTCCAGTGTGCTAACGTTGCCAATGAACAATCAGGAAGATCTTAGGAAATCAATGGGGACCAAAATAAGATGAAATTAAGAAGAACTTCTACTTTAAAAAAATTACACTGCTCAGAAAAATAAAGGGAACACAAAAATAAGACATCCTAGATCAGAATGAATGAAATATTCTTATTAAATATTTTCTTCATTACATAGTTGAATGTGCTGACAACAAAATCACACAAAAATTATCAATGGAAATCAAATGTAGCAACCCATGGAGGTCTGGATTTGGAGTTACACTCAAAATTAAAGTGGAAAAAAACACTACAGGCTGATCCAGCTTTGATATAATGTCCTTAAAACAAGTAAAAATGAGGCTCAGTAGTGTGTGTGGCCTCCACGTGCCTGTATGACCTCCCTACAACGCCTGGGCATGCTCCTGATGAGGTGGCGGATGGTCTCCTGAGGGATCTCCTCCCACACCTGGACTAAAGCATCCCCCAACTCCTGGACAGTCTGTGGTGCAACGTGGTGTTGGTGGATGGAGCGAGAAATGATGTCCCAGATGTGCTCAATTGGATTCAGGTCTGGGAACGGGTGGGCCAGTCCATAGCATCAATGCCTTCATCTTGCAGGAACTGCTGACACACTCCAGCCACATGAGGTCTAGCATTGTGCATTGGGAGGAACCCAGGGCCAACCGCACCAGCATATGGACTCACAAGGGGTCTGAGGATCTCATCTCGGTACCTAATGGCAGTCAAGCTACCACTGGCGAGCACATGGAGAGCTGTGTGGCCCCCTAAAGAAATGCCACCCCACACCATTACTGACCTACTGCCAAACCAATCATGCTGGAGGATGTTGCAGGCAGCAGAACGGTCTCCATGGCATCTCTAGACCCTGTCACGTCTGTCACGTGCTCAGTGTGAACCTGCTTTCATCTGTGAAGAGCATAGGGCACCAGTGGCAAATTTGCCAATCTTGGTGTTCTCTGGAAAATGCCAAACATCCTGCATGGTGTTGGGCTGTAAGCACAACCCCCACCTGTGGACATCAGGCCCTCATACCACCCTCATGGAGTCTGTTTCTGACCATTTGAGCAGCCACATGCACATTTGTGGCCCACTGGAGGTCATTTTGCAGGGCTCTGGCAGTGCTCCTGTCCCTCACACAAAGACAGAGGTAGCGGTCCTAATGCTGGGTTGTTGCCCTCCTACGGCCTTCTCCATATCTCCTGATGTACTGGCCTGTCTCCTGGTAGCGCCTCCATTCTCTGGACACTACACTGACAGACACAGCAAACCTTCTTGCCACAGCTCGCATTGATGTGCCATCCTGGATGAGCTGCACTACCTGAGCCACTTGTATGGGTTGTAGACTCTGTCTCATGCTACCACTAGAATGACAGCACTGCCAGCATTCAAAAGTGACCAAACCATCAGCCAGAAAGCACAGGAACTGAGAAGTGGTCTGTGGTCACCACCTGCAAAACCACTCCTTTATTGGGATGTCTTGCTAACTGCCTATTATTTCTATCTATTCCATTTCCACAACAGCATGTGAAATTGATTGTCAATCAATGTTGCTACCTAAGTGGACAGTTTGATTTCACAGAAGTGTAATTGACTTGGAGTTACATTGTGTTGTTTAAGTGTTCCCTATATTTTTTTGAACAGTGTACTTCAGTCCTTCCTGATAAAACACGCAGAAATGCGAATGGAAACTTTCTCTGGAATATCAAGATGCCAAAAATAATCCAACCTGCCATTAAAGAAGAAAATGTGTAGCTCACGGTTGAAATGAGAGGTCCTTGGTACTGAGCTTGATAGTTTTGTTGCAGACATTTCATTACCCAAACTAGGGAACATCATCAGTGAACCAAGTATCCCTCAATCCAACTTCAGTCTGCTGTATAAAATTAAGATCTGAGTCAACCAATATGAATGCAGAAGCAGGGAACTTTTTTCGGTCAAAGACTTCTGATGATGTGATAAGAATAATGACAAGTGTCAATGTAGAGTGTGTGGGAAAAGCTTCAGTGTGAACAATTTGTCTTTCAAACAACAGACCAGAATGAACAGGAGCTGAAACAAATGCATGGGCGAAAGATAATTTTTATTTATTTATTTTTATTTATTTGTCAATTGTTTACAAGATAATAAGTATAAGTGTATACATAGTTATGAATACATGAAATGGGTACATATAAGAAAAATAAAATAAAAATAAAAGAAACAATAGGACAGGGATGGTAGGCATATTGGTGCGCTTATGTACGCCCCTAGAGACCTCTTAGGAAAGGGGTGAGGTCAATAGTAGACAGTCTAAGGTTAAAGTTTTTGGGGTTTGGGGAAGAAACCACAGAGTCAGGTAGAGGATTCCAGACATTGACCACTCTGTTGCTGAAGTCGTATTTCCTGCAATCAAGTTTGGTGCAGTTAACCTTGAGTTTGTATCTATTGTGTGCTCTTGTGTTGTTATGGCTGAAGCTGAAGTATTCATTGACAGGTAGGACATTGTAATGTATGATTTTATATACCATGCTTAAATCAGACTGAAGATGACGTAATTCAAGGTTTTCTAGTTCTAGAATTTCAAGTCTGATGGCAAAGGTATTCTACAACGAGTAGAGTAGTGGAGAACTCTTGTGAAATATTTCTGGACTTTCTCAATTGTGCTAATATCAGATACGTAATGTGGGTTCCAGACTGATGAGCTGTATTCGAGTATTGGTTTAGCAAATGTTTTGTATGCTCTAGTTAGTAGTGTGATATTACTAGAGAAAAAGCTATGTAGGATTAGGTTAACAACTCTTAATGCCTTTTTGGCTCTGTAGTTGCAGTGGGCTCTAGCACTTAGATCATTAGAGGTGAGTATTCCAAGGTCCTTTACAGAGCTTGGATCATCAACAAGATCTTGACTATTCAGCTTGTATTTTATTTTCTGATTTTTTTTGCCAATATGTAAGACAGAGCATTTATTTGTTGAGATTTGAAGTTGCCATTTGTTTGACTATTCTGATACATAGTAAGATCTTTTTGAAGGGTAGCAGTATTGTCTGTTCTCAATTTTCAAGCATTAGGGCCATTTTTTCTCTCTCTAACATTAAGGTAACTTAAGATTAAGTTTCAGTGGTGGAGGTATTTGCTAAACAGGCATTGTCAACTCCAAATATGGTCAAATCTTTTCATATTCCCTCTCTATTTCTCAATTAAGGAGCCTCATTATGAGGTAAAATTTCTTTGATATCGAGAGATTTCAGGTTTTCTCGATTTTGGGACTGGTTTTCTTTTTTCTTTTTTGTTCAGAGTCGCCTTGACGGGCAGGGAGCCATTGAGAAGGCCCTTTCCTCCTGCTCCCATTCCTATCATCCCTGCCCTCTCCGTTCCAGAGGCGCTCCTTTTTTTCTAGAATCCTGGCAACTTTGCACGAAATCCTCCAGGGGGCGACCTCCGCCAAGGGAAGGGAACTCCAGGCATTTCCTCATTGGTCCATGGGATAGCGAAGGTCACGGCTGCTTTACCACAGGAAGCCGCGGAAGAAGTCACGTCACAAACGTTTGCCGCTCTAGGGCGCCGCACTCTCTCTCCTTAACCCCCCAAGGCTCGGCAGGCGGCGGAGAGGCTGCGGGATAGTCTTGGCGGAGGGAGATCCAGAGGTGACCCGGTGAGGGGCGGGCTCTTCCCGTGTCCCATGTTCCCCAGCCGCCCTCTGCATACTGAGGGAAGCGGGACAAGCTGGGATGCCTCGAAGGCGACGGGGATCCGTCCACGCCCCGTGTCCGGGGAAGCGCCCGAATGGGGGAAGAGGAGGGTGGGCCTTGCGGAGGCCCAGCAGGAGAGGAGAGAAGCCGGGCGAGGAGGAGGCAGGATTCGCACCCAGCTCCACGAGGGCCCGATCCTGTCTCGGGAGCGGGAGAGAAGCGGGGGGGAGGGCTTCTCCAGCTGCCTCCTTTTCGGCCCTGCTAGGAGGGGACCTCAGACCTGCGCTGGGATGAGCCGCTTGAGGCTCCGGGCAGTTTGGGTGAAGGTTGCTCAGTGGCTGAATTCCACTTTCTAATTCTTGGCCTTGGTTTTTCTCTTCATCCCAGATACTGAAACTCGAAGCCATTTGAAATCTTTGCAAGCCAAAATTCTCTCTTTGGGGGAAACAGAAAAAAAGAGAGAAATAACTTGCAGGGATCTGTCCTGCACCCCGGAAATGGTCCTGTGAAGAAAAAGGCATCTGGAGATCCACCAGAGTCCTTGGACCCATTTGCAGTTGCTCTGCAGAAGAGAGGAAGGATGGAGACACAACCTTTTGCAAAGGAGGGAAGCGGAAAAGGCCCTTCCACTCTTCATCCTGGGAAGGGTGGGAAGATCTGGACAAGAACTGGGGAGGAGATCCTGGAGGAGGAAACCATCCTCCCTTCAGAAGTTCAGCCTTGCAATTTCAGAAGCCTCCAATATCGGGAGGCTGAGGGTCCCCGAGGGCTTTGCAGCCGACTCCACAACTTTTGTAGGCGATGGCTGAGACCAGAAAAGCACACCAAAGCCCAGATTCTGGACTTGGTGGTTCTGGAGCGGTTCCTGTTCTTTCTGTCCCCAGCGATGGAGTACTGGGTGCGGGAGTGTGGAGCACAGACCAGCTCCCAAGCGGTGGCCCTGGCTGAAGGCTTCCTCCTGAGCCAGGCGGAGGAGCAGAAGGAGCAGCTCCAGTTGCAGGTGAGAGCTCAAAAGAGAATAGAGAGTGTGCTTGAATACTTCACTCCTCCTTTCCAAACTTCTCTGACATTCATAATATGTGGCAATTTCCTAATTCTTGTAGGACATTGTTCCATTGTTTTATCACTTAACCTCACTGATGGATATTGGAAGCTTTGAGGTTGTGTTCCAAATATCCACTTTATGTCATGTGATGTAAATTAATTCTGTTTCTTTTTTCCTTCCTCCTATTTGAAGTGTTGCACTATGGAGATCAGAGATCTCGAGGAAAAGAAGAATCCATCAAATCCCCCTCAGGAGCAATTTTTCAGGAGGATCCCTTGGGAAGATCCAAGTCAGGACACTTCAGGAGGTAATCAAAGATCCTTTGATTACCCAGAGAGATCCCATCTGTCTTACCTTCTCTTCTGTAATATACCTCCTCTTATTCTTTTAAATATGCATTTTGAAATTATTTTATTCTTATAGAAATACAAAGAATGAAGTTGTCTGTTTTTTACAATGGAGCTCAAACAATGGATGAACCTCCAAATCAAGTAAGAAAGGGGAGCATTATTAGTTTTGTATTCTCCTTTCCTTGAGGCAGTGAAGAGGGTGTGCAGAGTTGTGTCTCCTATTTTTCACTCTTGCTCTGACTGGATTATTTTTTTAAAAAAAACCAAATTTTATTAATTTTTGAAAACAATACACAAACAAAACGTAGAATATAATAACATAAAACATCTTTTCTGAAAAACAAATAAAACAACTTATTTAAAGACAGGATAATTCCAAATTATCACATTTCCATACAAGTACAGTTTAATATGTATATTTATCTCATCTGTTCAACCTCATATCTTTTCCCAACTTCTCTTTATTTCTCCCTTTCCTTCTATTCAATTATATTTCTTTTGCCTTGAATTGTACATATTCATTGTATCCATCTGTCTTATTTACAATTTCGTTATTCTCTTCCAACATTCTTCTAACATTTTGTTAATTCAAACATAGACAAACAAAACACAAAACATAAATACATAAAACTTCTTTTTGGAAAGCGGCTTACCCCCGGTTACATCTTTTTGTACAGACACAAATCAAATTTATGCTCACTTAATAGTATATCTTATTTACCATTGTATATTTTCTATATATTTTCTATCTTCATTCACTCTCTTAATTCTATTTTATTTATTTCATCTCAGTTTAGATAATTATACTTGAATCTTTTGTCCATTCTCTTTCAATTATCTATTTATCTTTTCATTCCATAGAAAGTTAAACTCTATTGTTAAATCTTAAACATTTTTATACATTCCCTTTAATGCATTATTAACTCATATAATATTTCAGTTTTCTAACTCGATTTCAAATACTAATATCTATAATACAATCTTATGTACTTTTGCAAAATCATTTTTTAAATTATAATTTACCCTTTTGTCTCTGAAAAAAAACATCTTGTTTTAAACCTTTATGACTTCTCTTTCCTTTTCCCCTTCCTTTCTTATCAATTCTAGCCTTTTTGCCCCCCCCCCATCTCTCAAACTCCACTCTCTTAATCTTCCCTCTCTGTTGTATTTCTCTTTTCTGTTGCTTTTTGTCATTGTATCGATTTTTCATCTTATTTTTCCCTTTCTTGGTTGCTTTTTTAAGTTCTGAATTCTCCATTTTCTTTCCCCCCCTTTTCTCTTTTCTTCCTCAAATAAGATTGTCTGTCCATTAAAGATGGCTTCTTCTCCTTCATCCCAGCCTTCTTGTTGTTGTATTTCTTGGTAGGTAAAAATCGCCATTTCTAAAAAGTGAAAAATAAATCCAGAAGAGCCCTTGCCTTCTTGTTCCTCTTCTTTTAGCTTTTAAAATTCCATTTGCAATTCTTCAACAGATAATGCCATTTTTTTTTCCTTAAGAACAACCCAAATGTTTTTAATCTTTCAAGAAATAGTTCCCAAAAACCCCAAAGTCACAAAGCAATCCAAATCAGAACAAATCGTTCCATTTAGCACTTTCTTCTTTTTATATTTTCTCTTCCTGGGGTAGAGTTCAGTTACACAGTTCCAAAGTAATTTTTTAGAAGTCTTATTGCCATTTATTTCTGATCTTATAAACTTCAAGCAGTCTCCTTCAGTACAATCTTTAAAAAAGTTCTTTACCTCTTCCCTCCCACTTATAGCAAAAAAGGTTTTAATTTTTAATTCCAATGTTCAGAAATCTTTTATCCCCTTGGCTTTAAATTTCAAGTTTAGTTACCTTCTGTGCCCAAGCAGGTTTTTCCGATATCCATCAGCTATTTCCATGGGGAGGGAAAGTGAGAGAAAATAATTTCCCCTTTCAATTTTCTTCCGCTGCTTTCCAGTCTTCTTGGGAAACAATGTATCATTCAAGCAATTAAAATTCCAGGGTATTTAAAGGTTTCTTGTCCCAGTTCAGCCAAAAACTTTCACTTTCTCCAACTTCCTCCTGCACAATCTTACCCAGCTGCATTGCTGACCACCACTCCACCGCCTTGGGAAAAAGGAATTTAGCCGGCTGAGGAGCGGGTTTGCGATACCCCCAAACCCCTACCCAGATCTCCTCTATCTTCGGTTGCCTCTATGGGGCAACCATATCCTCCAGATCCAGCTGGATCGGAGGCACTTCGGTGGCGAGTGCAGCAGACACCGTGCATGATTGCGGATTCCTGCCACCGCCGAAGCCTTGCAAACCAGAAGTCCTGACTGGATTATTTTTGTGTTCCTGCGTAACATGGGCAGCATAATATTACATTTCAAGCAAAACTCCGAGGAAGGTGTATTCCTCAAAGAAAGGTTAATTGGAACTGTCAAATTGGCACAAATCTGGTGAAAACCAACTCTGAAAGTTCCTGTGGTTTTTACCTAATTAAAAACAAGTTTTCTTCTCAACCCAAAACAGTCACATGGCCCAATCACTGCAAGCTCCGCTGGTCTTGGGTCATCATTCCTCTGTCATCTGGCCAAGTGTGAGAACATCCTTGGTTTCCAGGAGCAAGTATTTTATTATGACTATACTACCCCAGCTATCTCTAATCCCCCCTTCCTGTCCCTTGCTGTAATGTGGCAGCACTGGAGCCTCAAAATGGCATTTGCCAGATCACTTTTTAAAGACTATAGATTAATTGGTTCTGCTGGGTATTCTTCCAACTGTGAGTTTACAAGAAGTATTTTTTTAAAAAAGTTCTTCAAGAAAGGAATAAACGTATCGCTGTGGTAGTAACTTCTAGAAACTCGTTCTTTTTGTCATTCTTTGACTTTGCAAGGCTAATGAAAAATAACTAAAAACTCATATGGCCACATTACCATTTTTAAAAAACCTTATTTATAACCAGTAGTTCAAAAATCATCAAATGATATTAAAAAATAAAACAGACTGTTTAAATCCAAAAAGAATGGCCACTAGAACATGTCATCAGGGTACTTTGGGCTACAAAATAATTTCCAATCCTCTGATTTGTGCCTGAATTAGGAGATCAAACATTTCAGATAAATGACTGTCTAATTTCTTCTTAAACACCTCCAGTGTCAGAGCATCCACAAGTTCTTGAGGCAAGTCATTCCACTCATTGATTTTTCTCACTATCAAGAAATTTCTCTTTAGTCGTAGGTTGCTTCTCTCCTTGATTAGTTGCCATCCACTGCTTCTTGTCCTGCCTTCATGTTCTTTGGAGAATTGGTTGGCCGCCTCTTTGTGGCAGCCCTTTAGATATTGCAACATTGTTATCATGTCATTTGTAGTTGTTCTTTCATTAAACTAGACATACCCAATTCCAGCAACCATTCTTTATATGTTTTAGCTTTCAGGACTCTAATCATTTTTGTTGCTCTTCTCTGTACTGTTTCTAGAGTCTCAAGATCTTTTTTACATCGTAACAGCCAATACTGAATGTGATATTCCAAGTGTGGTCTTACCAAGGCATTATAAACTGGTACAAACAATTCATGTGTTATTGATTCAATCCCTCTCTTAGTGCAGCCTATGATTGTTTTGGGATGTTTTTTTTTTGGGGGGGGGGGGCAACTGTAGCACATTGCTGTCTCATGTTTAAGTGATTGTCCAATAGGACTGCAAGTTCCCTGTTGTAGTTTCTGGTGTTGAACCTACATTTCTCAACAATTTTCATTTTCTTAGATGGTCCCAATCTATTAATACTTCTCTATCTAAGCTTATTTTCTGGAGTGTTGGTATTCCTGTCAATTTGGTCTTGTCTGCAGATTTGATGAGTTCCCCTTCCTCTTGTCTAAATCATTGCTGAAGATGAACAGATCTTGCAAATCCTCCTGCTGTGTTCTTTTTTCCATGTTCAGGAGAATCTTGTGTCTTTCGAGGAGGTGGCTGTTTATTTCTCTGAGGAGGAATGGTCACAGCTGGATCCTGACCAGAAAGCGCTGCATTCGGAAGTCATGCTTGAAAACCATAGGAACGTGGCCTCTCTGGGTAAGAGTTTTCTAGTCCCCAATCTTTCTGTGCCATTTCATATCTGTATTTTTCCATTTCTATTTGAGCTGACCTGTGGAGGCTAAAAAGAATGAGGTTGTTTTTGTGTGTCCTCCGGAGGGCATATGAGAGGAATGTGTTATCATTTGTCCTCTGAAACCTCCCCAAATTGTGTGAGAATAGAACTTTCACGCTAAGGCCATTGAAGAGCATTCTCCCAATATAATTCAAGAATGAAGGACTCATGTCCGGTTTCGCGTGGCTTCGGGGCAGCAGGAATTTGCGACAGCTCGCGATTCCTGCTGTGCTAGCCGTCGAGGTACCCCCGACCCAGATGGGTCAGGGGGATATGGCTGCCCTGTAGGGACAGCTGAAGAGAGAGGGGAGTCGGACAGGGAGGTGGGGGTGTCGCAGACCCCCCCCTTCTCCGGAAAAACCCCTTTTTCCCAAGGCGGTGGAGCGGCGGTCAGCAATGGCCGCCACGAAGAAGCCAGCAACCGGGTAAGATTGCGCTGGAGGAAATGTGAAGAGTGAAAGTTTTGTCTGAGCCAGGTCAAGTAACATCCTTTAAATTGCCTGGAACTGAGCTGTTTGAATTGCTGGAGGATACATTGTATCCCTAAGAAGAGCGAAAGCGGCGGAGAAGCTGTTAAAGGGAACTTTTGTTTTTTCTTCACTCTCCCACCCCATGGAAACAGCAGAAATGTTTGGATATATTGGACATCGAAAGTGAATTGTTTTGAGAGTTGAAGCTAAGGAACAAAAGGATTTTTGGACATTGAAAAATTTAAGAAATTGGAAACCCTTGTTGGAGGTATGGATTTCTGATTATTTAAAATTGACATTTTAAGTGGGAAGGGAGAGGAAAAAAAAAATTGGAGCAGAAGCTGAAAAAGGAGGAGATTGCCTAGAATCCCAAAGAAAGATATATGGTAATTGGACCTCTTTGACTAAACATTAACCCCAGAAAGAGAAAGAGAAGAAGGAAGAAAAGTATTAACTTTTGGAATTTTTTTTTTAATTGTTTTTGTTAGGGATAACATTGTTTTACCCTAACTGGTTTAGGTAAATAATAATATGTAATCATAGTTTGTAAGTTAAAGTGTCTGCAACTTTAACTGTGGGACAGTAATTAAGGGAGTGGTTGTGAAAGCACTTTAAAAGAAGCAAGGCTGCAGCTTGCTCTCTCTCTGGCTTTGATGAAACCTGATTACTGCAAGGACACAACACTGCATTGCTCGAACGGGAGAGAAAACAAAGGACAGACTTGTAAGTGAATTGACATAGGGTATTCAACACGGACTTTGCTAACTGAATATCCCTGAATGGACTGACTAAATGATACATGACTATTGGACTGTTATTTTGACTATGCTATGAACTCATAATGGAATAAACTATATATTTGATAGCACAAGCGTATCTGTCATTTTTACTGTATGTTAATAAAAATACAAGCTTAGCTCACTCATTTATCTGTGTGCCTATCTGACTAAGCTGCACATTCTGTTTAGCTTGTCTCCCTAACCCTGGTTGGGGAAACCAGGCCTAACACAGGTTATGGGCCCAGAGGCTGCAAAGTCAGTTTAACTAGGATAAAACAGATTTATGTTAAAAGTGAGAGTTTGTGTTGTTATACATTACAGTAAACAGACAGCTGTGTTTTATTAATTATAGTTTTATATCCATATAAGAAAACATGGCACAAGTCAATTTACAAAGTTTGTCCCTGATATCCAAGTTGGATGGAACAAACTATGTATCATGGTCTATGAAATGTAGTCTGCTTCTACGAAGAGAAGGTTTGTGGAACATAATTGAAAATCCACCAAACGTAGAAGAATGGGATCCAGAGGATGAGGAAGATAAATTAAAGATAGAAGAATTTATGCATAAAAATGAACAAGCAATTTGCATTATTGCTTTAACCTTAACTGATAACCAGCTTGTTTATATCCATGGAGAGAAGACAGCTGTTGGGTGTTGGCAGAAGCTGAAGAGGATTTATGTTCGAGATAATGTTGGTGCTCACATAAATCTAACACGGAAACTTTTCAGTACACATCTCCATAAGAATGGTGATATGCTGAGTCATTTGAAAACTATGCAAAGCATTTTTCAAGAACTGCACGAGAAAGAGCTTATTTTCTCTGAACTACATCAAGTCTATATAATACTATCTTCCCTCGATGAGAGCTATGACAACTATATAACTTCCCTTGAAATATTGCCAAAGGAAAGCCTAACTTTAACTGACATAACTGGCAGATTGATTGAAGAGGCCAGAAGAAGGCTTGAAAGAGACGAGTTAAGGAGGGAGCAACCTCAAAAAGAAGATAATGAAACTCCTACTGTATACGCAATTAAAAAGTGTTTTAATTGTGGAGGAAGAGGACATTTGGCAAGATTTTGTAAAAAGGCAAAACGCCAGAACGCTGGCCAGAATACAAAAAGTCATCAAAAGAAAAAGAAAAATTTAGAGTTAGCCATGTATACTAACGAAGCTGTAAAAAATAATTTATGGGTGGTTGATAGTGGAGCATCACATTGTATAACAAATGATAAGAAACATTTTATTAAAATGTCCAAGAGTACACAGCAGATATCGTTAGCCAATGGCTGGAAACTGAAAGCTAAAGGTCAAGGTATAGCATATTGTTCTTTTATAAAAGAGAATGTAAAAATGTTATATGTACCACAACTTAAGTTTAATTTAATTTCAGTTAGAATTTTGGTTAAACTAGGATATGTAGTTACATTTAAAGGAGATAACTGCATAATTGAGAAAGAAGATAAGAGAATTACTGCATCTTTAAGAGGTGAATTATATGTGTTAAATGATGGTTTAAAGGTGGCTAACACAATTTATGAAAATAAGAAATCTCATGATGAATGTATTCACTTGTTGCATCGAAGGCTAGGGCATTTAAATTTTAAAATGCTTAAGAAAACTGTTGAATTATCTAAGGGAATAAGTTTGAAACCTTGTAATAAGTATTTGCAATGTAATATTTGTAATCAAAGTAAGAGCAGGGTCACACCGGCTAATAGAGTTGATGGATTTACTACTAAAGGTTCTTTAGAGGTAGTATTTGCAGATTTACTAGGTCCTAAAAAACCAAGTGTAGGAGGAGCTCGTTACATACTAAGTATAATGGACCATTATTCTAGATATGGGTTTTGCTATTTAATGAAGAGCAAAACTGAAACGTATCAAAATCTCTTTAATTGGATTAAATTTGCTGAAAGAAAAACTAAAAAGAAATTAGTAACTCTTATAACAGATAATGGTACGGAATTTACAAATAATAAATTCCAGAACAGACTAAGAATGTTAGGTATTCAACATAAAAAGTCTGCACCATATAGGCCACAACATAATGCCTTTATAGAGAGAAGAGGCCAAACATTACAATCAATGGCACGAACTATGATGTCTGATTCAGGATTACCTGACAATTTGTGGGGAGAAGCAATAATGTGTGGTAATCATATATTAAATAATGTTGTTAATTCAACAACAGGTGAATTACCATTCACATTGTGGCATGGTACAAAACCTGATTTAAGTTACATGCACACATTTGGAGCACCAGCATGGGTGCATATCCCTACACAACTTAGACACAAAGGACAGCATAGAGCTAAAATATTGTATTTTGTAGGATATACATCTAATCATAGATCTTATAGATTCTGGGAACCAGGTACATCTAGAGTTTACACCAGTGCTAGTGCTAAATTCCTAGAACATGTAGGATGGAATAGATTAGAGCAAGATTTAAATAATGAAGTAATTATTGAACCCTACAAAAGGCAGAAAGATCAGAATAGTTATAAGAAGAGTCTAATTAAAGAAGAAGTCCAAGAAGAGCAAATAGGACCAGAACAAGAGGAAACAGTTGATCAGGAAGAGTTAGATAATCAAGAAGAGTTAATAAATGAAAGTCCACCTGTAAGTCCTGTAATACCTAGGCGTACTACACGTGTAACTAGACCACCTGATAGGTATCAAGCAAGTATAGTTTGCCAAGTAACTAAAGTTCCAACTAGTGTAGATGAACTTAGGATGTATCCTGCTAAGGATCAGAAGAATTGGCAAAAGGCAATGGAAAAGGAACTAAATTCATTAAAGGTAATGAAAGTTTATGAAGATGCTAAATTACCTCCAGGAGAAAAATCCATTGGGTGCAAATGGATATTTAAAGTAAAAACTGGAAATGATGGGACTGTTACCCATAAAGCTAGGTTAGTAGCTCAAGGATTTAATCAAACTGCATCTGATTATGATGAAGTTTTTGCACCAAGTCTTAAAGCAACATCTTTAAGAGCAGCATTAGTGTGGGCAGCTAAGAAAAACTATGTCATTAACCATTTAGATGTAGAAACTGCTTATCTACATGCACCATTGCAGCACACTATATATTTAAGAAAACCAGTAGGTATAAAAGACAATAAAGTAAATAGTAATGATTGTTGGAAACTCAAAAAGAGTCTTTACGGGTTGAAACAATCTGGGTTTGAGTGGAACCAATATATTGTGAAAGAGTTAAACAATATAGGTTTTAAATCTGGTTTAGCAGATCCATGTGTGTTTAAAAGAGAAAATAATGGAACGGTGTCATTATTATTATTTACAGATGATATTGCTTTGATAACTAAGACTAATAATGAAGCTAATGAGATTATATCATTATTAGCCAAAAGGATAAAATTAAAGCATTTAGGTGAAATTAAAAAATATCTAGGATTGACAATTAACAAAACAAAAAATGGTTTTAAGATATCTCAAGAAGATAAAATTTGCCAATTAATTAAAACGTTTAAAATGGAACTTTGTAAACCGGCAAAGACTCCAATGAGTCAGGAAGTTTGCCAAACTGATGATCAAAGTCCCAAATTTGATAAGTCCATATATCAATCTTTGATTGGTAGCTTATTATATATAAGCAATTGGACAAGGCCAGATATAGCTTATAGTGTAAATCAGCTGGCACGTTTTAATTCAGATCCACATCAATGTCATTGGCAATCATTAAAGAGAATTTTAAGATATCTTAAAGGAACAATGAACCATGCATTATATATAGAACCAAAGGGTGATTTGATTCTTAGTGCCTATGCAGATGCAAGTTTTGCAACTGATATAAACACAAGAAAATCAACATCTGGGATGGCTATATTATTTGGTAAGACACTAATAGGGTGGAGGTCAATCAGACAACAGCATATCAGCTTGTCCACAATGGAAGCGGAATTTTCATGTCTGTCATTATTATGCACTGACTTGATTTTGTACAAACAGTTATTATTAGACATGGGTATAACTGTAAAAGATTCCATTATTGTGTACGAGGATAATCAAGCAGCTATAAAATTAGCTACTAGTATTGCTGTAAAAACTAGATCAAAGCATACTGATTTAAGATACTTAAATGTTAGAGAATCTGTAAAGAATGGGCTAATTAAATTGGAATACTGCATGACGGAAGAAAACATTGCAGACCAATTTACAAAAGCTCAAGGAGTAATTAAGTTTAAAGAGAGTTGTAACAAATATGATTTAAAGATGTAAATAGTTATATTTATTATTATTTCCTAAAAGGGGAGAATGTTAGGGATAACATTGTTTTACCCTAACTGGTTTAGGTAAATAATAATATGTAATCATAGTTTGTAAGTTAAAGTGTCTGCAACTTTAACTGTGGGACAGTAATTAAGGGAGTGGTTGTGAAAGCACTTTAAAAGAAGCAAGGCTGCAGCTTGCTCTCTCTCTGGCTTTGATGAAACCTGATTACTGCAAGGACACAACACTGCATTGCTCGAACGGGAGAGAAAACAAAGGACAGACTTGTAAGTGAATTGACATAGGGTATTCAACACGGACTTTGCTAACTGAATATCCCTGAATGGACTGACTAAATGATACATGACTATTGGACTGTTATTTTGACTATGCTATGAACTCATAATGGAATAAACTATATATTTGATAGCACAAGCGTATCTGTCATTTTTACTGTATGTTAATAAACATACAAGCTTAGCTCACTCATTTATCTGTGTGCCTATCTGACTAAGCTGCACATTCTGTTTAGCTTGTCTCCCTAACCCTGGTTGGGGAAACCAGGCCTAACAGTTTTTGATTAAAAATACTTGTGGTTGTTTTGGGAAAAGTTTCTCTTTTCATAATGGCATTGTTTGTGGATGAACTAAAGATTGAATATCAAAAATATAAAAAGGAAGATTCTTTGGGCGCTTTGTTTCAATTCTTGGAAATGGCGTTATGTACTTATGAAAAGTTGATTACGCAGCAGAAGGACTGGGACAAGGAAGAAGAGGAAGAAGAAGCCATCTTTGATGAACAATGGGTCCCTTCCGGAGAGGAGGAGAAAAAGGATAAGAAAAAGGGGATTTTAAGAATTGTAAAAACAACCAAAGGAGAGAAAAATGAGCGAAAAGGTGGAGGCAAGGTTAGAAAGCAAAGGAAAAGGAGTGGAAAAAGAGAGGAGAAAAAACAAAGGGGTAAAAAGGGCAAGGAGAAGAATAAGCAGGAGAGAAAAGGGGGGAGGAGAGGACTTGGTGGGGGGAAGCAAGATCTAAAGAAAAAAAGTTTATTTAGAGACAATGGGTGAATTTAATTTAGGATAAGAGAGGGATTCTGGAGGGTACATAGGTTTGTGTTTTTATATGTGTATTTAGAGTATAAAATTCATTATGTAATTTTAGAATCTTTTAAACAGAATCCCAAGAAAAATTGTTACACGAGGTACTCTTAAGTTAGGGTAATGAGTTATAGATGTTACTCCAGTTGGTGTATAGGAGAAGAATAGTAAAAGAAAAAAGATGAATGGATAGTTGGAAATAGAACAGACAAAGAATGTTATTGAAAATGGTAATAAGATATGGAAGGATATATAAAGGCTTTGTTATGGGTTTTTTTTTTTTTTTTTTTTGGATTTTGTATATTGATAAAAGGCAATAAAATTTTAATTAACAAGAAATAATTTGGATGAAAAGGAGAAGTAGGGATAAGATATGAAGTTAAATAGATAAAGTATTGATACTATAATTTGGAATTGTTATGCTCTATTAGTTTTTTACTATTTTTTCCTAGAAAAGAATTTATAAGCTGTTATGCCTTGATTCTTTGTGCATTGTTTTTATAAAAATGGTTTTTATATATATATATAAAAAAAGAAAATGATAATAAGATATGGAAGGATATATGGGGTGAATATGACATTTGAATTTGTGTCTGTGTGAAGAGTTTTAACCCGGGATCAGACAATCTTCAGAAAAAATCTTTTAGTTTTGTTTATGTTTTGTGTTTTGTATGTTTGTGTATTGTGTCTTCTGTAAAATTGTTAAAAATCTTTAAAAAAAAAAAAAAAAGAATTAATAAAACCTTGGAGGAATGTAATTGTAAACAAGTCAGAAAGAAATGAATATGATGACTATAAAATGGATAAATATAGAAAAGAAATGAAATTGAATAAGAGTAAAGAGAAATAATGAGAAATTTGGTGAAAGATATTTATGTGTTCATATGGAAATGGGATAAATTAGAATTATGTTGTATAAAAATAATGTTTTATCTGACTTGTAAAAATTTATAATGTTAAGAGGTTTTATGTACTTAATGGTTAATGATGTGTTGTTTGTCTTTAAAATTAATAAAATTTGTTTCAAAAAAAAAAAAGAATGAAGGACTCATGCAATGTGACTCAGAGCATCTTAGGATATAGTTAATCACTGAGTTATAACAGTTCCCTTAGCGACAGTTCCAAGTTACAACCTAGCCCCCCCCCCAGTACTTATGACCTATCCCCAAAATTATCAATGTTGCAACATCACGGCCATTATTCACACACATGATGGCAGAGGCACTGCAACAACATTCGTCCTTTGTATATCCCCACCCCACCCCGCCAGGACTTACTGTAGCGAGCCGTCTGTTCTTTTGCCTGCTTTGGTGCATTTGCAGAAAAAAGAGGCCTAAAGTAATAAGAGATATGCGAGATCAAATGTGAACTTGTACTGTATTACTTTATGTTATGCCTCACTTGTATCCACAGGTGAGCAATCACAATTCCAAAGTTCCAAAAATATCAGCAGCCAAAAACAAACCCCAAACAAGATAACTGCTGAAGTTCTTCCTGTCTTTAGCAGTAATTCCGTTATCTGTTTGGCAAACCTGAAGTGCCTATAAATCACAATGCCTCAGAGAATCTTCACAAGACTTTCGCTCTAACAAGACACTTTGCTTCTGGCAAATTTCTCAAGCCAATACGTTTCCTTTTATCCCCTAAGGGGTCGTGTTAGTCTCATTAATTAATCATTGGCTCGACGCCTCCTTCCCAATTGAGATTGATGTCTCAATCTCCGTCCATTTCTCACATCAAGCCAGGATCCCTCAAAGTTTTCCTCCTCTCCTGAAACCTCTCACACGTTTTCCTGATTATCTGCCACCGGCTGCTGCATAATCCGAGATGAAGATTCGGGGGAGGTAGAAGGCTCTGACAGCTCCAATAAATTAGGTTCGTGTCTCATAGCCAAGTCCACTTCCTCATCCTGGCTACCCTCAAAATCACTCAGCAATGCAGGCTCAAATCTCACTGCCATATCCTCTTCACTTGAGCTCACATCTGCCAACGGAACAGATTCAAATCCCGGAGTCACAACAACTTTAGATCTCTGTTCTCTGCTAACCAAGACCTGCATGAGATCCAGGACAAAGTACTTTGCAAACAGAGGGAAGGCCTCTTCATTTTCAGAGACTTTTGCCCTGGATTTTGTGCAGTCCTTAGTTTGTAGGGAACACAGGCCTAAAGTACTGCAGTGCGAGATCATTAGCCTTAGATCTTGCACTACTGGTCTCTTGTTATCTCACACTAAAGTAGTTTAGGCCTCTGCAAATTAAAGCCTGTACCTGATCTGGCCAAAGAGCCCTTGAAAGCCGGTGAGACTTTGGGGCAGCGAAATAGCCATTCTTGAACCCTCTCATCCTTTCCAATCTTAGCACGAAGAGTATTTACAAGCCAATGGGATGCTTCAAGCAAGGGATTTCACTCTGAAATTTCATTGCTGGGATCAAGGATTGGATGGAGCAGGGGTCCCACCAGACAGACAGCTACCCCAAGGTACACCAGGGAAGTAGGAGCTTGTTTCAAAATTGTTTCAGTTCTCACAGGTCTCTGCTGAAATTAAATAACCCCAATAAATCTTAAATTGTCTCCTAATTCCCCTTGGATGTTTTCCTGATTATTCCTTGACTCAAAACTGATTTTGAGTGAGATTTGCATATATATAGATAATTCTAAAGAAAAAGATGTTTTCTAGATATTTTCGAAGCTTTCATGACTCATCATTTTAGAAATCATCATGTCTATATCACACCACTGTAAGAATGCAAACATACAATCTAATAGAATTTCAGAGAAATTCAGAAGGAAATTCACTTGACTTTGTACTTTTTCTCTAACCTTGTTATCATTTTCATTTCTCTTTTGCTTTGAAGGTAACAATTGGCAGGAGAATCAAGATTCCTGTGAACTGTCCCAAGTGATCAGTGCTAAAGATGAAATGGAGAAGTTTGGAATTCAAATGGAATTTGAAAGCCATGAGAGAAACCAGTCAAATGATTGGAATCAGGAAAGCTCATTTTCCACTGATGCTCCAATGCAAGACTTTCTTGCCCAACAGTTGAAACCATATAACTTCCTTACATCCCAAAAAGTGATTGATACAAAAGAGAAGCCTTATAAATGTTTGGAATGTGGAAAATGTTTTAGAAAAAATGGGCATCTTATTTCCCATGAAAGGATCCACATAGGGGAGAAGCTGTATAAATGTATGCAATGTGGGGAAACCTTTCTTTGTACCAGCGAACTTACAATCCATAAAAGGAGACACATGGGAGAGAAACCATATAAATGCATGGAATGTGGAAAGACCTTTGCTCAGAGTAGTGGACTTAGTTGCCATAAAAAGATTCACACAGGAGAGAAACCATATAAATGCACTGAGTGTGGAAAGGCCTTTGCTCTGAATGGTAGACTTACTGTCCACAAAAAGATCCACACAGGGGAGAAGCCATTTAAATGCATGGAATGTGGGAAGACCTTTGCTCAAAGAGGTACTCTTATTTCCCATAATGTAATCCATACAGGGGAGAAGCCATATAAATGCATGGAATGTGGAAAGGCCTTTGCTCAGAGCAGTGGACTTAGAAGTCACAAAAAGATCCACTCGGGAGAGAAACCATTTAAATGCATGGAGTGTGGAAACACCTTTGCTCAGAGCAATGGACTTAGAAGCCACAAAAAGATCCACTCGGGAGAGAAACCATTTAAATGCATAGAATGTGGAAAGACGTTTACTCGGAGCAATGGACTTGCTATCCACAAAAAGATCCATACAGGGGAAAAGCCATATAAATGCATGGAGTGTGGAAAGACCTTTGCTCAAAAACGTCATCTTTTTTTTCATAAGATGATTCACACAGGGGAGAAGCCATATGAATGTATGGAGTGCGGAAAGACATTTACTCAAAGCAGTGGACTTAGAAGCCACAAAAAGATCCATACAGGGGAAAAGCCATTTAAATGCATGGAGTGTTGGAAGACCTTTGCTCATAGATGTAATCTTATTTCCCATAAAAGAAGCCACACCGGGGAGAAGCCATTTAAATGCATGGAGTGTGGAAAGACCTTTTCTCAAAAACGTAATCTTATTTCCCATAAGATGGTCCACTCAGAAGAGAAACCATTTAAATGCATGGAATATGGAATGAGCTTTGCTCAGAATGATAATCTTATCTTCTCATAAAAGGATCCACGCTCAGGAGAAACTATCGTAATAGCAATTTTACTTAGACTTATATACTTCTCCACAATGCTTTACAGGACCCTGAGTGGTTTACAATGTCAGCATATTGTCTCCATCAATCTGGATCCTCATTTTAGCAATCTCAGAAGGATGAAAGTCTGAATCAACTGTAAGCCGGTCAAGACTGAACTCCTGACTATGCGCAATTAAACTGTAGTACTGCATTCTAACCACTGATCCACAAATGTGTCTATAGATTTTTATGTGTATGCCTATTTTGCTTTTCTGATCCAAATGACACAAGGTTGAATTCAACAAAATGAAATTTAATATGGAGAAAAGTAAGATTTTATACCTGGATAGGAAAAAAAGATTACATGCAACCTGGCCCAAAAACAATAACTGTCAGAAGGACCTTGGAGTCCAAATGGATGATCACTTAAGCATGAGTTACTTGTGTGTGGTAGGAGCCAAAAAAACTAATATAATTCTTGATTGTATAAACAGAGGCATAGAATCAAAATCACGTGAAATATTAGTACCATTTTATAAAGCCTTTGTAAGACCTAAAATATTACATCCGGTTTTGGTCATCACATTATAAAAGAGATGTTTAGAATATGCAGAAAGAGCAGCTAAGATGATTAAAGGCCTGAAGACCAACATTTATGGAGAACTGTTGCAGGATTTGAGTTTGGCTAGTCTAGAGAATGGAAGGTTTAGGAGTGACATGGTAACAATATTCCAGTATTTCAGAGGCTGCCACAAAGGATGGGGTCTTTTTTTTTTAAAGCACTAGAGGGCAAAACCAACTATCAATTTCCAACATTGGATGGAAATTAAATCAAGTAT
The DNA here is from genome assembly GCA_033807585.1 of Hydrophis major. Classification (NCBI taxonomy): domain Eukaryota; kingdom Metazoa; phylum Chordata; class Lepidosauria; order Squamata; family Elapidae; genus Hydrophis; species Hydrophis major. The sequence goes on from CM066329.1 coordinate 19,172,699, forward strand.
GTCCTGCTTGAGCTAGACTAGAAGAGCTCCAAGTTCCCTTCCAGCTCTATTCTGATTCTGAATCCTCAATCCTTGTGCTTTTTTGCTAAGTGGGAGGTTTTAAAGTGAACATGAGCATAGGTGGAGATTAAGGTTATTTGGCCTGAAGGTGATGTGTGGCTGCCAATATTTAAGTGGTGGAGATTCCCTAATCACTCCAAGAAGCTACCTCTGATGACGGAGATCTTTCCTTGCTTTCCCCTCATGTGGCCTATTTCTGGATTCACAAAATCTTATCGATATCTTTTTTTAGGTGAGGTCTCCAGAACTAGACGCAGTATTCCAAATGGGATCTGACTAAAGCTGTATGTAGCGGGTTAGAACGTCCTCTTGATAGTGATCGGTGATACATTTGGATAGCTGGAGGGGGGTCTCTGCCTTTCTGGTGCCTCCCTCTCTGAGAAGCTGAGCAAATAGTTTGAGAAGGACATCTATATGTACTGAAATAAAAAAAAACCAATAAAAATTCCTGATTGTGGCTTTCTTGTCTGTATCCACCTTCCTCCCCTTCAGGTCGGAGTTCTCAACAACTGTAAGACGCAAGCTGGATTTCCCAGAGAGCCTCCTCTTCTGACACCCAGCTGGGGTTTATTCCTTTTTGAGGCCTCCTCCAATCTCTGCCCAGCCTTCAGGGCTGCTGTTCTTGAGGGAAATGAGTTCAAATCCTGCAGAGATTTTTGCTCCATCTCCACAGAGAAGAAGGTGATGGAGAAAGTGCCACCTCTGGAGACGTTGAAGCCTTTGTCTGACGGAGCCATGAAGGGGTTCCTTCTATTCTCATACCCATCTTCCACGCCCTCTCTCTTTCCCTTAAGACGCTATCCCGCCCTTTATAAAATCCTGGCATTTTGCGCTAAATCCATCAGGGGGCGCGCTTGGCTTAAACACAAGGAATTTGCCTTGGTGCATATACTTGCCGCTCTAGGCCGCCGCACTCGCTCTCCTTAACCCGTGGGGCTCCGCAGGAGGCGGAGAGGGGGTGAGATCCAGACGTGCCCCTGGTGAGGGGGGGGGGGGGGGGGCTTTTCCCGGGTCCCATTCTACCCAGCCGCTCTCTCCATGCCGGGGGATGGCGGGGATGCCTCCCCCCCCCCCCGGTGTCCGGGAAGCGCCCGAATGGGGGGAGAGGGGAGGGTCGGCCTTACGGAGGCCCAGCAGGAGAGGAGAGAAGCCGGGCGAGGAGGAGGCAGGATTCGCACTCGGCTCCCCGAGGGCCCGATCCTGGTTTCGGAGGGGAAGAAAAGCGGGGAGGCCTCTCCAGGGGGTGGGGGGGTGGACCTGAGTCCAGTTGCTGGGATGGGCAAGGTTGCTCAGTGGCTGAATTCCATTTTTTAATTCCTGCAGTTTATTTTTCTTTCCATCTCAGCTATAGAAACTCGAAGCCATTTGAAATCTTTGCAAGCCAAAATTCTCTCTTTGGGGGAACAGAAAAAAAGAGAGGAATAACTTGCAGGGATCCGTCCTGCTGCGGCCCCAGAAATGGTCCTGTGAAGGAAAAGGCATCTGGAGATCCACCAGAGTCCTTGGACCCATTTGCAGTTGCTCTGCAGAAGAGAGGAAGGATGGAGACACAACCTTTTGCAAAGGAGGGAAGCAGAAAAGGCCCTTCCACTCTTCATCCTGGGAAGGATGGGGAGATCTGGACAAGAACTGGGGAGGAGATCCTGGAGGAGGAAACCATCCTCCCTTCAGAAGTTCAGCCTTGCAATTTCAGGAGCCTCCAATACCGGGAGGCTGAGGGTCCCCGAGGGCTTTGCAGCCGACTCCATAACTTGTGCAGGCAATGGCTGAGACCAGAAAAGCACACCAAAGCCCAGATGCTGGACCTGGTGGTTCTGGAGCGGTTCCTGTTCTTTCTGTCCCCAGAGATGGAGGGTTGGGTGCGGGAGTGTGGAGCAAACACCAGCTCCCAGGCGGTGGCCCTGATGGAAGGCTTCCTCCTGAGCCAGGCGGAGGAGCAGAAGGAGCAGCTCCAGTTGCAGGTGAGAGCTCAAAAGAGAATAGAGAGTGTGCTTGAATACTTCACTCCTCCTTTCCAAACTTCTCTGACATTCATAATATGTGGCAATTTTCCAATTCTTGTAGGACATTGTTCCATTGTTTTCTCACTCAACCTCACTGATGGATATTGGAAGCTTTGAGGTTGTGTCCCAAATATAAGAATCCACTTTATGTCATGTGATATAAATTAATTCTGCTTCTTTTTTCCTTCCTCCTATTTGAAGTCTTGCACTGTGGAGATTAAAGATCCTGAGGGAAAGAAGAATCCATCAAATCCCACTCAGGAGCTATTTTTCAGGAGGATCCCTTGGGAAGATCAAAGTCGGGACACCTCAGGAGGTAATTAAAGTTCCTCTGATGATCCATCTGTGTTACCTGTCCCTAGCCCCATTAATAAAAGTATATAAAGCTAAGGTTACTTCTATCCTCTTGTATGGAGCAGAAGTTTGGGGTTTATAGCCAAACACAGTCCTAGAACAAACACAGTCCCAGCATTTGAGATGTATTTTGGGTGCAGATCTGCTGCAGCAGTTAGAGCTGAATTGGGAATTCATACAATTCATGCACTATCCAAAATTAGAACATATTACTGGCACAAAGTCGGTGAAATGGAGACTTATATACTCCCTGGGTTATGTTTACTAGAGCGAATAAAATCACAATCACAAATCTGGATCCCCAAACTAACACATTTTGTCAGAAACTGTGGCTTTCCTATCTCTTGCGCAACAGGAGAATGATTTAAAGAAAGACCTGGCCAAAGAATGAAGAATGTGGAAACACAAAATGATATAGCTATCCTTAGTAAGGTGGGTAACTTGAAATAGCTGAGCAAATACAAACGTACCTTTCAAATAGACAGCTATTTGAAGTTACATCTGTCAAAACATCTAAAAGAAATATTTCCGCAAGCGAGATTCAAACAGCTCGACACAATGGTCAGATATGGGAGATTCCATTCTATACCTTCCAATGAACGTCTCTGCATTTGCGGAGTGGCAGAAGTAGAAGAGCTGGCTCACATCCTATTTGATTATTGCTTGTACAAGAGGGTGAAGACAGGCATCTCGGTCCATATATCAAACAAATAACCCATTGGGATCCCTATAACAAAACAATTTATATTATGTGCGGCCAGAATCTGAAAATAACATTTAACACAGCACAATACTTAAGCCAAATAGCTCAGTTGAGATATGCATATGTGGGACTGATTGGGGTAGATTGCAGAGGTGACACCGAAATATAATTTTATCATATTTTATCTTAAATTGCTCTATTCTATTCCAATTTCATTTTAAACTGCTTTTATCAAATTTTAGTAATAATTTGTTTCTGGAACTCTGCATTTTGATATGGCCCAAGGGCTAATCAATAAATAAAAATAAGTACATCTGTCTTACCTTTGCTCTCTCTTCCCTTCTATAGAAAACCTCCTCCTATTTTGTTACTCATACATTTTGAAATTATTTATTCCTTACAGAGAAACAAAGAATTACGCTTTCTGATTTTTATGACGGAGATCAAACAGTGGTTGAACCTGCAAATCAAGTAAGAAAGGGAAAAGTTATTAGATTTTTATTCTCCTTCCGCATAATCCCCCCCCCACTTTGTTTGGCCTGGATTATTTTTGTGCTCTTCCACAACATGGACAGCAGAATAGCAGGTTCAAGTTGTGGTCAGCCAGCATAGCTTCCTCTGGTTATCTTGTTCTGCTAGGTTCTCCTCCAACTTGGAGTTTACAAGAAGCAATTTTTAAAAAGTCCTTCCAGAAATAGGAATAAATGTATCACAGTGGCAGGAACTGCTAGAGACCCTTTTTTTGGTAATTCTTTGACTCGGAATTGTGCAAGGCTAATGAAAAATAACTAAAGACTCACATTTTAAAAAATCCATAGTTCAAAGAATAAGCAAATCATATTAAAAAATAAAGCAGAATTTTAAAATCCAAAGAGAATGGCCATGTAGAGCATGTAATCGTAGTACTTTGGGCTGTGAAATAATTTCTGATTTTTGCCTGGATTAGGAAATCAAACATTCCCACTTTCCAAAGGCTGAGAAATGACCTTTGCAGGAATTTTCTCTTCTTTATTTTCTTCCATTCAGCCGGTGGCTCAAGACTAATAGATCAATCAATGATACACAGTGTGATAGATCAGTTGATCCCCCAGAAGTGGGATTACTGAAAGGCACTGGAAGTTCTGAAGAATCCATTAACTTGATAAAACTTCACCAAATATTTCTTCAGTCAAAAGAAATTTTCAGAATTGCCCATTTTCTCACCTAAAATTAGGACTTGTGTAACCCACAGCCATTTAACTTAGTGCATATCTCTGCTTTGGGAATTTGGGAACAATGGAACAGAATAACATACTTGGAGGTCTTCTAGTCCACCCCTCTGCTCATACAGGAAGCTCTATAACATTTCAGATAAATGGCTGTCCAATTTCTTCATAAACACCTCCAGTGTTGGAGCACCCACAATTTCTGGAGGGAAGCCATTCCACTGATTAATTGTTCTCACTGTCTGGAAAGTTCTCTTTAGTTGTAGGTTGGTTCTCTCCTTGAATAGTTTCCATCTACTGCTTCTTGGAACACTGCTATCATGTCACACACACATCCAAAGTCTTTCTTTTCATTAAACTAGCCATACCCAATTCCAGCAACCATTTTAATGTGTTTTAGCCTCCAGTCCATTAATAATTTTTGTTGTTCTTATTGGCACTTTTTCTAGAGTCTCAAGATCTTTTTTTACATCTGGCAACCAAATGCAATATTCCAAGTGTGGTCTTAGCAAGCATTATAAATTGGTACTACCACTTCATGTGATCTTGATTCTATCCTCCTCTTAATGCAGCCTATGATTGTATTGGGTTTTTTTGGCTACCGTAGCACAGAACGCTAGGACTCCATGGAGGGAAGTAAGCAGTGGGGTGCCACAGGGTTCCGTCTTAGGGCCAGTACTCTTCAATATCTTCATTAACAACATAGATGAGGGAAAAGAAGGGGAATTTATTCAGATTTGCAGATGATACTAAGCTGGCAGGAATAGCTAACACCCAAGAAGATAGGCTCAAGATCCAGATGGATCTTAACAGACTAGAACACTGGGTCATACCTAACAAAATGAAATTCAGTGTAGAGAAAAGTAAAGTCCTACACCTAGGTAAGAAAAACCAAAAGTACACATATAGACTGGGTGAAACCAGGCTCAATAGCAGCAACTGTGAGAGGGATCTTGGAATCTTAGTGGACAACCAGCTAAATATGAGCCAGCAGTTTGCAGCAGCAGCTAAAAAAGCTAATGCAATCCTAAATTGCATTAACAGAGGGATACAGTCAAGATCAAGAGAAGTACTAATACTATTCTATAAAGCCTAAGTAAGACCACACCTAGAGTACTGCATCCAGTTTTGGCCACCACACTATAAAAAAGATGTTGAGAATAGTTCTAGCATTGTGGAAATATGCATACCTTTGTATCTGTTCAGCGTTCCGATATTTGAGGGGCTGCCACAGAGAGGAAGGGGTCAAGATATTTTCTAAAGCACCCAAAGTCCAGACAAGGAATAATGGATGGAAACTGGAAAGATTTAACCTGGAAATAAGGAGAAACTTTCTGACAGTGAGAACAATCAACCAATGGAACAAAAGTCGCCCTCGGAAGTTGTGGGAGCATCATCACTTGAGACTTTCAAGAAGAGATTGGACTTCCATCTGTCAGAAATGGTGTAGGGTTTCCTGCTTGGACAGGGGGTTGGACTAGATGACCTACAAGGTCCCTTCCAATTCTGATTATCTGTTATCCGTGTTGCGCTTGCTACTGTTGAGCCAGGTATCACTTATTCTATCCCTGTGCATTTAGTTTTTCTTTCCTAAATATAGAACCTTACATTTCTCACTGTTGATTTCATTTTGTTAGATTTTCTTACATGAGGCCCAATCCGTCAATCCTTCTGTATTTCGAGCCTATGTTCTGGAGTTTTTATATTCAATTTGGTCTTGTCTATTCTTAGATGGGTCCCAATCTATCGATTCTTTTCTATCTCAAGCTTATCTTCTGGTATTCTTGTTATTTCTGTCAATTTGGTCTTGTCTGCAAATTTGATGAGTTCCCCTTTTATCCTCTTGTCTAAATCATTGATGAAAATGAACATATCTTGTGAATCTTCCTGTTCTGTTCTTTTTTCTGTGTTCAGGAGAATCTTGTGTCCTTCGAGGAGGTGGCTGTGTATTTCTCTGAGGCGGAATGGTCTCAGCTGGATCCTGACCAGAAAGCGCTGTATTCGGAAGTCATGCTTGAAAACCATAGGAATGTGATCTCTCTGGGTAAGATTTTTCTTGACCCAAATCAGGGAGTTCAAGAAGGCAGATTATAGTTTGATTTTTATTGAAAAATCACTAATCAGATATTATCTTCTGGGTGGGAGAAGGAAAGAATCTGGCTTTCTTATACTCCAAGGAAGGAAAGTGTCAATGTCTCTTTGTCTAGATTCTTTCTGTGCCGTTTCTTATCTGTATTTTTCCATTTCTATTTTAACTCATCTGTGGAGGCTAAAAAGAATGAGGTTTGCTTTTATGTATCATCTGGAGCAGCTTTCCTGGCTGAGGAATTCTGGGAGTTGAAGTCCACAAGTCTTAAAAGTTGCTAAGCTTGGAGACCCCTGCTCTGGAGGTCATGTGAGAGGAGTGTGTTGTCACTTGTCCTCTGAAACCTCCCCAAATTGTGTGAAAACAAAACTTTCATGGTCAGAACTTTTCATGGCCAAATGCCTTTTGGCAAATTAGGTTCCACTGTAGGGATTGCCCGGGGGGGAGGGGTGTTCGTCCCTGGGGTCCCTGTCTTTAGGAGGTCTGTCATGGGTTTGGCAATCTTTGCAAAGGAGTAGATGAATTGCCTGTAAAAGTTTGTGAATCCCAGGAAACTTTGTAACTGTCTGCGGGTGCGAGGGGGCTGCCACTCTAGCATGGCTTGTATTTTGGGCTGGGTCAATCTCTATCCTCTCATTTGACGCTGATGAGACTTTGGGGAAGCAAATGAGCCATTCTTGAAGCCTCCCAACCTTTGCAGAAGAACTGTGGTGTGAGATTATGCGAGATTAGTGGCCTGAGATCTTGCACTACTGGTCTCGTGTGATCTCTTACTAAAGTATTTTAGGCCTCTGTTCTCTGTGAACTGTACCAGATCCGGCCAAAGAGCCCTTGCAAGCCGATGAGACTTTGGAGCAGCAAAGTAGCCATTCTTGAAGCATCCCAACCTTTGCAGTCTCAGCGCAAAAAGAGTTTACAAGTCACTGGGAAGCTTTAAGCAAGGGATTTAGCTCCAAAATCTCATCACTGGGATCAAGGAACAGGCCGAGTGGGGGTTCTGCCAGAGAAACACCATGGAGCAGCTGATCCAAAGTACACTGGAGAAGGAGCTTGTTTCAAAATTGTTTCAATTCTCTCAGATTTCTGCTGAAATTAACCCACCCCAATAAATCTTAATTCCTCCTTGGATGGATAATTGTAAAGAAACAGATATTTTCTAGATATTTTCAAAACTTTTGTTACTCATGAATATAGAAATCATCATGTCTATATCATACCACTGGAAGCATGCAAACATACAACCTAATGGGATTTCCGAGAAACTCAGAAGGAAATTCACTTGACTTTCTACAGTTTGATCTTTTTCTCTAAGCTTGTTATCATTTTCATTTCCCTTTTGCTTTGAAGGTAATAATGAGCAGAAGAATCAAGGTTCCCGTGAAATGTTCCAAGTGATCAATGCTAAAGATGGAACAGAGAAGTTTGGAATTCAACTGGAATTCGAAAGCCATGAGAGAAACCAGTCAAATAATTGGAACCAGGAAAGCTCATCTTCCACTGATGCAGCAATGCAAGACTTCCTTGGCCAGCAAGAGAAACCTTTTAAATACATGGAGAGTGGAAAGACATTTGCTCAAAGAGATCATCTTTTTTCCCATATGATGATCTATACAGGGGAGAAGCCTTATAAATGTTTGGAGTGTGGAAAGACCTTTGCTTATAGTATTGAACTTACTATCCACAAAAAGATCCACACAGGAGAGAAACCATATAAATGCATGGAGTGCGGAAAGACTTTTGCTCACAGCAGTGGATTTAGTTGCCACAAAAAGATCCACACAGGGGAAAAGCCATATAAATGCATGCAGTGTGGGAAAACCTTTACTTGTAGTAATCAACTTACAATCCACAAAAGGAGACACGTGGGAGAGAAACCATATAAATGCATGGAGTGTGGGAAAACCTTTCCTTGTAGCTATGAATTTACTATCCACAAAAAGATCCACACACAAGAGAAACCATATAAATGGATGGAGTGTGGAAAAACCTTTGCTCAACGCAGTAATCTTGTATCCCATAAAAGAATCCATAGAGGAGAGAAACCATATAAATGCATTCAGTGTGGGAAAACCTTTACTCGTAATAATCAACTTACAATCCACAAAAGGAGACACATGAGAGAGAAACCATATAAATGCATGGAGTGTGGGAAAACCTTTCCTTGTAGCTATGAATTTACTATCCACAAAAAGATCCACACAGGAGAGAAACCATATAAATGCATGGAGTGTGGAAAGACCTTTGCTCTGAACAGTAGACTTACTATCCACAGAAAGATCCACTTAGGGGAAAAGCCATTTAAATGCATGGAGTGTGGAAAGACTTTTGCTCAACGCAGTAATCTTGTTTCCCATATAAGAATCCACACAGCAGAGAAGCCATATAAATGCATGGAGTGTGGAAAGACCTTTGCTCACAGCAGTGGACTTAGTTGTCACAAAAAGATCCACGCAGGAGAGGAACCATATAAATGTCTGAAGTGTGGAAAGACTTTTGCTCAGAGCAGTGGACTTAGTTGCCACAAAAAGATCCACATAGGGGAAAAGCCATATAAATGCATGGAGTGTGGAAAGACCTTTGCTCAAAAACGTCATCTTTTTTTTCATAAGAGAATCCACACAGGGGAGAAGCCATATGAATGCATGGAGTGTGGAAAGACATTTACTCAGAGCAGTGGACTTAGAAGCCACGAAAAGATCCACACAGGGGAAAAGCCATTTAAATGCATGGAGTGTGGAAAGACCTTTGCTCAAAGAGGTAATCTTAGTTGCCATAACAGGATCCACACAGGGGAAAAGCCATATAAATGCATAGAGTGTGGAAAGACCTTTGCTCAAAGACCTAGTTTTATTTCCCATAAGATGATCCACACAGGGGAGAAACCGTATAAATGCATGGAGTGTGGAAAGACCTTTGCTCAAAGAAGCCACCTTATTCGCCATAAGATGATCCACACAGGGGAGAAGCCGTATAAATGCATAGAGTGTGGAAAGACCTTTGCTCAAAGATATCATCTTAATTCCCATAAGATGAGCCACACAGGGGAGAAACCATATCAATGCATGAATTGTGGAAAGAGCTTTGCTCAGAATCGTAGTCTTACTTCTCATAAAAGGATCCACGCTCGAGAGAAACTATATAGCAATTGCAATTCCACTTAGACTTATATACCAGTGCACAATGCTTTCCAGCACTAAGAGATTTACAAAGTCAGTATATTGTCCCCAGCAATCTGGTTTTACATTTTAGCAATCTCAGAAGGGTGAAAGACTGAATCAACCATGAGCCGGTCAGGATCAAACTCCTTTTGTGGGCAGTTAGCCTGTAGTACGGCGTTCTAACCATTGCCCCAGCATGTCACTACATATTTTTATTTGTATGCATGTTGTGCCTTTCGGATCCAAATAATACTAGGTGAATCCAACAAAATTAATGTGGAGAAAAGCAAGGTTTTACACCTGGCAGGAAAAACAGATTAGGTGAAACCTGGAATGAAAACAGTAACTGAGAGGGACCTTGGAGTCCTAATGGATGATCACTTAAACATTAGTCAGCCATGTGTGGAAGTACTCAAAAAAGTTAATACAATTCTTGGTTGTATAAGCAGAGGCACAGAATCATGTCAAGTATTAGTACCAATTCACAAGGCCTTATTAGGATAGAATATTCTTAATAGAATAGAATAGGAATAGAATAGAATAGAATAGAATAACAGAGTTGGAATGGACTTTGGAGGTCTTCCTGCTTAGGCAGGAAACCATGCACCACTTCGGACAAATTAATTAGTTTCTTAAAAACTTCCAGTGTTGGAGCCTTCACAACTTCTGGAGTCAAGTTGTTCCATTGATTAATTGTTCTGTCAGGAAATTTCTCCTTAGTTCTAAGTTGTTTCTCTCCTTGGTTAGTTTCCACCCATTGCTTCTTGTCCTGCTTTCAGATGCTTTGGAGAACAGCTTGACTCCCTCTTCTTTGTGGCAGCCCCTGGGATATTGGAACACTGCTATCATGTCTCCCTAGTCCTTCTTTTCATTAAACTGGACATACCCAATTCCTGCAACCGTTCTTCATATGTTTTAGTCTCCAGTTCCTTAATCATCTTTGTTGCTCTTCTCTATGCTCTTTCTAGAGTCTCAACATCTTTTTTACATCATGGCAACCAAAACTGAATGCAGTATTCCAAGTGGGGCCTTACCAAGGCATTATAAAGTGGTATTAACATTTCACGTAACCTTGACTCTATCCTTCTATTTATGCAGCCTAGAACTGAGTTGGCCTCTTTGGCAACTGCTGCACACTGCTGGCTCATATTTAAGCGATTGTCCACTAGGACTCCAAGATCCCTCTCACAGTTACTACTATTGAGCAAGGTACCACATATACTGTACCTGTGCATTTGGTTTTTCTTGCCTAAATATAGAACCTTACTTTTTTCACCATTTAATTTCATTTTGTTTGATAATGCCCACTGTTCAAGTCTGTCAAGATCCTTCTGTATCTTAAGCCTATCTTGAGTGTTGGCTGTTCCTGCCAGCTCGGTGTCATCTGCAATTTTGATAAATTCCCCATCTATCCCCTTGTCCAAGTCATTGATGAAGATGTTGAAGAGTACTGGGCCTAAAACAGCTACTCCACTGCTTACTTCCCACCATGTAGATGCAGTTCCATTGAGGACTATATGTTGAGTGCGTTTGGTCAGCCAGTTACGAATCCATCTGGTGGTGATGCTGTCTAACCCACATTTTTCTACTTTATCTAGTAGTAGGTTATGGTCTACTTTATCAAATGCCTTACTAAAGTCCAAGTAAATTATATCAACAGCATTCCTCTGGTCAAATAATTTTGTCACTTTGTCAAAGAATGCAATTGTTAGGCATCCAGAAATTGTCCATGGTAATCAATCACTCCGAGACAAGTGTAATCTCCAATTGATTTATTAGAACAGCTCTGGTACGTCTATGGAATTTTCCAAATGGAAAGTCATTTTCTGCGCGTTTCACAAATCCCACCTTCTCTCCTCCCACTTCTTACACTTCATTAATCACAACAACCAATTAGCTGCAGCTGGAATTTTTTAATGCAACATACAAAATAACCTTGAACTTTCCAACTCCTCCGCCCCCCTTTTCCCTTATAACATTCTTGGCAGCTGAATCTCAGAGATGCCAGGAATAAGTTTAGTCTGGCATGATCTGTTTTTAACAAAACCATGTTGGCTTTTGGTTATTCCTTTGTTTGCTTCTAGGTGTTCACTGATTCATTGCTTGATTATCTTTTCCAGAATCTTCCTTGGTATTGAGGTCAGGTTGATAGGTCTATAGTTTCTTGGATCTATTTTTTTTTCTTTTTTGAAGATGGGAATTACATCAGCTCTTTTCCAGTCCTCTGGCAGTTCCCAGTGGTCCAGAATATAGAATGTTTTCTCCAATGTGCCAGACATAAAAAAGAAGGCCAAATCAGAATGCCTTAGCAACGGTAGGAGGGAGTGCTGAAAAGTTCATAATTTGCTTGATTGGGTAATGTGACCTGTGACACAAGGGAGGTGGACAGTATCTATTCTTTACTTATACCAAAAATGCAGGAATTATTCAATGTTGGTTTCACCTTTGAACGTGCCGATATGATGTACCTAATAAACTGGATTTTTAAGGAATCCAAGGCCTCAGTCTTGAATTGGTTAGGAGTATTACTTGGAACCATGACAACCATTCTTTTCATAAAGAGAAAGCAGTGTTAGGGGAATGTGGATGCATATTAAGCTCCCATAGCGAGGCAGTCTTCTGGCCCACCCAGGTCTTCCTTGATTTAGAATAATTTATTAAGTAACCATTCAAAGATCCTCCCTCCCAAATTAGGGATACTCTAATCAGAATGAAAATCACTCCAGTGATTTTAATCACCCATTAAAATCCCCAATGAGTACCAGGATCTGGCCCAAGTATTTAGCGAGGAAGCTTGTGATGAACTCCCACCCCATCATGCCACAGACTGCACTATCAAAATCCTACCAGGGGCTAAACTTCCAAAACTACAAATGTATTGCATGTCTCCCAGAAAACTAAAAGAACTCAGAGCATTTATCGACAAAAATTTAAAAAGGGGTTTCATCAAACTCACCTGACCAAAAATAGCTGTCCCAGTGTTATTCCGTGAAAAGAAAGATGGCTCCATACGCTTGTGTGTTAATTACAAAAAATTCAACACGATTTGCATAGAGAATATGTATCCACTCCCCCTCATGAAGGACATGTTAGCCCACCTCTCGAAAGGATTTTTTTTTTCAAAGTTAGACCTACGACAGGCATATTACCACATAAGAATAAAGGAAGGGGATGTGGAAGACAGCTTTTAACACACCATTGGGATGCTACCAATTTAAAGTGCTCCCCTTTGGATTGCAAGGAGCGCCTGCCGTGTTTATGCAATTGATCAATGAAACCCTTCATGAATTTTTATATAAAGGGGTTGTAGTGTATCTTGATATTATTTTAATCTACACAGAAACAATGGAAGAACACATCAAGCTACTCGGTGCAGTCCTCACAAAATTCTTAGACACTAAACTATATGCAAAACTCTAAATGCAAATTCCATCAAGAAAAAATTGACTACTCGGGGTATAGAATATCCCACAAGGGAATAGAGATGGACCCACAGAAAGTAAAAGCTAATGGACTGGGACCCACCACATACCCGCAAACAACTGCAAAGCTTCCTGGGGTTTGCAAACTTTTATTGCCAATTCATTCCAGCTTTTGCAAACATCACTCTCCCTATCACGAACTTGCTAAAAACGAAGGGGCGGGGGGGAGAAACCCAAACCAAGGCAACCCCTTATCTGGACAATGGAATGCCAAGCGGCATTTGAGAAACTCAAACAACTATTCTCAGCAGAACCGGTCCTTAAGCACCCAGATCCCGAACAACCTCTTATCATCCAAGCAGATGTTGCAGTTGGAGCAGTCCTCCTCCAAAAGAATGGAAATGTACAATTACAGCCATGCGCTTATACATACAAGAAACTGATGGAAACCAAGCAAAGATGGGCCATATGGGAGAAAGAGGCATATGCTGTGCGGTAGGCAATGCTCACATGGAGACATTTCCTGGAAGGAAACCAAATCCCCTTTGAAGTATAGACTGATCACAAAAATCTGGAAGTCCTGAGAAATCCACAGAAACTCTCTGAAAAACAAGCAAGGTGGGCTCAATACTTTAAATGATTTAATTTCACTCTCAAATATTTTCCTGGAGGAAAGAACTTCTTAGCAGATGTACAGCACTGTACAGAAAACCCCAATACAACAGCAAAAAGATTGAGGTTATAAAACCGATGATCCAACCGACCCAACTAGCAGCCAAAGTAATCACCCGGGCACAAGAGAAAAAAAAAAACCATCCCTGACTGAAGACACAACGACGTCAATATTTAAGGAGGCACTACTTAAGGATGACCGGCTCCAGGCTAACAAAAACACTTGTTTACTCAAAGATGGACTGGCTTGGGAAGAAAACAAACTTTATGTCCCTGCAAGCCAGAGAATGGACCTCATGAAATGCTGCCACGACTTCAAAATAGAAGGATACTTTGGGTTTGTAAAAACCCTGCACCTCACCAAAAGACAATTTTGGTGGCCATCCCTCAAAAAGGACATTGAAAATTATGCTGCAAGCTGTCCTACCTGTGCTGTTGTAAAGAGAAGACAAGGAAAATATCCTGGACTTTTACAAACAGTAGCAGACCCTTCTGCACCCTGGAAAGAGATCTCTATGGACTTTATAGTGGAACTTCCCGAAAGTGCTGGAAATACTGTCATTTGGGTTGTAACTGATCTTTTTTCCAAACAGGTTCACTTTATTCCATGCCAAAAGATCCCAACTGCCAAGGCATTGGCAAAGATGTTCCTAATACATATTTATTGCCTTCATGGAGCTCCCCAACGGATTATCTCAGATAGGGGTGTTCAGTTCACATCCAAATTTTGGCGGGCATTTTTAAACCTATTAGGCTCCACCCAGGGGTTGTCGTCATCAAGTTACCCAGAAATGGATGGCTCGACGGAGAGAGTTAACAGCATATTAGAACAGTATTTAAGATGCTTTATTAATTACCAACAGGACAATTGGACTGACCTTCCTTTTGCAGAGGTAGCATACAATAACTCAATCCATAGTAGCACGGGGTTCACCCCGTTCCAGGTAGCCATGGGCCAAGAATTCAACCCTATGCCGGAACTACCCATCAAAGAACCTGATATCCCCTCCCTTAAGGAGTGGATGGATAACTTACAAGCCATGTGGACAGTGGTGAGATTATCTTTACAGGAAGCTAAAGCAGTTTTCAAAGCTCAAGCAGACAAAAAAAGTTGCAAACCTAAACCTTTCAAGATTGTATATACTTGTCCACAAAATTCTTAAAATCATTACAATCCTCTAAGAAATTAGGACCAAAATTCATTGGCATATTTCCCATCTCCAGAATTATTAACCCTGTGACGGTAAAGCTTCGTCATCCAAAAACACTTAGGCAGATTCATCCAGTATTTCACTGTAGCTTGCTCAAACCTGAGATCACTTCAAACCTCAGACCTCCCCCCCCTTCCCACACCTCCAACTCCCGTCATGGTACATGGGGAACAACATTTTGAAATTAAAGATATCCTTGATTTACTCACTCACCATGGATCCACACAATATTTAGTAGCTTGGAAACACCTTCCTCACAAAATGAGTGGGTAGCCAAACAACATGTAAAACACCCACATTACTATGAAAGTTCCATCTAAAATACCCTGACAAACCATCCTGAATTGCAAATGTAATGCATGATTTTTGTTTTTTCCAGATAGACCTATCTGTTTTTTAAGGAGGGCAGGATGTCAGATCTGTGTATCTGTCATTTCTTCAGTGGAAGAAGAAAAAAAGGGGGAGGGGGGAGACTGATAAAGAAATCCTTTCTTGATGTAACCTGAATATATTTAATCTTATATTGAATTTGTATAACCCACACGATACAATGGAGGGAGAAAACCCAGATGGCCAGAACCTATCACCTCTGACAGGCACAGCCAGGAGATGAGAAGACCATAAACATTCCACAGTGAGATGTGTCCTGGGAAACTCCGGGAAAAGTTTGTTCTGAAAAGGGGATGGGGGGAAATTAGGTATACCCTGGGAAACTGTGAAAAAGATCGTTTCTACAGAAGGGATGGGGGGGAATTTACATACTGGCTTTTGTTTCACTAATACACATCGAGGAAAGGGGAGGGGTTCCAAACTCCCTTATCTATCCCTGAGGGACCTTAGACACTGCTTTTAACCCCTACATGAATTGTCTCATCTCAATAAAGGATTCCTTTTTGGTATGTTTTGATATGTTTCCAGAAGTTCATTCTAGTTGATTGAATGGGAAAACACTCTACTAAACAAATAATTCCCTCAACACTGTTCAATTATTTACAAAGTCTACACTACTGTTACTCTTAATCTTCTCATCACTGCTTATCATCCATCCTCTCCCACTTGTGACCGTATGACTGTAACTTTGTCGCTTCTATCTTTATGATTTATATTGACTGTTTCCTAGTATGATTTGATTGCTTATTGTACCCTATGATTATTATTAAGTGTTGTACCTTATGATTCTTGATGAATGTATCTTTTATGTATACTGAGAGTATTTGCACCAAGACAAATACCTTGTTAGGAATGTAAGTCACCTAACAGTTATTTGGGTTGGAAATGTATAAACTAGGATAGACATTATAATACCATGTCTTTAAGAGCATGCTAAAACTGTGATTACGTGTGGTTCCGCAAATGGCCATAAGATGGAGCCAGAAACCTGGGTTGTTAGGAATGAGAAAGTCTCAGTGAGTCTTTGTTTCTTCTGTTGGAGAGTGTTGCCGTTCCTCCTAATGACTGTTATTGATCGTTGATGTGAGTCTGTTATTGAACTGTTTTTGATACTGGACTTTAATATTTGGATTATCCCTGAACTGAAAACTGACTGCTTTACCTGTGAATGACTTGGACTGTGTTTGGACTTTGCTTTAACATTTACTGGAAGTAAATACCTACATTTTACTATACAGTGTATCTGTGTGCTGTTTGTGTATTATTCTTCACCACTCTCACTATATCTCCCTGTATGCACTCATTCTCCTAACCAGGAATTACCTCAACACAAAGGATATTTTTCAAGCATTAGGGCCATATTTTTGTTTTTATGGTGTACCAGAATCTAGGAAACACTATAATGGTAACTTAAACAAAATTACTTATCACTTGCTAAACATGCATAAAATTCTCTCCATTGCAGTAAAAATCACTAACATACAAAAGTGTTCGGATGACCTTGGGGAAAGGGGCATATTTCAGCACCTGCTGGTTTGAAGCTGTTTTTCCAAATATGGCTTATTAAACTTTCTATGTCAAACTGCAGGAAAAAAAAATAGATATGTAAGAATCAATTCTTTTAAATCCATTCTTTTTAAATCCATTCTTTTAAAATGGATGTTATCCAATTATCCCATCATTTTAAATTCTTTGTTTTGCTCACTGTAGCTAACCTCTTTGTGTGTCAATGTTGACACCAAATTTATTTTTTATTTATTTTTGTCAAGCGATTATAAGATGACAGGTATAAGTATAAACATAGTTATGAATACGTGAAATGGATACATATAAGAAAAATAAAAAGAAGCAACAGGACAGGGACGGTAGGCAGGTTGGTGTGGTGCACTTATTCATGCCCTCTACAGACCTCTTAGGAAAGGGGTGAAGTCAATAGTAGATAGTCTAAGATTAAAGTTTTTGGGGTTTGGGGAAGAACCCACAGAGTCAGGTAGAGTATTCCAGACATTGACCACTCTGCTGCTGAAGTCGTATTTCCTGCAATCAAGTTTGGTGTGGTTTATCTTGAGTTTGTATCTATTGTGTGCTCTTGAATTGTTATGGTTAAAACTGAAGTATTCATTGACAGGTAGGACATTGCAATATATAATTTTATGTACAAAGATTGGACCGAAGGAGGTGTAGTTCTAGGTTTTCTAGGTCTAGAATTTCAAGTCCGGTGGCATAAGGTATTCTGAAACGAGTAGAGTGGAGAACTCTTCTTGTGAAATATTTCTGGACTTTCTCAACTATCAATATCAGATACATAATGCGGGTTCCAGACTGATGAATTGTATTCAAGTATGGTCTAGCAAATGTTTTGCATGCTCTAGTTAGTAGTGTGATATTACCAGAGAAAAAGCTATGCAGCATTAGGTTAACAACTCTTAATGCCTTTTTGTCTATGTAGTTACAGTGGGCTCTAGCACGTAGATCATTAGAGATGAGTACTCCAAGGTCCTTGACAGAGTTTGGATCATCAACAAGGTCTTGATTATTTAGCTTGTATTTTATTTTCTGGGTTTTTTTGCCAATATGTAAGACAGAGCATTTATTTGTTGAGATTTGAAGTTGCCATTTGTTTGACCATTCTGATACATAGTTGAGGTCTTTTTGAAGGGTAGCAGTATTGTCAGTGGTGTTCAATAGCTTTACATCATCGGCGAAGAGAACGCAGTTGCTCTTAATATGAATATGAACCACAAATGTGGTTGAATATTTTAATTTTCCCTTTTCATTTATGGTCTAATGATATATCCCTGCCTTAAATTCTCCAAAGAGCTTAAGCTTCTGTTGAAAGAAATGTCTATCTAGGTTCAGTTCCAAGTGTCGTTGCAGTCTTTACCATTAGGTCCTATCAGGGGTGGGATGGACCTTGAGTCTTTTAGTTTGTTGTTTACAAAATTGTAAAAAGCGTGGGTGGAATTGGTACGTAGAAGGTTTTCCTCTTGTTTAATGTGATAATTGGTGCATTCAGTCTTTATTTGGTGGCATAAATTTTTGTATCAGCTTTTGAAGTTGGCAACATGACCAGATTTGTTTTTCCGCCAAAGTGATCTCTTTTTGGATTGAAGTTTCCTTATTGTTATGGGTAATCTGTTTTTTGTTTGTTTGGGGAATTGTTATTGGTACATATAGTTTGATGACTCTTTTGACTTCAAGTAAAAATATGTTGTAATGGTCTTTAACATAAAGGATGAGAGTTGTCTATAAGATCATAGTTGCCTTTTTTAAAGTTATAATTGGGGATTACGTCATTGTGATAATTTTTGTGTGGGCATATGTTGAGACAAAAGTCAATCATATTGTGGTCACTGTTGGAAAAGGGTTCTTTAGTTTGTATTCCATAAATTAAATTCAAACTATTGCAGAAGATGAGATCGAGGCAGTTGTTAAATCTAGTATTGTTGGTTACCAGTTGTTTCAGTCCCAGATTTGTAACAGCATTGCAGAAGGTTGCATGTATGGGTTCAGTTGTACGTTTGTTTAGGATCCAGTTAATATGAGATAGATTGAAGTCACCAAGAAAGATAAAAGCGTGGATGTTGCCCATGTTAGTAATGAATTTAGCTTGTTTACATGTTCGATGTTGTTAGGGATACACCCTAGCAGAATCTGCACGGCAGGCAGGCAGGCAGGCAAAATATTTGAGATAAACGTTTTTGTAGCTTACACTCAGTAAAACAGATACACTGTGCTAGTTAAATAGTTTATTCCAGCAAGAGTTTTAGCATAGTCAAACAGTCCATATATCATTCACTAGTTCAGTCTGTCCAGGGATTATTCAGTTGCAAAGTCCAGTGTCGAAAAAGAGGTCAGTAAACTTACAAATATCAGTCCAGTAATAAATCTTCTCACAGTAGAGATATGAAGAAGTTCAAATCTCCTTTCTCTCTTCAGCAAAAGCAGCAGCAGCAGCAGGGAACCATCAATCCATCATTGTCAGCAAGCAATTCAGTAAGCCAGCAATACAGTAAGCTCTCTTGCTCCTCTTATGGCGATTTTACCACCGCACCAAAATTACATGCTTTGCTGTTTAAAGTGACGCACACTTTAACTTACAATCATAGTTTATATATATTATTTTAACCAAACTAAGTTAGGTAACCTTGTTATTCCTAACACATGTCATAATCAGGTGCTCTGTAACATAGTAAGAATCTAAATGTGATATTTAAGGACAGTTCACAGATGATGGCCTCAGAAAGAGCAAGCTCCTGGGTAACTTAGATGTTTTTTTTAGATGTAAGGACTTTTTATAGAAGATAACAATACCACCTCCTCTACGAATTTCACGAGGTGATCATTTTCTTAATGTTGAGTTTCAAGCCAACTTTTGTGCTTTCCTTCACCTGCATCAAGAGGCCCTTTTCATTCCTCTGCATATCTGAGGTTGTTGATATTTCTCCCAGCAATCTTAATTCCAACTTTTGATTCATTTAGCTCCACCTTTCTCATTATGTTCTCTGCATATAAATTAAATAGGCAGAGTGACAATATACCACCTTGCTGGAGTCCTTTCCCAATTTTGAACCAATCAATGGTTCCATGTCCAGTTCTCACGGTTGCTTCTTGACCTGGATACACGTTTCTTGGGAGACAAATAAGGTGGTCTGATATTCCCATCTCTTTAAGGACTTGCCACAATTTGTTGTGATCCACACAATCAAAGGCTTTAGCATAGTCAATGAAGCAGAAGTAGCTGTTTTTCTGGAATTCCCTAGCTTTCTCCATGATCCAGCATATTTTGGCAATTTGATCTCTAGTTCCTCTGCCTCTTCAAAATCCTGCCTATGTTTCTGGGAGTTCTCAGTCAACATACTGCTGGAGCCCAGCTTGTAGGATTTTGAGCATAACTTTGCTAGCATGCGAAATGAGTGCAATAATGCGGTAATTTGAACATTCTTTGGCACTGCCCTCCTTTGGAATTGGAATGTAAACTGATCTTTTCCAATCCTGTGGCCACTTTGAGTTTTCCACATTTGCTGGCAAATTGAGTGTAGCACTTTTACTGCATCGCCTTTTAAGATTTTGAATAGTTCAGCTAGAATACTGTCACCTCCACCAGCTTTGCTTGTGTTCAGATTTCCTAAGATCCATTTGACTTCAGATTCTATGGTTATCAGTGACGTTAAGCTCGTTCTTGTATAGTTCTTCTGTGTAATTTGCCACCTCTTCTTAATCTCTTCTGCCTCTATTAGGTCCCTGCCATTTTGGTCTTTTATCATGTCCATCTTTGCATGAAATGTTCCCTTCATATCTCCAATTTTCCTAAAGAGATCTCTGGTTCTCCCTATTCCATGGTTTTCTTCTATTTCTTTGCACTGTTCATTTAAGAAGGCATTCTTATCACTTCTAGATATTCTCTGAAATTCTGCATTCAATTGGGTGTATTTTTGTCTTTCTCCCTTGCCTTTCCCTTCCCTTCTTTCCTCAGCTATTTGCAAAGTTTCCTCAGACAGCAATTTTGCTTCCTTGCATTTCTTTTTCTTTGGGATGGTTTTAATTGCTTCCTCTTGTACAATGTTGCGAACCTACATCCATAATTCTTCAGGCATTCTTGTCTGTTGAATATAATTTCTCAAATCTATTTGTCACCTCTACTGTATAATCATCAAGGGTATGATTTAGTTCATACTTGAGTGGCCCAGTTCTTTTCCCTACTTTCTTCAATTTAAGCCTAAATTTTGCAATGAGAAGGTCATGATCTGAGCCACAGTCAGCTCCTGGTCTTGTTTTTACTGACTGTATAAAGCTTCTCCATCTTGGTTGCAAAACACAAAGTCAATCTGATTTCTGTGTTGACCGTCTGATGGTGTCCATGTGTAGAGTCATCTCTTGGGTTGTTGGAAGAGTGTTTGCCATGACCATCATATTCTCTTGACAAAATTCTGTCAGCCTGTGCCCTGCTTCATTTTGTACTCCAAGGTCAAACTTGCCTATTATTCCAATTATCTTTTGGCTTCTTAATTTAGCATTCCAATCTCCCATGATGATAAATAAGGACATCATTTTTGGCGTTAATTCTATAAGGTGCTGTAGTAAATTTCCTACTCAATCCCTATGTAAAAATGTTTTTTTTCCCATCATAGTTTACATTTATATTCCTTTTTCACAATCTTCCTTTCTTAACTTTGTAATTCCAACTTTTATCCAGCCAGAGATGTAACACCCCTTTCCCCTCTTCATTTCTCAATTAATGAGCCTCCTTATGAGGTAAAATTTTGTGAATATCCAGAGGTTTCAGCTTTTCCTCCATTTTGGAACTCTTTTTCTTTTTGTTCAGGGTTGCCATGACAGTCATTGACAGGGATCTTTCCTCCTACTCCCAAGCCCATCATCCCCGCCCTCTCATTTCCCCTCAGACAGACTCCTCTTTCCCCTCCTTTCTACAATCCTGGCACTTTGCGTCAAATCCACCAGGAGGCTCCTCCTGCCAAAGTAAGGAACACCAGGTGCTCCCAACTGGTCCACCGGAGGGCGAACATCACAGCTGGCTTTCCAGAGGAGGATGCAAAGGAAGTGTGATTACAAAAGCTTGCCTCTCTATGACGCCTCGCTCTCCTTAACCCCTAGGGCTCCACAGGAGATGCTGCTGGAGAGTCTGACGTGGGGGAGATCCAAACGTTTACCGGATGAGCAGGGGGCTCTTCCCGGGCAAGGGAGGCAGAGGAAGGAGAGACCCTCCTACGGCTTCCATCCCGGGTCCCATGCTCCACAGGCGCCTTCTCCCTGCAGGGGGAAGCGGAAGAAACGGGATGCCAGGAAGGCAGCAGGGATCCGGGGAATCCCTTCTCGCCCGTGTCTGAGGAAGAGCCCGAGTAGGGGGAGAAGAAGGTCGGTTTTGCGGAGGCCCAGCAAGAGGGGAGAGGAGAGAAGCCGGGCGAGGAGGAGGCAGGTTTCGATCCTGTCTCCGGAAGGGGAGAGAAGAGGGGTGGCCTTTCCAGCTGCCTCCTTCCCGGCTCTGCTCGGAGGGGACCTGGGCCCTGTGCTGGGATGACCCATTTGGGGCTCCACGCAGGTTGGGTGAATAAATTCTACTTTCTAATTCTTGGTGTTGATTTTTCTTTCCATTTCAGATACCGAAACTCAAAGCCATTTCACATCTTTGCAAGGCAAAACATTTTTCTTGGGGGAGGAAAAAGAGCAGAATAACTTGCAGGGATCAGTCCTGAGGCACTAGAAATGATCCTGTGAAGGAAAAGGCATCTGGAGATCCACAAGAGTCCTTGGACCCATTTGGAGTTGCTCTACAGGAAAGAGAAAGGATGGAGACACAACCTTTTGCAAAGGAGGGAAGCAGAAAAGGCCCTTCAGCTGTTCAGCCTGGGAAGGGTGGGAAACTCCGGACAAGAACTGGGCAGAAGATCCTGGAAAAGGAAACTATCCTCCCTTCAGAAGTCCAGCCCTGTAGCTTCAGGAGCCTCCAATACCAGGAGGCTGAGGGTCCCCGAGGACTTTGCAGCCAACTCCATAATTTATGTAGGCGATGGCTGAGACCAGAAAAGCACACCAAAGCTCAGATCCTGGACCTGGTTATTCTGGAGCAATTCCTGGCTATCCTACCTCCAGAGATGGGGGGCTGGGTGCGGGAGTGTGGAGCAGAGACCAGCTCCCAGGCGGTGGCCCTGGCTGAAGGCTTCCTCCTGAGCCAGGTGAAGGAACAGAATGAGCAGGTCCAGTTGCAGGTGAGAGACTTTAGGGAGCTCAAAAGGGAATAGAAAATGTGTTTGAATATTTCACCCCTTATTTCCAACCTTCTCTGACATTCATAATATGTGGCGATGTTCCATGAATTCTTGTGCAACATTGTTCCATTGTTTTCTCACTCAATCATATGGTTAAATTTTGGGGGCTTTGAGGTTGTTTTCCAAATATAAGAATCCACTTTATTTCATGTTATGTACATTAATTCTGCTTCTTTTTTCCTTCCTCCTATTTGAAGGGCTGCACTGTGGAGATCAGAAATCCTGAGGGAAAGAAGAACCCATCAAATCCCACTCAGGAGCTATTTTTCAGGAGGATCCCTTGGGAAGACCAAAGTCAAGACCCCTCAGGAGGTAATGGAAGATCCTCCGAGTTCCCATCTGTTTTACCTTCAATCTCTCTTCTTGTCTATAGAATACCTCCTCCTATTTTGTTAAATATGCATTTTGAAATTATTTATTCCTTACAGAGAGAAAAAGAATACAGCTTTCTGGTTTTTCTGACAGAGATAAAACAGCGGTTGAATCTCCAAATCAAGTAAGAAAGGGAAAAGTTATATTTGTATTCTTCCCTCGGGAAGTGAACGGCTGCAGTGCTCTCTCCTATTTCCCCCCTTGTTTGTACTGGGTTACTTTTGTGTTCTTCTACAACATGGAGAGCAGAATAGTTGATTCAAGTTGCTGTTGACTAGCATAGCTTCCTCTTGTTATCTTGCTCTACTAAGTTCTCCTCCAACTTTGAGTTTACAACAAGCAAGTTTTAAAAAGTCGTTCAAGAAATAGGAATAAATGTATCACAGTGGCAGGAACTGCTAGAGACCCATTCTTTTTGTAATTCTTTTACTTTAATTGTGCAAGGCTAATGAAAAATAACTAAAGATTCACATGGCCACATTACGATTTTTAAAAACTCTTTATTTATAACCAGTAGTTCAAAAAATCATCAAATCATATTAAAAAATAAAACAGACTGTTTAAATCCAAAAAGAATGGCCACTAGAACATGTAATCAAGGTACTTTGGGCTACAAAATAATTTCCAATCCTCTGATTTGTGCCTCGATTAGGAGAGCGAATATTCCCACTTTGGAAAGGCTGAGAAATTAGTTTCCCAGGGAATTTTCTCTTCTTTGTTTTCTTCCTTTCAGCCAATGGCTTAGACTACACAAAGCGATAGATCAGTTGATCCAGAAGTGGGATTACTTTACTGAAAGGCACTTAAAGTTTTGCAGAATCAATCAACCTGATAAAACTTCCCCAAATATTTCTTCACTTAAAATATTTTTCACCTAAAATGAGGACTTGTGTGATGCACAGCCATTTAACTTGGTGCATTTCTTTGCTTTGGGAATTTGGGAACAATAGAATAGAATAACAGAGCTAGTAGGGATCTTGGAGGTCTTCTAATCCAGCCCGCTGCTCAGACAGGAAGCCCAATAATATTTCAGATAAATAGCTGTACAATTTATTCATAAACAACTCTAGTGTTGGAGCACTCATTATTTCTGAGGCAAGTCATTCACTTCTTTTTTGTGGCAGCCCCTTATGTATTGCAACATGCTATCATGTCACCCCTAGTCCTTCTTTTCATTAAACTAGACATACCTAATTCCAGCAACTGTTCTTTATGTTTCAGTGTCCAGTCCACTAATATTTCCTGTTGCTGTCCTCTACACTCTTTCTAGAGTCTCAAGATCTTTTAACATATGGCAACCAAAACTGGGTGCAATATTCCAAGTATGGTCTTACCAAGGCATTATAAAGTGGTACTAACAGTTCATGTGACCTTGATTCTACTCCCCTCTTAATATAGCTTATGATTGGGTTGGGGTTATATTTCTGATTCATGTTTAAGTGATTGTCCTCTATGATTCCACAATCCCCATTCCACTTTCTATTGTTAAGCCAGGTATCACTTATTCTTTGACCATGCATTTGATTTTTCTTTCCTAAATGTATAAACTTACATTTCTCACTGTTGACTTCATTTTGTTACATGAGGCCAAATCTGTGGATCCTTCTATATCTCAAGCTTATCTTCTGGAATGTTGGTATTCCGGTCAATTTAGTATTGTCTGCAAATTTGATGAGTTCCCCTTTTATCCTGTTATCTAAATCATTGATGAAGATGAACAGATCTTGAGAATCCTCTTATTTAGTTTACTTTACTTTATTGTCATTGCACCTCTACAACGAAATCAAACACCATCTTCAGTGCACATCATGACCATGACCATGAAAATAAACACAAACACACATCCTTCACCTTTCACACATTGAACCGAAAACCTCTGACACCATACCAACACTGCACTACACAGCAGGATTCAAAAGAGCTACTGCCCTGGGATAGAAGCTGTTTTTCAGCCTATTTGTCCTTGTTTTTATTATGTTCTTTTTTCGGTGTTCAGGAGAGACTTGTGTCCTTCAATGAGGTGGCTGTGTATTTCTCTGAGGAGGAATGGACTCATCTGGATCCTGACCAGAAAGCGCTGCATTCAGAAGTCATGCTTGAAAATCATAGGAATGTGGTCTCTATGGGTAAGAGTTTTCTAGTCCCCAATCAGAGAGTTCAAGAAGACAAATTATAGTTAGTTTTTTATTTTAAAAAACCACTATTCAGATATTGTCTCCTGGGAGGGAGAACAAAAGGATCTGGCCTTCTCGTACTCTAAGGCAGGAAACAGTTGATGTCTCTTTGCTTAGTTGCTTTCTGTGCCTTTTCTTGTGTGTATTTTTTCATTTTTCTTTCAACTTATCCGTGGAGGCTGAAAAGAATAGTGCTTTTATGAATCCTTTAGTACTTTACGCCCCTGTTCTCTGCTAACCAAGGCCTGCACGAGATCTAGAGCAAAATGCTTTTCAAACAGACAGTAGGCCACTTCGTTTTGAAAGACTTTTGCCCTGGTTCTCATGCAGTCCTCACTTCTTAAAAGAATACAGCCCTAAAGTACTGCAGTATGAGATCATACATGATTAGTAGCCTGAGATCTTGCACTACTGCTCTCGTTTACAAGTCAAAGGGAGGCTTCAAGTAAGGAATTTAGCTCCAAAATCTCATCACTGATATCAAGGAATAGTCTGAGTGAGGGCCAGACAAATGCCATGGAGCAGCTGCTCCAAGGGATACCAGGAAAGAAGGAGCTTTTTTCAAAATTGTTTTAGTTCTCACACGTCTGTGCTGAAATTAGCCCACCCCAATAAATCATAAGTTATCTCTTAATTCGTCCTTGGATGTTTCCCTTGATTATTCATTAGCTCAAAACAGAGAGATTTTTGTGTGTGTGTGTGTGTGTGTATATATATAATTGTTAAGAAAAAGATGTTTTCTAGATATTTTCAAAGCTTTCATGACTCATGAATATTGAAATCATCAAGTCCATATCACACCACTGTATCATTTTCATTTCTCTTTTGCTTTGAAGGTAACAAGGGGCAGGAGAATCAAGATTCCTTTGAATTGTTCCAAGTGATTAATGCTAAAGATGGAATGGAGAAGTTTGGAATTCGAATACAATTAGAAAGCCATGAGAGAAACCAGTCAAATAATTGGAATCAGGATAGTGCATCTTCTACTGGTGCTCTGATGCAAGATTTTATTTCCCAACAACAGAAACCATTTAAATGCATGGAGTGTGGAAAGATCTTTGCTCTGAGCAGTAAACTTACTGTCCACACAAGGATACACACAGGGGAGAAGCCACATAAATGCACGGAGTGTGGAAAGACCTTTGCTCAAAGAGGTAATCTTACTTCCCATAAGATGATTCACACAGGAGAGAAACCATATAAATGCATTGAGTGTGGAAAGATCTTTGCTAAACACAGTTATCTTGCTTCTCATAGAAAGATCCACACAGGAGAAAAGCCATATAAATGCATGGAGTGTGGAAAGACCTTTCCTCTGAGCAGTAGACTTACTATCCACAAAAAGATCCACATGGGGGAAAAGCCATTTAAATGCTTGGAGTGTGGAAAGACATTCGTTCGAAAAGATCATCTTATTTCCCATAAGATGATCCACACAGGGGAAAAGCCGTATAAATGCATACAGTGTGGGAAAACCTTTACTCATAGCAGAGGACTTACTATCCACAAAAAGCTCCACACAGGAGAGAAACCATATAAATGCATGGAGTGTGGAAAGACCTTTGTTCTAAGCAGTAGACTCACTATCCACAAAAAGATCCACACAGGGGAAAAGCCATATAAATGCATTGAGTGTGGAAAGACCTTTGCTCTGAGGAGGAGCCTCACTATCCATAAAAAGATCCACACCGGAGAAAAGCCGTATAAATGCATCGAGTGTGGAAAGACCTTTGCTCTGAACAGTAGACTCACCATCCACAAAAAGATCCACACAGGGGAGAAGCCATACAAATGCATGGAGTGTGGAAAGACCTTTGCTCAAAGAGGTAATCTTATTTCCCATAAGTTGATCCACACAGGGGAGAAGCCGTATGAATGTACAGAATGCGGAAAGAAATTTGCTCAGCGTGGTTATCTTGCTTCCCATAAAAGAATCCATACAATTGAAAAACCGTATGAATGCATGAATTGTGGAAAGACCTTTGCTCAGCGCAGCTACCTTGTTTCCCATAAAAAAATCCACACAGTGGAGAAGCCATATAAATGCATGGAATGTGGAAAGAGCTTTGCTCAGAATCGTAGTCTTACTTCTCATAAAAGGGTCCACACTCAGGAGAAACTATACAGTAATAACAATTTCACTTAGACTTATATATCATTCCACAATGCTTCCCGGTACTCTTAAGAGATTTAGAAAGTCAGCATATTGTCCCCAGCAATCTGGCTCCTCATTTTACCGACCTCAAAAAGATGAAAAGCTAAATCAACCATGAGCCAGTCACAAAGAGGAAAGGGTCAAATGTTTTTCCAAAGCCCCAATGGGCAAGATAAGAAACAATGGATGGAAACTAATCAAGGAGAGTAGCAACCTGCAATTTCCTTACAGTGAAGGACAATTAACCAGTGGAAAAGCTTACCTTTAGACATTGTGGGTGCTTCATCACTGGACATTTTTAAGAAGAGACTGTACAGTCACTTGTCTGAAATGATGTAGGATCTGCTTGAGCTGGACTAGAAGAGCTCCAAGCTCCGTTCCAGGTATATTCTGATTTTGATTCTGAATTCTCAATCCTTTTTTTTTTTGTTGCTTTTTTGCTAAGTAGGAAGTTTTTAAGTGAACATGAGCATCAGTGGAGTTTAAGGTTATCACTTGGCCTGGAAGTGATGTGTGGCTGCCAGTATTTAAGTGGTGGAGATTCCTTAATCATTTCAAGAAACTCCCTCTGATGAGTATATCCACTAGAGCACAGTTGCAGGCAGAAATGCAATTAGTCTTAAATCTATTTCAGCTTTTCTTAACTTTTCTTACTATTGCCACAATCTGCCTTTACACCCTGCTTTACATAATGTAATGCAAGAATAACTGAGAAAGAAAACCATAAGGACAACGGGGTTGTAGTGATGCTGAATGAAAGAATGCAACTCATAGGCTCTTTGTCCTAACTTTGTGGTGATTTTCTCTTGCCTTCCCTCATCTTGCCCATCTCTGGACTCACACAATCTTATCAATAACGTTTTTTAAGTGAGGTCTCCAGAAGTCAACAGTATTCTAAATGATGTTTCACTAAAACCCTATGTAGAGGAATAGGACCTCCTTTTTTGCATCTGGTGATACCTCTCAGAATTTTGTTTGCCTTCACAGCTGCCTGGCTACACTGTTTACTTATTTTGCAGTTATAATTCTTTCAGTGGCAATGGCAACTTTTTTCACATAATTGTGTGAAAAAATCACTACTTGAACTTATTTATTCAAATGCAGAATAGTTGTAGCATTGTGTCTGTTCTGAGCTTTATCCACATAGGGAGTGTTAAAACAAGTAGTGTCAATTCTCAAAATGACTGCCTGAATTCATATTTTTCTTGCTTCTTTTTTTAGTTGCCATACTTATTGGGAAGGGGGGATTTCTCGAATATATGTTTTCTCCAATGTGCCAGACATAAAAAGATAAGTGTCCTGAGAACAAAGGCCAAATCAGAATGCCCTAGCAACAGTAAGAGGGAGTGTTGAGAAGTACATTATTTGCTTGCAATAGTAAGCAAATGATGACCTCTGACACGAGAGGGGATAGACGTAACTATTCTTCACTTATACCAAAAATGCAGGAATTGTTCAATGATGGTTTTAACCTTTGACCATGCCCATATGATGTACCCAATAAAGTGGATTTTTAAGGGAGCCAAGGCTTCAGAATCTTGAATTGGTTGGGAGCATTACTTGGAACCATGACAACTATTCTCTTCATTAAGAGAAAACAGTGTTAGGGGAATGTGGATGCATATTAAGCTCTCGTAGCTAGCCAGCCTACTGGCCAATCCAGGTATTCATTGATTTATAATAATTTAAGTAAGCATTCAAAGGTCCTTCCTCCCAAATTAGGGATACTCTAATCAGAATGAGAATCACTCGATGTACTAACATTGCAAATGATCAATCAAGGGAAATCTTTGGAAATCAACGGGGATCAAAATAACATGAAATTATGGAGAAAGTCTCTGCTGAGGGTCTGGACTCACTTCCTTCAATAGCCACCCTGAAGGTTCCACAGATTGCAGAGGCCTCAAAATGAACCAAATCTTGTCAGAAATGGCAGGGCAGTCAGAAGATGAGACAAGGAGCCTCTCTTGCATCTTGTGGTTTTTGGAAACTGGGTGTCAGGCTGCGCTCCTTCTAGATCCCAAGAAAGAAATACTCAGACTCCATGGTGTAGAGCAAAGTTATCCTTTTACTGGGAAATAAAGTGGTAGCTACAAAGCAATTCCGAAACTGAGAAATTGGCGGGTAGAATGCACATACAAAGAAATAGGTTTGCTCCCACCCCCCAAAGTTCAAATGCTTCTTCCAATTAAAACTTTTGAAACAGCTCATGTGGTCATCTCCAGATGGTGATGAGACGTCTTGTCAAATGACCTTGACATATTTTGATAAAAGTTCGCAGTTGCGCAAAAGAGGAAAAAGATAGCCAAGAAACGGAAAGTTAAAGACAAGAATCTCCCCTCCCCTTGCTAGCCCAGCAAGGAATGCAAACACCTCCAGCTCTCTTCCCATATAAAATCCCCCCTCCCACCGTTGCCATGACAGCCGAGAGAAATAATGAAACAATAGCAGAAAGGTAGAAGGGGAAGGTATCTTGAGGCTGACATTCGGACCCCCTAGAAGAAGGACATAAGTCCCTGAAAGAAAGCAAAATAGTTACATGTTAACATTAATGTACATCTCTATGGTTTATCAGGATATTTGGCATGAAATTTCTTTAACAGTTCAGGAGCCCTAAGATCCTTTTCATTTACCCACTCAGAATGGGACGGAGGAAAATGTTTCCAAGCTACAAGTTATTGGGTACGACCCCTCCATTTTCTAGAGTCCAGAATTTCTTTAATTTCGAAATGTTGTTCCCCCTCAATTAATATTGGCACAGGGGGATCAGATTGGATCAGTCTCAAGGCACAGGTACGTTCTGGTTTCAACAAACTAACAGGATGAATACGACGAAGAGTCTTTGGTAAAGTCAGTTGAACAGTTACAGGATTTATAATCCTCTCAATGGGGAAAGGTCCTACATACTTAGGACCCAACTTTGATTTTTGGGTAGTTTGTAAATACTTGGTCGAAAGGAATACTTTATCGCCCACTTGATATGACATCTGTGGAGCTCGCTTTCTGTCAGCAAATTTCTTATGAGATTGGTGCGCCTCATCCAAAGCTTTGCGGACAACTGGCCAATTAAGTTGAAGCTGAGATATCCAATCACTCAATGACTGGACAGTTGGGTTTTCACCAGGCAGTTCAGGTATGGGTACAAAATCTTGTCCCGTTGCTATTTTGAAAGGGGTGAACCCCGTACTACTGTGAACAGAGTTATTATACGCCACCTCCGCAAAAGGTAACAGATCCACCCAGTTGTCTTGTTGAAAATTTATGTAGCATCGGAGATATTGCTCTAGTACCCCGTTAGTTCTCTCGCAGGCTCCATTAGTTTGGGGATGGTGGGCGGAGCTTAAGCTTTGGGTGGAGCCTATTAACTTCAGAAATTCCCTCCAGAAATTCGAGGTAAATTGGACTCCTCGATCAGAAACTACACGTTCAGGTACACCATGCAATTGGTAAACATGAAGAATGAAGAGTCTGGCTAAGGTTTTCGCCGAAGGGATCTTTGAGCAAGGAATGAAATGAGCTTGTTTGGAAAACAAGTCAGTCACCACCCAAATGACCGTGTGTCCACTGCTTTCAGGTAGATCTACTATAAAATCCATGGAAATTTCCTTCCAAGGGGCAGTTGATCTGGCCACATTCTGTAACAGTCCTGGTGGCTTACCCGGCAGTCTTTTTGCTGAGGCGCAAATCGGACAACTTGCCACATAAGTCTCAATGTCCTTTTTCAAGGAAGGCCACCAAAACTGTCGTTTCACCAAATGTAAGGTCTTCACAAAACCAAAATGACCAGCCACTTTGGAATCATGGGTTTGTTGCAATACATGGCTTCTCAGGGTTTGTGGTACATACAATTTCGCCCCCATCCAGGCTAGGCCTTCTCGAATGGTGCAGTTATTCGCATTTGCCAGAAACCACTCATCTGTCTTCAAAGCCTCCTTAAACTTTTCCATCAGATCAGTAGGTAGATCCCTCTCCTGGTTTCTTTTCTGTGCGCGGGTAACCACAGGGGCAGCTAGTTGTGTAGTGGATACGATTGGCCTTATCACTTCTTTTCGGATACTGTTGTATTGAGGCATTCTAGACAAAGCATCTGCCATAAAATTTTTTCCCCCTGAGATATATTTCAAGGAGAAATTGAATCGCTTGAAGAACTGAGCCCACCTAACTTGTTTAGGGGATAGTTTCTGAGGGGTCTTTAAAGCTTCTAAATTTTTATGGTCGGTCCACACTTCAAATGGGTGTTTCGCTCCTTCCAGAAAATGCCTCCAAGCTAATAAAGCCCAACGGACTGCAAATGCTTCCTTCTCCCAAACGGCCCATCTCCTTTCAGTCTCAGTGAATTTACGAGAAGTGTAAGCGCATGGTTGTAGTGTCCCCTTCTCGTTCAATTGGAGTAAGACCGCCCCCACTGCTACATCGCTTGCATCAGCTTGGATCACGAAAGGGACGTCCATGTCAGGGTGTTTCAGTATTGGTTCTGCAGCAAAAAGTCTCTTAAGTTTTTCAAATGCAGCTTGGCACTCCATAGTCCAATTCAATGGTTGACTGGGCTTTGGTTTCAATTCCCTTTTTGTTTTTAGGAGGTTGGTGATGGGCATAGCTATTTTTGCAAAAGACGGGATGAATTGGCAGTAAAAATTTGCAAATCCCAGAAAACTTTGAAGCTGTTTACGAGTTTTCGGTGGGGCCCAGTCCAAAACGGCTCGCACCTTTTCTGGGTCCATTTCAATGCCTTCGGGGGAGATACGATATCCCAAGTAGTCGATTTTTTCTTGATGGAATTCACATTTGGATAGTTTGGCGTACAGTTTGGCGGCCCTCAGCTTGTGCAACACAGAGCGTACCAACTTCACGTGGTCGTTTCTTGTCTCCGTGTAGATAAGAATATCATCAAGGTATACCAGAACCCCTTTGTATAAATGTTCGTGAAGCACTTGATTGATCAATTGCATGAAAACAGCAGGCGCCCCCTGTAAGCCGAAAGGGAGAACATTGAACTGGAAACAACCCATTGGGCAGTTGAACGCAGTCTTCCACTCGTCTCCCTCCTTTATCCGGATTCGGTAGTATGCCTCCCTCAAGTCCAGCTTTGTGAAAATCTTCCCCTTTGCCAGGTGGGCTAACATGTCCTTCATCAGGGGGAGGGGGTACATGTTCTCTACAGATACTGCGTTCAGGTTTCTATAGTCAACTACCAGACATTTGGAGCCATCTTTCTTCTCGCGGAACATCACAGGGGCCGCCACTCGAGGTCTGGCAGGTGCGATGAAACCCCGTTTCAAGTTCTTGTCGATAAACGCCCTCAATTCCTCCAACTCCCCCGGTGTCATCGGATACATCTTCGGTTTCGGGAGCGTCACCCCCGGCAGGAATTCAATGCTACAATCGGTCGACCGATGTGGGGGGAGCTCGTCGGAAGCCTCTTCACTAAACACCTCTCTTAAGTCCCAATACTCCTTCGGGATTTTCTCCTCTCCTTCCACGTGTTCGGCACCCGTAAAAGCTATCTCGGCGGGTGCCTGGGACTTTGGATGGGATTCCTCCTTCCCTTCCGGATAGGGTTGCTCCTCCCCTTCCGGTGGCCGATCGGTGCGGATGCGTATCCACCCCTCTCTCCAGTTTACATGGGGATTCCACTTCCGAAGCCATGGTAGTCCCAATATTAGAGGCTGTTCCATCCCAGGGGCCACAATAAAACACAGGGTCTCATGATGGTTTCCCATGGTCATCTCTAGGGATTCGGTTACAAAACGTGTGGGGCAACCTCCCGCCACCGACCCATCCAGTTGGCAAAAGGATATGGGCATTTTTAAAGTTCTCAGTCCAATGCCCATCCCCTTAACCACTTTCATGTTAATTACACACCTCGTGCACCCCGAGTCCAGTAAGGCCATCATCACTCCCTCAGTCCCCGAGGTGGGCCGCCTTAACTTTATTGGGATGGTCATGGGCCCTTGATTAGGACTTACCGGGACATCATCTTCCGAATCTGTCTCGTTCTCGTTGAGTGGGGTTGGAGGTCCCAGCTCCTCTCCCGCCGAAAGGGCGACCTCTACAACCTCTCCTGTCTTCGGCCCGGTCTCGCGGGATTTGGTTGAGGGGTTTTTTGGCTTTCTCCCGGGGTCCCGCGCTTTCGGTGGGTTCACCTTTACTCGACAATCCACCATCCGGTGGCCCACCTTTCCACAACGGAAACATGCCGTGGTCTTTGCTCCTGCCGCCATCCCTCTCGGTTGGGGCCCTGAGGTCTCTCGGAGACTGGGGGGGAGCGGTTTTCTCCAGGCGGGACCTCCTCTGCGTCTGTTTCTGGCTAGATCAATGTCCACCTCTTCCGCCAGCAAGTACCATGACTGTAACTCACGTGGATCCCTTCTGGAGATGCACGTGTGGTATACATCTTCATTTAAGCCATCTTTATAGGCTTCCACCAGGGCCCCCTGGGACCAACCTCGGATGTGGTTTGCCAGCTGCCTGAATTCTTGGGTGTAGTCTGCCACCGATCTCCCCCCTTAGACTAGGGTCTTCATTCTGATTCTGGCCTTTCTCTCTGCCAGAGGGTCCTCAAACCTTCTTCTCAGTGCAGTCATGAAAGCATCGAGGTTTTGCAGTTGGGGGGAGTTATCATTGTACAAAGTCACCACCCAATCTGCTGCCATCCCTTCCAGGGTTCTGGTAACGCATCTCACTTTGGCTGCTTCAGAGGTGAATTCCCGCTCAAATTCTGCCATATAACTCTCAACTTGTACCAGGAAAAATCCCAAATCTCTGGGATTTCCTCCAAACTTTACATCTAGGGGGGGCAGGTGGCGTCTTCCAGGAGCCACTCCTATTGCTGGGGCTCCCCGGGCGGCAGTGGGCGGCAGTGGGCGGCTGCGCTGGCGGAAGCTGGGCAAGGGGGGTAGAGGTAGCTTGGCTCCCCCGGGCTGATCTCGCTCCCTCTTCCCCCTCATACCTTTGAGTTGTGCCGGGCTCCCCAGGAACATCCATAGAGAATTTCTCGGCTTGATCCAGTTTGCCTTCCATCTCCTCCCCCTCCTGCCAAAGCTGTCCCCTCGCACCTTTTCGTCTTACAGTGATCCTGGGAGGAGGGGGGTCTTCAGGGTCTCTCCAACCAACCCCCAACGACCATCTGGGCATCTCGGCTGGGGTTCCTTCCAGAGTCAATTCGGCCAGCATGTCAGCCACCGACGCCTCCGGTAGCGGCATCGGCTGCCCCCCCGCAGCTCCCTGATCCTCTTCATCGCCGGTTGGAGATGACATGGGAGGAAACCCCCTCGGAAGAAAAGTTGCTGTTTTCTCCGGGTGGGTTGATGTGGCAGTTTCGGAATTATGTCAGGCTGCACTCCTTCTAGATCCCAAGAAAGAAATACTCAGACTCCATGGTGTAGAGCAAAATTATCCTTTTACTGGGAAATAAAGTGGTAGCTACAAAGCAATTCCGAAACTGAGA
This sequence comes from Hydrophis major, assembly GCA_033807585.1. Taxonomy (NCBI): domain Eukaryota; kingdom Metazoa; phylum Chordata; class Lepidosauria; order Squamata; family Elapidae; genus Hydrophis; species Hydrophis major. Next base: position 19,207,898 of record CM066329.1, read on the forward strand.
AATTGGCGGGTAGAATGCACATACAAAGAAATAGGTTTGCTCCCACCCCCCAAAGTTCAAATGCTTCTTCCAATTAAAACTTTTGAAACAGCTCATGTGGTCATCTCCAGATGGTGATGAGACGTCTTGTCAAATGACCTTGACATATTTTGATAAAAGTTCGCAGTTGCGCAAAAGAGGAAAAAGATAGCCAAGAAACGGAAAGTTAAAGACAAGAATCTCCCCTCCCCTTGCTAGCCCAGCAAGGAATGCAAACACCTCCAGCTCTCTTCCCATATAAAATCCCCCCTCCCACCGTTGCCATGACAGCCGAGAGAAATAATGAAACAATAGCAGAAAGGTAGAAGGGGAAGGTATCTTGAGGCTGACACTGGGGGACACAAGTGGAGAAGCCACTCTCAGGAAAATAAAGATTTCTGTCATGTTTTATTTCTTTAACTCAATATATATAGTTGCTCTTCTCAAATGTTTGGCACCTGGTGGCTTAGCATAATTGGAAATGCCAAGTAGCAGCTTGTGACAAAGAAAATATTCCTGAAAATAAATATAAAAATCCGTTCTAAAATGTAGAAATGGCTGAAACTCATGGATGTTCCAGAAATTATTTTCCAGACATGAGGCTCCTGGGTTGAGAAATGAAGAGGAGGAAAGTGGAATCTCATTTGTGACCAGAGGAAAAGATGGAATTAACCGAATTGATGGAAGAAATTGAAAACGAATATAAAGCTCAAGTAGCTTGCCTTTGGAAGTTGTGAGGCCTTCATCACCAGAGGCTTTCAAGAAGAGATTGGACTGCCATTTGTTGGAAATGGTGAAAGGTCTCCTGCTTGGGTGGGGGGTTGGACTAGATGAACTACAAGGTTCCTTCCAACTCTGTTAATCTAAACATCTGTACACCATGAAAACAACCCATTTTATTTGGTGATTGAGTAGAAAATTCAGGAAATAAGACTAGGAAGCTTAAGGCCTTTGGAGAACTTAAGGGAAGGGGGATATCATTAGGTCATGAATAAACAAAAAACATGAAAAAGCAAAATAAGAACTGAAGACTCCGTTGGTATGAAAAGATTTAACCCCATTTGCAGTTGACAATGACAAAGAGAGATGTTACCAGAGGTGGTACTCAGCAGATTTGGACTGGTTCTGGAGAAATGGAAAAATTTCAGCAGAAACTGAGTAGTTCAGAGAACCGATCAATCTCACCTCTGACTGGCCCTGCCAACCCCATCTTCTCTCTGCCTCCCAAGTCCCAGCTGATTGGCTGGGCTTTCTTTGGTTGCCCTGCACAGCAGAACGGAGCTGGAAAGCAGGTTAGTGGGGTGGGGAGGGAATGGGATTTTGCAGTATATCCTTCCTTTGTCACACCCACCAATCCATGCCACACCCACCAATCCACACCCACAGAACCGGTAAGAAAATGTTTTGAATCCCACCACTATATGCTACATTGGACAAAACAAAACATTTAAATCAAGGAGAAAGCAATTAAAATCAATTTAAAAACAATGGAATTAATCAGTGTTTTTTTATATCTTTTAATTTTGACCAGAGACTCATTAATGAACAATATTTGAAAAAAGTTGCAACCCAGCAGTAGCCTCTGAAACCCTAAAATATGCTCCCCACCCAAAGTTTTGCAATCATTTTTATGTGCTAGTATTTTTTAATGCAACTAAAATCCTGGAAAGCAACCCCCATTGATATTTGATTTTATTTCAGTCAACTTTATACTTTTTCCTAGTCCTCCTAACACCGTAAAGCCTACTTGAAATTTGGCACATATGTTCCTCTTGGCTTCTAGGTGCTCACTAAGAAATGATTTTTTTGAAATGACCATCAGAGCATAAGCATTTTGTATATTATTATTAACATGCTCTGATGCTAAGAAGTTCTACACCCACACCTATACCTGAAATCTGTTCCAAATGCAAAACACAAGCAAAGGAGTTTCAGTTTCACAGCACCAAGCAGTTTTAGTACAGAACAATTGAGCTAAGCCACACCCAGACTCCTTGCTGACTCCTTGTCACACAGGAAATACTGTTTCAGTTTCCAAACAGCCATGAACTCTCTCACACACTGACAGGACGCTAGCCAGATAAATACCGATGGATGCTGGTAGGCAGAGGCAGAGTCCCCCCCCTCTTATTTTCCTCCCCCAAAGCTAAGCCAGACAAAGTTTCATAGTGAAGCATGGGTATCAAACTAGTATCTTCATATACCAGAAAAAATTCCCATTTCATTTCTGTATGCTAAATCAGGAGAATGAAATAGTTTTCTGAAGTAGTTTTATTTAATTTCATATTCTTTTGTTTTGGTCTTCACTGATTTCCATAAGTCTTCCTTTTTGCTTGAGCATTTGTAATGTCAGCACACTGGAGTTGTTATTACTCTCCTGAGTATTCCAACTTGGGAAAGTGGAAGGAAGGAAAGACAGGTAGAGGGAAGGGAAATTCACGAGCGATTGAAAGCATAAATCCTCTCAGTTGTCACTTTTAATTCAGTTATCATAATCAATGGAACAATTCAATATCTCATTCTATCATTCCCTCTATACAGTACATTTTTTTTTAAAACAAATTTTATTAATTTTACAGAAAACACAATACACAAACATACACAACACAAAACATAAACAAAACTAAAAGATCTTTTCTGAAGGCTGTCTGATCCCGGATTGAAACTCTTCACACAGACACAAATTCAAACATCATATTCACTTTATATATCCTTCCATATCTTATTATCATTTTCTTTTTTATATATATAAACCATTTTTATCAATTTTATAAAAACAATGCACAAAGAATCAAGGCATAACAGCTCATAAATTCTTTTCTAAGAAAAAATAATAAAAGAAGAAAACCAATAGAACATAACAATTCCAAATTATAGTATCAATACTTTATCTATTTAACTTCATATCTTATCCCAGCTTCTCCTTTTCATCCAAATTATTTCTTGTTAATTAAAATTTTATTGCCTTTTATCAATATACAAAACCCAAAAAGACATAACAAAACCTTTATATATCCTTCCATATCTTATTACCATTTTCAATAACATTCTTTGTCTGTTCTATTTCCAACTATCCATTCATCTTTTTTCTTTTACTATACTTCTCCTATACACCAATTGGAGTAACGTCTTTAACTCATTACCCTAACTTAAAAGTACTTCATATAACAATTTTTCCTGGGATTCTGTTTAATAGATTCTAAAATTACACAATGAATTTTATACTCTAAATACACATATAAAAACACAATCTTATGTACCCTCCAGAATCCCTCTTTTATCCTAAATTAAATTCACCCATTGTCTCTGAATAAACTTTTTTTCTTTAGATCTTGCTTCCCCCCATTGAGGCTTCTCCTCCCCCCCTTTCTCTCTTGCTTATTCTTCTCCTTGCCCTTTTTACCCCTTTGTCTCTCCTCCTCCCTTTTCTTACTCCCTTTCCTTTGCTTTCTAACCTTGCCTCCACTTTTCCGCTCATTTTTCTCTTTTTTGGTTGTTTTTATAATTCTTAAAATCCCCTTTTTCTTATCCTTTTTCTCCTCCTCCCCGGAAAGAACCCATTGTTCATCAAAGATGGCTTCTTCTTCCTCTTCTTCTTTGTCCCAGTTCTTCTGCTGCATAGTCAACTTTTCATAAGTACATAACGCCATTTCTAAAAATTGAAACAAAGTGCCCAAAGTATCTTCCTTTTTATATTTTTTTTTTTTTTGAAAAAAAGTTTTTATTAATTTTCTACAAACAAACAAGACAAACAAAACATAAAAACATCAACTCTTATATGTACATCCAGTGTGTCAGTTGGTTCATCATTTTTGTGCATTCATTCTGTAGTCTCAAATTACAATTACATTACATAACAACTCATATTGTCAATCCAAATTTATATATCCTAATATCACTAAAAAAAGAAGTTTTTGACTATATTTTTAATCATTCATGCTTAATGAGCTAACAATACTTTAAGCCAGTTTACTCTATAACAAATCATCTAGTCATATCAAATCAATCCTAAAAAATCCTTTATAAATATAATATCAAATAGCAAAATAATAGCAAAATAAAGATATTCCTTACTATCTAGCATTCTAAATATTCTATTATCGTATTTTATCATCCAGCCATTTATAAAAAAGATCCCAAATTTCATAAAATTGTTTATCCTCTTGCTCTCTAATTTCAAATGTCAATCTACTCATCTCAGCACATTCCAATATTTTCTTAATAATTTCTTCCTGTAATGGTATTTTCTCATTCTTCCAATTTTTAGCAAATACAATCCTGGCCGCTGTTAATACATTTACAATCAGGTATTTCAAATCTTTACTATATATATCAGGTAAAATTCCCAATAAGAAGATCTCTGGTTTCAAATCAATATGTTTCTTTATCATTTTTTCCAACCACATGCGAATTATAGTCCAATATTTTCTAGCATCCTCACAAGTCCACCACATATGGTAATACGAGCCGGGTATCTGATGACATTTCCAGCATTTTTCAGATTTGTTCTTAAACATTCTTGCTATTCTTGTCGGGGGAAAGTGCCACCTGTAAAACATCTTATACAAGTTTTCTTTATATGCTGTTGACATTGTCATTTTATAATTTTGAGACCACAATTTCTGCCATTTCTCCAAATCAATCCCATATCCAAAATTCTTCCCCCAATAATTCACCTTCAATGTCCAAACATATTTCATATCTGCTGTTTCCATGGGGTGGGAGAGTGAAGAAGAAAAAAAAAGTTCCCTTTAACAGCTTCTCCGCCGCTTTCGATCTTCTTAGGGATACAATGTATCCTCCAGCTATTTAAACAGCTCAGTTCCAACAAATTTGAAAGATGTTGATTGACCCGGCTCAGACAGCACTTTCACTCTTCTTGCTTCCTCCAGCACAATCTTACCCGGTTGCTGGCTTCTTTGTGGCGGCCATTGCTGACCGCCGCTCCACCGCCTTGGGAAAAAGGGGTTTTTCAGGATGAGGAGGGGGTCTGACACCCCCAACCCCCTGTCCGGCTCCCCTCTCTCTTCGGCTGTCCCTGCAGGGCAGCCATATCCCCCTGACCCATCTGGATCGGGGGTACCTCGGCGGCTAGCACAGCAGGAATCGCGAGCGGTCGCGAATTCCTGCTGTCCCGAAGCCACGCGAAACCGGAAAATCCCATTGTTGAAACTTTAATCCCCTTTCAATTATAATATTCCTCCAGACTCCAGAATTTCTGTTGTGCCATTTCAATTTTTTTCCCCACTGGAAAAAGAATGTAGGATCATTTTATGAAATGAGTACATGTTTAAAAGGGGGGGAGAAAAAACAATTGCAAGACCAGGTGAATGAAGAAAAATTTAAACTATGGGGAACAGCTGTGGAGATACTCAGTCATCCAGGTCATAGTTGTCTCAGATACTTTTTCAAAAGACAACTGTACTGTTTTTCCCTTGAGGACGATGTTTAGCTTCTTATCCAATAAGAATAGAATAAGAGTTGGAAGGGACCTTGGAGATCTTCTAGTCCAGCCCCCTGCCTAGGTAGGAAGCCCTACTGCATTCACAACTTCTGGAGGCAAGTTGTTCCACTGGTTAACTGTTCCATCAGGAAATTTCTCCTCAGTTCTAGGTTGCTTTACTCCTTGATTTGTTTCCACCCATTGATTCTTGTTCTGCCTTCAGGTGCTTTGGAGCAGGGGTCGCCATCCTTTTGGATCCCAGGGCCTACCAAATTCATACTTTTAAATCCCGAGGACCACTAATATAATTTTTTTTCAAAAGTTGATATATTTAATATAATTTTTTATATTAAATATAAATTTTATGTATACATACATACACTGCTCAAAAAAATAAAGGGAACACAAAAATAAGACATCCTAAATCTGAATGAAATATTCTTATTAAATACTTTGTTCATTACATAGTTGAATGTGCTGACAACAAACTCACACAAAAATTATCAATGGAAATCAAAAGTAGCAACCCATGGAGGTCTGGATTTGGAGTTACACTCAAAATTAAAGTGGAAAAAAACACTACAGGCTGATCCAACTTTGATGTAATGTCCTTAAAACAAGTAAAAATGAGGCTCAGTAGTGTGTGTTGCCTCCATGTGCCTGTATGACCTCCCTACAATGCCTGGGCATGCTTCTGATGAGGTGGCAGATGGTCTCCTGAGGGATCTCCTCCCACACCTGGGCTAAAGCATCCCCCAACTCTTGGACAGTCTGTGGTACAACGTGGTGTTGGTGCATGGAGCGAGATATGATGTCCCAGATGTGCTCAATTGCTTCAGGTCTGGAGAAAGGGCGGGCCAGTCCATAGCATCAATGTCTTTGTCTTGCAGGAACTGCTGACACATTCCAGCCACATGAGGTCTAGCATTGTCTTGCATTAGGAGGAACCCAGGGCCAACCGCACCAGCATATGGTCTCACAAGGGGTCTGAGGATCTCATCTCAGTACCTAATGGCAGTCAGGTTACCTCTGCCAAGCACATGGAGGGCTGTGTGGCCCCCTAAAGAAATGCCACCCCACACCATTACTGACCCACTGCCAAACTGGTCATGCTGGAGGATGTTGCAGGCAGCAGAATGGTCTCCATAGCATCTCCAGACCCTGTCACATCTGTCACATGTGCTCAGTGTGAACCTGCTTTCATCTGTGAAGAGCACAGGGCGCCAGTGGTGAATTTGCCAATCTTGGTTTTCTCTGGCAAATGCAAAACATCCTGCACGGTGTTGGGCTGTAAGCACAACCCCCATCTGTGGACATCGGGCCCTATACCACCCTCATGGAGTGTGTTTCTGACCATTTCATCATCCACATACACATCTGTGGCCTGCTGGAGGTCATTTTGCAGGGCTCTGGCAGTGCTCCTATCCCTCCATGCACAAAGGCGGAGGTAGTGGTCCTGATGCTGGGTTGTTGCCCTCCTATGGCCTTCTCCATGTCTCCTGATGTACTGGCCTGTCTCCTGGTAGTGCCTCCATGCTCTGGACACTATGCTGACAGACACAGCAAAACTTCTTGTCACAGCTCACATTGATGTGCTATCCTGGATGAGCTGCACTACCTGAGCCACTTGTGTGGGTTGTAAACTCCGTCTCATGCTACCACTAGAGTGAAAGCACCACCAGCATTCAAAATGACCAAACCATCAGCCAGAAAGCATAGGAACTGAAAAGTAGTCTGTGGTCATCACCTGCAGAACCACTCATTTATTGGGGATGTCTTGCTAACTGCCTATGCTTTCCACCTGTTGTCTATTCCATTTGCACAAAAGCATGTGAAATTGTCAATCAGTGTTGCTACCTAAGTGGACAGTTTGATTTCACAGAAATGTGATTGACTTGGAGTTACATTGTGTTGTTTAATTGTTCCCTTTATTTTTTTTGAGAGGGTCATTATAGTTGTGCTTTTAAAGTTGTAGCAATGTTTTGGCAGAATCTCATCTGCCATCATCAAGCTTCTGTATAGTGTCCGTCTGTGAGTCAGACTTTTAAAGCTGTTTCAGTTTTAAATTTGGGGCTAGCCTACTTCTGTGCCAGAATGGTTTTTCCTTCATCCTGATTGGTTGGGAGTCTTGGTCTGTGTTTACTGGTCTTGGAGTTTGCTGCGTTCTGCTTGATTGGTGTTTCTAATATCTTCTGTCTGTTTTGTGGCTTTTTTTGTCTTGATTGACTGGCAACATTGTGTTTCTGTATTGGAGACTTTTAGTGTGGCTTGGCTCTGAGTAAATGGATGGCTATCATTTATTAGGAAGCTAGGTTTCATCTGGGTGCCTGGTTGGGGTGTGTTTGAGCTGGAAGTATCAGGGGGGATCTGTTTGTGCCTTGGTGTTTGCCTGGCTTGTGGTGTGGAGATTCTACCAGACTTGTCAATTATTTGGAAGCCTGCACTCACAAACAAAAAAATCTCCACACACACACACACACATATATATATTTGTAGGTCTTGGCGTGTTTGGGTCTTTTCCCGTGTAAAATTGAGTGTATCTTGGTGATGTTTAGATATATATAAAATTTATATTTAATATAAAAATTATATACACACACACTTATTTAATTGTAACAACATAAATGCTTAATGATAACAAAATAAAACGTTCCGGACTGGAAGCCTCCCTCCGTCTGCATCTTCCAAAGAGACAGAAGAGCTTTCAAGATGCCAGGTGGAGGATTGAGAGAGCTCAGATCTGCAGATGAGGAAAAGCTGTGGGGGTGAGGGAGGAAGCTCTTCCAGCCTCACCTGGAGACAGGCAAGGAAAGGTGTCCCTGGGGGCACTTCGCTCGCTTTAGCACTTCACTGCCAAACCCCCTGGGGGAGGGGAGAGAGAGAGAGAGAGAGCATTACCAGGGGAGGAAAGGAGGTGAAACAAAACTCATTCTTTCACGGAGACCTGCAAAACACCAATCTACCATGTTCCAAGAGATCTTAAAAACCACCAAACACTCCCACTTGCAGTTCCCACGCCTCCCAGCTCAGGTCCCTGAGATGCATGCTCCCACACACGGCAGCAGTGGCAACAATAGTCCCCTGCCCCAGCGCCTGCCACCAGCTCTCCCCATTAGTTCTCTAGCTTTGAATTGCTCCCAACTTTCTCTCTTTCCTCCCCCCTCCTCCAGCACCTCCTTCTCTGGGTAGGGCAATTCTTAACTAACCGAGCATGCAAAGGCAACTTGGGGCACTACTGCTGCAGAGGCTTTGCCTGCATCTCCTATGCTTGGGAGAGGCAGCGAGGGCTGGAAGAGCTGAGAGCTGCGCACAGCTCCACATGGGCAGGTGGGGGGAAGAAGTGGGGGAGCAGCTCAAAGCTAGAGAACTAATGGGGAGTGCTAACAGTGGGTGCTGGGGATGGGGACTGTTGTTGCCGCCGCCTTGTGGGAGATGGTTGGCGCATGCATCTCAGGGACCTGATTCCGGGTTCCAAGGTGAGAGAACTACGCAGCTCAGATTCATTGCTTTTGGGGGCCATTTCTTCTGCGGCCCACCAAAAATTTTCCACGGCCCACCAGTTGGCGACCACTGCTTTGGAGAATAGCTCGATTCCCACTTCTTTGCAGTAGACCCTGAGATATTGGAACACTGCTATCATGTCTCCCCTGGTCCTTCTTTTCATTAAACTAGACATACCTAATTCCAGCAACTGTTCTTTATGTTTTAGGCTCCAGTCCTCTAATCTTTGTTCTTCTCTACACTCTTTCTAAAGTCTCAACATCTTTTTTACATCGTTGCAACCCAAACTGGATGCATTGTTCCAAGTGTGGCCTTACTAACACATTTTAAAGTGGTGTTAAGACTTCATGTGATCTTGATTCTATGCCTCCATTTATGCAGCCTAGAACTGTGTTGGCTTTTTTGGCAGCTGAAGCACACTGCTGGATCATATTTAAGTGAAACATCTTCCTGAAGGAAAAAAAACAATCCCATTTGCCTTTGAAAAAGCAGTAAAACTATGGGAAGTGTGGATCAGTTGAATTTTTACCCCCATCTCTGTTATAATGGAAGTAGTAGGACAATTCTTTATTGGGCAAGTGTGATTGGACACACAAGAAATTTGTCTTGGTGCAAATACTCTCAGTATACATAAAAGATACATTCGTCAAGAGTCAAGAATCATAAGGTACAACACTTAATAATAGTTATGGGGTACAATCATACTAGGAAACCATCAATATAAATCATAAAGATAAACGTGACAAAGTTACAGTCAAACAGTCATAAGTGGGAGGGGATGGGTGATAAGAAGTGATGGGAAGATTAATAGTAGACTTTGTAAATAGTTGGACAGTGTTGAGGAAATTATTTGTTTAGCAGAGTGATGGCATTCAGGGAAAAAACTCTTTTTTTTAGAAAGACTAATCAAGCTTTGTCATGAAGAGATGCACTTTTTGCTTGGGGAAACACCTGTTAAATGCCTGCTGTTTACATCTCCCCCCGCCCCCCAATCCAGATCAAGTGAAAACTGATATACTTTCAGAAGGGAAACATTTTCATAATAGAAGTGCATTAACCTTCATATTACAGTGCCTTCACAAGCCTGCTGTTTATAATCGAAAAAGTGCAAGATCGTTTTTTGTTTTTATTTGTAATTTTTACCTCTCTGAAGCTGCCAATTATAAGGGTCTGACTCAAAAGAGTTTTCTTTTCCTAGATCGCTATATGCAAATATGAAATGTATAAACAAAAAGGTCTAGAATCTGTGTGAATGTTCAAATTTATCTGTTAATGGCAAAATTAGGTAATCACAAATCCTGAAGCTCTATCCAAGCTCATGTTTATATTTCTCTTCTGTGTGAATCCTTTTATAAGACATAAGGGGACTATTATGACTGAAGCTTTTTCCACACTCCACACATTTATGTGGCTTTTCCCTTGTTATGGATTCTTTTATGTGAATTAAGTTGACTACTATTAGTAAAGCCCTTTCCGCACTCCACACATCTATATGGCTTCTCCCCTATGTGGATCCTTTTATGTTTCATAAGTGATGAATTTTCACAGAAGCTCTTTCCACACTCCATACATATATAGGGTTTTTCCCCTGTATGGATCCTCTTATGGGAAGTGAGATGACTGCTATTAGTAAAGCCCTTCCCACACTCCTCACATTCATACGGCCTCTCCCCTGTGTGGATTCTTTTATGACAAGTAAGCTAATTGTTGTGAGTAAAGGTCTTTCCACATTCCTGGCATTTATATGGCCTCTCCCCCGTGTGGATCCTTTTATAAACAATAAGAGGCCCATTTTCAAAGAAGCTCTTTCCACACTCCGCACATTTATATGATTTTTCTCCTGTATGAATTTTTTTTATATGAAGTAAGATGACTGCCATTGGTAAAGCTCTTTTTCCACACTCCTCACATTTATAAGGCCTTTCTCCTGTGTGGATCCTTTTATGGCAAGTAAACTGATTGGTGTGAGTAAATGTTTTCCCACACACTCTGCATTTATATGGCTTTTCCCCTGTGTGGATCCTTTTATGAACAGTTAAAAGTCCATTTCTGTAGAAGCTTTTTCCACATTCTTGGCATTTATACGGCTTTTCTCCTGTGTGGATCCTTTTATGGGAATTAAAATGACTGCGATTAGTAAAGCTCTTGCCACACTGCTCACATTTATATGGCCTCTCCCCTGTGTGGATCCTTTTATGGTATGTAAATTGATTGCTGTACATAAAGGTTTTTCCACACTCCTCACATTTATATGGTTTTTCTCCTGTGTGGGTCCTTTTATGTTTTATAAGTGATGCATTTTCACAGAAGCCCTTTCCACATTCCATGCATGTATACGGCTTCTCTCCTGTATGGTTCCTCTTATGCGAATTAAGATTACCCTTCTGAGTAAAGGTTTTTCCACACTCCATGCACATATATGGCTTCTTCCCCATGTGGATGCATTTATGAGAAGTAACTTGACTGCTTCTTCTGAAGCTCTTTCCACATTCCAAACATTTATAAGGCTTCTCTTTGGTCTGGATCATTTTATGAGATATAAGGGATGCATTTTCAGAAGAACCAGTGAAAGTTGAATTGTAATGCTTCCAACTGTCTGTGCATATATATTTTTCTTTTTGGCTTTGGATTAGAGAGTGTTCTTTTGCATATAGTTCAATCTGGAACAGTTTTACACAATTCCCAATATATTTTTCCTCCATGTCTTCTTTTTGGGCAAAAAAGCCTTGCTTTGGAGCTTCAATGGAAGATAAATTTTCTTGTTTCCACTGATTTTGCTCATGATTTTCAAGTTCCAATTGAATCGAAGGTTTCTCCATTCTGTCTCCAGCATCAATTACTTGCAGTTCTCTGGAACATTTATTCTTCTGCTCATAATTACCTGAAGAGGAAAAGAGAAATGAAAATGATTGTAAGGTTAAGGAAAAATGAATAGTAAAAAGTAGTAAAAAGAAAGAAAGATAGGAACTTCCATCTGAAATTTTTCAAATGCCAATATCTTGGAGTTTTCCCTGCTTAAACTGGTATGGTACAGAAAAGAGAATTTCTATGTTTATGAGCCATAAAGCTTTGAAAATATCTAGAACAACCTTTTTGTTCAGAATTTGTCCGTACTCATATCTCTACCTAGTAACAATTCTCAGTTAAGGAAGACTCAGGGGAAACATGCAAGCAGATATTAGAAGAAAAGCTAACAATTTATTAGAAGGAATCCAATTCCAGAAAAGACCTGTGAGAACTAAATCAATTTTGAAATTCATCCTTTTCTTCCAACACAAACTAGTTTCTTTTTACTATTCATTTTTCTGTTGTGAAAATCATAGCTTCAGAGAAAAAACAGCTAGGCTCTTCTATGAACAATAAAAAATATTTACAGATCCCTCATATCCCGGACATAAACTGTTTCAATTCCTACTCTCAAAATGACACTATAGAGCACTGCACACCAGAACAACTAGACATAAGGACAGTTTAATGCCATCACTCTGCTAAACAAACAATTTCTGTCCAACTATTTACAAAGTCTGCATTACTATTACTATTAATCTTCTCATCACTCCTTATTGCCCATCCCCTCACTTGTGACTGTATGACTATAACTTTGTCACTTGTATCCTTATGATTTATATTGACTGTTTCCTAGTATGATTTGATTGCTCATTGTACCCTATGACTATCATTAAGTGTTGTACCTTATGATTCTTGACTCTTGACGAGTGTATCTTTTCTTTTATGTACACTGAAAGCATTTGCACCAAGACAAATTCCTTGTGTATCCAATCACACTTGGCCAATAAAGAATTCTATTCTATTCTATTCTATTCTATTCTATTCTATTCTATTCTATTCTATTCTATTCTATTCTATTCTATTCTAATTTGTTTGTAATGGAAAATGGCACATATCACCCTTAATCCCAAGGCTTTGGATGGAAATGAAACAGAAGAAAAGTAATCAGTCCAAGAGCTGAAGAAATCACAGTCCTTCATTGCACAGATAGGGAAGCATCTGGGTTCAAGGAGCTAAAATTGGTGGAGTTGAACATCTATTCATAGCAAGGATTAACTTCTCGTTGATACGTTAAAAAGCAAATGGAAATATTCAGAGGAGAAATGCACAGGATGCATCTAAGCCAGGGCTGTCAAACTCACGACCCATGGGCCGGATGCATCATGCGCGGGACACTCCCAGTCCACTTTAGCGAGGGGGAAAAATCCCAAGATGTCATGTGATGCTGCCGTGATGATATGAGTTTGACATCCCTGATCTAAGCGAAGCGTCATTGACTTCTTTACTTTGTTGGAGCAGGTGAGATCTTTTCTCACCTCTCTTCCAGGAGATGACACCTGGATTTTTTTTTGATAACAAACAGCTGATGAGATCTTAACTACAAACTGTCTTCCCGAACACTCTAATGGCAAATTCTTACCCAGAGAGGCTACGTTCTCATGATTTTCCATCATGACTTCCAAATGCAGTGCTTTTTGGTCAGGTTCCAAGTGAGACCACTCCACCTCGGAGAAATGCACAGCCACTTCCTCGAAGGACATAGGACCTTCCTGAATAAGGAACAAAAACAAAATAGGCTTGGGAGGTTTGGAAAATCTTATTGTTTAGAAATTCCCAAAACAAAAAGAACGTAAGTTTTATCTACATTTATTTATTTTTAACATGTTTTTGAATCAGCCATAAATGTGATAGATGCTGTACTCTTTCAATGCTATCCACTGAAAGTAATCCTGTTTCTGTCTGTATAACTACCTAATGATATATGTATCTTCATCAATAAGTATCCATCCATCTACCCACTTGCAGGTGAGTTTTGGAATCCCCAGCTCTCAATGACTTCAGTCCTTCCTGTATTTGCAGAAGTTAATGAAAGAGGGACATTCTTTCTAGCGTTTCAGCAAAGGGCTTTTGATGTCTGTTGAAGAACCAATCCTGTCCGTGCTCAACACCTCCAGGAAAGTGCTGGGAGAGGCAGCCAGGGATTTGGGACGGAGTGCCATCAATATCCAGGGACAACACAACCCTCTTTCAGATTGGAAGGAAACAGTTGGTAGTCTGAGTGATTGGTTGAACAGGAGAGAAGAAAGAGGAGAAAATTTTCTGGGTTGGACATTTCTTAGCTTTTGGAAAGCTACATAGTTCGGCTTCCAAATCCAGATAGAAATCAGAGGATTAGAAATTATTTTTGCAAGCCACAAGGGCTTTGATAGCAATGGTCCAATATTTGAGGGGCTGCCACAGAGAGGAAGGGGTCAAACTATTTTCTAAAGTGCCTGTAGGTCAGGCAAAGAATAATGGATGGAAACTGAACAAGGAGAGATTCAACTTGGAAATAAGGAGAAACTTTCTGACAGTGAGAACAATCAACCAATGGAACAGAAGTTGCGGGAGCTTCATCACTTGAGACTTTCAAGAAGAGATTGGACTCCCATCTGTCAGAAATGGTGTAGGGTCTCCTGCTTGGGCAGGGGTTGGACTAAATGACCTACAAGGTCCCTTCCAACTCTGATTATCTGTTATCTGATTATGTGCTACTCCAGGATAATTTTTACTTAGAGACTTTTACATCTGGCTATCTCCATTCGAATTTAATAGTCTGACTTATCTTTTAATCTGATTTGCTTATTTTTCTTATTGTTGGTTGTAAATAAAGCTTTTTAAAAATGATGATGAAAACAGCACTCTCTTCTTCCATTTTTCTCTTTTGTTTGGATTGAGTTATCATGTTCCCAAGCAACAAGATGTAGTTCAGATTCTTATTGAAGACTAATATATAACTCTCCTTGGGTTAATTACTCTGCCTAGTTTTCAATAATTAATTCTTCACAAAAATCTTTCAAGAGATCCTTTCTTTTTATCATTATTTGATTAGAATAGGACAATGCTGCTCAAACATAAGTAAACACATTGGCAGATTAACTTGATTCCTGAGCAAAAGGAAACTTAGAAATCTAATGAACATTTCCCCTGCTTACTTGATTTGGAGTTTCAGCCATGGTTTCAGCTCCATCATAAAGAGGAGAAAACTTCATTTGACTTGTCCCTGTGAGGGATCCAGAATTTTAAAACAGTATTAAAGGAATAGCAATATGTATTCTATATAATAACCTCATCATAGAGAAGATGAGACACCTGGGACCATTCTAGGTAATGGAAGAACCTATGATTACCTCCCGAGGGGTCCTGACTTGGAGCTTCCTCAGAGTTCCTCCAAAAAAATGTCTCTTGAGGGGGATCTGATGTGTTACTTTTCTCAGGATTTCTGATCTCCCCAGTGAAGGACTTGAAATAGGAGGAAGGAGAAAAGGATTAACACAAAGTGGATTCTTGTTCTCGGAACACAAACTCAAAGCTCCCAACATCCATCAGAGAGGCTGAAACTAATGGAACAATGTCCTACAAGAATTGGTGGGACATCTCCATATATTATTAACGCAGAGAAGTCTGGTAGGAAGGGGTGAAGTATTCAAATCCATTCTTTATTCCCTAAAACCTTCCTGCAGTCCCAAGACAAAAGTCTCTCACCTGCAACTCGACCTGCTCCTTCTGCTCCTCTGCCTGGCTCAGGAGGAAGCCTTCTGCTAGGGCCACAGCCTGGGAGCTGGTCTCTGCTCCACACTCCTGCACCCAGCTCTTCATCGGCAGGGGAAGAAGGGCCAAGAGCTGCTCCAGAACAACCAGATCCAGCATCTGGGTTTTGGTGTGCTTTTCCGGTCTCAGCCATTGCCTACAAAAGTCGTGGAGTTGGCTGCAAAGTCCTCTGGGACCCTCAGCCTCCTGGTATTGGAGGCTCCTGAAACCGCAGGGTTGAACCTCTGAATAAATGATGATTCCTTCCTCCAGGATCTCCTGCCCAGACCTTGCCCACATCTCCCCATGGTATCCAGGCTGAACAGCAGAAGGGCCTTTTCCAGTTCCATCGCTTGGTAAAAACCGTGTCTCCATTCTGTCTCTGTCCTGTAAGACAACTCCAACTAAGCCCCAAGAATCTTGTGGATCTCCAAATGCCTTTTCATTCATAGGACCCTGACCACAGCACATTATTCTGCCCAATTCTTTCCCCAAGAGTTAATTTCGACTCATGAAAGTGAACAAACAGCTTCCAGTTTACATTATCTGGGAAGGCAAAAAGAAAAGAAATTCCAACAATTAGAGAGTGGAGAATTTTAACTATTGAACAACACTTATCCCCATGGAAGGAATAAGTACTTTACTGAAATAGAACTTAAGTGGCTTTGAGCAAATGCGTCCTGTATTGTGCGTTTGTGTGTGTGTGTATCTGGTGCAAAATATGGGGCTGACTTCCATCAAGAATTTGGAAAAGCCAACCAATGCATTCCCTGTTTTCTCTTCATCACAAAGAAGGGCTTCCTTTCCTTTCCTTTTCCTTCCTTCCTTTCTCTCTCCTTCCTTCCTTTTTTTCACTTTGACTTCCAACCAGATATCATCAATCTGTCAAACTCCAAATAGGTGAACAAAGCATTGCAGGTTTAGGTCACATCCAGTGAAATGCCAAGAAATTACCCTTGATTGAGGACATCCCATTTCCATTCTTCAAGGTTCTCCCAACCTGCCTGGGGTCATCCCAGCGCAGGGCCGAGGTCCCCCCTGAGCAGGGCCGGGAAGGAGCTGGAGAGGCTACCCTTCAGAGACAGAATAGGGCCCTCGGAGAACCAGGTGCGAATCCTGACTCCTCCTCCTCCTCGCCCAGCTTCTCTCCTCTTCTGCTGAGCCTCCACTAAGCCGACCCTGAGATCCCCGCCGCCCTTCTGGCACCCCCGCTTCCCCCTGCATGGAGAGAGGGCGGCTGGAGAGCATGGGATCCCGGGAGGAAGGCCAGGCGGGGAAGAGCCCCCCCCCTCACCCAGGGCACGGCTGCTCCCAGAGTCTCCGCCTCCTGCGGAGCGCCAGGAGTTAAGGAAAACGATTGCAGCGTCCTAGAGTGGCGTTTGTGATTTCACTCCCTTCTCAGCCTCCTGGAAAGTCAGCTGTGACATTCGCCCACCAGTAGACCAATGGGAAAGCGCCTGGTGTTCCCTTCTCTTAACGGATTGCGCCCTCTGGAGGAGTCTGCGCACAGCGCAAAGATTCCCCAAAAGGGCGGGAAAGGGAAGAACGCCTGAGGGGGGGAGAGGGCAGGGAAGATAGATTAGATAGACAGATAGAATTCTTTATTGGCCAAATATGATTGGATATACATGGAATTTGTCTTTGGTGCATATGCTCTCAATGGGAAAGACACCTCTCAATAGCTCCCTGTCTAACAAAGGCTTCAGCATCTCCAGAGGTGATACTTTCTCCATCTTTTCCTCCTTCCTGTCCAGAACTGTCTGTAGAGATAGAGAAAAATCTCTCTGGAGGATTTTAACTAGTTTCCCTCAAGAACAGCAGCCCTAAAGGCTCCACAGAGATTGGGTGAGGCTTCAAAAGGAGCCAAATCCTGTCAGAAATGGTCAGGTGGTCAGAAGACGAGGACCAGGAGCCTCTGTTGGAACAGCAACTTGTCTCTGGTGATTGTTGTGAACTCTAGCCTGGAGAGTAAGATAGGACACAGGCAGGGAAGCCACAATTTGGAAAAAATATAGATTTTTGTCAATTTTTATTTTGTTAATTCAGCTGCCCTTCTCAATTTCTTGGTTCCAGATGCCTAAGAATAATTAGAAACACCGAGTGGCATGTTGTTTTTTAATGCTGAAGAAAAAGAAATATTAAAAGAAAAAACCAGTTACAAAATGGGAGAAAAAGCTGAAACTCATGGGTGTTCTAGAAATTTTACCTCACAGCGAGGTTCCCTGGTGGAGAAATGAAGAGAGGGGAAATGGTGTCTGTTCTCTATGACTGGACAAAAAGGTGAAAATATAAAAGGAAGGAAAATAGTGAGCATAGAATATAAAATCTAAATACTATAAGGAAAAAAATGTTCCTCATAGTATATAGGGAATTAATAAAACAGAATTAATCTCAGGAAATGTGACTAGGAAGCTTTAGATCTTTGGAAAATTTAAGGCAGTGGGAATATCTTTAAATAATGAACAAATAAAAGAGAAAAAGGGGCACAGATTTTGTTCTAGCGAAAACTACACCGGTCTAAAGAGATTCCTCTGCATTTGCTGGTGACAATGTAAGAAAAAGAAATTTGGCTCTAATTAGCAAAGTAAAGAATTCAACAAGCAAGAGGAAAATGGTTAAAAAGCAATTTAAATGTTTTCTTCAGAACTTATTCAGGTTTCTTTTATAGGTAGTCCTTGACTTAAAACCATTTGTTTTACAATGCAAAATATGGCTTATGATGTTTTCCAAATGACCACCTATCGCAGTATCCACTCAGTCACATTATCAAAATTCAGACTCTTGGCAACTGGCTCAGGTGAACACCTTTTGTGACTTAGCAAGCAAAATCAACGGGGAAACCAAATTTACTTAACCATGTTACATAACTGGAATGATGTATTTAACAACTATAGTAAGAAAAGCTGTAAAGTGGGACAGAATTAATGTGTCTTGCTTAGCAATGGAAATTTGGGGCTGAATTGTGGTCATAAGTTGAAGACTATCTGTAATTGCTGATTTTGTAGGTCTTCTGTGCAGAAGAGGAGCTGGAATTGTTGCCTGCACTTGGAAGAGCGTCTGTAACCAGGCAACACTGCATTTGCCCCCATTTCCCCAAGCACCACACAGCCTCTGCTTTTTTTTTCAACTTTCCAGCCCCAGAAACTCGAGAGATGAGCTCCAGCATTGAGGGACTCGTCTTCCCTCTCAGCGATTGCTCATAAGCATCCACACCAATGTTCCACTTGTCTGGCCAACTGAACCACAGCTGTCAAGGTTCAGAGGTAGCTACACCCACCCTGCTCCTTAGCCAGACAAGTAAATGCCAAAACACCGAGTGGCTGGATGTGTAGGAGAATAGGATATCAGAAAACGGAATCTCCGTAAACTATTTCAGGCAGGCAAGACGGATATCAGTCATCTGCCAGCATTGCAAGCTGCTGTGAGCGGTATATCCTGATGGGGTTCTTACCTGGAGCTGGGTCGCAATTGGAAAAGCAACCACATTGAAACAACTCTTTCCAACCAGTGGGGGAATTTTTGCAGGGCAAAGAATGGATGGAAATTGAACAAGGAGAGATTTAACCTGGAAATAAGGAGAAACTTTCTGACAGTGAGAACAATCAAACCAACAGAACAGCTTGCCTTCAGAAGTTGTGGGAGCACCATCACTTGAGACTTTCAAGAAGAGATTGGACTATCATTTGTCAGAAATGGTGTAGGGTCTCCTGCTTGGGTGGAGGGTTGGACTAGATGACCTATAAGATTCTTTCCAACTCTGATTATCTGTTAACTGAATGAATGCCACTTTCAGGACTTTTCTTTGGATGGAGTATTCAAGCACTGATTATTAAAGACCTATTTAGGTGAAAACATCAACTTGCAAGACTTAGGAAGGGGGAGCTAATTCAGAGCCATAATCAGCTGTTGGGAGAATGTGTGTGCACTGTAAACATTTACATGTCTTAGTAGTTTTTAATACAAGCAAGGGAAAGAAAACTTTATACATCTGGTGAGTAATCATACAATTGATATTTATTTTTAAAACTAATTTAGTCTTTTACCTTTTTTCCCTCAAAAAAGGGGGGGGGGAACCAATTCAGGAAACTACAAATCAGCCTGACATCCATAGTTGGGAAGATCCTGGAAAAATAATCAAGCAACAAATCTGCAAACACCTAGGAGCAAGCAAAGATATAGCAAGAAGCCAACATGGGTTTGTCAATTGAGTTTCAAGAGGAACAACTGGAGACTGAAAAAGAGAAAGGAGCTGTAAGTGGGCAGGTGGACAATAAAGAACAGCGTGAAGTGAGATCCACGAGAGCTGTTAGACCTAAATATAAAGCATAATCATGGAAGAAAGAAAACTGATTACAATGAATATAAATGGACTTAATTCAGCTGTTAAAAGAAGGAAAACTTTTCATAAATTAATGAAATTAAAATTTGATATAATTTGTCTACAAGAAGTTCATATTAAAAAACAACATGAACAATTGTTAGTACAGCCAAAATTGGGGAAAATATTTACTTCTTTGACTCAATGTAAGAAAAGAAGAGTGGTTCTATACATTAAAGAGGCTATCCCAGCAAAATTGATTTACACAGATGAAGATGGAAGAATATTAATGGTAGAAATAATGGACAATAATATAAAAATACTCTTGATTGCAATTTATGCTCCGAATGATAAACAAGAAGTTTTATAAAAAGCTACATATGAAAATAATTGGACTGGACTATGTTAATATAATTATGATGGGAGATTTTAATGGAATTGTGGACAATATATAGCAACAACAACAAAGCAAAATAGAAAGACTCTCCCAAGGTCTTTTTTTAAAATGACAGATGAATTAACTTTAAAAGATATTTGGAGAGAAAGAAATGTTAAAGCTAAACAATATACTTTTTACTCAAATAGACATTTATCATGGTCCAGATTAGATATGATTTGGATCTCAACAGAATTAATATCCAATATTAAAGAAACAAATATTGAAACAAGTACTTGGGCAGATCATAGCCCAATGACAATTAAATGGAAGGGACAAAAAAAAAGATCGAGATGGACATTAAACAATACTATTTTAAAGGAGAAAGATTTTATACAATGGATGGAGAAGGAATTGGCTTTTTTCTTCAGAGAAAATAAAAAAGAAGATACTTCAACGCAAAATGTGTGGGATACAATGAAGGCATATGCCAGAGCTTTGATAATAGATTATACAAGAAAAAAGAATATTAGGAAAAGGCAAGCTTTTAAGGCCTTGGAAGATGAGTACAAAATTCTTGAAAAAGAATTACAGAAAATGCCACAGAAAAAGGATATTAAATTGAAGCTGGATGTAATTAAACATAAAATGGAATTAATAGAGAAAGAAGAACTGGCACAGAAAATCAGAAACTCTAAACAGAATTATTTTGAAGATGCAAATAAACCAGGTAGATGGCTAGCATATAAATTGAGAAAAGAGAAGGAATCAAGAAAAATATTGAAATTAATAGATGAACAAGGCCAAGTTTGTTATGGGAATAAGGAGAAAAAAGAAATTATTCGAGATTTTTATGGGCAATTATATAAACAAGAGAATATCGATGAAGAAAAAGTCAAACAGTATTTACAGGAAGCTAATTTACCAAAGATACCTAAAGAGACTGAAGAAATGCTAGAAAGCAATATAACAATGATGGAATTAAATGAAGCATTTAAGAGACAAAATAATGGGAAAGCACCGGGTCCAGATGGGCTTCCAGCAGAATTCTATAAAACATTTCAAGAATCATTGAGCATCCAATTGTTAGAAGTTATGAATGAAGTTATGTTAAAAAAGATGATACCTAAAACATGGTCAGAGGCTTACATTACACTTATACCGAAGGAAGAGACTGACCCACTGCAAATTAAGAATTATAGACCTATTTCTTTATTGAACGCAGACTATAAAATCTTTGCTTCAATTTTAGCAGAAAGACTTAAAAAATATCTAAATAATTTTATTCACCCAGATCAAAATGGATTTCTGCCAAAGAGACAAATTAGAGACAATATGAGAGTAATCTTGGACACTTTGGAATACTATGAGGCTCATCCTGAAAAGCAAATGGCTTTGATATTCCTAGATGCTCAAAAAGCATTTGACAACGTGAACTGGAGATTTATGTTATTATTATTGGAGCAGATGGGTTTTGCTAAAAAATTTACTCAAGCAATAGAAGCCATATATAATAAACAGACAGCAAGGGTAATGATGGAGGGGGAACTTACAGATTTTATTAATATAAGGAAAGGTACAAGACAAGGATGCCCCCTATCTCCTTTGCTATTTGTGTTGACCTTGGAAGTGTTGAATAGAAATATTAGGGATGATAAAAGCATAAAAGGAATGAAAATTAAGAAGGAAGAATTTAAGCTACAAGCTTTTGCTGATGACTTAGCTTTTATTCTGGAAGACCCGCTAGAAACAGCTCCAAAGTTATTGGAAAAGATAGAGACTTATGGAGAGGTGGCTGGTTTGAAAATAAATAAAGATAAAACAAAGATTTTGACAAAGAATATGCTATTGAGACAGAGAGAAGAACTGGCAGATCTTTTGAAAATTCAAGTTACAAATAAGGTTAAGTATCTGGGGATATATTTGACAACAAGATGTAGCACATTAAAGGAGAATAATTATATTAAACTTAAGCAACAGATAACTACAGATTTGAAGAAGTGGGAAAACTTGCAATTGTCATTAATAGGGAGAATTTCAACAATTAAGATGAATATTTTACCTAGAATTTTATTTTTGTTTCAAACAATACCAATTAGGCTTGGAAAAGACTATTTTGAAGATTTAAATAAAATCATGTTGAAGTTTATATGGCAAGGTAAAAAAGCAAGAATAAAGTTAAAGCTTTTGCAAGATGCTAGAATTAGAGGAAGTTTTGGCTTGCCTAATTGGGAATTGTATTATCAAGCTGCAAGTTTGATGTGGGTCAAAGAATGGATAACATTAAGGAAACATAGGTTGTTGACATTAGAAGGGCATGATTTGCTGTTGGGTTGGCATGCTTTTTTATGGTATAAGGGAACTAAAACACAGGGTTATTTTAGAAGACATTATGTACGGGAGTCTTTGTGGTTAACTTGGGAGAAGATAAAAAGACAATGTTATTTGAAAATTCCAGTTTGGTTATCGACCATTGAAGCATTTTCCTATCCTATAATTTACAAGAAGGAACAAACAGTTAGATATGGGGAACTTTTGGATGAAAAGGGTGAACTTAAATCGATCCAAAACTTAGAGGAACAAGGTATAAGGATGAATTGGTTTTCATATGCACAAATACATTCAAGGTATGATGAAGATTCTAAAACGGAGGGATTTTATGATAAGCAGACTGATTTAGATAAGATCTTGATGGGTACTGATGAGAAAGTGATTAAAAAATTATATGGTTATTTACTGGGAATGAAATTAGAGGAAGAACAAGTCAAAGAAACTATGATTGTTTGGGGGAAGAATTTTGGATATGGGATTGATTTAGACAAATGGCAGAAATTGTGGTCTCAAAATTATAAAATGACAATGTCAACAGCATATAAAGAAAATTTGTATAAGATGTTTTACAGGTGGCACTTTCCTCCGACAAGAATAGCAAGAATGTTCAAGAATAAATCTGAAAAATGCTGGAAATGTCATCAGATACCCGGCTCGTATTACCATATGTGGTGGACTTGTGAGGATGCTAGAAAATATTGGACTATAATTCGCATGTGGTTGGAAAAAATGACAAAGAAACATATAGACTTGAAAACCGAGATCTTTTTATTGGGAATTTTACCTGATATATAGAGTAAAGATTTGAAATACCGGATTGTAAATGTATTAACAGCGGCCAGGATTGTATTTACTAAAAATTGGAAGAATGAGAAAATACCATTACAGGAAGAAATTATTAAGAAAATATTGGAATGTGCTGAAATGAGTAGATTGACATTTGAAATCAGAGAGCAAGAGGATAAACAATTCTATGAAATTTGGGATCTTTTTTATAAATGGCTAGATGATAAAATACGATAATAGAATATTTTAGATAGTAAGAAATATCTTTATCTTGTTATTTTGCTATTACTTTATTAATCGATATTATATTTATAAAGTTTTTTTTTTTTTTTCTAGGATTGATTTGGTATGATTATATGATTAGTTGAATAATTTGGTTAAAGTATTGTTAGCTCATAAAGCATGAATGATTAAAAGTATAGTCAAAAAAAAAATTTTTTTTTTGTTTAGTGATTATAGGATATATAAGTTTGGATTGATAATATGAGTTGTTATGTAACATAATTGTAACTGGGACTACAAAATGAATGCACAAAAATGATGAACCAACTGACACACTGTATGTAAATATGAGAGGTGTATGTTTTAATGTTTTGTTTGTCTTGTCTGTTTGTAGAAAATTAATAAAAAAAAAAATTTCAAAAAAAAACCCCCATGTTTTCCTAGACCATGGTCTATATTATCTTTTTGAAATGTCACTGGCAAGGAATGGATTGCACCTCACAAGAACTGGTAAGAATATATTTGAAAAATAACTGGCTCATCTTATTAAAAGGGTTTTAAACTAACATTGAGAAGGGAGGGTGATCAATTCTTCACCTTTAGAACCTAATTTCAAGCAAAAGCCACTGGATAGTCAATCATATAAAGAGGTAAAGAGTAATGTGAAAGAAGAAAGAAAATAAGAATTTAATGAAGAAGAGAGAAGGATAGAAATCCCGGTTACAAAGTCGGAGCTATAAGAAACATACTCGAGATCCATAAAGACCTCACTAACAAAGCTTAGGAAACAAACAAGGTAAATTTGAAGTATTAATACATGAAGGGTAGTTATGATATAGTTGCCATTACTGAAACTTGGTAAGATGAAACTCATGACTGGAATACAGCAATGGAAGAATACAAACTATACAAAAGAAACAGACCTAAGAAAAGATGAGGTGGATTTGCATTCTACAGTGCATTCAGAAAGTATTCCGACATCCTTCACTTTTGTCAATTTTAGTATGCTGCAGCCTGCTTCTACAATTGTTGAAATTCATTTTTCTCATTAATCTACACTCAGTATCCCATAATTACAAAATGAAAATAAAATTTTACAAATGTGTAGAACATGATAGCAATATTCCAATATTTGAGGGGTTCCCACAAAGAAGAGAGGGTTAATTTATTTTCCAAAGCACCAGAAGGCAAGACAAGAAACAACGGATGGAAACTAATCAAGGAGAGAAAGAATCTGAAATTAAGGAGAAATTTCCTAACAGTGAGAACAATTAACAGTGGAAGCACATGTCTTCAGAACTTGTGGATGTTTTATCACTGGAGGTTCTTAGAAGAAACTGTACAGATCATGACAAACAAATCTTATTTCATTCTTTGACAAAGTGACTAAATTAGTGGACCAGTGAAATCCTGTGGACATTGTATATTCTTGGATTACAGTAACACATTTGACAAAGTAGACCACAATCTATTTCTTGTCAAGCTAGAAAAATGTGGGATAGTAGACATCATCACCACACATGGATTTGTAATTGGCTGACAAACCGCACACGTTTAATCCTTAGTGGAATTACATCTACATGGAAGTAAGTAGTGGGATACCCCAAGGTTCCGTCTTAGTCCAGTACTCTTCAATATCTTCATAAGCTATTTAGAAGAGGGAATAGAAAGGAACTCATCAAATTTGCAGACAATACCAATAGCCAACATGCCATAAGATAGGTTTAAAATCTGGATGGATCTTGACAGATTTGAACTCTGGATCCTATCCAACAAAATAAAATTCAATGTGGACAAAGGCAAGGTTTTATATCTAGGTGGGAAAAACCAAAGGTAGAAGTACAAATTACAAGTACCCAGTTCAAAAACAGTAACTGTGAGAGGGACTTTGGAGTCCTAATCGACAATCACTTAAACATGAGACAGCAGTGTCCAACAGCCACCAATAATAATGATATGATGCAATCTTAAGTTGCAGAGATAGAATCAAGCTCATATGAACTATTAGTACCATTTTATAAAGCCTTAGAAAGAGCATACCTAGAATACTATATCCAGTTTTGGTCACCAATTATAAAAAAGATGTTGAGATTCTGAAAGAGCAATAAGGATGATTAGAAGACTAGAAGCTAAAACATATGAAGAACAGTTGTAGGAATTGACATGATAGCAGTGTTTCAATATTTGAGGGGTTGCCATAAAGAAGGAGTCAACCTATTTTCCAAGGCACCAGAAGACAAGAAACAATGGATGAAACTAATCAGGGAGAGAAGCAGCTTAGAGCTAAGAAGAAATTTCCTAACAGAACACTTTACCATATGTTTGGAGGATCTCCTTATCATTCTGGATCTTTTTGAGGGAGGAATTCTTCATTCTGAAGCTCTTTTCACACACTATGTATGTGTGTATGTGACAATTCTCACATATTCAAAGGCCTTTGACAAAAAGTTTCGATGCTTCTGCTCGAGTGATACAGCTTGACTCAGGTCTCAATTTTACACAATGGACACAAGTCAGATTATTTTTTTGGTATCTTCACATCCCAGAGACTGTTCCTCTTCTGATTGTGGTCAGAAGGAATTTAAATAGTTCCTTGAACTATTTTTCTTAATTTCACATTATTTTATTTTGGCTCCTACTATTTCCAAAGATCTTCCTTCTTAGTTGATAATTTGCAACTCCAGCGCAATGGAGTTTTTTTCATTCTCATTCTCCTGACTATCCTCAAGTTGGGACAAAAAGAAGGGAGGGAGGGAAGGAAGGAAAACCTACAAGCAATTTAAAGCACAAATTATCTTGTCATTTTTAATTCTGTGTCACAATCAATTGAACAATCTCTGAATACATTAATGGAACTTATGTTCCCTTTTGATTATAAAATTCCTTCAGACCTCAGAATATCTGCAGTGCTATTTCTAATTGTTTTTTCAGTGGGAAGAGAATTTAGAGCCATATGATAAAATGAGTATATTAAGAAACAAGAAAAGGGGGGGGAAACAATTGTAAGACTAGGCAAAAAAAGGGGAAAAATTAAATTATGGGGAGCAACTCTGTGGATAAATTCAATTTCTACCTCCATCTCTGCCATAGTGAAAGAAAGATGAACAAGTTTGTCTTGAAGAGATCCTTCTTCTGCCTGGGGAAGTAGCACCTGTTAAATATCTGCCTGTTTACATACTTCATGGAATCAAGATCAATTAAAAACTGATGAAAATACACTTCAGAAATAACAGTTTTTCCTTATTAAGATATAGTAGCATTGGGCATCTTCAAATTAGAGCATCTTCAAAAATCTGCTGTTTACAAGCAAGTGCCAGTTGTTTTTGTTCTCATTTCAATTCTTTGGAGTTGCCAAATATAAGGGTCTGACTCCTTTCCTAAATCAGTATACATAAATAGTATACAAAACTAACAAAGTCTAGAATTTGCATGTATATGCCAAAATTTATATACACCAAATTTATCAGTTTATGGCAAAATTAGGTCATTACTCCTAAAGCTCTTTCCAAGCTCCTCAGTTTCATATCGTTTTTCTTCCGTATGAATTCTTTTATGAGATGTAAGGGAACCATTATGAGTGAAACTCTTTCCACACTCCAAACATTTGTATGGCTTTTCCCCTGTGTGGATTCTTTTATGTGAATTAAGATGGCTGCTATTAGTAAAGCCTTTCCCACATTCCACACATTTATACGGCTTCTCCCCTGTGTGGATCCAGTTATGGGAACTAAGTTGACTGCTATGAGTAAAGGTCTTTCCACACACTCTACATTTATATGGCTTCTCCCCTGTATGGATCCTTTTATGTTTCATAAGGGATGAATTTTCACCAAAACTCTTTCCACATTCCGTGCATTTATATGGTTTCTCGCCTGTGTGAATCCTTTTATGTACAGTAAGAGGCCCATTTTCGCAAAAGCTCTTTCCACATTCTTGGCATTTATACGGCCTCTCTCCTGTGTGAATCCTTTTATGGGAAGTGAGATGACTGCTGTTAGTAAAGCCCTTTCCACACTGCTCACATTTATATGGCCTCTCTCCTGTGTGGATCCTTTTATGGCAAGTAAGCTGATTGCTGTGAGTAAAGGTCTTTCCACACTCTTTGCATATATAGGGCCGTTCCCCTGTGTGGATCCTTTTATGTTTTATAAGTGATGCATTTTCACAGAAGCCCTTTCCACAGTCCATGCATTTATACGGCTTCTCCCCTGTATGGATCCTCTTATGCGAATTAAGATTACCTTTCTGAGTAAAGGTCTTTCCACACTCTGTGCACGTATATGGCTTCTTCCCCGTATGGATCCATTTATGAGAAGTAACTTGACTGCTTCTTCTGAAGCTCTTTCCACATTCCAAACATTTATAAGGCTTCTCTTCAGTCTGGATCATTTTATGAGATATAAGGGACACATTTTCAGAAGAAGCAGTGAAAGTTGAATTGTAATGGTTCCAACTGTCTGTGCATATATACTCTTCTTGTTGGCTTTCGTTTGGATAGTATTCATTAACATTTAATTTGAATTGGAACAGTTTAACACTATTTCCAATATATTTTTTCTCTATTTCTCCTTGTCGGGCAAGAAAATCTTGCATTGGAACATCAGTGGAAGATGAGCTTTCTTGTTTCCAATCATTTGACTGGTTTCTCTCATGATTTTCAAGTTCCATTTTAATTGCAGGTTTCTCTAATCCATTTCCAGGACTGATTACTTGGAATAGTTCTCTGGCATCCTTATTCTCTTGCCCATTATTACCTTCAATGATAAAGAGAAATGAAAGTGATAACAAGATTAGTGAAAAAGATAGAATTGTATAAAGCCATATTAATTTCCTTCTCTGCATCATCAGGGCAGATTTTTTCCTTCTTTCTCCCAGGACATGACATCTGGATGGGGATTTTTAAAATAAGAAATAGCTAATGTTATCTAATTAAAGAATGCCTTCCTAATTCCCCTAATTGGGGAATACCTAACACTTACCCAGAGAGATCACATTCCTATGATTTTCCAGCATGACTTCCCAATGCAGCTCTTTTTGGTGAGCGTCCAGTTGAGACCACTCCTCTTCAGAGAAATACACAGCTACCTCTTCAAAGGACACAGGACCTTCCTGAACAAGGAAGAAAAAAAAAAAGAACAAAACAGACCTGGGAGGGTTTGGAAAACCTGTGTTATTATTTAGAAATTGCCAAAGCAAAAATAGCAAAGATTTGATCAACATTTCACATTTCTGAACTGGCCATTCACATTATTCTGTAGTATTCTAAAAGTCATCCGGTGAAACTAGCCCATTTCTTTTTGGATTATGTCTATGTCTGTCTGTTTGTCTGTCTAATTATCTACTGTATGTAAATCCATGCATCCACCAGCAAAGACTCTCAGCATATGGACAGAATCAACCTGCAGATGGGCCTTTAAATCCCCAGAACTTCGTGGCTCCACTCCTTCCTATGTTTGCAGATGGAAATGAGAGGGGAACATCTTTCTA
This sequence comes from Hydrophis major, assembly GCA_033807585.1. Lineage (NCBI taxonomy): Eukaryota > Metazoa > Chordata > Lepidosauria > Squamata > Elapidae > Hydrophis > Hydrophis major. Next base: position 19,236,959 of record CM066329.1, read on the forward strand.
GCATTTCAGCAAACAGCTTTTGCTGTCCTCCTAAGGACCAGTCTGAGTGATTGACTGAACAGGAGAAAATTTTCTGGGTTGGATATTTCGCATCTTTTGAAAAGCAAATCCAGGCAAAAATCAGAGGGTTAGAAATTAACTCTGCTATTTCAGGTCAATATTTACTTAAAGAGACTTTTCTATCTGGCTACTTTCATTATATTGTAATAATTTGCCTTATCTTTTAATCTGATTGGTGTATTTTTCTTGACTAGTTATAAACAAGGCTTTTAAAAATGGTGATGTGCCAGTGTATTTATTTATGTTTGATCTGACCTGCCCAATTCCAAATGAAAGAATTATGAAAAGAATGGCTCTTCTGAAAGGTTTCGTAAAGAATTAATTCTTGAAAATTAGGCAAAATAATTAGCACAAGGACAGTTAAGTACTGGTCTTAAAATATGGTTTCCCATTAGAAGAGTCACAAATAAATCTTGTTTCTTGCTCACAAACATGATAATCCAGTCCAAACAAAGGAGGGTACATCAGTTTGATTCCTGAACAAAAAGATAAGTCTAATAAATTAATTCCCCAACTTACTTGATTTGGAGGTTCAACCATACTTTTAGATGTACCATTAGGAGGAGTAAACTTCATTCGACTCTCCTCTGTGAGGGATACAGAATTTTAAAATCAACAATAAAGGGAACATAATTTTTAAAATTATTTTAAAAATTTAAAGTTATTTAAAAATAATAATAAAGGGAACATAAAATTACTTAGATGAGGGAATAGAAAGGGAACTCATCAAATTTGCACATGACACTAAGCTGGCAGGAATAGCCAACACCCCAGAAGACAAATCAGAATCCAAAAAGATCTTGACAGACATGAACAATGGGTCCAAGCCAACAAAATGAAATTTAATGTGGAGAAAAGTGAGGTTTTACCCCCGGGCAGGAAAAACCAAAAGTGTAAGTACAGATCTTAGTCTTAGTGGATTATCACTTAAACATAAGTCAGCCATCTGCGGCAGCAGTCAAAAGAGCCAATGCAATCAATTCTATAAACAGAGGCATAAAATCAAAATACTAGTACCGCTCTATAAAGCCTTAATACAATCACAACTGGAATACTGCATCCAGTTTTTCACTACATTACAAAAAAGATGTTGAGACCTTGGAAAAAGTGCAAACAAGAGCAATAAAGATTTGGGTTTGGCTAGTCTAGAGAAAAGAAGGACTAGGTGGGATATGATAGCAGCATTCCAATATTCGAGAGGCTGCCACAAAGAGGAGGGGGTCAATTTATTTTCTAAAGCACCTAAAGGCAGGACAAGACACAATAGATGGAAACTACTCAAGGAGAGAAGCAGAGGTGGTATTCAGCTGACCAGTTCTAGTGAACGGTAGTGGAAATTTAGAGCAGTTCGGAGAACTGGCAAATACCACCTCTGACTGGCCCTGCCCCCACCTATTCTCTGCCTCCCAAGTCCCAGCTGATCGGCTGGGTCTTCTTTAGTTGCCCTACACAGAACGGAGCTGGAAAGCAGGTTAGTGGAGTGAGGGGGAATGGAGATTTTGCAGTATCCTACCCTGCCATGCCCACCAAGACACACCCACAGAACCGGTAGTAAAAATTTTTGAATCCCGCCACTGGAGAGAAGCAACTTGAAATTGAGAAACTTCCTAACAGTGAGGACAATTAAACAATTAAGTGGAACTATGATGAAACCTCCCTCCACCCCCTGCCGAACCCCCCCCCCCCAAAACCCACCAGTGGAACAGCTTGCTTTCAGATATTGTGAGTGCTTTATCACTGGATCTTTTTAACAAGCGACTGGACTGTCACTTATCCCTTCAAGCTCTATCCTGATTCGAAACAATAAGAATACACAGAAAAGATGAGACAACCAGGATCTCTCTGGAGAAGAGAATATATTCAAATACCTCCTGAGGTGTTCTGACTTGGATCATCCTGAGGAATCCTACTAAAAAACAGCTCCTGAGGAGGATTTGATGGGTTCCGCCTTCCCCTGTGGTTTTTGATCTCCACAGCAAAGGACTTGAAATAGGAGGAAGTAGAAAAGAAGAAGAATTAACGGACACCACACAACAGGAACTGGATTCTTGTTCTCTAAACACAACATCCAGTGTACGTCAATGAGGCTGAGTAAGAAAGGGTGAACTGTCCCAAATCAATCTTCTAGAACAGACAATGGGATAATATCCTATAAGAACTAATGAAAACTTCACATGTTTTGAATGCCAGAAAGTCCGGAAGGGTGAAGAAACCCATTCCTCATTTCTGTCAAACCCTTCTGAGCTCCCAAGAAAAGAAAAGACCTCCTACCTGCAACTTGACCTGCTCCTTCTGCTCCTCCGCCTGACTCAGGAGGAAGCCTTCCACCAGGGCCACCGCCTGGGAGCTGGTCTCTGCTCCACACTCCCGCACCCAGCTCTCCATCCGGAGGGGCAAAAGGGCCAGGAATTGCTCCAGAACAACCAAGTCCAGCATCTGGGCTTTGGTGTGCTTTTCAGGTCTCAGCCATCGCCTACAAAAGTCATGGAGTCGGCTGCAAAGTCCTCGGGGATCCTCAGCCTGTTGGTACTGGAGGGTCCTGAAGCTCCAAGGTTGAACTTCTGAATGGAGGATGCTTTCCTCCTCCAGGTTCTTTTGCCCAGTTCTTGTCCAGATCTCTTTTCTCTCATCATCGTGTGCTAAAGGTTGTGACTCCATCCTTTTTCTGTGCCCGTAAAGCAACGCCAAGGAATCCAAGGAATCTCGTGGATCTCCAAACACCTTTCATTCACGGGACCATTTCTGTTGCAGCAGCACTGCTCTCTTTGCCCAAGAGATAATTTTAGCTGTAGTGGGAAGAGGTTACAAGTGGCTTCCAGTTGTTGTATCTGAAATTGTGGGTGGGGGGTGGGGAATCCAACAACTGGAAATGGAAGAATTCAGCCACTGAACCACAATCACACAATCTCGTCCTGAGCTTAAAGGGATCAGCAGGAGTCTTCTCCAGCCCCTGGCGCGAATCCTGCCTTGCCCAGCTTCTCCTCTCTCCTGGCGAGGATCTGCAAGGTCAATTCTAATCACGGGGCGGGAAGGCTCCCACCAGATCCCCACCGCCTTCCTGGGAATCTCCGGTTCTTCCGGGTGACAACGCGGCTGCTCCGGAGTTTCGCTTCCCCCCCCCGCCCCACCCTCGCCTGTTGTTTCCATGGAGAGGGCGGCCGAGGAGCATGGGGTCCGGGGTTGAACCCGCAGGAGGGCCGAACACGGGTCTCGCCCTCCTCCGCTTCCTTTTGCAAGGGAAGAGCCCCCCCCCCGCGCCCACCTCACCCGGAACACGTCTGGATCTCCCCCTCCCCAAGCCAGCAACGCCGCCTCCTGCGGAGATCCAAGGGTTAAGGAGAACGAGTGCAGGGTTCTAGAGCGGCAAGGGTTTGTGATGCCACGCCTCCCCTGAAAAACCAGACGTTACCTTCCTTTTGCAGAGGGCGTCCCCTGGTGGATTTAGTGTGCATTTACAGGATTACCTGCAAAGCGCGGGAAAGAGGGCAGGGATAATGGGCATGGGAAAGTCCCTCTCAATGGCTGGCTCCCTGTCAGACAAAGGTTTTGGTGCTCTCAGAGGCAGTAATTCCTTCCTCTCCTTCCTGTCAAGGAACCAACTGTGGTGATGGAGAAAAATGTCTCTGGAGGATTTGAACTCACCTCCCTCAAGAACAGCCGCCCTGAAGGCTCTGCAGAGATTGTGGGAGGCCTCAAGAGGCTCCAAATCAGAAGTGCTATTCAGCAGGTTCTGACCAGTTCTGGAGAATCGGTAGCAGAAATTTTGAGTAATTTCGGAGAACTGCCAAATACCACCTCTGACTGGAGATTTTACAGTATCCTTCCCCTGCCACACCCACCAAACCGGTAGTAAAAACATTTGAATCCCACCACTGCTCCAAATCCCATCAGAAACAGCCGGGCAGTCAGAAGACAAGGACCAAGAGCCTCTGTTGGAAACCCAATTTGTGTCGTGTGGTTGTTGGGAACTCCTGCCCAAAGGGGAGGCAGATGGGATACAGGCAGGAAGGTCACAATCAGAAAAATAATTTTAATTTATTTCTTTAATTCAATACATGCAGCTGCCCTTCTCACATTGTGAAGCGCAGCCTCACAGCAAAGGGGGGAGCAGAAAAGGCAGAGACCCCCCACTTCCGGCTTCGGGATGAAAGAAAAGGAAGATCCTGAAAAAGGAATATAAAGCTAAACCATGAGGAAAAAAATCTTTACAGAGCGATTGAGTAGAAAATTCACCTTGGCGATTGGGAAGGATTTGGCATTAAAAGGCATTAATCTGAATGTTCTAAAGAGAAGTAATATATAATTTTCAAAATTGGTGAAGTTAAATAAAGAATAAAGAGATTGAGAAGGAAATTCACCTCACAAAATGTGACTAGGAAACTTAAGCCCCATGGAGAATTTAAGGGATATATCATTAGACCATAACTGAAAAGAGGAAAAATAAAATGAAAAAGCAAAACAAGAAAAGTCGAAGGCTCCATTGCTAGGAAAAAATTCAACCAGATTTGGAGTTGACAATGACACACAGAGGTTAGTACAGGGAGCAAAACAATGTAAAAGGATGGAAAAGTGGTTAAAATTCCATTTTTAAAAATGGAGGTAACGTCTGATTTTTCTTTCTGTATCTATTTCTTTTTTTCTCCACTTTGACACAAAACGTTTAAATAGGATATTTGAAAAAACAGCTTCAACTGAGTAACAGTTGAAATATGCCCCCCGTCAAAGGCCATCCAAACACTTTAGTGGGTTAGTAATGTTTAATGCAAGGAAGAGAATTTTATGCATGTTTAGCAAGTATTTTATGCATGTCAAGCAAGCATGACTGATATTTTTAAGTTACCTTAATGTTATGACACACCGTAAGACAAAAACATGGCACTAATGCTTGAACAATATATATTGCCCATGCATTTGTTTCAGCTTCTGTTCATTCTGGCTCCTTATTTGAAAGACAAATTGTTCAGCCTAAAGCTTTTTGCACACACACACACGACACTGACATGTCATTCCATCACATTGTAAAAGGTCTTTGACCGAAAAAGGTTCCCCACTTCTCCATTCATCCTCGTTGACTCGGATCTTAATTTGACACAGTGGACCCAAGTTGGACTGAAGTCTCCTTGGTGCCCTCTGAGGTTGGTTGGTGCACTGATGATGTTCCCTACTTTGGCTAATGAAATGTCTGCAACAACACAATCAAGCTCAAAGAGCACCAAGGACACCTCATTTCAACTGGGCCCTACACATTTTCTCCTTTATTGGCAGGTTGGATTATTTTTGGTATCTTGACATCCCAGAGAAAGTTCCCATTCACATTTCTGCATGTTTCATCAGGAAGGACTGAAGTAATTTTTTGAAGTAGTTCTTCTTAATTTCATCTTATTTTGGTCCCCATGGATTTCCAAAGATCTTCCTTCTTGGTTGATCCTTTGCAATGTTAGCACACAGGAGTGGTTTTCATTCTGATACCTTGGAGGATGTCTAATTTGGAAGGGAGGGAGGAAGTAAGTCAGAACCATCATTTGTTGCCCTTGTAACTTCGAATGGTTACTTATAACCAATAACCAAATCAGGGACTGCAAGCTGCCTACCTATGGGAACTTAATATGCATCCACATTTCCCTGCCACTGCTTTCTCTTCCCTTTTTTTACACAACTATGTGAAAGTAGTTGCCATGGCACTAAAACAATGATAAATGCAAAATAAGTGAACAAAATAAGCAAGCAACATGTGAAGGCAAACGAATTGAGATGCATCACCATCAGCAAAAAGGAGGTCCTATCCCTCTACATAAGGCTTTAGTGAGATACCATTTGGAATACTGTCGACTTCTGGAAACCTCACTTAAAAATGTTATAAGATTGTGTGAGTCCAGAGATGGGCAACATGAGGGAAGGGAAGGAAAGATCACCACAAAGTTAGGACAAAGAGCCCAAGAGTTGCATTTTCTAATTCAGCATCACTATAACTCCATTCTCCCTATGGTTTTCTTTCTCAGTTATTACTTGCATTACATCATGTAAAGCAGGGTGGAAAGGCAGACTGTGACAATAGTAAGAAAAGTGGAAACAATAGTAAGGGATTTAGGACTAATTGCATTTCTGCCTGCAACTCTACTCTAATGGATATATTCATCAGAGAGAGTTACTTGAAATGATTAGGATATCTGCACCACTTAAATATTGGCATTCACACATCACTTTCAGGTCAAATGATAACTTTAATCTCCACTGATGCTCATGTCCACTTAAAAACTTCCTACTTAGCAAAAAAGCATAGAAAGGATTGAGATTCAAAATCAGAATAAAGCTGGAAGGGAACTTGGAACTCTTCTAGTCCAGCCCCTTGCTCAAGCAGGAGACCCTATATCATTTCAGACATGTGACTATCCAGTCTCTTCTTAAAATGTCCAATGATGAAGCACCCACGCTATCTGGTTAATTGTCTTCACTGTAAGAAAGCTCCAGGTTGTTTCTCTCCTTGATTAGTTTCCATCCATTGTTTCTTATCTTGCCCTCTGGTGGTTTGGAAAAAAAAAAATCAGATAATAGATTAACAGAGTTGGAAGGGACCTTGTAGTTCATCTAGTCCAACCCCGTCCCCCCGCCCCGCCCAAGGAGGAGACCCTACACAATTTCTGACAAATGGCACTGCAGTTTCTTCTTGAAAGCCTCCAGTGATGAAACTCCCACAACTTCCGAAAGCAAGCTATTCCATTGGTTGATTGTTCTGTCAGAAAATTTCTCCTTATTTCTAGATTGAATCTCGTCTCAATCAGTTTCCATCCATTATTCCTTGTCTGGCCTTCAGGTGCTTTGGAAAATAGCTTGACCCCTTCCTCTCTGTGGCAGCCCCTCAAATATTGGAACACTGCTATCCTGTCTCCCTTGGTCCTTCTTTTCACTAGACTAGCCATGCCCAGTTCCTGTAACCATTCTTGTTTTAGTCTTCAGGCCTTCAATATAGCCTCTCTTCTTTGCACTTTTTCCAAAATTTCAACATGACTCAAATGGATGCAGTATTCCAGGTGTGGTCTTACTAAGGCTTTATGAAGCGGTACTAATACTTCATGTGGTTTTGATTCTATGCCTCTGTTTATACAACCAAGGATTGTATTAGCTTTTTGGAAGCAGCCGCATACAGGTCATTCATGCTTAAATGATCATCCATTTGGATTCCAAGGACCCTCTCACAGTTACAGTTCAGCCAGGTTTTAGGTAATCTGTTTTTCCTGCCCAGGTGTAAAATGTTACTTTTCTCCACATTAAATTTCATTTCGTTGGATTCAACCTTGCCTCATTTGGATCTGAAATGCACAATATGCATATAGATAAAAATCTATAGACATGGTGGTCAGTAATTAGAATGCAGGCTAATTATCCACAGCCAGGAGTTGATTTTGACAGGCTCATGGTTGATTCAGCGTTCATCCTTCTGTGGTGGGCAAAATGAGGACCAGATTGCTGGGGACCATATGCTGACATTGTAAACTGCTCAGAGAGTGCTGTAAAGCATTGTGGAGTGGTATATAAATCTAAGTGGAATTGCTATTGCTTTATATAGTTTCTAATGAGCATGGATCCTTTTATGAGAAGTAAGATGACTATTCTGAGCAAAACTCTTTCCACATTCTCTGCATTTATATGGTTTCTCTCCTGTGTGGATTTTGTTATGGCAACTAAGATCATACTTCCGAGCAAATGCCTTCCCACAGTTCGTGCATTTATATGGTTTCTCTCCTGTGTGGATTTTGTTATGGGAAGTAAGACCATATTTCCGAGCAAATGTCTTTTCACAATTTGTGCATTTATATGGTTTCTCCCCTGTGTGGCTCATCTTATGGGAACTAAGATGATATCTTCGAGTAAAGGCCTTTCCACACTCCATGCATTTATATGGCTTCTCCCCTGTGTGGATCCTCTTATGGAAAACAAGATGGCTTATTTGAGCAAAGATCTTTCCACATTCCATGCATTTAAATGGCTTCTCCCCTGTGTGGAGCCTTTGGTGGATAGAAAGTCCATTACTATAAGCAAAGGTCTTTCCACACTCCATGCATTTATACGGCTTTTCCCCTGTGTGGATTATCATATGGGAATTAAGATTACTACTTTGAGCAAAGGTCTTTCCACACTCCATGCATTTATACGGCTTCTCCCCTGTGTGGATCATCTTATGGGAAATAAGATTACCTCTTCGGGCAAAGGTCTTTTCACACTCCATGCATTTATATGGCTTCTCCCCTGTGTGGCTCGTCCTATGGGAAATAAGATGATATCTTCGAACAAAGGTCTTTCCACACTCCATGCATTTATATGGCCTCTCCCCTGTGTGGATAATGTTATGGCGAATAAGACTACCTCTTTGAGCAAAGGACTTTCCACACTCCATGCATTTATATGGCTTCTCTCCTGTGTGGATTTTACTATGGCAGGTAAGATCATACTTTTGAGCAAATATCTTTCCACAATTTGTGCATTTATGTGGTTTCTCACCTGTGTGGATTTTGTTATGGGAAGTAAGACCGTATTTCCGAGCAAATGTCTTTCCACATTTTGTGCATTTATATGGTTTCTTCCCTGTGTGGCTCAACTTATGTAAAACAAGATGACTTATTTGAGCAAAGATCTTTCCACATTCCTTGCATTTAAATGGCTTCTCCCCTGTGTGGAGCCTTTCGTGGATAGAAAGTCCATTACTATAAGCAAAGGTCTTTCCACACTCCATGCATTTATACGGCTTGTCTCTTTTGTTGATTGTCTTATGGGAAATAAGATTACCACTTCGAGCAAAGGTCTTTCCACACTCCATGCATTTATATGGCTTCTCTCCTGTATGGATTTTGTTATGGCAGGTAAGATCATACTTCCGAGCAAATGTCTTCCCACAATATGTGCATTTATATGGTTTCTCTCCTGTGTGGATTTTGTTATGGGAAGTAAGACCGTATTTCCGAGTAAATGTCTTTCCACAATTTGTGCATTTATATGGTTTCTCCCCTGTGTGGCTCATCTTATGGGAACTAAGATGATATCTTCGAGTAAAGATCTTTCCACACTCCATGCATTTATACGACTTCTCCCCTGTGTGGATCCTTTTATGGGAAATAAGATTATGCCATCTTCTGAACGTGTTACCACACTCTCTGCATTTGTAGAGCTTCTCCCCAGTATGAATCCTTTCATGTGAAGTAAGTTGTTTGCTTGTTCTAAAATATGTTCCACATACCAAACATTTATAAGGCTTCTCTTTTGCGTCAATCCCTTTTTGTGATGTGAGGAACTTACTTCTAAGTGAAGGAATGAATGCCTCATTGTAATTTTGTCTGTTGTGTCTTTTTATAGCACCTTCTCCTTTGTTTTGGCTTAAATTATGTTCTTTTACTTGTAGTTTAGCTTTCATTGGCTTCACGCTTTTCCCAATATATTTTTTCCTTATTTTCTCTTGCTGGGTAGGAATGTTTTGCATCGGAGCAACAGTGGAAGATGAACTTTCCTGATTCCAATTATTTGACTGGTTTCTCTCATGGCTTTCGAATTCCATTCGAATTCCAAACTTCTCCATTCCATCTTTAGCATTGATCACTTGGGACTGTTCACAGGAATCTTGAGCTTTCTGTCCATTAATACCTTCAAAGCAAAAAAGAAATAATAATGATAAGGTCAGAGAAAAAGATTAAACTGTACAAAGTCAAGTGAATTTCCTTCTGAATTTTTCTGAAATTGCATTATGTTGAACGTTTGCATGCTAACAGTGATGTGATATAGACATGATTTCTGTATTAATGAGTCATGAAAGCTTTGAAAACAGCTAGAAAACATCTTTTTCTTTACAATTATCTATATATATGCAAATCTCACTCAATGTCTGTTCTGAATTAAGGAATAATCAGGTGAAACATCCAAGGGAGAATTGAGGAAAAACTTGAGGGAAGATTTATTTAAAGGTTCCCCTCGCACATATATGCTAGTTGTTTCTGACTCTAGCAGGCAGTGCTCATCTCTGTCATAAAGCTAAAGAGCTAGTGCTGTCCAAAGTTTTATTTATTTATTTTGATTGATTGATTAGGGTGGGTTAATTTCAGCAGAGACCTGTGAGATCTGAAACAATTTTGAAACATGCTTCTTCTCCGGTGTACCTTGGAGCAGCTGCTCCACGGTATCTGGCAGGCAAGACCCCCACTCAGCCTGTTAATTGATCACAACTGAGATTTTGGAATGAAATCTCTTGCTTGAAGTGTCCCTTTGGCTTGTAAACACTTTTCGCACTGAGACAGGAAAGATTGGGAGGCTTCAAGAATGGCTATTTCGCTGCTCCAAAGTCTCATCAGCTTTAGATCTTTGGTTGGATCTGGTACAGACTTCAGTTCGCAGAGAATAGGGGCCTAAACTACTTTAGCGCGAGATCACATAAGACCAGTAGTGCAAGATCTCAGGTTAGTAATCTTGCATTATCTCGCACTTGGTACTTTAGGCCTGTGTTCTTTTAAGAACTGAGGACTGCATGAGATCCAAGGCAAAAGTCTTTCAAAACAAAGAGGCCTTCTTTCTGTTTTCAAAGCACTTTGTCCTGGATCTCATGTAGGCCTCATTGGCATAGAACAGAGGCCTAAAGTAGCGCGAGATTTCCCACTACTGATCTTGCATACTCAGTCCTTTAGGCCTCCTTTTTCTGCAAATACACTGAAGCAGGCAAAGGAATTGACAGCTCGCTACATTGTTGCAATGTAAATCCCGTTGGGTGTGATGGGGATATAGGTAGGACGAATGTTGTTGCAGCGCCTCTGCTGTCATTCGTGTGAATGATGGCCGTGGTGCTGCAACATTTGTAATTTTAAGACTGAGTCTTAAGTACTTGGGAGTGGGCTAGGTCATAAATTGGAAATTAGTGAGTGGTCGTAACTCAAAAATTACCTGTACCCTAAGACAGCGGTCGCCAACCGGTGGGCCACAGCCCACTGGTGGTCTGCGAGAAAATTTTGGTGGGCCACAGAGAAATGTCGCCCCCAGAGCACCCCCCAAAGGAATTAATCCAGGCTGCACAGAAACACAAGATTGCACTGCCGACATGGCCCGCGGGAACCCTTCCCACCCACTCACTCTGTACCAGGCAAACTTACCTGCTAAGTTGCTATTTCCCCCCCCCGACCATCAGCTGTTCTGATGTGCCGGGAGATTTAGATTACCTAGGAAGCAGGAAATAGTTGGATTTCTTGCTTTCTAGCTAGTCTTTAAATCTTTGGCTCTGCTTTTAAGTCCCTTAGGACTGAAGCATCTATTATTCAGTGCAGACTCATGGCAAGCAAATTTTATGTGACAGGTAGCCGATGGCAGTTAGATAGATCAATGAATGTGTGAGGACCCGGAATATATCAGAAATATAACAAAAACCAAAACGTAAATAAAGGTCCTTTAATGCCTTCAACTTGGCTTCACTGTTTAATTGTTCACAGTTTAAGATTAAACTATTTTCGGTTTTCCGGTTTTGCGTGGCTTTGGGGCAGCAGGAATTCGCGACAGCTCGCGATTCCTGCTGTGCTAGCCGCCGAGGTACCCCCGATCCAGATGGGTCAGGGGGATATGGCTGCCCTGTAGGGACAGCTGAAGAGAGAGGGGAGTCGGACAGGGGGTTGGGGGTGTCGCAGACCCCCTCCCCCTCCGGGAAAACCCCTTTTTCCCAAGGCGGTGGAGCGGCGGTCAGCAATGGCCGCCACGAAGAAGCCAGCAACCAGGTAAGATTGCACTGGAGGAAGTAAGGAGTGAAAGTGCTGTCTGAGCCGGGTCAAGTAACATCTTGCAAATTGGCTGGAACTGAGTTGTCTGAATTGCTGGAGGATACATTGTATCCCTAAGAAGATCAAAAGCGGCGGAGAAGCTGTTAAAGGGAACTTTTTTTTTCTTCACTCTCCCACCCCATGGAAACAGCAGATATCTTTGGACATATTGGACATTGAAAGTGAATTGTTTTGAGAGTTGAAGCTAAGGGACAAAAGGGTTTTTGGACATTGAAAAATTTAAGAAATTGGAAAACCCTTGTTGGAGGTATGGATTTCTGATTATTTAAAATTGATATTGCAAGTGGGAAGGGAGAGGAAAAAAAATTGGAGCAGAAGCTGAAAAAGGAGGAGATTGCCTAGAATCCCAAAGAAAGGTATATGGTAATTGGACCTCTTTGATTAAACATTAACCCCAGAAAGAGAAAGAGAAGAAGGAAGAAAAGTATTAATTTTTGGAATTTTTTTTTTTTTGAATTATTCTTGATTAAAAATATTTGTGGTTGTTTTGGGAAAAGTTTCTTTTTTCATGATGGCATCGCTTGTGGATGAACTAAAGACTGAATATCAAAAATATAAAAAAGAAGATACTTTGGGCAGTTTGTTTCAATTCTTAGAAATGGCGTTATGTACTTATGAAAAGTTGACTACGCAGCAGAAGGACTGGGACAAAGAAGAAGAAGAAGCCATCTTTGATGAACAATGGGTTCTTTCCGGGGAGGAGGAGAAAAAGGATAAGAAAAAGGGGATTTTAAGAATTATAAAAACAACCAAAGAAGAGAAAAATGAGCGGAAAGGTGGAGGCAAGGTTAGGAAGCAAAGGAAAGGGAGTAAGAAAAGGGAGGAGGAAAGACAAAGGGGTAAAAAGGGCAAGGAGAAGAATAAGCAAGAGAGAAAGGGGGGGAGGAGAAGCCTCAATGAGGGGAAGCAAGATCTAAAGAAAAAAAGTTTATTCAGAGACAATGGGTGAATTTAATTTAGGATAAAAGAGGGATTCTGGAGGGTACATAAGATTGTGTTTTTTATATGTGTATTTAGAGTATAAAATTTATTGTGTAATTTTAGAATCTTTTAAACAGAATCCCAAGAAAAATTGTTATATGAAGTACTTTTAAGTTAGGGTAATGAGTTAAAGGTGTCACTCCAGTTAGTGTATAGGAGAAGTATAGTAAAAGAAAAAAGATAGTTGGAAATAGAACAGACAAAGAATGTTATTGAAAATGGAAATAAGATTTGGAAGGATATATAAAGGTTTTGTTACTTTTTTTTTTTTTTGTATATTGATAAAAGGCAATAACATTTTAATCAATAAGAAATAATTTGGATGAAAAGGAGAAGCTGGAATAAGATATGAAGTTAAATAGATAAAGTATTGGTTTGTTCTTTAATTATTATTATTCTTTTAGGAAAGAATTTATAAGCTGTTATGCCTTGATTGTTTATGCACTGTTTTTGTAAAACTGATAAAATTGGTTTATATATATAAAAAAGAAAATGATAATAAGATATGGAAGGATATATAAAGTGAATATGATGTTTGAATTTGTGTCTGTGTGAAGAGTTTCAACCCGGGATCAAGCAGCCTTCAGAAAAGATGTTTTAGTTTTGTTTATGTTTTGTGTTTTGTATGTTTATGAAAGGCAATAAAATTTTAATAAGCAAGAAATATAATTTGGATAAAAAGAGAAGTTTGGATAAGATATGAAGTTAAATAGATAATGTAAATATTGATATTACAATTTGGAGTTATGTTCTATTGGCTTTCTTCTTTAATTATTATTATTTTTTTTAGAAAAGATTCTTCAAGTTGTTATGCCTGGATTGTGTATTGTTTCTTTTTGTAAAATTAATAAAATTTGTTTTTTTTTTAAAAAAAGATTAAACTATTTTCAAAATAACATTCCAAACAAAAGAAAACACAGTTTAAATTCAAAGAGCAGATAACGAAGCAAAAAACAAAAACAAACCGCATTGAATAAAGTTCCATGACAGACCAGAATAAACAATTACCAACTTCAGGAAGATAACCAGATACAGTCCGTTGGAAGAACACCAACCAAGATAAACCTCCTCTAGGAATAAAACACTAATTTTTCTCTAGCATTTGTTAGCACACAGGTCCAAACTCTTATGCAGATCTCACACCTGCAACCATGAAGAGGATCATGGCCCTCTCCTCCCAAGTAGACCACATTTTCCCCTGATCCTCTCCTCCCTGTGTGCCCTATGATGGATAGGGGATGGGCCTGGGTCCTCTTCTGACTACTCAGCTGGCCTCTGCCCTTTCCCAGACCGCCTCCACCACCTCTGGAGCCACACTTCCACTCCCTGTTGGCTGTTCTTCCTCTTCCTCAGAGTCAGTCTCCACCAGGGGCATGACAGAATGCTTCTGTGAGCAACTAAATCTGCCTGCCTGCTTCACCTGATTTTGGATAGAAGTTGCTCCTTTTTTATAAAAAAATTCAACATTTACATACATGGTGTGTTGCGAGTTAATTTTGTGAATTTGCTTGCAAGCAAATTTTATGTGACAGACTAAGCTATCTGATGGCAGATAGATCTCTGAATGAATCTGTGATTCTGTGAGCAACTCAATCTGCCTGCCTGCTTTGCCTGATTTTGGGTAAAAGTTGCTCTTTTTTAAATAAAAAAATTCAATATTTATATAAACATTTATAATATTTACATACAAGCCATGCCCAGCCAGTCACATGACAACCAAGCCAAACCCACAAATTAGGCCATACCCACAGAATCGGTTAGTGGTCCCTGGGATCTAAAATTATGAGTTTGGTGGTCCCTGAGATCCAAAAGGTTGGCGACCCCTGCCATAGGATGCTCTGAGTCACACTGCATAAGGCCTTTACTCTTGAATTGGATTGGGAGAGTGCTCTTCCATGGGCTGAGCATGAAAGTTCTGTTCTCACACAATTTGGGGAGGTTTCATAGGACAAGTGACAACACATTCCTCTCACATGACCTCCAGAGGACACATAAAAGCACACCTCATTCTTCTCAGCCTCCATAGATAAGTTCTAATAGGAATGGAAAATCTACAGATAAGAAATAGCAAGGAAAGCATGTAACCAAAGAGACATTGACTGTTTTCTTCCTTGCAGTACAAGGCCAGATTGTACTTTCTTTCTCCTTCTGAAGAGATGATATCTGATCAATGATTTTTTTATTAAAAAAAAAACTACCCTGTTTCTCCAACAATACGGCCTCCCCCAATAGGAAGTCCCAGCATGTTTTATAGGCATGAAATGAAATTAAGCCCCTCCCCCCAAATTAAGGCCTATATTAAAACATGCAAAATGGGGGGAAATGGTGGGGGGGCTTGCCGTTAGGAAGTACTTTTGTTGCACACCTGGATATGGTGCTGCCTGTGTTGACCCCGATACGAAGTGCCCCACCAATGCCGAAGTCAACATCCAATCTGTCACCGCCCAACCGCCCGAAGATGCAAGGGGGGAATTAAGTCACCTCCGAAAAGACGATCTAGCCATTTTTTCGGGGCTCAAAAAAAAAAAAAAGACCCGGCCTTATTATACGAGAAACACGGTAACTATAATCTCTCTTCTTGAACTCTCTAATTTGGGACAAGAAAATTCTTACCCAGAGAGACCACATTCCTATGGTTTTCAAGCATGACTTCTGAATGCAGCACTTTCTGGTCAGGATCCAGCTGAGACCATTCCGCCTCCGAGAAATACACAGCCACCTCCTCGAAGGTCACAAGACTCTCCTGAACACAGAAAAAAGAACAGAACAGGAAGATTCACAAGATATGTTCATCAAATTTGCAGACAAGACCAATGTCAGGATTCCAGCAGTTGTCCCAAATAAATCCGGCAGTTACCCCAATTAAATCATGAGTCTCAAGCCAAACTTCCAAAACTTCAATTGACAGGAATACCAAAACTCCAGGAGATAGGCTCAAGATATAAAAGGATCAGCAGATTGGACCCCATCTAACAAAATGAAAATATTAGAAACAATGTGAGAATGGTTTTAGATATACTGGAATACTATGAAGTATACATTGTGAAAAACAACTAGCATTGATTGTTATAGATGTCCAGAAAGTATTTAATAATGTTAATTGGCAAAAATGTGTGGTAAAATCCACATTTGCAAATACTATTGAGATACAAGAAGGATGTGAAAACATGGGGTTTCTATAAAGAACCAATCATACTTAGTGACATTTTATTAGAGACAGAGGAAAAGCTGCTACATAATTATATAATTATTTATTAAACTTTAAAATGGAAGATGAACAAGTAAAAGAAACCATGATAGTATTAGCAAAAAACTTTGGCTATACTGTAAGAACTAGATAAATGGCAAAAACTTTGAGTTAGAAATTACAAATTGACAATGGCTAGTACATATAAAGAAAATCTTAATAGAATGTTCTATAGGTGGCATCTGCCACCGGCAAGATTAGCAAAATTGTTTCATAATATGTCTGCCCAAAGGTTGGAAATGCAATCAGACTCCAGGCACTTACTATCATATGTAGTGGACATGTATGAAAGCAAGAAAATACTGGACAGAAATACACACTTGGTTGGAAAAGATGACTAAGCAACATATAGATTTAAAGCCAGAAATATTTCTGTTGGTATAATACCAGAGAGCTGTGATAAAGGGACTATATATTTAATATTACATATACTAACAGCAGCAACAATTGTATTTGCACAATATTGGAAAAATGAGAACACCCCACATCTGAAGGAAATGTAATTCGGAAGATAGTGGATTGTGCAGAGATGGACAGATAGACATTGAAAATAAAAGATAAAGGCGATTCAGAGTATTATTTAACATGGAACAAGTTTTATCAATGGTTAGAGTTACAAGGTAGAAACTAGATGAGGAAAAAATATTCATACGTGTAAGTAAATATATGAATGCTATTTATAAGTATGCCACTATAATTGATATATGGTACAATCACAAACAAGCCAATATAATTATAAATATGGTTATAATTATATGCATCACTAATATTATACTTATTTTGTTTTCACTCTTTTGTAAAATGGAACGCCCAGACAACACATTGTATTCAAAATATGTATATATAAATTTTTTTAAAAAATTGATATGAAAAAAGTAGTAATTGCAACAGGGATCTTGGGAGTTCTAGTGGGCAATCAGTTACACATGAGCCAGCAGTGTGCTACCGTTGCCAAATATATTCCAACACAATCATAGGCTGCATTAAGAGAGGGATAGAATTAAAATCACATGAAGTATTAGTACCACTTTATAATGCCTTGGTAAGACCACGCTTGGAATATTGCATTTAGTTTTGGTTGCCAGATGTAAAAAAGATGTTGAGATTCTAGAAAGAGTGCAGAGAAGAACAACAAATGTTATTAATGGACTGAATGCTAAAACATATAAAAGAACGGTTACTGGAAGTGAGTATATCTAGTTTAATAAAAACAAGGACTAGGGTGTGATATGATAGTACTGTTCCAAGAAACAATGGATGGAAACTATTAAAGGAGAGAACCAACCTACAACAAATTTCCTGATAGTGAGAACAATTAATTAGTGGAATGACTTGCCTCCAGAAATTGTGGGCGTTCCAACTCTGGAGGTGTTTATGAAGAAATTGGACAGTCACTTATCTGAAATGTTATAGGGCTTCCTGTCTGAGCAGGGGGTTGGACTAGAAGACCTCCAAGATCCCTACCAACTCTGTTATTCTGTTCCATTGTACCCAAATTCTCAAAGGAAGTATATGCACTAAGTTAAATGGCTGTGTGTCACACAAGTCCTAATTTTAGATGAGAGAATGGACAATTCTTAAAATTTCTTTGACTGAAGAAATATTTGGGGAAGTTTTATCCAACTTCTTTACTGATTGTACAAAACTTTCACTGCCTTTCACTAAAATACCAGTAATCCCACTTCTGGATCAAATGATCGATTGCTCTATCATTGATTAACCTAATAGTCTGAGCCATTGGCTGAATAAAAGAAAACAAACAAGATAAAATTCCATGGGAAAGTTGTTTCTCAGCCTTTCAAAGTGGAAATGTTTGATCTCTTAATTGAGGTGCAAATCAGAGGATTAGAAATTATTTTGTAGCCTACATACCTTGATCACATGCTTTTTGTGCCCATTATCTTTAGAATTTTAATAGTCTGATTTATTTTTAATATGATTTACTTATTTTTGAACTACAGGTTATAAACATTTTTTAAAAAAAAAATGGTAATGGGGCATTTTTCATTAGCCTTGCATAATTCCAAGTCAAAGAACAACCCTAGCTGATAGGCTCAAGATCTTGACAGACTTGAACACGGGGAGTATCTAACAAAATGAAATTCAATGCAGAGAAAAGTGAAGTCATACACTGAGGCAAGAAAAAACAAAACTACACACATAGACTGGGTGAAACCAGGCTCAATAACAGTAACTGTGAGATGGATTTTGGAGTCTTAGTGGACAACCAATTAAATTTGTTTTTCCAATGTGTCACCACATTATAAAAATGATGTTGAGACTCTAGTAAAAGTGCAGAGAAGAGCAACCAGGATGATTAGGGGACTAAAACATGAAGACCCGTTACAGGATCAGGGCATGGTTAGTCTAGTCAAAAGAAGAACGAGGAAAGACATGATAGCAGTATCCCAATAACTGAAGGGCTGCCACAGAGAGGAAGGGGTCAAGCTGTTTTCCAAGGCACATGAAGGCCTGAAAAGGAATAATGGATGGAAACTGATCAAGGAGAGATTCAACCTGGAAATAAAGAGAAACTTTCTGACAGTGAGAACAATCAACCAACGGAACAGTTATCTTCAGAAGTCCTGGGAGCTTCATCACTGGACGCTTTCAAGAAGAGATTTGACTGCCATTGTCATAAGTGGAGTAGTCTCCTGCTTGGGCAGGAGGTTGGACTACATGACCTACAAGGTCCCTTCTAACTCTTTTCTGATTGATTAATTGAACAAATATGTGCCAACAGTATGGGGTGAAAGCCAAAAAAGCCAATGCAATCCTAAGTTGCATTGAGGGATACAATCAAGATCAAGTGAGGTAATAACACCACTCTATAAAGCGTTAGTAAAACCACACCTAGAATACTGCATCCTGTTTTGGTCACCACACTATAAAATGGATGTTTACACTCTAGAAAGAGTGCAGAGAAGAGCAATCAAGATGATTAGGGGACTGGAGGTAAAACATACGATGAATGGTTGCAGGAACTGGGCATGGCTAGTCTAGTGAAGAGAAGGTCCAGGGGAGACATGATAGCAGCATTCCAATATTTGAGGGGCTGGCAGAGAGGAGGGGGTCAAGCTACAAAATGAAATTCAATGGTGAGAAATGTAATGTGCTATGTTTAGGAAAGAAAAACCAAATGTACAGGCACAGAATAGGTGATACCTGGCTCAAAAGTAGTAAGTGGAACAGGGATCTTGGAGTCCTAGTGGACGATAGCTTAAACGTGTGCCAGTAATGTGCTACAGTTCCCAATCGAATCATAGGCTGCATTAAGACAGGGATAGAATCAAGATCACATGAAATGTTAGTACCACTTTCAAATGACTTGGTAAAACCTCACTTAGGAATACTGCAACAAGTATTGTTGCCACGATGTAAAAAAAGATCTTATGATTCTAGAAAGAGTACAGAGAAAAGCAACCAAGATAATTAAGGGACTGGAAGTTAAAACATGCGATGAAGGTTAAAGGAACTGGACATAGCTAATCTAGTGAAGGAAAGGACCAGGGGAGACATAATAGCAGTGTTCCAATATTTGAGGGGCTGGCACAGAGATGAGGGGATCAAGCACCTGAAGGCCAGGCAAGGAATAATGGATGGAAACTGAACAAGGAGAAATTCAACCTGAAAATGAGACTTTTTCTGACAATGAAAGCAATCAATCAATGGAACAGAAGTTTCCTTGAGAAGTTGTGGGAGCTTCATCAATGGGAGCTTTCAAGAAGAGACTAGATTGCGAACTCTCAGAAATGGTGTAGTGGAGTTAGAGTAGATGACCTACAAGATCCCTTCAAAACTCTGTTAATCTGTACCTTATGAGGTCAATAAATTACAAAAAGAACAGGGAGTCTAACAGTTCCTGCTTTTGTGATATGATTATTTCTAATTCTTGAAGGACTTCAAAAGAAATGCTTCTTGTAAATGCAAAGTTGGAGGAGTACCTAGCAGAACTACATAACCAGAGGAAGCTATGCTGGCTCACAGCAACTTGAACCTGGATTGTGATGTTCGTGTTATGGAAGAACACAAAAATAATCCAGTACAAACAAGGGGGGAAATAGAAGGAGAGAGCACTCAGCACACTCACTTCACTTCCTGAAGGGAGAATGCAAATCTAATCTTTTCCCTTTCTTACTTGATTTGGAGGTTCAACCGCTGCTTGATCTCTGTCATCAGAACCAGAAAACTTCATTCTTTGTTTCTCTGTAAGGAATAAATAATTTCAAAATGCGTATTTAACAAAACAGGAGGAAGCATTTTATAGAAGAGAGAGTGAAGGTAAGACAGATGGGTAATTGGAGGATCTTCCATTACCTCCTGAGGTGTCCCAACTTAGATATTCCCAAGGGATCCTCCTGAAAAATAGCTCCTGAGCAGGATTTGGTGGGTTCTTCTTCTTTCCCTCAGGATCTCCGATCTCCACACTGCAGCACTTTTTATAGGAGATAGGAAAAAAGAATTAATGTTGATCAAATGAAATAAAGTAGATTCTTATATTCAGAACTCAACCTCAAAGACCTCAATATCTATCCATTGTGGTTGAGTGAGAATATAATGAACAATGTTCTACAAGAATTGGTGGGAGATCGTCATGTATTATGAACGTCAGAGAAGTTTGGGTAGGAGAGGTGAAGTATTCAAACACATTTTGTATTCTTTTTTGAACTCCCTACAGCGTCTCACCTGCAACTGGACCTGCTCCTTCTGCTCCTCTGCCTGGCTCAGGAGGAAGCCTTCCGCTAGGGCCACCACCTGGGAGCTGGTCTCTGCTCCACACTCCCGCACCCAGCCCTCCATCTCTGGGGGCAGAAAAGCCAGGAACTGCTCCAGAACCACCAGGTCCAACATCTGAGCATTGGTGTGCTTTTCTGGTCTCAGCCATTGCCTGCACAAGTCATGGAGCCGGCTGCAAAGTCCTCGGGGACCCTCAGCCTCCAGGTATTGGAGGCTCCTGAAGTTGCACGGCTGGACTTCTGAAGGGAGGATGGTTTCCTCCTCCAGGATCTTCTGCCCAGGCCTTGTCCAGATCTCCCCACCCTTCCCAGGCTGAACCGCTGAAGGGCCTTCTCCATTTCCCTCCTTTGCAAAAGGTTGTGTCTCCATCCTTCCTCTTTTCTGCAGAGCAGCTTCAAATGGGTCCAAGGACTCTTGTGGATCTAGGATGCCTTTTCCTTCAAAGGACAATTTCTAGTTCCTATTTTGCAGGACTTGCAGTGATCAAGACTGATTGATCCCTGCAAGTTATTTCCTCTTTTTTTTTTTTTGCTTAAAAGAAAATTCTGGCTTGCAAAGATTTCAAATGGCTTCGAGTTTCTGCACCTGGGATGGAAAGAAAAACCAACACCAAGAATCAGAAAGTGGAATTCAGCCACTGTGCAATCTTCACCCAACCTGCCCCGAGTCCCAAGCGGCTTTTCCCAACGAAGTGTCCACTTCCCCACCGAGCAGGGCCGAGAAGAAGGCAGCTGGAGAGGCCGTCCTGCTTCTCTCCCCTTCCGGAGACAGGACCGGGCCCTCGGGGAGCCGGGTACGAATTCTGCCTCCTCCTCGCCCGGCTTCTCTCCTCTCCTGCTGGGCCTCCGCAAGGCCGACCCTCCGCTCCCCCCACTAGAGGCTCTTCCCCGGTCACGGGACGGGATCCCCGGCTCCCCCTGCATGGAGAGGACGGCTGGGGAGCATGGGACCTGTGGTCGAACCTGCAGGAGGGACGGGCGCGGGTCTCTCTCTCCTCTGCCTCCCTTTGCCCGGGAAGAGCCCCCTACCACTCACCCGTAGCACGTCTGCATCTCTCACCGACAGACTCCCGCAGCCTCTCCGCCGCGTGCTGAGTCCCGGGAATTAAGGAAAGCGAGTGCGGCCTCCTAGAACGGCAAGCATTTGGGATGTCACTTTCTTCTCGGTCTCCCCTTCAAATCTAGCTATTAAGTTCCCCCTCCAGTGGATCAACGAGGCAGCGACTGGAATTTCCCTTCTCTTGGCGGAGGGCGCCCCCTGGTGGATGTGCCGCAAAATGCCAGGATTGTGGAAAGGGCAGAAAAGAAGACTGTCTGAAGGGGAAGGACAGGGCCTTGGGAGTAGGAGGAAAGGCCCCTGCCCGACAAAAGCTTCGATATCTCTAGAGGGCACTTTCTCCATCTTTCTCTCCTCCCTGTTCAGGAACCCAAACAGTCACCATGAAGGCTCCACAGAGATTATGGGAGGCCTCAAAAGGCTCCAAATCCTGTCAGAAACAGCAGGTCAGTCAGAAGATGAAGACCGGGAGCCTCTGTTGGAAACCCAACTTGTGTCGTGGGGTTGTTGGGAATTTCTGCCCAAATAGGAGGCGGATGGGACACAGGCAGGGAAGGCCCCAATCAGAAAATGATTTTAATTTCTTTTTTAATTCAATAGGTGCAGCTGCCCTTCTCAAGTTAGTCACTCAGCTTCTCAGCGAAGGGGGAAGTAGAAAAGTCAAAGACCCCTCTGGCCTCTTGGGATGAAGGAAAAGGAAGATCCTGAAAAAGTTATATAAAGCTAAACCATGATGAGGAAAAAGCATTTTTACAGAGTGATTGAGTAGGAAATTCACCTCAAGAAATGTGACTAGGAAGCTTAAGCCCCTTGGAGAATTTAAGGAAGGGATATATCATTAGACCATGAATGAAAAGAGAAAAACTAAAATAAAAAAGCAAAACAACAAATGTCAAAGGCTCTAAATTAAACCAGCTAGCGGTACCTGAACACACTTGTAAGTGGATCATAAGCTTCCTAACAGACAGGAAGCAGCAGGTAAAGCTAGGCAGAATCACATCGGATACCTGTACAATAAGTACGGGGCCTCCCCAAGGCTGTGTGCTTTCTCCACTTCTCCCTATAAAGCAATGTGTCAGTCTGCGCTCCTTTTAAATCCCAAGAAAGAAATACTCAGACTCCATGGTGTAGAGCAAGGTTATCCTTTTACCGGGAAATAAACTGGAAGCTACAAAGCAATTCCGAAACTGAGAAATTGGCAGGTAGAATACACATACAAAGAAATAGGTTTGCTCCCACCCCCCAAAGTTCAAATGATTCTTCCAATTAAAACTTTTGAATCAGCTCATGTGGTCATCTCCAGATGGTGATGAGGTGTCTTGTCAAATGACCTTGACATATTTTGATAAAAGTTCGCAGTTGCGCAAAAGAGGACAGAAGTTAGCCAAGAAACGGAAAGTTAAAGAAAAGAATCCCCCCTCCCCTTGCTAGCCCAGCAAGGAATGCAAACACCTCCAGCCTTCTTCCCATCCAAAATCCCCCCTCCCACCGTTGTCATGACAGCCGAGAGAAATAATGAAATAATAGCAGAAAAGCAACAGAGGAAGGTATCTTGAGGCTGACACAATGACTGCATTTCAAATGATCCATCTCTTACAATACTGAAGTTTGCAGATGACACAACAGTGATTGGTCTCATTCAAGACAATGACGAATCCATATACAGACAGGAGGTCGTAACCGGAACAATGTGGAACTGAACACACTCAAAACTCATACTACCACCTCTTAGAATACTAGACAACACAGTATCAACAGTAGAGACATTCAAATTTCTCGGTTCTATCATATCACAAGACCTAAAATGGACACGTAACATCAAAAATGTCATCCAAAAAGCACAACAAAGAATGTTCTTTCTGCGGCAACTCAAAAAGCTCAAACTGCCCAAGGAGCTGCTGATACAGTTTTACGGAGGAATTATTGAGTCTATCATCTGCACCTCTATAACTGTCTGGTTTGGTTCTGCAACCCAACAGGACAGACACAGACTTCAGAGGATAATTAGGACTGCAGAAAAAACAATTATACCAACCTGCCTTCAATTGACGACCTGTATACTACAGGAGTCAAAAAGGGCTGTGAAGATATTTACAGACCCCTCACATCCTGGACATAAACTATTTCAACTCCTTCCCTCAAAATGATGCCATAGAGCACTGCACACCAGAAAAATGAGACACAAGGACAGTTTTTTCCTGAATGCCATCACTCTGCTAAACAAATAATTCCCTCAACACTGTCCAAATATTTACAAAGTCTGCACTACTATTACTATTAATTTTCTCATCACTCCTTATCACCCCTCCCCTCCCACTTATGACCGTATGACTGTAACTTTGTTGCTTATATTCTTAAGATTTATATTAACAGTTTCTTAGTATGATTTGATTGCTTATTGTCCCCTATGACTGTCATTAAATGTTGTACCTTATGATTCTTGACTCTTGACAAATGTATCTTTTCTTTTGTGTATACTGAGAGCATTTGCACCAAGACAAATTCCTTGTGTATCCAACCAATCTTGGCCAATAAAAGAATTCTAATTCTAATAATTCGAGGATGCTTTAGCCCTTTGGAGAATTTAACGCAGGGATATATCATGAGACCATAAATAGAAAAAATGAAAAAATTTGAGCACATTTGGTGTTGACGATGACACATACAGACATACAGTGAGCGAAACAAAGAATTTAAAATTTTGGAAAAAGTGGTTAAAATTCATTTTAAAAGAATGGAGGTAACCTTTGATTTTTATACATCTATTTTTTCTCTGCAGTTTGACACAGAAAGTTTAATAATCCATATTTGGAAAAACGGCTTCAACCCAGCAGGAGCTGAAATATGCCCCTGACCCAAGGGCGTCCAAATATTTTAGGGTATATATATATATGTTATGTCTCACCTATATTCACAAGTAAGGATACAGAGTTCCAGAGTTCAAAATATTCAAACAAGAACAAAACCAGACTAAAAAGGGTTAACAGTACTGTTTTCCAGTCCTTGACAGACTTCCTGGAATCTGTTTGATAATTCAGAATTGTCCATAAATCACAAAGGCTGCTCCACATGTATCTTTTCGACTCATCAAACACTTTGCTTCCAAGCAAAGTTTGAGAGTCAGCATGCCTCCTTAAATCACCTGGATGGGCGTGTCAGTCTCCCAAATCAATGTCTGGCTTGACGCCTCCCTTCAGATTGATGTTTCAATCATCTCCTTGTTCTGGCATCAAGCCAAGATCTGTCAGTTTCCCCACTAGAAGCCTCTGATTCATTTTGTGGATCAGTTGCTGGCATGAGCAAAGTCAAAGGTTCTGGGGAGGATTGTCTGTCCAACAATCTCTCATTCTCCTGGCTCACATCTGTGTCCTCTGATAATTCAGACTCCATATTCACAGCAGGCTCCAACCTTCCATCTTCAGAGTCATCAGAGTCAAAACTCCCAGCAGGATCGATCCTTCCAGTCACAACACTATCCCTCACCGCAGGGCCCTTCCCCCGAGTCTGACAATCAGGACGTGGTTTTAAAGGGAATTGTGCATGATATATTCAAATAAGGTCTGGAGCATGCGCCTTGGACACATCCTGCCAGGAGCGAATCTCCGTTTCATTTTCCAGTCTCCCCACAAAATACTGGAATGGTCCCTTCAGCCATTGTGAATCATAAATTCCGACCACTGTAGTATCCGTAACAGGTTCAGTGCTGGGCCTAGATGGAGAACCTGTATCTTCTGGAGAAGGGAGAGTACACAATGGGGTGTAACAGGGAGTGGTGAAAAACAGGGTGAATGTGCATGGAGCGCGGTAGAGTGAGTCAATAAACCACAGGATTAATAACCGCCTCAATAGGGAAGGGACCAATAAAGCAATGATCCAACTTCCTTATCGGACGATCGACCCAAAGATGTTTTGTTGACAACCACACCTTGTCACCCACAGCCAACGGAAGCGTCGCTCGACGTGAATGATCTGCGAAACACTTATAATCTGCTTTCACTTGTTCCAATTGTCTGGAAATTAATTGATGCACGGCATATAACTCCCACAAAAAGTCTCGGGCCTCTGGAACTGGAGAATCTGCGATTGACAGGGGAAAAAACCTCGGATGGTAACCCACATTTGTGTAAAAAGGCGTCATGTGGGTGGAGGTGTGCCGAGAATTATTAAAGGCAAACTCTGCCAATGGAAGATAGGTCACCCAGTCGTTTTGTCATTGATTTACAAAACATCTGAGGTATTGGGCGAGGATGCCAATTACTTTCTCAGTCCCATCAGTTTCCGGATGGTGCGCCGACGCTAAACATACTTGTACTCGTAGTGCGTTCATTAGACTTTTCCAGAATTGAGCGGTGAACTGAACACCGCGATCTGAAACAACTCTGTCCAGTAAGCCATGTAAATGGAACACGTATTGTACGAAAAGCCAGGCAGTAACACGAGCCGAGGGTAATCTCCTACACGGGATGAAATGGGCCATCTTAGTGAGCATGTCAACCACCACGAGCACCGTCGTATAACCCGACAAGGGGGGCAAGTGCGTTAGAAAGTCCATGGAGATTGCTCCCCATGGTCTGTCCGAAGTCCGCAGTGGTTGAAGAAGTCCAGGAGGTGCACCCGACACCGCTTTTGCCTGTCGACATTGTACACAAGAAGCAAGGTAGGAAAACACATCATGTCGAACCCGAGGCCACCAAAAAGTCCGGGTGACCAAGTGCAGTGTTTTGTAAAAACCAAAATGACCAGCAGTGGGGTTGTCATGACATTGCGTCATGATGAGGTCTCTAAGCGTCCTGGTGGATACATACAATAAACCCCGATGTCTTATCAAGCCCTCCTCCAAAGTCCATGGGGAATCAGGTCCAACTTCACCCCTTCTTTGTTGTGACCAGGCGTCCAATCACTGCACTTTCCGCATGTGAGCCCTCAAATCCACTGGATCCTGAATCACTGCCAAAGATTCCGGTGGCAACACTGTTTGTGAAGGAAGAGGATCCTTGGGACCAATATATTCGGGTTTTCTAGACAACGTGTCTGCTCTCCGATTCTGTCCACTTGGAACATAAGTGACAGAAAAATTGAACCTTGCAAAAAACAACAACCACCGGATCTGGCGTTGGTTCAACTTCTTGGCGTTAGACAAATGTTCCAAGTTTCGGTGATCCGTCCGAACCTCCACCTTGTGCCGAGCCCCCTCTAAGTGATGTCACCAGGTCTCAAATGCAGCCTTGATAGCCAACATCTCCTTTTCCCAGATAGTATAATTGTACTCAGAAGCTGTGAGCTTCCTAGAATAATATGCGCATGGGAAAAGAGATGTTACATCCTTCAAAGCTTGCAACAATACCACCCTGATAGCGACATTAGAGGCATCTGTCTCGACCACAAATGGATGATTTGGATCAGGATGCCTCAATATTGGCTCGGCCACAGAAGCTTTCTTTAGAGTTTCAAAAGCCTCTTGTTGCGGGGACCCCCACCAGAACGGGACCTTCTTACGAAGGAGCTGAGTGATGGGATCCATTAGCTTAGCAAAATCCGGAATGAAGGTCCTATAGTAATTGGCGAACCCCAGGAGATGTTGCACGTCCTTTACTCGACGAGGGGCTTCCCAACTACACAAGGCCTCGACTTTTTTAGGATCCATAGCAATGCCCTCGGGAGAGAGGATATGCCCTAAAAACTCTATTGAAGACTGAAAAAAGAAACACTTCTCCAGTTTCGCATAAAGTTTATGCTCCCGAAGATGCTGAAGTACTTGACAGACCTGATGAAGGTGGTGATCCCTGGACCGAGAGTAGATCAAAATGTCATTCAGATATACCACCACAAACCTATCCAGCATGTCCTGAAAAATGTCGTTCATCAAATGCTGGAATACCGTGAGAGCGTTGGTCAGACCAAATGGCATGACGGTGTACTCGAAATGGCTGTAATGAGTGCCAAACGCTGTCTTCCACTCGTCCCCTTGCGCATCCAAACCAGGTTGTAGGCCCCATGCAGATTGAGTTTAGTGAAGATAGTAACCTCCCGCAACTGCTCCATCAATTCCAGAATGAGCGGCAAAGGATAACTATTCCTCACTGTGATGGCGTTCAACCAACGGTAATTACAGCATAAATGAAGCTCTCCCGATTTCTTTTTAACAAAAAGAACGGGAGCCGAAAGAGGGGATGAGAAGGGTCGAATAAATCCCCGAGCCAAGTTCTTATCTAAAAACTCTCGAAGCACAACCAACTCGGGCTCCGACATGGAGTATAACTGACCCTTGGGCAGTGGAACATCCAGCATCAGGTCCATGGGACAATCATAAGCACGATGCGGTGGTAATTGATCCACCTCCTTCTCGCTGAAAACGTCGGAGAAGTCCGATAGCTCCAAAGATATGGGAACAGCAGGAGCGGCGATATCCTGGCCAGCGCAGACATGTCTCAGATGATCCACACATTGGAGGCTTGGAAAGGAAATGGCGTTCTGTGCCGAAGCCACCAACGGATCATGCAAACACAGCCAGGACACACCGAGAACCAAAGGGAGATGAAGGTTCGAGGTGATATAGAAACTTATCACCTCCTCGTGATCCCCAATAATCATACGCACTGGCTGGGTGGCGAAACGAATGGGCCCAGACTTGAGCTCACGCCCATCCACTGTTTCCACCTGAATGGGTGGATCCACAGCAACCAATGGGATTTCAAAGCGCGTAGCAAAAGCGCGGTCCATAAAACTGGTTGTAGCCCCTGAGTTCACCAACGCAACTACATGGATTCACTCCTGGGACTGTAAAAAGATTTGAGTGTCCAAAAGAAATGCAGAGGAGGGCCAGGATTCACTTCAGCAATTTGGGGTGGGGGTGTGGAACATGCCCGACCTAGGGTTTCCCCCAAGGTCGGGCCTACCCCGTTTCCCGACGGGCCAGGAGTGGTTTCAGGCACAGGTTTGCAAGTCCCTCTTCATTTGCAGGAATTAGCAAAATGTCCCGGACCCCTGCAATAAAGGCACAAGCCTTCCTGAAACCTTCTCGAATGTTCTCGCGCCGTTAAACGAGGGCGGAGTGCACCCAACTCCATCGGCTCCTCAGTCTTAGCTGTGGTTTGAAAAACTTTCAGTGGCGTGGTTTGTGAACACAAATGAGAAAGTAGTTCCACAACTGGCCGTTTGCTCGTGCGCTGTTGTAAACGGGCTTCAATATGCAAGCACTGAACCACAAGCGCATCCAAGGTTAAGGCCCGCTCCGCATGCACTAACTCATCTTTGATGTTATCTGCCAAACCCTCCTGGAAAGCGTCCATGTGGGCTGACTCATTCCAAGTAGAGTCCATGCAGAGCAGACGAAACTCTGCAATGTATTCCTGCAAAGGACGTTTCCCTTGGCAAATGTCCAGCAAACGTCTAGTCACGATTTGAGTTTTAATTGGGTTTTCAAAGATTACCTGCAACTGCTGCTGAAAGCCTTGAAAATCATTCAACAAAGGGCTATCTTGAGTCGACAAAGGAGTAGCCCATTTGGCAGCCTGCCCAGATAAAAGGCTAATGATAAACCTCACCTTAGCCCGGTCATTTGGAAAGTCTTCAGACCTCAAGGTTATAAATAATTGGCACTGCCCCATAAATGCCGGGAACATGTCCGTTTGTCCTGAAAATTTCTCCGGCATAGATACCGGGCTTTTCCTCAAGGGAGGGGCTGAAGGAGCAGCAGGAATTTGCAAACTTGAAACATGGTTCACCAACAGTGTTACCTGGTTTTGGAGGACCTGGTTACTTTGCATTAGTTGGTCTATCTGTTGCTGTTGCTGCTCCACCAAACGCTGTAATTGAGTTTGGTCCATCTTGATATGAAGATGGTTTGTTAGGCTGGGAAGCAAAAATTTTATGTCTCACCTATAATCACAAGTGAGGATACAGAGTTCCAAAGTTCAAAATATTCAAACAAGAACAAAACCAGACTAAAAAGGGTTAACAGTACTGTTTTCCAGTCCTTGGCAGACTTCCCGGAATCTTTCTGATAATTCAGAATTGTCCATAAATCACAAAGGCCGCTCCACAGTATCCTTTCGACTCATCAAACACTTTGCTTCCAAGCAAAGTTTGAGAGTCAGCACGCCTCCTTAAATCACCCGGATGGGCATGTCAGTCTCTCTAATCAATGTCTGGCTTGGCGCCTCCCTTCAGATTGATGTATCAATCGTCTCCTAGTTCTAGCATCAAGCCAAGATCTGTCAGTTTCCCCACTAGAAGCCTCTGACTCATTTTGTGGATCAGTTGCTGGCATGAGCGAAGTCAAAGGTTCTGGAGAGGATTGTCTTTCCGACAATCTCTCATCCTCCTGGCTCACATCTGTATCCTCTGATAATTCAGACTCCACATTCACAGCAGGCTCCAACCTTCCATCTTCAGAGTCATCAGAGTCAAAACTCCCAGCAGGATCGATCCTTCCAGTCACAACATATATATACATATGTTCTTTGTCAAAATCTTTGTTTTGTCTTTATTTATTTTCAAGCCAGCCATCTCACCGTACATCTCTATTAAGACAAAGAGAAGAGCTGACAGACCTATTGAAAATTCAAGTTATGAATAAAGTTAAATATTTGGGGATATATTTGACGTCAAGATGTGCTGCACTGAAAGAGAACAACTATATTAAACTTAAACAGCAGATAGCATCTGACCTGAAAAAATGGGAAAATTTACAATTGTCATTGATAGGTAGAATTTCAACAATTAAGATAAATATTTTACCTTGAATTTTATATTTGTTTCAAACAATACCAATTAGGTTAGGTAAGGACTATTTTGAAGAATTAAATAAAATTGTGTTGAAGTATATATGGCAAGGTAAGAAAGCGAGAATAAAATTAAAACTTTTACAGGATGCTAGAATTAGAGGAGGATTTGACCTTCCTAAGTGGGAGTTGTATTATCAAATTGCAAATTTAATGTGGGCTAAAGAATGGATAACGTTAAGAAAGACTAGATTGTTGGCATTAGAAGGACATGATTTATTGTTGGATTGGCATGCTTTTCTATGGTATAAGGGAACTAAATCGCAGGGTTATTTTAGAAGGCATTATATACGGGAATCGTTATGGTTGAATTGGGAGAAAATTAAGAAACAATGTTATTTGAAAATCCCAGTTTCGTTATCAACTATTGAAGCTTTTTCTTATCTTATAACTTATAAGAAGGAACAAACAGTTAGATATGGGGAATTATTAGATGAAAAGGGTGAACTTAAAATGATGCAAAATTTAGAAGAACAAGGTATAAAGATGAATTGGTTTTCATATGCACAAATACATTCAAGGTATCTTAAAGATTCTAAAATGGAAGGATTCTGTGATAAATTGACTGACTTAGATAGGATATTGATAGGTACTGATGAAAAAGTGATCAAAAAATTATATAATTATTTGTTGGAAATTAAATTGGAGGAAGAACAAGTTAAAGAAACAATGATTGCTTGGGGGAAGAATTTTGGATATGGGATTGATTTAGAGAAATGGCAAAAATTCTGGTCTCAAAATTATAAAATGACAATGTCAACAGCATATAAAGAAAATTAGTATAAGATGTTTTATAGGTGGCACTTTCCCCTGACAAGAATTGCAAGAATGTTTAAGAACAAATCTGAAAAATGCTGGAAATGTCATCAGATTCCTGGTTCATATTACCATATGTGGTGGACTTGTGAGGAGGCCAGGAAATACTGGACTAGAATTCGCATATGGTTGGAAAAAATGACAAAGAAACATATAGACTTGAAACCGGAGATTTTTTTATTGGGAATCTTACCTGATATATATAATAAAATGTAAAATATTTGATTGTAAATGTATTGGATTGTATTTGCTAAAAATTGGAAAAGTGAGAGAATACCATTAGAGGAAGAAATTATTAAGAAAATATTGGAATGTGCTGAAATGAGCAGATTGACATTTGAAATTAGGGAACAAGAAGATAAACCATTTTATGAAGTTTGGGATCTTTTTTATCAATGGTTAGATAATACAATATAATAATAGAATATTTAGAAACCTAGGATATAACGAATATGCATTTTTTTTTCTTTTTGGTTTTGATAATATTTTAAGAATATTTTATTAAGATAGATTTGGTATGATTTTATGATCTGTTATAAAATAAATTAATTAAACTATAGTTATCTCGCTTAAGTATGAATTAGTTAAATTATAGTCAAATGATTGTTCAATAGTGATATTGGGATATATGGTTGTTGATTGATGATATGACTTATTATACAACATAATTATTATGATGACTATGAAATGGATGCACAAAAAGGAGTGGTAAACCAACCGATACACTGCTTGTAAATTTATGAAGAATGATGATGTTTTTATGTTATGTCCTATGTTTTATGTGTTTGTGTTTAAACACATAAAACATAGGACATAAAAAATTAAGAAAACTTGTATTAAAAAAAACCATATATATATATACATACATACATACATATATATAAATACATATATTTGTTCTCTTAAGCTTTCGCGGGTACTTACATGTATGGCATTCAGCTTTGTTCGGGTATTTTCCCATGTCATAGTAGTGGTGCTTTTAAAGTTGTAGCAACGTTTCAGCAGAATCTCATCTGCCATCATCAGGCTTCTCTACAGTGTTCGTCTGTGAGTTAGACTTTTACAGTGGTTTCAGATTTAAATTTGGGGCAGCCTATTGCTGTGCCAGAATGGTTTTTTCTTCATCCTGATTGGTTGAGAGTCTTGGTCTGTGTTTATTGGTCTTGGAGTTTGCTGTCTTCTGCTCCTAATATCTTCTGTCTGTGTTTTTGGCTGTTTTTGTATCTTGATTGGCTGGCAACATTGTGTTACTTTATTGGAGGCCTTTAGTGCAGCTTGGCTTCGGGTAAATGGACGGCCATCATTAGTTAGGAAGCTGGGTTTCATCTGGGTGCCTGGTTGGGGTGTGTTTGAGCTGGAGGCACCAGGGGGGATCTGTTTGTGCCCAGGTGTTTGCCTGGGTTGTGGTGTGTACATTTTTTTGTTTGTGAGTGCAGGTTTCCGAATGATTGACAGCCTGGTGGAATCATCTCTTCTGTTCATGCTTTCTGGTCTTTTTTCAATCTCTATGGCTTCTCTGATGATTCTGTGGCTGGGATTTTCTATAGTGGCTAGGGTTTTGGTGCCATTGAAGTTGATGCTATGACCTATAGCTTCCATGTGTTGGACTAGTGAGGAAGTGTGTTCCAGCTTTTTGACTGCATTTTTGTGTTCATCCAGGTGGGTGCTTATTCTTCTATTGGTCTGTCCAATGTACGTGGCCGGGCATGATGCACAGGGGACTTCGTATATGCCTTGGTTTTCCAGGTCAATTTTGTCTTTGGGGTTTCTGAGGATAGCTGCTATTTTTCTGTCTGTTTTGAAGGCAATCTTGATGTGGTGTCTGTATAGTATCTTACTAATTTTGTCTGTAGTGCCTCTTATGTAGGGCAGGACAGCTGTTCCATGGGTCTGTTCATCTTCTGGGTCTCTATTATGTCTCAGTGTGTTTTTGTGGATCAAGTTGGTGATTTTGCTTTTATGGAAGCTGTTGGCTGTCAATATTTTAGTCAAGGTGCATAGTTCAGTCTTAATGTGTGTCTTGTCTGCCAGGCGTTTGGTTCTAGTAATTAGTGTTTTAGCCACGGAGTTTATCTGTGCTGGGTGGTGGTGGGATTGGGCGTTGAGGTAGCGGTTGGTGTGTGTTTTCTGCTGGTATATGGTGTGTCCTAGTGTGCCATTTGTTTTTTTGTAGATTAGTACATCTAGGAATGGTAGTTGTTTGTTTGTTTCTGTTTCCATGGTGAACTTGATTTTGGGGTGTGCGCTGTTTAGGTGTGTTAGGAAATTATTTCGGTTTTCTTGTCCATGGGGCCAAATCACGAATGTGTCATCGATATATCTTAACCATAGTTTAGGTTTGAGGATGGCATTGGCCAGGGCTCTGGATTCGAATTCTTCCATGAACAGGTTTGCAATGACAGGTGACAGTGGTGATCCCATGGGGGCTCCTTCAATTTGTTTGTATCTTTGTCCTTGCTGCGGAAAAGAGACCCTTGAAATCATCAAAAATAAATACCAACCAGCTAAACACCTCATGGAACTAACAGAACACTGCTTAACCAACACATATTTCATATACAAAGGACAAAGTGTTCGGTTTTGGCGATAGTTCTGGTGTTTTTAAAGTAAATCTCATGGCCTGTGGCTTTGAGGTGTTGGACCAGGGAAGAAGTCGGTTCTTCCTTTTTGATTGAGTTCTTATGTTCTTCATTGCGTGCACTTATTCTTCTGTTCGTTTGTCCAATGTATGTGGTAGGGCAGGCAGTACAAGGGATTTCGTATACTCCTTGATTTTCTAACTCGAAATACCAGAACTATCACCAAAACCGAACACTTCAGCAGCAGAATAATCAGAGAAGCCATATAGAAAAACGCCCACACAGCATGAATAAACGAGATGATACCTCCCGCCTACCAGCCATTTGGAAACCCGCCCTCATGAACAGACGAGTACCTAACATGAAGAATGACACCAGACCCACACCCCTGAGAGCCACATAAGATGCCACCACCACACTTCCACGTAGAAAGCAGACTCACACCCACACAGAAGATGAGACACGACCACGGACCAGAAGCCACACTGCAACTGCATCACCACCCACTTCAAACCCCTCTGAGCCATACATGAAGCGAACTGACCCCCACCATGAAGATGCAGCACGACCACGAACTCGAAGCCAAACAGCAAGATCACAGCTCACCAGCTCAAATTCCCCAGCAACTAAGACTAACCTGAGCACAACCAAGCCCCCACCTGAACAGAACACGCCTCCAGCCAATCAGAACACAGCCAAATCCCCAACCAATGAGAACACACCCCCACCCTATCAGAACACAGCCAAGCCCCTACCCAATCAAGTCACACCCCCACTAGCAGTTAAAAGGAAGAAGCAGCTGCAAGCTCACATCACTCTGAGAAGCACAGAGCTGAAGACCAAGCCTGAAGATGATGAATGAGACTTCATCGAAATGTTGCCTAGATACTTCCAATCTTACGCAGGAGAAAACCCGAATAACCAAAGATCCACATACAAATACCTGCGAGAACCTCAGAAAACAAATATTGCACCTCTACGGGGAGGAAACCCACCATCTGACCAGGACTTATGAAAAACTTGAAGTCCAAAGAGCTTCCATTTTATGTGACCTCACATTCCTATGCAACTGCCGAGATCAAAATTTAATTCCCACAAGCTTCCAATTGAAATTCCACGCCAACACAGCATCCACCAAACGCATCCTAAAAAGAACAGAATTGGCCCTAATTAGAAATGAACTTCACACAAAAAGATTTCTCCTAGACCAAATCAACAAAGATCTCCTCACACTTCACCTCCGACTCAGCAACAAGATTCACCCCTTATTTTGGGACAAATCCAAACAACTCGCTGTCTGGAGAGCCGAAATACAGACCACCCTCAAAACAGACATACACACCAACAAACTCAGAAAACTACAACAACGCCAGAAACCAACTCCTTCCCCCTCACAGCCACACATGAAACAAACAGTGCACAACATCTCAGACAAAATCCTCACCGAAGCCGAAACCAAGGTCCTTTCTAAAGGATTCAATTTTGCTGTCACTCCCAAACACATCCCCATAGAAACCATCATATGCGGAGTTGAAATCAGCCTGACCAAAACCAACCCTGATGATGCTTATAGAATCAGACTCGAAATCACCAACATCCTCTGCACTAGCAAACCACCCAAAAGCAACTTTTCCAAAGAAGAACAAACTGCACTACTTAACCTGAAAGAAGACACCAGCATAATAATCCTACCAGCAGACAAGGGCAACGTGACAGTAGTTATGAACACATCTGATTACCAATCCAAGTAAACCAACCTACTCCAAGACCCCACATACAAACCCCTAAAGACAGACCCCACCACCTACCTAGAAAAAACCACCAGATCCAAAATAAAAGCCTCCCCCATCAATGAAGAAATCCAGCAAAGAATCATACCCAGAGAGAAATCATCCAGATGCCCTTAACTTTATGGTCTTCCCAAGATACACAAAGAAGGAACCCCACTCAGACCAATAGTCAGCTCCATTGGCTCACCTCTACAAAACCTAGCCAAATTTCTCACCAAACAACTACAGCCCTATGCAGAATCCATCAACTCACACGTAAGAAACTCATTCCAGTTCATCGAGATCATAAAGAAACAAAACTTACAACCCAGTGACCTACTTGTGAGCTTCAATGTCATATACCTCTTCACCCAAGTGCCAATAAAAGAAGCCTTGACAGCCATCCAAAACAAATACAACCCCCCCAAGCACATCCTAGATCTGACCAACCACTGCCTATCCAATACATACTTCACCTACAACAGACAAAAATACAAACAAATAGAAGGAGCACCCATGGGATCACCCCTCTCACCTGTCATCGCTTAAGTATCTTACGCAGGAGAAAACCCGAATAACCAAAGATCCACATACAAATACTTGCGAGAACCTCATAAAACATATATCTATCTATCTATCTATCTATCTATCTATCTATCTATCTATCTATCTATCTATATCTATATCTATATATATCTATATATATCTATATATATATATCTATATATATATACATACATACACACATATATACATTTTACAGCATATATTGAGCAATGGTTACCGTATATACTTGAGTATAAGTCGACCCGAATATAAGCCGAGGCACCTAATTTTACCACAAAAAACTGGGAAAACTTATTGACTCGAGTATAAGCCGAGGGTGGGAAATGCAGCGGGATCCGCCCCCGCCACTTTGCACCTTGCAAATGCAAAATCCTGGGGTTTTTGCATTTGCAAGGTGCAAAGTGGCGGGGGCGGATCCCACGTGCTGGAAAGGGCTTGACTGTATTACGGGGAGAGAGAGAGAGAGAGAGGGAGAGATCATAAGAACGGCTCTTGCTTTTTTCTTGCAAGGGAGAGAGTGACTCCTGCCTCCCACTGTCATCAACATCTTCTTTTGGGTTAGTGAATCAATTAATTTGGGAAATGATCTCACTATCAGAAAACAATGCGAGCTGCCACCACCACCTCCTCCCCCTCCTCCCGAGTGGATTGAAAGCAGCTGGAGCTGAGGAAACGAAGCTGAGTGGAGCGACCTCAGCTCGCGTTGTTTTCTCAGCCTAGAGCGCAGAAAACAATGCGAGCTGCCACCACCACCTCCTCCCCCTCCTCCCCCTCCTCCTGAGTGGACTGAAAGCAGCTGGAGCTGAGGAAACGAAGCTGAGTGGAGCTGAAGCGACCTTGGCTCGCATTGTTTTCTCAGCCTAGAGAAAGGGGAAGGGGGCTCATCTGGACCAAGGGTGAGTCTCCCCCTCAGTTTCCCCTGAAGGATCTTCCATCGCTTTTGCCTTCTCCCTACATCTTCCCTCTGTTAAAATCTCCCCCCCCACACACACACTTATTTTCGGTCGGATAGATTTCGTGTCTGAGCATTCCCACATGGCGGTGGGTCTTCCCCTCCCCCTAAAAACAGTTAAAAAAAGAAAAAACAATATATCCTCAAGCAAGAACTTTTCTGCTTCCGATTACCGCCATGCTTAAAAATTGCAAAGGAAACACGGAAGCAGGGAAGCGGCTGCCCAGCTTTGGAGCTCCACACCATTTTTTTTCCAGAGGGGAATCTGACTCGAGTATAAGCCGACGGGGGGTTTTCAGCACAAAAAATGTGCTGAAAAACTTGGCTTATACTCGAGTATATACGGTAATTTTTTTTCTCTTTCTTTACCATTGATGTGATCTGCTTTGTAACAATAACTCCTTCCTTCTTCTAATGTTTTAATTTCTCTATATAGTTTATGATTAAATGCATGTCTTCTGTCATTTCCATAATCTATCCAAATATCAAATATTACTTCTTATTTAACTACTCATACCAAATGTTCCATATTTCATAATAGTCACTATCTTATTTATTTTTTAACAATTTGGTTAGGCTATCCATCTCAGCACATTCATGTATTTTTTTAATTACCATATCCTCTGAAGGAATGGAAGACAGTTTCCAGTTTTGTGCATAGGTTATTCTGGCCACAGTTATGATGTGTAAAATTAAATATTGATATTTTTTCCCAATGTTTAAATCTATCATACTTAGCAGAAAGGTTTCAGGCTCAAGTTTTAAATTTTGTTTTGTTATATTTAAAATCCAATTTCTAATATTTCTCCAAAACTTCTGAGCACATGGGCAAGTCCACCACATGTGAAAATATGTTCCCTGTGCATAGTTACATTTCCAACAGTTGGGTGGTAGGTTGGGGAACATCAACTTAGCCACTCTCGCAGGAGGTAGGTGCCAGCGTTGAAACATTTTATATAAGTTTTCTTTATACGAGACTGACATGGCTAATTTGTAATTTGTTTGCCAGATGTGTTCCCACTTATTTAATTCAATACTATGACTCATGTTTTTAGCCCAAATTATCATGGATTCTCTGATTATTCTTTTAATTTGCAGTCCAAAGATATTTATATGTTTTACTACTTGTTTTCTTTTCCTCTCCTAGCCATATTTTATCTAATTCTTGTGGGGTCATATTAAAGCCAAATTGTTTTCTATCTTTTTTATAATGGATTTGTATTTGTGCAAAGGACCACCATGCTATCTCCTTTCCTTGAATTTGTATTTGGGATAAGTAATTTTGTTTTAAGTTACCTTTATAGCGTTTCTTAGATTCTGGCACACCATAAAAAGACAAAAACACGGCCCTAATGCTTGAAAAATATCTTTTGCCCATGCATTTGTTTCAGCTTCTGTTCATTCTGGCTCCTTCTTTGAAAGATAGATTGTTCACCCTGAAGCTTTTTACACACACCCTACATTGACATCTGTCATTATTCCACCACAACAGGTCTTTGATTGAAAAAGGTTCCCTGCTTCTGCATTCATACTGGTTGACTCAGATCTTAATTTGACACAGTGGACCCAAGTTGGACTGAAGGCCCCTTGGCGCCTCTGAGGTTGGTTGGTGCACTGATGATGTTCCCTAGTTTGGCTAATGAAATGTCTGTAACAACACAGTCAAGCTCAGAGAGCACCAAGGACCCTTCATTTCAACTGTGAGCTACCAATGTTCTCTTTTATTGGTAGATTGGATTATTTTTGGCGTCTTGACATCCCAGAGAAAGTTTCCATTCGCATTTCTGCATGTTTCATCAGGAAGGACTGAAATTGTTTTTTTTTTTAAATAAAATTTTCCTTTATTAAACAAACACACAAACACAAACATAAATTACAATAAAAATGTTGAACCTGGTACAGTCTTCCTAACATCAATCTTTGTCATTACTTATGCTAAATCCAATAATATTACATAATTTCATTCCCTATACATTAAATATGCCGGCTAAAACTCCAATGAGTCAAGAATTTGGCCACACTGATGCTCAAAGTCCAAAATTCGATAAGACTATTTATCAATCGTTAATTGGTAGTTTATAGTACATTAGTAATTGGTCAAGGCCAGACATTGCTTATAGCGTTAATCAATTGGCAAGATTCAACACTGAACCCACTGAACGACACTGGCAAGCAACAAAACATATATTAAGATATCTTAAAAGGACAATGCACTATGCCTTGTATTTGGAGCCAAAAGATGATCTGATTTTAAATGCATATGCTGATGCAAGTTTTGCAACAGACATAAGCACTAGGAAATCAACTTCAGGTACGGCTATACCAGGGGTGGGCAATTAATTTCTGTCGGGGGCCATATAGAAAATCAGATCTGCGTTCGAGGGCCGAATCAATTTTATAAAAGGCCATTATAAAGGGCCCATTATAAAATGCAGCAAATTATATATAAGAATATTATACATAATAATATTCTTATATATAATTTGCTGCATTTTATAATGGGTCCTTTATAATATATATATATATATATATATATATATATATATATATATATTATATATAAGAAAAAGGAACAACGTGGCTGCTTCTGCTACTACTTTCCAAACGCGAGTTCCAGGAGAGAACAAACAGCAAACCACGCTCAGGGGCATCCAAGCCCACCTAAAGCTAGGCCGCTGCTGGTGGAGTCTTACCCTGCCTTGGTGCCCCGTTTCCTGGCTCAGCAGTCCTGCTCTGGCAGTACTTTAAAAGCCCTCCTCCTCGCGTACGCGCCCGACGAGCCGCTAACCACAACGGCGGCTCCCAGCACCCAAGCAACTTCCCAGCAACTTGAGGCTTGCTTTTTCCTCTCGGGCGCTCGCGCCTGGCCCCAAGCCGCACGGTGAAGGGGAAAACTGGAGCGCCGCTGGGTCGCCTCCTCCAAGCAGCCCGCCCACCTGCCGGGCGGAACCCTTCCCGCTCATCCCTCGGGTGTCTGCCTCGATCCTCTGTCAGTCGCTCTCTCACTCCTCCACCAGCCCAGGAAGAAACTGCTTCAAAGAAGCCGGCAGGGTGGCTTCCTGTCAGCGCAGCTCCTCCGAAGCGCCCGTTCACCCCCACACAGCCGCCCGTGGTTCAATCCAGTGCTCTGTTCTGCCTGCCTGCCTACCTGCCTTCATTTCTGGTTGTTTCGGAGTAGCTTCGGTTGAGAATAATAACTATTCGCCTCTTTTTCTCTTTCTTTTCTGGGCTGGTGGAGGAGCGAGAGAGCAACTGAGAGAGGAACGAGGCAGACACCCGAGGGATGAGTGGGAAGGGTTCTGCCCGGTGGGCGAGCGGGCTGCTTG
Source organism: Hydrophis major (assembly GCA_033807585.1). Lineage (NCBI taxonomy): Eukaryota > Metazoa > Chordata > Lepidosauria > Squamata > Elapidae > Hydrophis > Hydrophis major. The sequence goes on from CM066329.1 coordinate 19,277,627, forward strand.
GAGGAAGCGACCCAGTAGTGCTCCGGGTTTCCCCTCTGCCGCACAGCTCAGGGCCAGGCGCAAGCGCCCAAGAGGAAAAAGCAAGCCGCAAATTGCTGGGAAGTTGCTCGGGTGCTGGGAGCCGCCATCGTGGTGAGCGGCTCATCGGGCGCGTACGTGAGGAGGAGGGCTTTTAAAGTGCTGCCTGAGCAGGACCGCCAAGCCGGGAAACGGGACACCAAGGCAGGGCAAGGCTCCACCAGCAGCGGCCTAGCTTTAGGTGGCTCCAAGCAGCCCGCTCCAAGCAGCCTGCCTGCCTGCTGGGTGGAACCCTTCCCACTCCTTGGCGGGAAGACGCTCCCACCTGCAAACTTTGCCTTTGCAAAGTTTAAGCCTGGAAGCCCCGGAAAAAAAAAGGGGGATCGGCGGGGACTCACCTTCGGAGAGGTCGCACTCAAAGGTGATTTCGAACTCCCAGCCAAGGTCTTTGCAAAGTTCTTCTTTTCTTTCCTACCCCGAGAGCGCTCTACGCTGTTTTGCAGCTTTGGGGGCCACGCGGCGCAGGGCAATACGCCACACCCAGCAATTTTTTTTCAGGGGCGGGCCGGATTGGACAGACCAACGGGCCGGATGTGGTCCGCGGGCCGTAGTTTGCCCACCCCTGGGCTATACTGTTCGGAAAAGCACTGATTGGTTGGAGGTCAATCAGACAGCAACACATAAGTATGTCCACAATGGAAGCAGAATTTTAGTATGTACTGATTTAATTCTGTATAAACAGTTGTTAATGGATATGGGAATAACTGTTAATGATTCCATTGTAGTATATGAGGACAATCAAGCAGCCATATGGATGGCTAAAAATATTGCTGTGAAAACGAGATCTAAGCATACAATTCTTAGATATCTGAATGTAAGGCAATCTGTAAAAAATGGTTTGATAAGGCTGGAATATTGTATGACTGAAGAAAATATTGCTGATCAATTTACAAAAGCCCAAGGTTCAGTCAAACACAAAGAAAGTTGTGATGACTATGGGTTAAGGTTGTAAATAGATATATATATTATTATATTAACCAAAAGGGGAGTATGTTAGGAATAACAAGGTTACCTAACGTAGTTTGGGTAAAATAATATATATATAAACTATAATAGTAAGTTTATGTGTGTGTCACTTTAAATTGCAAAGCATGTAATTTTGAGTGCGGTTGTAAAACCGCCATAAGAGGGAGCAAGAGAACTTGATTGATTGCTGGCTAACTGAATTGATTGCTGACAATGATGGATTCCCTGCTGTTGCTGAAGTTCTTTGAACGTCGAAGGAAGAAAGGAGGTTTGACTTCTTTATGTCTCTACTGCGAGAAGATATATTACTGGACTGATATTTGTAAGTTTACTGACTTCTTTTTCGACACTGGACTTTGCAACTGAATAATCCTCAAACGGACTGAACTAGTGAATGATATATGGACTGTTTTGACTATGCTAAAACTCTTACTGGAATAAACTATTTAACTAGCAGAGTGTATCTGTTTTACTGAGTGTAAGCTACAAAAATGTTTATCTCACATATTTGCCTGCCTGCCGTGCAGATTCTGCTAGGGTGTATCCCTAACAAATATTACATAATTTCATTCCATATACATTAAATATGCCTATAACCATTCCTTATTTGCATGAATCTTCATCTCCAGGTAAATCTTAATCTCCAGGTAATGTTGAGGTAATTTCCCGTTAGGAGAATGAACGCATACAGGGAGATGTATTTGAGAGTAGTGTTTGAATAATACACGAACAGTACACAGATACACTGTACAGTAAATGTAGGTTTTTACTTCCAGAAAGGTTTAAGCAAAGTTCAAAACAAGCAGTCCAAAGTCATTCACAGGTAAGATAAATCGGTTTTCAGTCCAGGGATAATCCAATAACAAAGTCCAGTGTCAAAAACAGTTCAGTTTTAGACTTACATCAAATCCATGAATATCAGTCAATTAGGAGAAATGGAGCAACGGCAATTCTTTCCAACAGAAGAAAACAGAGATAATCACTCAGACATACTCTCTTCTGAGACTCAGATTAAACAACCCAGGTTTCTGGCTCCATCTTATGGCTGTTTGAGAAACCACACCCAATTGCATTTTTTGCAATCTCTTAAAGATATAGTACTAAAATGTTTATCCTGCTTTATATATTTCTAACCCAAATACCTGTTAGGTGACTTATATTCCTAACACTAGCCAACCACAAAATTGGTCCCATGTTTTATTATAATCTGAATCCTTATTTTTAGCTCCTTTGTTAGTTTATCAATTTTTGCGCATCTCATGATTTTCTTCAATATTTCAAATTCATTTGGGATATCTTTACTTTTCCAATTCTTTGCATACGCCAATCTTGCTGCAGTTATTACATGGATTATTAGATATTTTCTTTATCATATTTCCTCGCATTGATCCCTAGCAGAAAAAATTCTGGTTATATTTTCATTGCACACATTTCTTCTTTCCAGTTGTGTAAATTTTGCCAATATTTGTGGGCCTCTTTGCAACTCCACCATGTTATAATATGTTCCTTTTTTATTACATAAACAGCATATGGGAGAAAGATTTGGATTTATTGTTGCCAATCTTGATGAAAGTATGTGCCATCTATAAAATAATTTATACAAATTTTCCTTGAATGGTATAGCTAGTCATTTTTTAATTTCTTTTCCAAAGTTTTTGCCAATTGTCTAAATTAACGCTATAACTGAAATTTTTCATCCATACCACCATGCTTTCTTTTACTTTTTCTTCTTCCAATTTAAATTCCAATAAAACTTGATAATTTTTTTTATCTTCTCAGATTTTAATAAAATTTCATCTAATTTTGTCTTAGTTTTGCTAATTCCCCACTCTTTCTTATCTTTTAAGTATTTTGATTGGAGTTGCAAATAGACCCACCATTCCACATCAATTCCCTGATTTTTCAAATCTTGTCTGGATTGTAGTTCCCCATTATCATTTATATATCTTCATAAGTGATTATTTTTCCTTGTCTCAAAAGATGTGAGTGCATCAGTGTTTCCAAAGTTGATAACCAAATAGGTGTTTCTATGTACATTTATCTTTTTATCTTATACCATGTATTTAAGAGTCTAACTTTGTGCCTTTGTACCTAGTTGTAACCCTTTAAATCAGAGGTCTCCAACCATGTCCACTTTAGACTTGTGGACTTCAACTCCCAGAGTTCCTCAGCCAGCTATGCTCCAACAAGGTTGGAGACCCCTGCTTTAAATTATCCTGCCAGAGGAAGGAATGCCATCCCAAATGCAAGTTATAGCCTTCTAGTGTTAGTATTTTTATTTCTATGATCCAATCTTTCACCCAGGTTAATATTGCAGTTCTGTAGTACAATTCCCAGTTGGGTAGGCCAAACCCTCCTCTTTCAGGACTGAAATAGTTTTTTGAAATGCTTCTTAATCTCATATTATTTTGGTCCCCATTGATTTTTGATTGATCATTTGCAATGTTGATCTTCTTGATCGATCATTTACAATGTTAGCACACTGGAGTAGTTTGCATTCTGATTCTCTGGGGTCTTCAAACTTGACAGCTTTAAGACTTGTAGACTTCAACTCCCAGCGTTCTTCCTCCAGTCATTTTAGCTCAGGACTTCTGGGAGTTGAAGTCCTCAAGTCTTAAGCTTGCCAAGTTTGAAGACCTTTGCTCTGGAGTATGCCTAATTTGGGAGGGAGGGAGTGAGGTAGAGAGGGAAAAAGGAAGGAAGGAGTTAGAAACATTTGTTGCCATTGTAACTTTGAATGTTTGCATAATAAATTATTGTAAATCAAGGACTAAGTAGTTTGGCCAGTAGGCTGCCTAGCTATGGAAACTTAACATACATCTACATTTCCCTACCACTGCTTTCTCCTAATAAAACTACTTGCTGTAATGCTCCATGTATGGAAAATACTTGGAATAGACACAAAATTATGCATATTTCCACAATGCTACAATTATTCTGCATTTGAGTAAATGAGTTCAAGCAGCACTTTTTAAATACAGTGTTAACAAGTTACAATGGCACTGAAAAAATATAACTGCAAAGTAAGTAAACAGGGTGGACAGGCAGCTGTGAAGGTGAACAAAATTCTGGGTGCATCACCAGATGTATCACCATCAAGAAAAAGGAGGTCCTAATCCGCTACATAGGGCTTTAGTGAACCACAATTTGGAATACTGGGTCCATTCCTGGAGACCTCACTTAAAAAAAGATATTGATAAGATTGTACAGAGATAGGCAACACGAGGGAAAGCAAGGATAGACCACAAAATTAGGAGAAAGAGCCCATGAGTTCCATTCTTTAATTCAGTATCACTATAACCCCATTCTCCTTATGGTTTTCTTTCTCAGTTATTACTTGCATTACATAATGTGAAGCAGGGTGGAAAGGTAGATTTTGACAATAGTAAGCAAAGGAAGGAAAGCTGAAACAACAGTAAGGGATTCAGCATTTCTGACTGCAACTCTGCTCTAGTGGATTACTCATCAGAGGGAGTTTCTTGAAATGATTAGGAAATCTCCACCACTTAAATATTGGCAGCCACACATCACTTTCAGGTCAAATGATAATCTTAATCTCCACTGATGCTCATGTTTCCTTTAAAACATGTTTCCTCATATTTAGCAAAAAAACAAACACACACACATAAGAAAGGATTGAGAATACAAAATCAGAATACAGCTGGAAGGGAAGCTGGAGCTCTTCTAGCCCAGCCCACTGGTCAATCAGGAGATCCTTTGTCATTTCAGACAAGTGACTGTCCAGCCTCTTCTTGAAAGATGTCCAGTGATGAAGCACCCACAATGTCTGAAAGCAAGCTGTTAATTGTCCTCATTGTAAGGACATTCCAGGTTGCTTCTCTCCTTCATAATTTTCATCCATTGTTTCTTGTCTTGTCCTCTGGGGCTTTGGAACAAAAATTGATCCTGTCCTCTTTATGGCAGCCTCTCAAATACTGGGATACTGTTATCATGTCACTCCTGATCCTTCTTTCCTCAAGACTAGCCAAATTCAAATCCTGCAATTGTTCTTGTTTTAGTCTTCAGGACTTTAATTATCTTAGCTGTTCTTTTTTGCACTCATTCCAAAGTCTAAACATCTTTTTTGTAATGTGATGACCCAAAAGGGATGCAGTATTGCAGGTGTGGTCTTACTAAGGCTTTATGAAGCGGTACTAATCCTTCCTGTGGTTTTGATTCTATGCCTCTGTTTATACAACCAAGAATTGTCTTTAGCTTTTTCAGCTGCTTGTGAACACACGTGACTCATGTTTAAGTGATCATCCATTCAGACTCCAAGGATCGTTTCACAGTTACTATTTTTGAGCCAGGTTTCATGTAATGTTTTTCCTGCCCAGGCATAAAACCTTGCTTTTCTCCACATTAAATTTTGTTTTGTTGGATTCAACTGTGTCTCATTTGGATCAGAAAGGCACAATAGACATACACATCAAAATCTATAGAGAAATGGTGAGGCAGTGGTTAGAATCCAGTAAAGGTAAAGGTTCCCCTCGCACATACATGCTAGTCGTTTCTGGCTCTAGGGGGCGGTGCCCACCTCTGTTACGAAGCTGAAGGGCCAGCGGTGTCCGAAGAGGTCTCCGTGGTCAGGTGGCTGGCATGACTCAATGGCGAAGGCACACAGAATGCTGTTACCTTCCCACCCAAGTGGTTCCTATTTTCAAAATGTTTACATGCTTTCAAGGTTGCAGAAGCTGGGACAAGTAATGGGAGCTCACTCTGTTACACAGTGGTAGGGATTTGAACCACTGAACCGCCGACCTTTCTGATTGACAAGTTCATCGTCTGAGCCATTGAGCCACTGCAGCCCTTTAGAGAGAAATGGTGGGGAAGTGGTTAGAATGCAGTAAAGGTAAAGGTTCTGCTCGCACATACATGTTAGGGATACACACCCTAGCAGAACGTGCAACAGCAGTCTAGCAGGTGGGCAAATTATGTGAGATAAACGTTGTTGTAGTTTACACTCAGTAAGATAGATACACTGTGCCAGTTAGTTTTTTATTCCAGCAAGAGTTATAGCATAGTCAAAACAGTCCATATGTTATCCACTAGTTCAGTCCATCCAGGGATTAATCAGTTGCAAAGTCCAGTGTTGAAAAAGAGGTCAGAAAAACTTACAAATAATCAGTCCAGCAATATAATCTCTTTTGCAGTCAGAGATATGAAGAAAATCAAACCCCTTTTCTTTGTTTCAGCAACAGCAGGGAAACACACGCAGTAATCACCATCAATCCAACATTGTCTGCTCTCCAGTACAAGCCAGCAAACAGTGAGCTCTCTTGCTCCCTCTTATGGTGATTTTACAACTGCACCCAAAATACATGTTTTAACAGTTAAAGTGATACACACACTTATACTCACTGACATAGTTTATATATTATTTCTACCCAAACTAAGTTAGGTAACCAATGTTATCCCTAACATTCTCCCCTTTTGGTTAATATAATAATATATATATTTATTTACAATTTCAACCCATAGTTTTCACAATTTTCTTTGTGCTTGACTGCAGCCTGGGCTTTTGTAAATCCATCTGCAATGTTTTCATCAGTCATGCAATATTCCAATCTCATTAAACCATTTTTTACAGATTGTCTTACATTCAAATATCTAAGGTCAGTATGTTTAGATCTAGTTTTTACAGCAATATTTGTAGCCAACCGTATGGCTGCTTGATTGTCCTCATACACTACAATGGCATCCTTAACAGTTACTCCCATATCTAACAACTGTTTATACAGAATTAAATCAGTACATAATAAGATAGACATGAAACCATGGGTTGGAATAATTCCAAAATTGAAAAAACACACAGTAGTATAGTCCAAGACGGAATATATTTCGGGGGCGATTGTTTAACCCCCTTGTTCACCCGCGAAGTACAATAAGGCAAATGTTAAAAACGTTAAAACCGTCATAAACCGTCATAAAACCAAGGATGACCGCTGCTCCCGTTCTTTTAATCCAATTGGCTTATTAAGATTAAGCCAGTGACCGGTCGTCACGTAGCTGACTCCTCCTCGCCGCTGAGACGCGGTTTGGTCCGTTGACGCTGCCCCCTAGTTAGCCTTAATTGGGCTATTAGGGGCTTCCAAATTGCGCTTAAGTGAGCGGCGTCAGCTCGATTACACACATTGTCCGTTGCGGCAATTAGTAATTGCTCGCTTACTCGTCGTTCCCGAAAGTTATTTTGGTGTCTCAGCAACACCGCAGGCTGACTAAAGTTTACAGCATGACCCGTTGACAAGGCATGCGCGGCAATAGCCGAAGAGGACTGTAACTGTTCATGCTCTGCCGCTGAATTGACCGTTTTTTGGCTTAGTCGTCGGTGTTCATCACACCTGGTAGCTAACGCCCTCGATGTCTCTCCGATGTACGAAACTCGGCATTCTGAACAGAAAATTTGGTAGACCACGTCTTCCGTCATAGTAGCGGGTTGTCTGTCCTTAAGATGTGTTAACTGTGATCCAAGTTTGTTTGGTGCTGAGAACACCACCCGGATCCCAACCCGGTTCATAATGCGTCGTATGGCTTCACTTGTGTTGTGTTCATAGGGGATGACGATGGTCTTGGGGCGGTCTTGTTGACGCTGACTAGAGTCATCTGCTTGCGTATTCAGTCGGGGCGCCGTCTCCTTCAGGTGCACTCTTTTGGCTTGTTTAATTAGGAGCCGTCTAGGGTAACCGTTTTTCTGCAGTGTTGAGATGATTTCTCGTTCTTCAGCCTTGCGGTCAGCCTCTTCGGTGCATAGACGTGACGCTCTTGTAAACAGGGAGTTTGCGATGCCCAGTTTAACTTTCACACTGTGGCCAGACTCGTAATTTAAATAGCGGTCTGTGTGAGTCGGCTTTTTAAAAACTGTCGTTGTTAATCGCCCCGAGCCCGCCTTTTTCACAAGACAATCCAGGAAGGGAAGGGTGTGCTCCTCTGACTCCCCTTCGCAGGTAAACTTTACCGATTGTTCGCATGAATTAAGGTGGTCCAGGAAGGAATCTCTGTCCGGGTTACGTAAAATTACAAAGGTGTCATCAACATAACGTAGCCAGACTTTTGGGGGACGGGTAAAGCTCTGCAACGCCTTTTTTTCAAAATGCTCCATGAACACATTGGCTAGAATTGCTGAGATTGGTGAGCCCATTGGTAAGCCATCTGTTTGTCTGTACAATTCCTCGCTAAAGGTGAAGAACGTTGCATTAACACACAACCGTACCAACGAGACAATATCAATAACTTCCAGTGCCGTTCTTTGGGGCAGCGTGGGGTCCTCTTCTAGTCGAGATGAGATGACTTCTAGGGTTTTGTTAATGGGCACATTTGTGAATAACGCCGTCACATCGTAGCTGACCATACCGTCCTCCTCTGTCATCTCCACCCCGCTCAACAAATCGACGAAATGTTTTGAGTTTTTGACATGGTGCTCCGTTTTACCTACCAGTGGGGTCAGCAGCGTTGACAAGAACTTCGCCAACCCATATGTCGGTGACCCGATGAAGTCAACGATGGGTCTGAGTGGGGCGTTTTGTTTGTGTATTTTTGGAAGTCCATAGATTCTTGGGCATCTATTGTTCTTAGGTTTTATGCGGAACCAAACGTTCTCTCCAAGTTTTGACTTCAACCGGAAGAGCGCCTGACAAGCGTCCTTTTTTAAACCGTTCATCACCGTAGACGCCGGTTTTTTCTCGACTTTTTCATACGGGCCTTCAGAAAGGTGCTGTTTCATCTTGTTGGTGTAGTCACTTTTATCCATTACCACTGTACAGTTTCCTTTGTCAGCTCTCATGATGACAATGGAATCGTCAGTACGCAATTCCTTCAACGCCTTCCATTCCTCCTTAGTTAAGTTCGACCCGCTTTTTGTCCTTCTATGGAGTACCCCTGCGACCTGGGTTCGTACTATGTCAGCTTCTTCTGAAGATAATTCTCCTAGCGCCGCTTCCACTTGTGGGATGACTTCGAGTGGCGATATGTTCTCCTTCAGCACGTTGAAATTGTGTCCCTTTGCCAGCAATCGTGTCTGTGATGTAGAGAGCTCTTTGGATGAGAGGTTCTTCACTCCCATGTTACCTGTGGGCGTTTGCGGTGGATGTTGGGCCAGGTTCAGTCGATCAAATTTGGCCGCCTGTCTTGTCCTACACAATCTGTCCATTCGAGTTCGCCACGCATCTGCAGTGGTCAATAAAATCTCGATATCTTCCTCAGCAAGTATGCTGCGCAAAGACTCGATCATGTGTGTCCTTTTCTGTCTAATACCCTTCAATTTCTCACAGATCTCGTGAAGTCGAGCTTTCAACAATTTCCGCTGGGCATTTTTGACGATACTCTGAAAGACCTGCCCCCCCTGGTGGTGTTTTTAGATACAGAGAGGTTGGAATGATGTGCGAGAGTAAGCAACGGCGGTTGAAAATCCTATGGTTGGCGTAACGGGCCTCCAACTTTGCCTGATTGATTAGACCTCCGGCGAGTCTCCGGACGAATAATCCGTAGCGTTCACGCAAACGAGAGAAAAAACTTGTGACTGTGGAGTTTGAATCCATGGGTTGGAATAATTCCAAAATTGAAAAAACACACAGTAGTATAGTCCAAGACGGAATATATTTCGGGGGCGATTGTTTAACCCCCTTGTTCACCCGCGAAGTACAATAAGGCAAATGTTAAAAACGTTAAAACCGTCATAAACCGTCATAAAACCAAGGATGACCGCTGCTCCCGTTCTTTTAATCCAATTGGCTTATTAAGATTAAGCCAGTGACCGGTCGTCACGTAGCTGACTCCTCCTCGCCGCTGAGACGCGGTTTGGTCCGTTGACGCTGCCCCCTAGTTAGCCTTAATTGGGCTATTAGGGGCTTCCAAATTGCGCTTAAGTGAGCGGCGTCAGCTCGATTACACACATTGTCCGTTGCGGCAATTAGTAATTGCTCGCTTACTCGTCGTTCCCGAAAGTTATTTTGGTGTCTCAGCAACACCGCAGGCTGACTAAAGTTTACAGCATGACCCGTTGACAAGGCATGCGCGGCAATAGCCGAAGAGGACTGTAACTGTTCATGCTCTGCCGCTGAATTGACCGTTTTTTGGCTTAGTCGTCGGTGTTCATCACACCTGGTAGCTAACGCCCTCGATGTCTCTCCGATGTACGAAACTCGGCATTCTGAACAGAAAATTTGGTAGACCACGTCTTCCGTCATAGTAGCGGGTTGTCTGTCCTTAAGATGTGTTAACTGTGATCCAAGTTTGTTTGGTGCTGAGAACACCACCCGGATCCCAACCCGGTTCATAATGCGTCGTATGGCTTCACTTGTGTTGTGTTCATAGGGGATGACGATGGTCTTGGGGCGGTCTTGTTGACGCTGACTAGAGTCATCTGCTTGCGTATTCAGTCGGGGCGCCGTCTCCTTCAGGTGCACTCTTTTGGCTTGTTTAATTAGGAGCCGTCTAGGGTAACCGTTTTTCTGCAGTGTTGAGATGATTTCTCGTTCTTCAGCCTTGCGGTCAGCCTCTTCGGTGCATAGATGTGACGCTCTTGTAAACAGGGAGTTTGCGATGCCCAGTTTAACTTTCACACTGTGGCCAGACTCGTAATTTAAATAGCGGTCTGTGTGAGTCGGCTTTTTAAAAACTGTCGTTGTTAATCGCCCCGAGCCCGCCTTTTTCACAAGACAATCCAGGAAGGGAAGGGTGTGCTCCTCTGACTCCCCTTCGCAGGTAAACTTTACCGATTGTTCGCATGAATTAAGGTGGTCCAGGAAGGAATCTCTGTCCGGGTTACGTAAAATTACAAAGGTGTCATCAACATAACGTAGCCAGACTTTTGGGGGACGGGTAAAGCTCTGCAACGCCTTTTTTTCAAAATGCTCCATGAACACATTGGCTAGAATTGCTGAGATTGGTGAGCCCATTGGTAAGCCATCTGTTTGTCTGTACAATTCCTCGCTAAAGGTGAAGAACGTTGCATTAACACACAACCGTACCAACGAGACAATATCAATAACTTCCAGTGCCGTTCTTTGGGGCAGCGTGGGGTCCTCTTCTAGTCGAGATGAGATGACTTCTAGGGTTTTGTTAATGGGCACATTTGTGAATAACGCCGTCACATCGTAGCTGACCATACCGTCCTCCTCTGTCATCTCCACCCCGCTCAACAAATCGACGAAATGTTTTGAGTTTTTGACATGGTGCTCCGTTTTACCTACCAGTGGGGTCAGCAGCGTTGACAAGAACTTCGCCAACCCATATGTCGGTGACCCGATGAAGTCAACGATGGGTCTGAGTGGGGCGTTTTGTTTGTGTATTTTTGGAAGTCCATAGATTCTTGGGCATCTATTGTTCTTAGGTTTTATGCGGAACCAAACGTTCTCTCCAAGTTTTGACTTCAACCGGAAGAGCGCCTGACAAGCGTCCTTTTTTAAACCATTCATCACCGTAGACGCCGGTTTTTTCTCGACTTTTTCATACGGGCCTTCAGAAAGGTGCTGTTTCATCTTGTTGGTGTAGTCACTTTTATCCATTACCACTGTACAGTTTCCTTTGTCAGCTCTCATGATGACAATGGAATCGTCAGTACGCAATTCCTTCAACGCCTTCCATTCCTCCTTAGTTAAGTTCGACCCGCTTTTTGTCCTTCTATGGAGTACCCCTGCGACCTGGGTTCGTACTATGTCAGCTTCTTCTGAAGATAATTCTCCTAGCGCCGCTTCCACTTGTGGGATGACTTCGAGTGGCGATATGTTCTCCTTCAGCACGTTGAAATTGTGTCCCTTTGCCAGCAATCGTGTCTGTGATGTAGAGAGCTCTTTGGATGAGAGGTTCTTCACTCCCATGTTACCTGTGGGCGTTTGCGGTGGATGTTGGGCCAGGTTCAGTCGATCAAATTTGGCCGCCTGTCTTGTCCTACACAATCTGTCCATTCGAGTTCGCCACGCATCTGCAGTGGTCAATAAAATCTCGATATCTTCCTCAGCAAGTATGCTGCGCAAAGACTCGATCATGTGTGTCCTTTTCTGTCTAATACCCTTCAATTTCTCACAGATCTCGTGAAGTCGAGCTTTCAACAATTTCCGCTGGGCATTTTTGACGATACTCTGAAAGACCTGCCCCCCTGGTGGTGTTTTTAGATACAGAGAGGTTGGAATGATGTGCGAGAGTAAGCAACGGCGGTTGAAAATCCTATGGTTGGCGTAACGGGCCTCCAACTTTGCCTGATTGATTAGACCTCCGGCGAGTCTCCGGACGAATAATCCGTAGCGTTCACGCAAACGAGAGAAAAAACTTGTGACTGTGGAGTTTGAATCCATGGGTTGGAATAATTCCAAAATTGAAAAAACACACAGTAGTATAGTCCAAGACGGAATATATATTGGTTCCATTCATAACCTGATTGTTTCAATCCATAGAGACTTTTATTCAGTTTCCAACAGTCATTATTATTTTTATCATCCTTTATACCTATTGGTTTTCTTAAATATATAGTGTGCTGCAATGGTGCATGCAGATAGGCAGTTTCTACATCTAAATGATTTATAATATAATTCTTCTTAGTTGCCCACACTAAAGCTGCTCTTAAGGTTGTTGCCTTTAAATTTGGTGCAAATACCTCATCATAATCACATGCAGTTTGATTAAATCCTTGAGCTACCAACCTAGCCTTATGGGTAACATTTACAGCCAATGGACTTTTCACCTGGAGGTAATTTGGGATTTTCATAAACTTTCATTTCCTTGAATGAACTTAATTCTTTTTCCATTGCTCTATGCCAATTTTCTTGTTCCTTTGCAGGATACATTTTAAGTTCTTCAACAGTAGTTGGAACTTTACTAACTTGGCAAACTATACTTGCTTGATACCTGTCAGGTGGTCTGGTTACACGTGTAGTACGTCTAGGTGTTACAGGGCTTACAGGTGGACTTTCATGTTCTACCTGTTCCTGATTATCTATTTCTTCCTGCTCTGGTATTTCTTCCTGTTCTGGTCCTATATGCTCTTCCTGTACTTCCTCTTTAATTGTACTCTTCTTATTGCTGATTTTTTCTTTTGGTCTTTTGTAGGTTTCTATAATTACTTCCTTACTTGAATCTTGTTCGTTTTTCCCATCCTACATGTTCTAGGAATTTGGCACTAGCACTACAGTAAACTCTAGATCTACCTTTTTCCCAGAATCTGTATGATTTGTGATTAGATTCATAACCTACAAAGAATAACTTTTTAGCCCTACGTTGCCCCTTATTTCTCAGTTGTGTAGGAATATGCACCCATGCTGGTGCTCCAAATGTGTGCATGTAGCTTAGGTCAGTTTTTCTGCCATGCCACCATGTGAATGGTAATTCACCTATTGCTGAGTTAACATTATTCAATATATGATTACCGCACATTATTGCTTCTCCCCACAAAGTTTCAAGTAATCCTGAATCTGATAGCATAGTACGAGCCATTGCTTGAATTGTTTGGCCTCGTCTTTCTATAAAGGCATTATGTTGTTGCCTATATGGTGCAGACTTTTTATGTTCAACACCTGCCATCTTCAGTTTATTTTGGAATTGATTGTTTATAAATTCCGTACCATTATCAGTGATAAGAGTTACTAACTTCCTTTTAGTTTTTCTTTCTGCGAATTTAAGCCAATTAAAGAAATTTTGATATGTTTCCATTTTGCTCTTCATTAGATAACAGAAACCATATCTGGAATAATGGTCCATTATACTTAATATATAACGAGCACCTCCCACACTTGGTTTTTTTGGACCTATAATATCAGCAAATACGATCTCTAGAGGCTCCTTTGTTTTAAATCCATTAACTCTATTTGCTGGCATTTGCTTGCTTTTTTCTTGACTACATGCATTGCAGTGCAAATACTTACTGCAAGGCTTCAGTTTTATACCCTTAGATAGTTCTACCGTTTAAGCATTTTAAAATTTATATGCCCCAAACGTCTGTGTAACAAATGTATGCACTCATCATGAGGTTTAATATTATTATAAACTGTGTTAGCTACCTCTGAATTATCATTTAACACATACAATTCACCTCTTAAAGTTGCAGTCACTTTATCTTCTTTTTCAATTATGCAATTGTCTCCCCTAAAGAAAATTACATAACCTAGTTTAACCAAAACTCTAACTGAAAGCAAATTAAACTTAAGTTGTGGTACAAAAACATTTTTACATTTTCTCTTATGCAAGAACAATATGATATACCTTCACCTTTAACTTTCAGTTTCCATCTATTAGCTAACGATATCTGCTGTGAACTAGTGGACATCTTAATAAATCTTTTCTTATCTTTCGTTATGCAGTGCGATGCTCCACTATCTACAACCCATAAATTATTATTCACAGTTTCGTTGCTATACATGGCTAACTCTATGCATTTTTATTTCTTTTGATGCCTTTTGTCTTTCTTTTGATGGCATTTTGGCTTTTTGCTTTCTTGCAGAATCTTGCCAAATCTCCTTTTCCTCCACAATTAAAACATTTTATAACTGTATAGGCTGACAAAGATATTTTCTCTTCTTCACATTGTGGTTGTTCCCTTCTGAGTTGATCCCTTTCAAGCCTTCTCCTGGCTTCTTCAATTAATCTGCCAGTAATGTCAGTTAATGTGAGGTTATATTTTGGCAGAACCTCAAGTGAAATTATGTAGTCATCATAGGTATTATCTAAAGAAGACAAAATTATATAAACTTGGTGTAGTTCTGTGAAGATAAGTTCTTTTTCATGCAGTTCCTGAAAAATTCTCATTATATTTAAATGAATCAGCATATCTCCATTCTTTTGAAGATGTGTTCTGAACAGTTTTTGTGTAAGATTTATATGTGCTCCTACACTGTCTCAAACAGAAATCTTTAAATTCTCCCAACATTTCGCAGCTGTTTCTTCTCCTCATATATGTACAAGCTGCTCATCACAGTGTCAGTCCTATTATACAGAGAGCTTGCTCATTCTTCAGTTGATATTCTTGTATTTTCTGGGCATCATCCTCATCTTCCGGATCCCATGCATCTACTTCTGGTGGGTTTTGAATTATACTCCACAAACCTTCTCTTCTTAGAAGTAGGCTACATTTCATAGACCATGAAACATAGTTTGTTCCATCCAGTTTGGATATTAGAGACAAACTTTGTAAATTGACTTGTGCCATCTTTATCTGGATATTAAACTATAATTAATAAAACACAGCTGTCTGTTTACAGAATTGTGTAACTACACAAACTCTCACTATAATATAAGCCTGTTATATCCTGGTTACTCTGACTGTGCACCTGAGCCCATAACCAGTGTTAGGGATACACACCCTAGCAGAATGTGCAACGGCAGTCTAGCGGGCAGGAACATTATGTGAGATAAACGTTGTTGTAGTTTACACTCAGTAAGACAGATACACTGTGCCAGTTAAATAGTTTTTTATTCCAGCAAGTGTTATAGCATAGTCAAAACAGTCCATATGTCATAAACTAGTTCAGTCCATCCAGGGATTAATCAGTTGCAAAGTCCAGTGTCGAAAAATAGAGGTCAGTAAACTTACAAATAATCAGTCCAGCAATATATCTCTTTTGCAGTCAGAGATATGAAGAAAATCAAAGCCCTTTTCTTCGTTTCAGCAACAGCAGAGAAACACACGCAGTAATCACCATCAATCCAACATTGTCTGCTCTCCAGTACAAGCCAGCAAACAATGAGCTCTCTTGTTCCCTCTTATGGTGATTTTACAACCGCACCCAAAATACATGTTTTAACAGTTAAAGTGATACACACACTTATACTCACTAACATAGTTTATATATTATTTCTACCCAAACTAAGTAAGGTAACCAATGTTATCCCTAACAATACATGCTAGTCGTTTCTGGCTCTAGGGGGCAGTGCCCATCTCTGTTACAAAGCTGAAGACCCAGCACTGTCCGAAGAGGTCTCCGTGGTCAGGTGGCTGGCATGACTAAATGGCGAAGGCACATGGAATGCTGTTACCTTTCCACCCAAGTGGTCCCTATTTTCCGAATTTTTACATGCTTTCAAGGTTGCAGAAGCTGGGACAAGTAATGGAAGCTCACTCTGTTACGCAGTGGTAGGGATTCCAACAGCTGAACTGCCGACCTTTCTGATTTACCAGTTCATCGTCTGAGCCACTGAGCCACTGCAGCCCTTTAGAATGCTCACTCCCACTGCCAGGAATTCAATCCTGACTGGCTCATGGTTAATTCAGCCTTTCATACATCTGAGGTCACTAAAAAGATGAGCCAGAGTGCTGGGGACAGTATGCTGATTATGTAAACTGCTCAAAGAGTGCTGTAAAGCATTGTGGAGTGGTATATAATTCTAACTGGAATTGCTATTGCTATATAGCTTCTCCAAGCATGGATCCTTTTATGAGAAGTAAGATTACCGTTCTTTCAACATTTCATGTATTTATATGGCTTCTCCCTCTGTGGATTTTGTTATGAGAAGTAAGAGCACTGCTCTGAGCAAAGGTCTTCCCACAGTCCATGCATTTATAAGGTTGTTCCACTCTGTGCAGCTTTTTGTGGATAGTAAATCCATTGTCCTGAGTAAACATTTTCCCACACACTGCGCATTTCAATGGTTTGTCTTGAGTGGATCTTTTTATGGGAAGCAAGATTACGGCTTTGAGCAAAGATCTTGCCACACTCCATGCATTTATATGGTTTCTCTCCTGTGTGGATCTTTTTGTGGACAGTAAGTTCATAGCTACGAGTAAATATTTTCCCACACTCCATGCATTTATATGGTTTCTCTCCTGTGTGGATCATCATATGGGAAATAAAATTACCTCTTTGAGCAAAGGTCTTTCCACACTCCATGCACTGAAATGGCTTCTCCCCTGTGTGGATCATTTTGTGGTTTCTGAGTCCACTGCTCTGAGCAAAGGTCTTTCCACACTCCATGCATTTATATGGTTTCTCTCCTGAGTGGATCCTTTTATGGGAAATAAGACTACCTCTATGAGCAAATGTCTTTCCACACTCTGTGCATTTGTACGGCTTTTCTCCTGTGTGCATCTTATTGTGGGAACGAAGTCCACTGCTCTGAGTAAAGGTCTTTCCACATTCCATGCATTTATATGGTTTCTCTCCTGTGTGGATATTTTTGTGGGAACTAAGTCCACTGCTGTGAGCAAATCTCTTTCCACACTCCATGCATTCAAATGGCTTCTCTCCTGTATGGATCCTTTTGTGGATAGTAAGTCCACTCCTGTCAGCAAAGTTCTTTCCACACTCCATGCATTTATATGGCTTTTCACCTGTGTGGATCATTTTGTGGCAATGAAGTCCACTGCTCTGAGCAAAGGTCTTTCCACACTCCATGCATTTATATGGTTTCTCTCCTGTGTGGATCTTTTTGTGGCAATGAAGTCCACTGCTCTGAGTAAAGGTCTTTCCACACTCCATGCATTTATATGGTTTCTCTCCTGAGTGGATCCTTTTATGGGAAATAAGATGACCTCTACGCACAAATGTCTTTCCACATTCTGTGCATTTATATGGTTTTTCTCCTGTGTGCATCTTTTTGTGGAAATAAAGTTCACTGTTCTGAGCAAAGGTCTTTCCACACTCCATGCATTTATATGGTTTCTCTCCTGTGTGGATCATTTTGTGCCTTCTGAGTCCACTGCTCTGAGCAAAGGTCTTTCCACACTCCATGCATTTATATGGTTTCTCTCCTGAGTGGATCCTTTTATGGGAAATAAGATGACCTCTACGCACAAATGTCTTTCCACACTCTGTGCATTTGTATGGTTTTTCTCCTGTGTGCATCTTTTTGTGGAAATAAAGTTCACTGTTCTGAGCAAAGGTCTTTCCACACTCCGTGCATTTATATGGTTTCTCTCCTGTGTGGATCATTTTGTGCCTTCTGAGTCCACTGCTCTGAGCAAAGGTCTTTTTACACTCAGTGCATTTATATGGTTTCTCCCCTGTGTGGATCCTTTTATGGGAAATAAGATGACTACGATGAGCAAAGGTCTTTCCACACTCCATGCATTTATATGGTTTCTCTCCTGTGTGGATCTTTTTGTGGCAACTAAGTCCACTGCTCTGAGCAAAGGTCTTTCCACATTCTATGCATTTATATGGTTTCTCTCCTGTGTGCATCTTTTTGTGGATAGTAAGTTCATAGCTACGAGTAAAAGTTTTCCCACACTCAGTGCATTTATACGGCTTCTTCCCTGTGTGAATCATCTTATGGGAAATAAAATTACCTCTTTGAGCAAATGTCTTTCCACACTCCATGCATTTAAATGGCTTTTCCCCTGTGTGGATCATTTTGTGGTTTCTGAGTCCACTGCTCTGAGCAAAGGTCTTCCCACACTCCATGCATTTATATGGTTTCTCTCCTGAGTGGATCCTTTTATGGGAAATAAGAGTACTACATCTTCTGAACTTGTCACCACACTCTCTGCATTTGTAGGACTTCTCCCCAGAGTGAATCCTTTCATGGGAAGTAAGTTGCGTGCTTGTTTTATAACATTTTCCACATTCCAAACACTTATAAGGCTTCTCTTTCGTGTCAATTATTTTTTGAGATGTAAGGAGGTTATTTCCAAGAGAAAGCATGAATGTCCCGTTGTAATTTTGTCCATTGTGTCTTATAGCATCTTCTCCTTTCTTTTGGGTTAAATAGTGTCCATTTACATGTAATTTATCTTTGATTAGCTCCACACTTTTCCCAATATATTTTTTCCTTATTTTCTCTTGTTGGGCAAGAAAGTCTTGCATCGGAGCATCAATGGAAGATGAGCTTTCCTGATTCCAATTATTTGGTTGGTTTCTCTCATGGCTTTCAAATTCCATTCGAAATCCAAACTTTTCTCTTCCATCTTTAGCATTGGTCACTTGGAATAGTTTACAGGAATCTTGGTTCCCCTGTCCATTGTTACCTTCAAAGCAAAAGAGAAATGAAAATGTTAACAAGGGTAGAGAAGATCAAACTGTAGAAAGTCAAGTGAATTTCCTTTTGAATTTTACCAAAATTCCATTAGGTAGTATGTTTGCATGCTTACAGTGGTTTGATATAGTCAGACATGATGATTTCTGTATTAATGAGTCATGAATGTTTTGAAAATATCTAGAAAACACCCCTCTCTTTATAATTATTTTTATATATACAATCTCACCTAAAGTCAGTTTTGAGTTAAGGAATAATACGGGGGAACATGCAAGGAGGAATTAGGAGAAAACTTAAGATTTATTGAAGTGGGTTAATTTCAGCGTGCTCCATGGCCTCTATCTGGTGGGACTCCTGCTCAGCCTGTTCCTTAATCCCAGTGATGAGAATTTGGAGCAAAATCCCTTGCTTGAAGCCTCCCATTGGCTTGTAAATACTCTTTGTGCTGAGACTGGAAAGGATAGGAGGCTTCAAGAATGGCTATTTTTTGCTGCACCAAAGTCTCATCCACTTGCAAGGGCTCTTTGGCCGGATCTGGTGCAGGCTTCAGTTCAAAGAAATCGGAGGCCTAAACTACTTTAATGTGAGATCACACAAGACCAATATTGCAAGATCTCAGGATACTGATCTCACGTGATCTTGCACTGCAGTGGCTTTAGGCCTGTGTTCTTTATGAACTGAGGACTGCATGAGATCTGGGGCAAAAGTCCTTGAAAACAAAGAGGCCTTTCCTCTGTTTACAAAGCATTTTGCCCTGGATCTCAAGCAGGACTTGGTTAGCACAGAACAGAGGCCTAAACTACTATCAGATCACATGAGATCAGTGCTGTGTTCAGTGACTAACGGCAGTCCTCTCTCTTGTCCGCTGCCTGCGCGGGAGTGCCGATCGCTCCCATTGGTTGATGCCGTTTGACAGCCAGCTATAAATGGGAGCTGTCAAATGGCATCAGCTCTCGCCGCCAGCTGGCTCTCAGTTAGCCTCGGCAGCCGCGGCGACCCTTTATTCAATATAATAAAGTCTGTTAGCTTTTAACCTGGCTCCGTCACACTCTAACTGCCGCTCTACAACATTGGCGACGAGGGCGGGATGCAGTAAAGACGACCAGGCAAGACAACTGAGCCAAAGTCACAATAAAAAGAGCCGAAGCCGCTACGAGCTGAACGAAGTCACCGCCGCTGATGCTCTCCAAAGAGCGCGAACTTTAAAGCTTCTCAGCTGAGGAGCCGAATGCCGCTTGACAGGCGCAGCCAGAAACGCTTTTCTAAAAGCGGAAACTCTAGTTCCCTCAGTTGAGGAGACCGACGCTGCCACTCTAATGACTTCAAACCCGACATTCCCTCACTTCCAGCCAGGGGCAGAGACATGGGAATCATGCATGAACAGATTCGAATGCTTCCTAAACACCATCGATCTGTCTGAAGCCACTGACCTGAGGAAAAGGTCCTATTTTTTAAGCTTCTGTGGGGCTACAGTTTTTGATACAGCCTCTGCACTAGTGTCCCCACGCTCTATAAAGGCTATCCCATGGGATGAGTTGAAGGAAATCCTGGCAAATCACTATTCCCCCAGACCCTCTCAGATAGCTAGGAGATTGGCTTTTAGGAGGAGAGTTCAAGCTGAAGGGGAAACTGTGAGTCAGTACATGGCAACCTTAAGGTCAGCTGCCATACACTGTGGGTTTAGGGATTATCTTGAGGACATGCTGCTAGACCAAATTGTGGGAGGAGTTAAGGACCGAAAGCTACAGAGGTGTTTACTTGCTAAAAAAGATTTAACCCTGGCCTTAGCTATTGAGGAGGCTCAGGCTGCTTAGCTGTCAGAGATATCAGCAGCTGAGATTCAGGGGGACCCCTTAAGGCAAGGGCACTCTACCATTCACAATGATGAGGTCTCCCAAGAAGAGGAACCTCTTGAGGTAAACCGCCTCACGCGTCCAAGACCCCCCCCCCCGAGCTACCTAAGAAAAACAACAACCAGACAGCCAGACAGCAACCCAATTGTATGAGCTGTGGGGGTAACCACCCCAGATCAACTTGCAGATTCAGAAACGTTATCTATCTGAACTGCCAGAAGAGATGGCACATAGCCAGAGTTTGCCAAGCCGAGCAGACCTCTACGCAAAGACCTCAGACTGCTGCCTCCTTCCAAAGGCAAGTTGAAGATTGCTACACATGTTACCACACAGACAATACCACTCCTAGGTCTAACAAAATAAGCATTTCTCTTTTTATAGAAGGTAAACCCTGCTGAATGGAGGTAGACACCGGGTCTGCCCTCTCCATCATCTCGTGGACCACCCTGAAGAAGTTGCTACCTTCGCTCTCAAAGAAGAAGCTGCTCAACTGCCACCTGACTCTTCGAGACTACCAAGGAAAGACCATTCCAGTCCTGGGTAAGGGCAAATTCCTCATTCAATTCCAGAAATTTAGAGGCCACTTGCCACTGGTGGTTGTAGATGGTGCACTTCCTAGTTTGCTAGGACTAGGTTCCCTGCCCTAGGCCTTAACATTACAGGGATTCACTCTGCGGTAAATTCTGAAGTAGATTCCCTTTTCAGGGACTACTCTGATGTTTTCAGTAGTGAACTAGGTTGTTATTCTGGCACCCCTATCTCTTTCGATGTAGGCCCCCAAGCCACCCCAATTCGTTTAAAACCACGAAGGGTACCTTTTGCCACTTGGCCTAAATTGGATGCGGAATTAGACAAACTTATTAAACAAGGAGTGCTGGAGCAGGTAGATTTCGCCAAGTGGGAAACACCCATAGTCACCCCCTTAAAAAAAGATGACAGCGTGAGAATCTGTGCTGACTATAAAACGTCCCTGAATCGTTTTCTCCAAATTAGTGCATACCCAGTACCTGTAATCCAACACCTGCTACACTCCTTTGAACCAGGTACAATTTTTGCAAAGTTAGACATGTTCCAAGCATATCAGCAATTTCCTGTGGACCAACACACTGCTGATTTGCAAACTATAGTCACACATAGGGGCGCCTTTAGATGTAAATGTTAACAATTTGGGGTCAGTGTGGCCCCAGGCATTTTTCAGTCCCTCATGGAGAGAATCCTCCAGGGTCTTCCAGGGGTAGTTCCATACTTTGATGACATTCTAGTTTCTGCCACCAATAAAACACAATTATTACTCAGAGTCAGGTCGGTCCTTGACAGGTTTAGGCAAAATGGGCTTAAATTGAAAAAAGATGCACCATTGCCACCAAGCAAGTGGACTTCCTTGGTTATCGAATTGACGCCTCTGGAATTCACCCCATAGAAACTAAGGTTAGAGCCATCCACGAGGCACCCACGCCCTCTAACAAATCTGAATTGCAGGCCTTTTTAGGGCTCTTGAATTTTTATGCAGCTTTCCTGCCTCACAAGGCCTCTGTAGCTGAACCCCTTCATAAGCTCTTAGATAAAAAGGCCTCCTGGCACTGGGGACAGAGAGAAGCCAATGCTTTCCAAGCAGTTAAGTCTCTTTTAACTTCAAACACTGTGTTAATCCAATTTAACCCAAACCTGCCCCTGGTGTTAGCCTCAGATGCCTCACCCTTTGGCATAGGAGCAGTTTTGAGCCATAGGCTCCCAAATGGATCTGAGGCACCCATTGCCTACTTTTCAAGAACTTACTCTGCAGCAGAGAGGAACTATAGTCAAATCGATAAGGAAGCCCTAGCAGCTATTGCTGCTGTAAAAAAATTCCACGAGTTTCTCTATGGCCATTGTTTTGAACTTGTGATGGATCACAAGCCACTTTTGGGACTTTTAGCTGGAGATAAGCAAACCCCACAGGTACTATCCCTGCGAATGACAAGATGGACTCTGTTCCTGGTCGCCTACTCTACAAACTGGTACATCGCCCGGGGAAGAACCTGTGCCATGCAGATGCCCTCAGCAGATGCCCCCTGCCAACACCAGTCGAAGACCCAGCTCCCATCCATGCAATCTTCGACTGCAATGTACTTGACTTACCAGTCTCAGCAGGGGATATTGCTGCCCATTCCAGAAGGGACCAAGTGATTTCCCAAGTCCTGGACTGGGTGGGGAGAGGGTGGCCTGATATTCAATATGCCCCTGAATTCATGCCATTTAAGACCCGCAGGCAAGAGTTGTCTACACTTCAGGGCTGTCTGTTATGGGGGGCAAGGGTGGTCATTCCACCCACCTTGCAAGATCAAGTTTTAAAGGCACTGCATGAGGGATCACCCTGGCATCGTGAGGATGAAGGCCCTGGCCTGCAGCTACGTGTGGTGGCCAGGATTGGATGCCCGGATTGCCAACTGGGTAAGCACATGCCAGCCCTGCCAGGCAACTAGAGCAGCCCCATCAACAGCTGCCCCAACCAGATGGGAAGATGCTGGGGCCCCCTGGTCCAGGCTGCATATTGACCTGGCTGGCCCTGTGCAGGGGAAGACCTTTTTGGTTGTAGTAGACTCGTTCTCTAAATGGACTGATGTGGCTTTGCTCCCCTCCACCACTACACTGGCTGTCACAAGGGCCTTGACCAGACTGTTTGTTACACATGGACTCCCTGACACCTTGGTTTCAGATAATGGCTCCCAATTTAGTTCCAATGAGTTCGCAGTCTTCGCAGCCAACCTGGGCATCAGACACGCCCTCACAGCCCCCTTTCACCCTGCAAGCAATGGGATGGCTGAGAGGGCTGTTAGGTCTATGAAGGAAGTTTTGGCCAGACTTGGCCAAGCAGACTGGCACTCCAAACTGTCCACTTACTTGCTCACGCAACACGCCACTCCATGCCCCACTACTAACAAGACCCCAACAGAACTTTTGATGGGCAGACACTTCAGTACCACCCTGGACAGGTTGCACCCCCACTATGCTCCTAGCACACCACTGGCTTCTGACAGCCATGCCAGGGAGTTCGCCCTGCAAGACCTGGTTTATGCCAGGAACTATGCAAGGCATCCCTTATGGCTGCCAGGGCAAATAGTCTCTATTACAGGCCCCAAGTCCTACAAGGTCCTCTTGGAGGACGGTCGAGTTTGGAGACGACACATAGATCAACTAAGGAGATGCTGGAGGAAGACTGCCACCGAAATCCCGATCTACCAGCTGCCGAACAACCCAGTCTACCAGCTGCCTGCCGCAGCAAACCCGCTAGTGGCCCCGGTCTACCAGCCGCCTGACAACCCAACCTACCAGCCGCCACAAGCCGACAGAGAGGACTCACCCAATCAGCAGCCGGACACCAGGACTCGGACATCTGACGACCCTCTGTGAGCTCCAGACAGCACCCGGGGAGAGCAGGACTCGATGGCAGCAGGCAAACCTCAGGAACTGTGAAGATCAGGCCGCAAGCAAAAACGGCCAGCCCAGCTGCAGGACTACGCATGCTCGTGGCCAGGGGAAAGGAGTGCTGTGTTCAGAGACTAATGGCAGTCCTCTCTCTGGTTCGCTGCCTGCGCGGGAGCGCCGATTGCTTCCATTGGTTGATGCCATTTGACAGCCAGCTATAAAAGGGAGCTGTCAAACGGCATCAGCTGTCGCCGCCAGCAGCCGCGGCGACCCTTTATTCAATGGAATAAAGTCTGTTAGCTTTTAACCTGGCTCCATCTCACTGTAACCGCCGCTCTACAACAATCAGTAGTACAAGATTTCGTGTTACTGATCTTGTGTATTTCTCACTACTTTAGGCTTCTATTTTCTGCAAATGCACCATACCAGGCAAAGGAACCGATGCCTACCTATATCATCATAAGGTAAGTCCTGGAAGGATGGGGTGAGGGTATAGGCAGGATGAATGTTGTTGCAGAACATTGGCTGTCATTCGTAAGTGTGAATGACAGCTGTGGTGCTGTAACATTTGTAATTTCAGGACTTGGGGGAGGGCTAGGTCGTAACTTGGAATGGTCACTTAGTAAAATGCAATTTGGGGATGAGCTGTACCCTAGGAGGCTAAGAGTCACACTGCATGAGGCCTTCGTTCATGAATTGGATTGGGAGAATGTTCTTCCATGGCCTGAGCATGAAAGTTCTGTTCTCACATAATTTGGGGAGGTTTCAGAGGACAAATGAAAACACACTCCTCTCACATGACCTCCAGAGGACACATAAAAGCACACCTCGTTCTTTTCAGCCTCCACAGATATGTTCAAATAGAAATGGAAAAATACAGATAAGAAATGGCACACAAAGCATCTAAGCAATGAGACATTGACTCTTTCCTTCCTTGGAGTACGAGAAGGCCAGATCCTATCCTTTTCCCTCCCAGGAGATGATATCTGATTAGTGATTTTTTAAAATTAAAAACTGTCAGGATAATCTGTCGTCTTGAACTCTCTGATTGGGGACTAGAAAACTCTTACCCAGAGAGACCACGTTCCTATGGTTTTCAAGCATGACTTCCGAATACAGCTTTTTTTGGTCAGAATCCAGCTGAGACCATTCCTCCTCAGAGAAATACACAGCCACCTCCTCGAAGGACACAAGATTCTCCTGAACACGGAAAACAAGAACAGAACAGGATGATTCACAAGATCTGGTCATCTTCATCAATAATTCCAATAATTCCAGACTTGGAATATTGTATCCAGTTTTGGTTGCCATATGTAAAAAAAATCTTGAGACTCTAGAAAGAGTGCAGAGAAGAGCAACAAAGATGATTATGAGATTGGAAGTTAAATGGCTGTGTTTTACACAAGGGTTATTTTAGATGAGAAAATGGACAATTCTGAAAATTTGACTGGGGCAGGTTTTTTATCAAGTTGATTGATTCTGTAGAACTTTCAGTATTTTTCAGTAAAAAAAAAAAATCCCACTTCTGGATCAACTGATCTATCGCTCTGTCTATCATTGATTGACCTAATAGTCTGAGCCACTGGCTGAATAAAAGACAACAAAAAAGATAAAATTCCATGGGAAAGTTGTTTCTCAGCCTTTCAAAGCGCAAATGTTTGATCTCTTAATCGAGGCGCAAATCAGAGGATTAGAAATTATTTTGTAGCCTGAATACCTTGATCACATGCTTTTTGTGGCCATTATCTTTGGAATTTTAATAGTCTGCTTTATTTTTAATATGAGTTACTTATTTTTAAACAACAGGTTATAAACGAATTTTTTGAAACAATGGTAATGTGGCGTTTTTCATTAGCCTTGCACAATTCCAAGTCAAAGAACAACGCTAGATGATAGGCTCAAGATCTTGACAGACTTGAACACGAGGAGTATCTAACAAAATGAAATTCAATGCAGAGAAAAGTAAAGACTTACACTTAAGCAAGAAAAAACAAAACTACACATATAGACTGGGTGAAACCAATAACAGTAACTGTGAGACGGATTTTGGAGTCTTAGTGGACAACCAATTAAATTTCTTTTTCCAATCTGTCACCACACTATAAAAATGATGTTGAGACTCGAGTAAAAGTGCAGAGAAGGGCAACCAGGATGATTAGGGGATTAAAACATGAAGAACCATTACAGGATCTGGGCATGGTTAGTCTAGTCAAAAGAAGAGCGAGGAAAGACATGATAGCAGTGTTAGGGATAACATTGTTTACCCTAACTGGTTTAGGTAAAATAATAAATATGTTATCATGGTTTGTTAGTTAAAGTGTCTGCAACTTTAACTGTAGGAATGTAATTGGGGGAGTGGTTGTAATAGCACCATAAAAGAAGCAAGACAACAGCAGCTTGCTCTCTCTGGCTTGATGGTCCCGAATTACTGGATGGTTTGAAGACTGCGTTTTTCCCCTACTGGAACGGGAGAGAGATAGGACTGATTTGTAAGTGAACTGACATAGGATATTCTACACGGACTTTGCTAATTGAATGTCCTTGAATGGACTGACTAAAATGATACATGACTAATGGACTGTTATTTTGACCATGCTATAAACTCTAAATGGAATAAACTATATTTTTGATAGCACAAGCGTATCTGTTATTTTTACTGTATATTAACAAACATACAAACATATCTCACTCATTTATCTGTGTGCCTATCTGACTAATGCTGCACATTCTGTTTAGCTTGTCTCCTTAACCTTGGTTGGGGAACCCAGGCTTAACACTGGTTATGGGCCCAGAGGCTGCAAAGTCAGTTTAACTAGGATAAAACAGATTTATGTAAAAAGTGAGAGTTTGTGTTGTTACACATTACAGTAAACAGACAGCTGTGTTTTATTAATTATAGTTTTATATCCATATAAGAAAACATGGCACAAGTCAATCTACAAAGTTTGTCCCTTATATCCAAGTTGGATGGAACAAAATATGTATCATGGTCTATGAAATGTAGTCTACTTCTACGAAGAGAAGGTCTGTGGAACATAATTGAAAATCCACCAAACGTAGAGGAATGGGATCCAGAGGTTGAGGAAGATAGACAAAAGATAAAAGAATTTGAGCAAAAAAATGAACAAGCTATTTGCATAATAGGATTAACACTAACTGACCAGCAACTTGTTCATATCCGTGGAGAGCAAACGGCTGTTGGGTGTTGGCAGAAGCTGAAGAGAATTTATGTCCGAGATAACGTTGGTGCTCACATAAATCTAACACGAAAGCTTTTCAGGACGCATCTCCAAACGAATGGTGATATGCTGATTCATTTGGAAACTATGAAAACCATTTTTCAAGAACTGCATGAGAAAGAGCTTATTTTCTCTGAACTACACCAAGTCTACATAATTCTATCATCACTAGATGTAAGTTATGATAACTTCGTCACTTCCCTTGAAATTTTGCCTAAGGAAAGTTTAACTTTAACTGATATAACTGGCAGATTGATTGAAGAGGCAAGAAGAAGACTTGAAAGAGATCAGTTAAGGAGGGAGCAACCTCAAAAAGAAGATAATGAATCTCCTACTGCATACGCTTCTGGTTTCGCGTGGCTTCGGGGCAGCAGGAATTCGCGACAGCTCGCGATTCCTGCTGTGCTAGCCGTCGAGGTACCCCCGATCCAGATGGGTCAGGGGGATATGGCTGCCCTGTAGGGACAGCTGAAGAGAGAGGGGAGTCGGACAGGGAGGTGGGGGTGTCGCAGAACCCCCCCCTTCTCCGGAAAAACCCCTTTTTCCCAAGGCGGTGGAGCGGCGGTCAGCAATGGCTGCCACGAAGAAGCCAGCAACCGGGTAAGATTGCGCTGGAGGAAATGTGAAGAGTGAAAGTTTTGTCTGAGCCGGGTCAAGTAACATCCTTTAAATTGCCTGGAACTGAGCTGTTTGAATTGCTGGAGGATACATTGTATCCCTAAGAAGAGCGAAAGCGGCGGAGAAGCTGTTAAAGGGAACTTTTGTTTTTTCTTCACTCTCCCACCCCATGGAAACAGCAGAAACGTTTGGATATATTGGACATTGAAAGTGAATTGTTTTGAGAGCTGAAGCTAAGGGACAAAAGGATTCTTGGACATTGAAAAATTTAAGAAATTGGAAAACCCTTGTTGGAGGTATGGATTTCTGATTATTTAAAATTGACATTGCAAGTGGGAAGGGAGAGGAAAAAAAATTGGAGCAGAAGCTGAAAAAGGAGGAGATTGCCTAGAATCCCAAAGAAAGATATATGGTAATTGGACCTCTTTGATTAAACATTAACCCCAGAAAGAGAAAGAGAAGAAGGAAGAAAAGTATTAACTTTTGGAACTTTTTTAAAATTGTTTTTGATTAAAAATACTTGTGGTTGTTTTGGGAAAAGTTTCTCTTTTCATAATGGCATCGTTTGTGGATGAACTAAAGACTGAATATCAAAAATATAAAAAGGAAGATACTTTGGGCGCTTTGTTTCAATTCTTAGAAATGGCGTTATGTACTTATGAAAAGTTGATTACTCAGCAGAAGGAATGGGACAAGGAAGAAGAGGAAGAAGAAGCCATCTTTGATGAACAATGGGTCCCTTCCGGAGAGGAGAAGAAAAAGGATAAGAAAAAGGGGATTTTAAGAATTATAAAAACAACCAAAAAAGAGAAAAATGAGCGAAAAGGTGGAGGCAAGGTTAGAAAGCAAAGGAAAAGGAGTAAGAAAAGCGAGGAGAAAAAACAAAGGGGTAAAAAGGGCAAGGAGAAGAATAAGCAAGAGAGAAAGGGGGGGAGGAGAATGGGTGAATTTAATTTAGGATAAAAGAGGGATTCTGGAGGGTACATAAGTTTGTGTTTTTATATGTGTATTTAGAGTATAAAATTCATTATGTAATTTTAGAATCTTTTAAACAGAATCCCAAGAAAAATTGTTATACGAAGTACTTTTAAGTTAGGGTAATGAGTTATAGACGTTACTCCAATTGGTGTATAGGAGAAGTATAGTAAAAGAAAAAAGATGAATGGATAGTTGGAAATAGAACAGACAAAGAATGTTATTGAAAATGGTAATAAGATATGGAAGGATATATAAAGGTTTTGTTATGGTTTTTTTTTTTGGATTTTGTATATTGATAAAAGGCAATAAAATTTTAATTAATAAGAAATAATTTGGATGAAAAGGAGAAGTAGGGATAAGATATGAAGTTAAATAGATAAAGTATTGATACTATAATTTGGAATTGTTATGCTCTATTGGTTTTTTATTATTATTTTTTCCTAGAAAAGAATTTATAAGCTGTTATGCCTTGATTCTTTGTGCATTGTTTTTATAAAATTGATAAAAATGGTTTATATATATATATATATAAAAGAAAATGATAATAAGATATGGAAGGATATATGGGATGAATATGATGTTTGAATTTGTGTCTGTGTGAAGAGTTTTAACCCGGGATCAGACAACCTTCAGAAAAGATCTTTTAGTTTTGTTTATGTTTTGTGTTTTGTATGTTTGTGTATTGTGTCTTCTGTAAAATTAATAAAATTTGTTTAAAAAAAAAAAAGAATCAATAAAACCTTGGAGGAATGTTAGATGAGAATAATTGTAAACAAGTCAGAAAGAAATGAATATGATGACTATAAAATGGATAAATATAGAAAAGAAATGAAATTGAATAAGAGTAAAGAGAAATAATGAGAAATTTGCTGAAAGATATTTATGTGTCCATATGGAAATGGGATAAATTAGAATTATGTTGTATAAAAATAATGTTTTATCCGACTTGTAAAAATTTATAATGTTAAGAGGTTTTATGTACTTAATGGTTAATGATGTGTTGTTTGTCTTTAAAATTAATAAAATTTGTTTCAAAAAAAAAAAAAGAAGATAATGAATCTCTTACAGCATATGCAATTAAAAAGTGTTTTAATTGTGGAGGAAGAGGACATTTGGCAAGATTTTGTAAAAAAGCAAAGCGCCAGAACGCTGGCCAGAATACTAAAAGTCATCAAAAGAAAAAGAAAAATTTAGAGTTAGCCATGTATATTAACGGAGCTGTAAAAAATAATTTATGGGTGGTTGAGAGTGGAGCATCCCACTGTATAACAAATGATAACAAAATTTTTATTAAAATGTCCCAGAGTACACAGCAGATATCATTAGCCAATGGCTGGAAACTGAAAGCTAAAGGTCAAGGTATAGCATATTGTTCTTTCATAAAAGAGAATGTAAAAATGTTATATGTACCACAACTTAAGTTTAATTTAATTTCAGTTAGAATTTTGGTTAAACTAAGATATGTAGTTACCTTTAGGGGAGATAACTGCATAATTGAAAAAGAAGATAAGAAAATTACTGCATCTTTAAGAGGTGAATTATATGTTTTAAATGATAATGGTTTGGAGGTGGCTAACACGGTTTATGATAATAAGAAACCTCATGATGAATGTATTCACTTGTTACACCCACGGCAAGGACATTTAAATTTTAAAATGCTTCAGAGAACTGTTCAACTATTTAAAGGAATAAGTTTAAAACCTTATAATTAGTATTTGCAATGTTATGCTTGCAATCAAAGCAGGGTCATACCGGCTAATAGAGTTGATGGATTTACTACCAAAGAGCCTTTAGAAGTAGTATTTGCCAATTTAATAGGTCCGAAAAAACCAAGTGTAGGAGGAGCTCGATACATATTAAGTATAATGGACCACTATTCTAGATATGGGTTTTGCTATTTAATGAAGAGCAAAACTGAAACGTATCTAAATCTCTTTAATTGGATAAAATTTGCAGAAAGGAAAAATAAAAAGAAATTAGTAACTCTTATAACAGATAATGGTGTGGAATTTACAAATAATAAATTCCAGAATAGACTTAGAATGTTAGGTATTCAACATAAAAAGTCTGCACCATATAGGCCACAATATAATGCCTTTATAGAGAGACGAGGCCAAACACTAGTCAATGGCACGTACTATGTTGTCTGATTCAGGATTACCTGACAATTTATGGGGAGAAGCTATAATGTGTGGTAATCATATATTAAATAATGTTGTTAATTCAACAACAGGTGAATTACCATTCACACTGTGGTATGGTACAAAACCTGATTTAAGTTACATGCACACATTTGGAGCACCAGCATGAGTGCATATCCCTACACAACTCAGACACAAAGGACAGCATAGAGCTAAAAGATTATTTTTTGTAGGATATGAATCTAATCACAGATCTTATAGATTCTGGGAACTAGGTACATCTAGAGTTTACATCAGTGCTAGTGCTAAATTCCTAGAACATGTAGGATGGAATAGATTAGAGCAAGATTTAAATAACGAAGTAATTATTGAACCCTACAAAAGGCAAAAAGATCAGAATTGTTATAAGAAGAGTCCAATTAAAGAAGAAGTCCACGAAGAGCAAATAGGACCAGAACAAGAGGAAATAGTTGATCAGGAAGAGTTAGATAATCAAGAATAGTTAATAAAGGAAAGTCCACCTGTAAGTCCTGTAATACCTAGACGTACCACACGTGTAACTAGACCACCTGATAGGTATCAAGCAAGTATAGTTTGCCAAGTAACGAAAGTTCCAACTAGTGTAGATGAACTTAGGATGTATCCTGCTAAGGATCAGGAGAATTGGCAAAAGGCAATGGAAAAAGAACTAAATTCATTAAAAGTAATGAAAGTATATGAAGATGCTAAATTACCTCCAGGAGAAAAATCCATTGGGTGCAAATGGATATTTAAAGTAAAAACTGGAAAAGATGGACTGTTACCCATAATGCTAGGTTGGTAGCTCAAGGATTTAATCAAACTGCATCTGATTACGATGAAGTTTTTGCACCAAGTCTTAAAGCAACATCTTTGAGAGCAGCATTAGTGTGGGCAGCTAAGAAAAACTATGTCATTAACCATTTAGATGTAGAAACTGCTTATTTGCATGCACCATTGCAGCACACTATATATTTGAAAAAGCCAGTTATTATAAAAGACAATAAAGTAAATAGTAATGATTGTTGGAAACTCAAAAAGAGTCTTTACGGGTTGAAACAATCTGGCTTTGAGTGGAACCAATATATTGTGAAAGAATTAAACAATATAGATTTTAAATCTGGTTTAGCAGATCCATGTGTGTTTAAAAGAAAAAATAATGGAACGGTGTCATTATTTACAGATGATATTGCTTTGATAACTAAGACTAATAATGAAGCTAATGAGATTATATCATTATTAGCTAAAAAGATAAAATTAAAGCATTTAGGTGAAATTAAAAAGTATCTAGGATTGACAATTAACAAAACAAAAAATGGATTTAAGATATCTCAAGAAGATAAAATTTGCCAATTCATTAAAACGTATAAAATGGAGCTTTGTAAACCGGCAAAGACTCCAATGAGTCAGGAAGTTTGCCAAACTGATGATCAAAGTCCCAAATTTGATAAGTCTATATATCAATCTTTGATTGGTAGCTTATCATATATAAGCAATTGGTCTAGGCCAGATATAGCTTATAGTGTTAATCAGCTGGCACGTTTTAATTCAGATCCACATCAATGTCATTGGCAATCATTAAAGAGAATTTTAAGATTTCTTAAAGGAACAATGAACCATGCTTTGTATATAGAACCAAAGGGTGATTTGAGTCTTAATGCCTATGCAGATGCAAGTTTTGCAACTGACATAAACACTAGAAAATTAACATCTGGGATGGCTATATTATTTGGTAAGATATTAATAGGGTGGAGGTCAATCAGACAACAGCATATCAGCTTGTCCACGATGGAAGCAGAATTTTCATGTCTATCATTACTATGCACTGACTTAATTTTGTACAAACAGTTATTATTAGACATGGGTATAACTGTTAAAGATTCCATTATTGTGTACGAGGAAACCAAGCAGCCATAAAGTTAGCTACTAGTATTGCTGTAAAAACTAGATCAAAGCATACTGATTTAAGATACTTAAATGTTAGAGAATCTGTAAAGAATGGGCTAATTTAATTGGAATACTGCATGATGGAAGAAAACATTGCAGACCAATTTACAAAAGCTCAAGGTATAATCAAGTTTAGAGAGTTGTAACAAATATGATTTAAAGATGTAAATAGTTATATTATTATATTTACCTAAAAGGGGAGAATGTTAGGGATAACATTGTTTACCCTAACTGGTTTAGGTAAAATAATAAATATGTTATCATAGTTTATTAGTTAAAGTGTCTGCAACTTTAACTGTAAGAATGTAATTAAGGGAGTGGTTGTAAAAGCACCATAAAAGAAGCAAGGTACTGCAGCTTGCTCTCTCTGGCTTAATGATCCCTAATTACTGGATGGTTTGAGGACTGCGTTTTTCCTTACTTGAACGGGAGAGATAAAGGACTGTTGATTTATTGTAAGTGAACTGACATTGGATATTCTACACGGACTTTGCTAACTGAATATCCTTGAATGGACTGACTAAAATGATACATGACTAATGGACTGTTATTTTGACTATGCTATAAACTCTAAATGGAATAAACTATCTTTTGATAGCACAAGCGTATCCGTTATTTTTACTGTATGTTAACAAACATAAAAACATATCTCACTCATTTATCTGTGTGCCTATCTGACTAACGCTGCACATTCTGTTTAGCTTGTCTCCTTAACCCAGGCTTAACAAGCAGTATACCAAGATTTGAAGGGCTACCACAGAGAGGAAGGGGTCAAGCTGTTTTCCAAGGCACATGAAGGCCTGAAAAGGAATAATGGATGGAAACTGATCAAGGAGAGAAATAAAGAGAAACTTTCTGACAGTGAGAAAAATCAACCAACAGAACAGTTATCTTCAGAAGTCCTGGGAGCTTCATCATTGGAGGCTTTCAAGAAGAGATTCGACTACCATTTGTCAGAACTGGAATAGGGGCGCCTGCTTGGGCAGGAGGTTGGAGTAGATGACCTAAAAGGTCCCTTCTAACTTTTTTCTGATTGATTAATTGAACAAATATGTGCCAATAGTGTGGGGTGGCAGCCTAAAAAGCCAATGCAATCCTAAATTGCATTGAGGCATACAATCAAGATCAAGTGAGGTACTAATACCAATTAATAAAGCCACACCTAGAATACGGCATCCTGTTTTGGTCACCACACTATAAAATGGATGTTTTAAAATGGATGCTAGAAAGAGTGCAGAGAAGAGCAACCAAGATGATTAGGGGACTGGAGGCTAAAACATATGATGAATGGATGCAGGAACTGGGCATGGCTAGTCTAGTGAAGAGAAGGTCCAGGGGAGACATGATAGCAGCATTCCAATATTTGAGGGGCTGGCAGAGAGGAGGGGGTCAAGCTACAAAATGAAATTCAATGGTGAGAAATGTAATGTGCTATGTTTAGGAAAGAAAAACCAAATGCACAGGCACAGAATAGGTGATACCTGGCTCAAAAATAGTAAGTGGAACAGGGATCTTGGAGTCCTAGTGGACGATAGCTTAAACGTGTGCCAGTAATGTGCTACAGTTCCCAATAGAATCACAGGCTGCATTAAGAGAGGGATAGAATCAAGATCACATGAAATGTTAGTACCATTTTATAATGACTTGGTAGAACCTGATTTAGGAATACTGCATCCAGTATTGTTGCCACGATGTAAAAAAAGATCTTATGATTCTAGAAAGAGTGCAGAGAAGAGCAACCAAGATATTTAAAGGACTGGAAGTTAAAACATGTGATGAAAGGTTAAAGGAACTGGATGTAGCTAATCTAGTGAAGCAAAGGACCAGGGGAAACATGATAGCAGTGTTCCAATATTTGAGGGGCTGGCACAGAGACGAGGGGGTAAAGCACCTGAAGGCCAGGCAAGGAATAATGGATGGAAACTGAACAAGGAGAAATTCAACCTGGAAATAAGGAGACTTTTTTCTGTCAGTGAAAGCAATCAATCAATGGAACAGAAGTTTCCTTCAGAAGTTGTGGGAGCTTCCAAGAAGAGACTAGATTGCGAACTGTCAGAAAAGGTGTAGTGGGATTAGAGTAGATGACCTACAAGGTCCCTTCAAAACTCTGTTAATCTGTACCTTATGAGGTCAATAAATTACAAAAAGAACAGGGAGTCTAACAGTTCCTGCTATTGTGATATGTTTATTCCTAATTCTTGAAGGACTTGAAAAGAAATGCTTCTTGTAAACACAAAGTTGGAGGAGTACCTAGCAGAACTAGATAACCAAAGGAAGCTGTGCTGGCTCATAGCAACTTGAACCTGCTATTGTGATGTTCCTGTTATGGAAGAACACAAAAATAATCCAGTCCAAACAAGGGGGGAAATAGAAGGAGAGAGCACTCAGCACACCCACTTCACTTCCTGAAGGGAGAATGCAAAT
Source organism: Hydrophis major (assembly GCA_033807585.1). Lineage (NCBI taxonomy): Eukaryota > Metazoa > Chordata > Lepidosauria > Squamata > Elapidae > Hydrophis > Hydrophis major. Next base: position 19,313,186 of record CM066329.1, read on the forward strand.
CTAATATTTTCCCTTTCTTACCTGATTTGGAGTTTCAACCGCTGCTTGATCTCTGTCATAAGAACCAGAAAACTTCATTCTTTGTTTCTCTGTAAGGAATAAATAATTTCAAAATGCATATTTAACAAAACAGGAGGAAGTATTTTATAGAAGAGAGAGCAAAAGTAAGACAGATGGGTAATTGGAGGATCTTACAATACCTCCTGAGGTGTCCCAACTTAGATCTTCCCAAGGGATCCTCCTGAAAAATAGCTCCTGAGCAGCATTTGATGCATTCTTCTTTCCCTCAGGATCTCCGATCTCCACACTGCAGCACTTTATATCGGAGAAAGGAAAAAAGAATTAATGTTGATCAAATGAAATAAAGTAGATTCTTATATTCAGAACTCAACCTCAAAGACCTCAATATCTATCCATTGTGGTTGAGTGAGAAAATAATGGAACAATGTTCTACAAGAATTGGTGGGACATCGTCATGTATTATGAACGCCAGAGAAATTTGGGTAGGAGAGGTGAAGTATTCAAACACATTTTATATTCTTTTTTGAGCTGCCTAAAGCGTCTCACCTGCAACTGGACCTGCTCCTTCTGCTCCTCTGCCTGGCTCAGGAGGAAGCCTTCCGCTAGGGCCACCACCTGGGAGCTGGTCTCTGCTCCACACTCCCGCACCCAGCCCTCCATCTCTGGGGGCAGAAGAGCCAGGAACTGCTCCAGAACCACCAGGTCCAACATCTGAGCTTTGGTGTGCTTTTCTGGTCTCAGCCATTGCCTGCACAAGTCATGGAGCTGGCTGCAAAGTCCTCGGGAACCCTCAGCTTCCAGGTATTGGAGGCTCCTGAAGTTGCACGGCTGGACTTCTGAAGGGAGGATGGTTTCCTCCTCCAGGATCTTCTGCCCAGGCCTTGTCCAGATCTCCCCACCCTTCCCAGGCTGAACAGCTGAAGGGCCTTTTCCATTTCCCTCCTTTGCAAAAGGTTGTGTCTCCATCCGTTCTCTTTTCTGCAGAGCAGCTCCAAATGGGCCCAAGGACTCTTGTGGATCTCAGATGCCTTTTCCTTCAAAGGACAATTTCTAGTGCCTATTTTGCAGGACTTGCAGTGATCAGGATTGATCGATCCCTGCAAGTTATTTCCTCTTTTTTTTTTTTCTTTTTTTGCTTAAAAGAAAATTCTGGCTTGCAAAGATTTTCAAATCGCTTCGAGTATCTGTGCCTGGGATTGAAAGAAAAAACAACACCAAGAATCAGAAAGTGGAATTAAGCCACTGAGCAACCTTCACTTAACCCGCCCGGAGCCCCAAGCGGCTTATCCCAACGAAGTGTCCACTTCCCCTCCGATCAGGGCCGGGAAGAAGGCAGTTGGAGAGGCCGTCCCGCTTCTCTCCCCTTCCGGAGACAGGATCGGGCCCTCGGGGAGCCGGGTACGAATTCTGCCTCCTCCTCTTCCGGCTTCTCTCCTCTCTTGCTGGGCCTCCGCAAGGCCGACCCTCCGCTCCCCCCACTAGGGGCTCTTCCCCGGGGCACGGGACGGGATCTCCACTTCCCCCTGCATGGAAAGGACGGCTGGGGAGCATGGGACCTGTGGTCAAACCTGCAGGAGGGGCGGGCGCGGGTCTCTCCCTCCTCTGCCTCCCTTTGCCCGGGAAGAGCCCCCTACCTCTCACCCGGAGCACGTCTGGACTCCCGCAGCCTCTCCGCCGCGTGCTGAGTCCCGGGAGTTAAGGAAAGCGAGTGCGGCCTCCTAGAACGGCAAGCATTTGGGATGTCACTTTCTTCCCGGTCTCCCCTTCAAATCCAGCTGTTAAGTTCCCCCTTCAGTGGATCAACGAGAAAGCGACTGGAATTTCCCTTCTCTTGTCGGAGGGCGCCCCCTGGTGGATGTGCCGCAAAATGCCAGGATTGTAGAAAGGGCAGAAAAGAAGACTGTATCTGAGGGGGAGGGACAGGGCCTTGGGAGTAGGAGGAAAGGTCCCTGACCGACAAAAGCTTCGATATCTCTAGAGGACACTTTCTCCATCTTCCTCTCCTCCCTGTTCAGGAACCCAAACAGTCACCATGAAGGCTCCACAGAGATTGTAGAAGGCCTCAAAAGGCTCCAAATCCTGTCAGAAACAGCAGGGCAGTCAGAAAATGAAGACTGGGAGCCTCTGTTGGAAACCCAACTTGTGTTGTGTGGTTGTTGGGAACTTGTGCCCAAATAGGAGGCAGATGGGACACAGGCAGGGAAGGCCACAATCAGAAAATGATTTTAATTTCTTTCTTTAATTCAATGCATGCAGCTGCCCTTCTCAAGTTAGTCACTCAGCCTCTCAGCGAAGGGGGAAGCAGAAAAGTCAAAGACCCCTCTGGCCTCTTGGGATGAAGGAAAAGGAAGATCCTGAAAAAGTTATATAAAGCTAAACCATGAAGAGGAAAAAGCATTTTTACAGAGTGATTGTGTAGGAAATTCACCTCAAGAAATGTGACTAGGAAGCTTAAGCCCCTTGGAGAATTTAAGGTAGGGATATATCATTAGACCATGAATGAAAAGAGAGAGAGAGAGAAAAAAAGCAAAACAAGAAAAGTCAAAGGCTCTAAATTAAACCAGCTAGCGGTACCTGAACACACTTGTAAGTGGATCATAAGCTTCCTAACAGACAGGAAGCAGCAGGTGAAGCTAGGCAGAATCACATCTGATACCTGTACAATAAGTACGGGGCCTCCTCGAGGCTGTGTCCTTTCTCCACTTCTCCCTATATACCAATGATTGCATTTCAAATGATCCATCTGTTACAATACTGAAGTTTGCAGATGACACAACAGTGATTGGTCTCATTCAAGACAATGACGAATCCACATACAGACAGGAGGTCGTACAACTTGCCTCGTGGTGTAACCGGAACAATGTGGAACTGAACACACTCAAAACTGTAGAAATGGTGGTAGACAAACCCTCCCATACTACCACCTTTTACAATACTAGACAACACAGTATCAACAGTAGAGAAATTCAAATTTCTAGGTTCTATCATATCACAAGACCTAAAATGGACACCTAACATCAAAAATGTCATCAAAAAAGCACAATAAAGAATGTTCTTTCGGCGCCAACTCAAAAAGCTCAAACTGCCCAAGGAGCTGCTGATACAGTTTTACGGAGGAATTATTGAGTCTATCATCTGCACCTCTATAACTGTCTGGTTTGGTTCTGCAACCCAACAGGACAGACACAGACTTCAGAGGATAATTAGGACTGCAGAAAAAACAATTACTACCAACCTGCCTTCAATTGACGACCTGTATACTGCAGGAGTCAAAAAGGGCTGTGAAGATATTTACAGACCCCTCACATCCTGGACATAAACTATTTCAACTCCTTCCCTCAAAACGATGCTATAGAGCACTGCACACCAGAAAAATGAGACACAAGGACAGTTTTTTCCTGAATGCCATCACTCTGCTAAACAAATAATTCCCTCAACACTGTCCAAATATTTACAAAGTCTGCACTACTATTACTATTAATTTTCTCATCACTCCTTATCACCCCTCCCTTTGATTTTAACCTTTGATGTTAACCTTTGATTTTTATACATCAATTTTTTCTCTGCAGTTTGACACAGAAAGTTTAATAATCCATATTTGGAAAAACGGCTTCAACCCAGCAGGAGCTGAAATATGCCCCTCACCGCAAGGGCATCCAAATACTTTAGGATATTAGTGATTTTTACTGCAATGAAGAGAAAAAGACTTTTATGCATGTTTAGCAAGTAACCAAACCACTGATAAGTATTTTTTATTTTATTTTATTCTAGAAAAAAGATTTATTTGACATACATTTAAAACAGACAAATCTATCTATCTATCTATCTATATTTGTTTTATGAGGTTCTCGCAAGTATTTGTATGTGGATCTTTGGTTATTCGGGTTTTCTCCCGCATAAGATTGGAAGTATCTAGGCAACGTTTCGATGAAGTCTCATTCATCATTGTCAGGCTTGGTCTTCAGCTCTGTGCTTCTCAGAGTGATGTGAGCTTGCAGCTGCTTCTTCCTTTTAACTGCTAGTGGGGGTGTGACTTGATTGGGTGGGGGCTTGGCTGTGTTCTGATTGGGTGGGGGTGTGTTCTCATTGGGGGTTTGGCTGTGTTCTGATTGGTTGGAGGGCTGGCTGTGTTCTGATTGGCTGGAGGCATGTTCTGTTCAGGTGGGGGCTTGGTTGTGTGCAGGTTAGTCTTAGTTGCTGGGGGATTTGAGCTGGTGAGCTGTGATCTTGCTGTTTGGCTTCGAGTTCGTGGTCGTGCTGCATCTTCATGTTGGGGGTCAGTTCGCTTCATGTATGGCTCAGAGGGGTTTGAAGTGGGTAGTGATGCAGTTGCAGTGCGGCTTCTGGTCCTTGGTCGTGTCTCATCTTCTGTGTGGGTGTGAATCTGCTTTCTACGTGGAAGTGTGGTGGTGGCATCTTGTGTGGCTCTCAGGGGTGTGGGTCTGGTGTCATTCTTCATGTTTGGTACTCTTCTGTTCATGAGGGCGGGTTTCCAAATGGCTGGTAGACGGGAGGTATCATCTCGTTTATTCATGCTGCGTGGGCGTTTTTCTATCTATGGCTTCTCTGATTATTCTGCTGCTGAAGTGTTCGGTTTTGGCGATAGTTCTGGTATTTTTAAAGTCAATCTCATGTCCTGTGGCTTTGAGGTGTTGGACCAGGGAAGAGGTCGGTTCTTCCTTTTTGATTGAGTTCTTATGTTCTTCAATGTGTGCACTTATTCTTCTGTTAGTTTGTCCAATGTATGTGGTGGGGCAGGCAGTGCAAGGGATTTCGTATACTCCTTGATTTTCTAACTCGATTTTGTCCTTAGGGTTTCTTAGGATGGTGGATATCTTTCTGTTTGTGCAGAATGCTGTCTTAATGTTGTGTTTTTGGAGGATCTTGCTGATTTTGTGTGTAGTGCCTTTTATATATGGGAGGAGGGCTTTGCCATTCTCTTGTTCTCTGTCTTGGATTTTGGTTGGGGTTTCTTTTTGGATTAGGGGGTGATCTTCTTTCTTTGGAATCCATTGGCTGTCAGCACGCTGATGAGAGTGTGTAGTTCGGTCTCTAGGTGTTGTTCTTCGGCTAAGCATTTTGTTCTGGAGATGAGTGTCTCGGCTACGGAATTGATCTGTGCTGGGTAGTGGTGTGAGAGTGTGTGTAGATAGCGGTTTGTATGTTTTTTCTTCTGGTAGATTGACGTCTCAATCTTCTCCTAATTCTGGCATCCAACTAGCATCTGGCAGTTTCATCTCTGCTTGAAACCTCCGACACACTTTCCTGATTAACAGTTCACACTTGAGGTTTAATTAGGGAAGTAGGTTCAGGGGAGAGAGTGGCCTCTGAATCCTCCAATAAATCAGGTTCGTCTCTCAAATCCAACTCCTCTCCCTCTACTTGACTCCCCTCTATGTCACTTAATAATGCAGGCTCGAATCTCAGTGCCAGATCTTCTTCCTTGCTCGAACCGACATCTGCTGATTGATCAGGTTCAAGTCTCGGAGTCACAAAACTATCCCTCACCGCAGGGCCCTTCCCCTGAGTCTGACGAGCTGGATGCGGTTTCGATGGAAAGTGTTCATGGAACCTCTGGATAAGGTCCGAAGCAGCCAACCAGAACATGGCCAACCCCCCCAACCAATCGGAACACAGCCAAACCCCCAACTATTGAGAACACCCCCCCACCCAATCAGAACACAGCCAAGCCTCCACCCAATCAAGTCACACCCCCATTAGCAGTTAAAAGGAAGAAGCAGCTGCAAGCTCACATTACTCTGAGAAGCACAGAGCAGAAGACACAAGCCTGAAGATGATGAATGAGACTTCATCGAAACATTGCCTAGATACTTCCAATCTTATGCGGGAGAAAACCCGAATAACCACAGATCCATATATTGGCTGTCAGCACGCCATACACATATACATATACATACATATATACATTTTACCGCATATATTGAGCAATGGTTAATTTTTTTTCTTTATCATTGATGTGATCTGCCTTGTTACAATAACTCCTTCATTCTTTTAATGTTTTAATTTCTCTATATAGTTTATGATTAAATGCATGTCTTCTGTCATTTCCATAACTTATCCAAATATCAAATATTACCTTTTATTTAACTACTCATACCAAACGTTCCATATTTCATAATGGTCACTATCTTGTTTATTTTTTAACAATTTGGTTAGGCTATCCATCTCAGCACATTCATGTATTTTTTTAATTACCATATCCTCTGAAGGAATGGAAGATAGTTTCCAGTTTTGTGCATAGGTTATTCTGGCCACAGTTATGATGTGTAAAATTAAATATTGATATTTTTTCCCAATATTTAAATCTATCATACTTAGCAGAAAGGTTTCGGGCTCAAGTTTTAAATTTTGTATTGTTATATTTAAAATCCAATTTCTAATATTTCTCCAAAACTTCTGAGCACATGGGCAAGTCCATCACATGTGAAAATATGTTCCTTGTGCGTCATTACATTTCCAATAGTTGGGTGGTAGGTTGGGGAACATCAACTTAGCCAGTCTCGCAGGAGGTAGGTGTCAGCGTTGAAACATTTTATATAAGTTTTCTTTATATGAGACTGACATGGTTAATTTGTAATTTGTTTGCCAGATGTGTTCCCACTTATCTAATTCAATACTATGACCCATGTTTTTAGCCCAAATTATCATATAGATTCTCTGACTGTTCTTTTAATTTGTAGTCCAAAAGGTATTTATATGTTTTACTACTTGTTTTCTTTTCCTCTCCTAGCTATATTTTATCTAATTCTTGTGAGGTTATATTAAAGCCAAATTGTTCTCTATCTTTATTATAATGGGTTTGTATTTGTGCAAAGGACCACCATGCTATCTCCTTTCCTTGAATTTGTATTTGGGATAGGTAATTTTGTTTTAAGTTACCTTTATAGCATTTCTTAGATCCTGGCACACCATAAAAAGTAAAAAACACAGCCCTAATGCTTGAAAAATATCTTTTGCCCATGCATTTGTTTCAGCTTCTGTTCATTCTGGCTCCTTCTTTGAAAGATAGATTGTTCACCCTGAAGCTTTTTACATACACTCTACATTGACATCTGTCATTATTCCACCACAACAGGTCTTTGATTGAAAAAGGTTCCCTGCTTCTGCATTCATACTGGTGGACTCAGATCTTAATTTGATACGATGGACCCAAGTTGGACCGAAGGCTCCTTGGTGCCCTCTGAGGTTGGTTGGTGCACTGATGATGTTCCCTAGTTTGGGTAATGAAATGTCTGTAACAACACAATCAAGCACCAAGGACCCCTCATTTCAACCGTGATCTACCAATTTTCTCTTTTATTGGTAGGTTGGATTATTTTTGGCATCTTGACATCCCAGAGAAAATTCCCATTTGCATTTCTGCATGTTTCATCAGGAAGGACTGAAATAGCTTTTTTTAAAATACAATTTTCCTTTATTAAACAAACACACAAACACAAATTACAATAAAAATGTTGAACCTGGTAGTCTTCCTAACATCAATCTTTGTCATTACTTATGCTAAATCCAATAATATTAATTTCATTCCATATACATTAAATATGCCTATAATCATTCCTTATTTGCATGAATCTTCATCTCTAGCCAACCATAAAATTTGTGCCATGTTTTATTATAATCTGAACCCTTATTTTTTAGCTCCTTTGTTAGTTTATCAATTTCTGCTCATCTCATGATTTTCCTCAATATTTCAAATTCATTTGGGATATCTTTACTTTTCCAATTCTGTGCATACGCCAATCTTGCTGCAGTTATTACATGGATTATTAGATATATATTTTCTTTATCATATTTCCTCGTATTGATCCCTAGCAGAAAAAACTCTGGTTCTATTTTCATTGCACACATTTCTTCTATCCAGTTGTGTAAATTTTGCCAATATTTGTGGGCCTCTTTGCAACTCCACCATGTGATAATATGTTCCTTTTTCTTTATTACATTTCCAGCATATGGGAGAAAGATTTGGATTTATTGTTGCAAATCTTGATGAAAGTATGTGCCATCTATAAAATAATTTACACAAATTTTCCTTGAATCGTATAGCTAGTCATTTTAAAATTTCTTTTCTAAAGTTTTTGCCAACCGTCTAAATTAATGCTATAACTGAAATTTTTCATCCATACCACCATTGTTTCTGTTACTTTTTCTTCTTCCAATTTAAATTCCAATAAAACTTGATGTTATCATCTTCTCAGATTTTAATAAAATTTCATCTAATTTTGTCTTAGTTTTGCTAATTTCCCACTCTTTCTTATCTTTTATGTATTTTGATTGGAGTTGCAAATAGGACCACCATTCCACATCATGTATTTAAGAGTCTAACTTTGTGCCCTTGTACCTTGTTGTAACCCTTTAAATCAGGGGTCTCCAACCTTGTCCACTTTAAGACTTGTGGACTTCAACTCCCAGAGTTCCTCAGCCAGCTTTGCTCCAACAAGGTTGGAGACCCCTGCTTTAAATTATCCTGCCAGAGGAAGGAATGCCATCCCGACTGCAAGTTGTAGCCTTCTAGTGTTAGTATTCTTTTATTTCTATGATTGATCCAATCTTTCACCCAGGTTAATATTGCAGCTCTGTAGTACAATTCCCAGTCAGGTAGACAAATCCTCTTCTTTCAGGACTGAAATAGTTTTTTGAAATACTTCTTAATTTCATATTATTTTGGTCCCCATTGATTTTTGATCGATCATTTGCAATGGTGATCTTCTTGATCGATCAAAAATCACACTGGAGCAGGGGTCTTCAAACTTGATAGCTTTAAGACTTGTGGACTTCAATTCCCAGCATTCTTCCTTCAGTCATGTTAGCTCAGGAATTCTGAGGGCTGAAGTCCTCAAGTCTTAAACTTGCCAAGTTTGAAGACCTTTGTTCTGGAGTATGCCTAATTTGGGAGGGAAAAAAGGAAGGAAGGAGTTAGAAACAGTTGTTGCCATTGTAACTTTCAATGTTTGCATAATAAATTATTGTAAATCAAGGACTAACTGGATCGGCCAGTCGGCTGCCTACCTTTGGGAACTTAACATACATCTACATTTCCCTACCTCTTAATAAAACTACTTGCTGTAACGCTCCACATATGGAAAACACTTGGAATAGACACAAAGTTATGCATATTTCCACAATACTATATTCTGCATTTGAGTAAATGAGTTCAAGCAGCACTTTTTTAATATAGTGTGAAAAAGTTACAAGGGCACTGAAAAAATATAACTGCAAAGTAATACTTCATTTGGTTTTGATTCTATGCCTCTGTATATACAACGAACAATTGTCTTAGCTATTGTGGCTGCTTGCAAACACACGTGACTCATGTTTAAGTGATCATCCATTCAGACTCCAAGGACCGTTTCACAGTTACTATTTTTGAGCCAGGTTTCATGTAATGTTTTTCCTGCCCAGGCATAAAACCTTGCTTTTCTCCACATTAAATTTTAATTTTTGTTGGATTCAACTGTGTCTCATTTGATCAGAAAGGTACAATAGGCACACATATCAAAATCTATAGAGAAATGGTGGGGAAGTGGTTAGAACGCAGTAAAGGTAAAGGTTCCCCTCGCACATACATGCTAGTCGTTTCTAGCTCTAGGGGGCGGTGCCCATCTCTGTTACGAAGCTGAAGAGCCAGCACTGTCTGAAGAGGTCTCCGTGGCCAGGTGGCTGGCATGACTAAATGGGGAAGGCACACAGAATGCTGTTACCTTCCCACCAAAGTGGTCACTATTTTCCCAATTTTTACATGCTTTCAAGGTTGATGAAGCTGGGACAAGTAATGGGAGCTCACTCTGTTACACAGTGGTAGGGATTCGAACCGCTGAACTGCCGACCTTTCTGATTGACAAGTTCATCGTTTGAGCCATTGAGCCACTGCAGCCCTTTAGAATGCCCACTTCCACTGCCAGGAGTTCAATCCTGACTGGCTCATGGTTAATTCAGCCTTTCATACATCTGAGGTCACTAAAAAGAGGAGCCAGGCTGCTGGGGACAGTATGCTGACTATTTAAACTGCTCAAAGAGTGCGGAAAACATTGTGGAGTGGTATATAATTCTAAGTGGAATTGCTATTGCTACATAGCTTTTCCAAGCATGGATCCTTTTATGAGAAGTAAGATTACCATTCTTTCAACATTTCATGTATTTATATGGCTTCTCCCTCTGTGGATTTTGTTATGAGAGGTAAGAGCACTGCTCTGACCAAAGGTCTTCCCACAGTCCATGCATTTATATGGTTGTTCCACTCTCTGGAACTTTTTGTAGATAGTAAGTCCGTACTCCTGAGTAAACTTTTTCCGACACACTGTGCATTACAATGGTTTCTCTCGAGTGGATCTTTTCATGGGAAGCAAGATTACGGCTTTGAGCAAAGATCTTGCCACACTCCATGAATTTTATGGTTTCTCCCCTGTGTGGATCATCTTATGGGAAATAATCTGACCTCTATGCGCAAATGTCTTTCCACACTCTGTGCATTTGTATGGTTTTTCTCCTGGGTGCATCTATTTGTGGAAATGAAGTCCACTGTTCTGAGCAGAAGTCTTTCCACATTCCATGCATTTATATGGTTTCTCTCCTGTGTGGATCTTTTTGTGGGAACAAAGTCCACCGCTTAGAGCAAAGGTCTTTCCACACTCTGTGCATTTAAATGGCTTTTCCCCTTTGTGGATCTTTTTGTGGGTACGAAGTCTACTGCTCAGAGCAAAAGTCTTTCCACAATTCATGCATTTAAATGGCTTCTCCCCTGTGTGGATCATTTTGTGGATTCTGAGTCCGCTCCTGTCAGCAAAGTTCTTTCCACACTCCATGCATTTATATGGCTTCTCCCCTATGTGGATCGTCTTATGGGAAATAAGATTACGTTGTTGTTCTCCCCTGTGTGGATCATTTTGTGGTTTCTGAGTCCCCTCCTGTCAGCAAAGTTCTTTCCACACTCCATGCATTTATATGGTTTCTCTCCTGTGTGGATCTTTTTGTGGCAATGAAGTCCACTGCTCTGAGCAAAGGTCTTTCCACATTCCATGCATTTATATGGTTTCTCTCCTGTGTGGATCTTTTTGTGGGAATAAAGTCCACTGCTCTGAGCAAAGGTCTTTCCACATTCCATGCATTTATATGGTTTCTCTCCTGTGTGGATCTTTTTGTGGCAATGAAGTCCACTTCTCTGAGCAAAGGTCTTTCCACATTCCATGCATTTATATGGTTTCTCTCCTGTGTGGATCTTTTTGTGGCGATGGAGTCCACTGCTCTGAGCAAAGGTCTTTCCACATTCCATGCATTTATATGGTTTCTCTCCTGTGTGGATCTGTTTGTGGGAATAAAGTCCACTGCTCTGAGCAAAGGTCTTTCCACATTCCATGCATTTAAATGGTTTCTCTCCTGTGTGGATCTTTTTGTGGCGATGAAGTCCACTTCTCTGAGCAAAGGTCTTTCCACATTCCATGCATTTATATGGTTTCTCTCCTGTGTGGATCTTTTTGTGGCAACTAAGTACACAGCTCTGAGCAAAGGTCTTTCCACACTCCATGCATTTATATAGTTTCTCTCCTGAGTGGATCCTTTTATGGAAAATAAGATTACTACATCTTCTGAACTTGTCACCACACTCTCTGCATTTGTAGTACTTCTCCCCAGAGTGAATCCTTTCATGGGAACTAAGTTGCGTGCTTGTTTTATAACATTTTCCACATTCCAAACACTTATAAGGCTTCTCTTTCGTGTCAATTATTTTTTGAGATGGAAGGAGGTTATTTCCAAGAGAAAGCATGAATGTCCCATTGTAATTTTGTCCATTGTATCTTCTTATAGCATCTTCTCCTTTCTTTTGGGTTAAATAGTGTCCATTTACATATAATTTATCTTTGATTAGCTCCACACTTTTCCCAATATATTTTTTCCTTATTTTCTCTTGTTGGGCAAGAAAGTCTTGCATCGGAGCATCAATGGAAGATGAGCTTTCCTGGTTACAATTATTTGGTTGGTTTCTCTCATGGCTTTCAAATTTCATTCGAAATCCAAACTTTTCTCTTCCATCTTTAGCATTGGTCATTTGGAACAATTTACAGGAATCTTGATTCCCCTGTCCATTGTTACCTTCAAAGCAAAAGAGAAATGAAAATGTTAACAAGGGTAGAGAAGATCAAACTGTTCAAAGTCAAGTGAATTTCCTTTTGAATTTTACCAAAATTCCATTAGGGAGTATGTTTGTATTCTTACAGTGGTTTGATATAGTCAGACATGATGATTTCTGTATTAATGAGTCATGAATGTTTTGAAAATATCTAGAAAACATCCCTCTTTTTACAATTATTTTTATATATACAATCACACCTAAAGTCAGTTTTGAGTTAAGGAATAATCAGGGGAAACATGCAAGGAGGAATTAGGAGAAAACTTAAGATTTATTGAAGTGGGTTAATTTCAGCGTGCTCCATGGCCTCTATCTGGTGGGACCCCTGCTCAGCCTGTTCCTTAATTCCAGTGATGAGAATTTGGAGCAAAATCCCTTGTTTGAAGCCTCCCATTGGCTTGTAAATACTCTTTGTGCTGAGAGTGGAAAGGATAGGAGGCTTCAAAAATGGCTATTTTTTGCTGCACCAAAGTCTCATCCACTTGCAAGGGCTCTTTGGTCGGATCTGGTGCAGGCTTCAGTTCAAAGAAATTGGAGGCCTAAACTACTTTAGTGTGAGATCACACAAGACCAATATTGCAAGATCTCAGGATATTGATCTCACATGATCTTGCACTGCAGTGGCTTTAGGCCTGTGTTCTTTATGAACTGAGGACTGCATGAGATCTAGGGCAAAAGTCCTTGAAAACAAAGGGGCCTTTCCTCTGTTTACAAAGCATTTTGCCCTGGATCTCAAGCAGAATATCTGATTAGTGATTTTTTAAAATTAAAAACTGTCAGGATAATCTTTCGTGTTGAACTCTCTGATTGGGGACTAGAAAACTCTTACCCAGAGAGACCACGTTCCTATGGTTTTCAAGCATGACTTCCGAATACAGCTTTTTTTGGTCAGAACCCAACTGAGTCCATTCCTCCTCAGAGAAATACACAGCCACCTCCTCGAAGGACACAAGATTCTCCTGAACACGGAAAACAAGAACAGAACAGGATGATTCACAAGATCTGTTCATCAATAATTCAGACAAGAGAATAGAAGGGGAATTCATCAAAGTTGCACTCAAAACCAAATTGATAGGAATACCAACTCTACAGAAGGTAAGGTGGAGATATAGAAGGATCGACAGATTGGGCCCCATCTAACAAAATGTAATTCAATTGTGAGAAATGTAAGGTTCTACATTTAGGAAAAAAAAACAAAATGCACAGGCACAGAATAGGTGATACCTGCCTCAACAGTAGTAAGTGCAACAGGGATCATGGAGTCCTAGTAGACAATCCCTTAAACATGAGTCAGCAATAGGCTACAGTTCCCAAAAAAACCCAACACAACCATAGGCTGCATTAAGAGGGGGTTAGAATCAAGATGACATGAAGTGTTAGTACCACTTTATAATGTCTTGTTAAGACCACACTTGGAATATTGTATCCAGTTTTGGTTGCCATGTGTAAAAAAAATCTTGAGACTCTAGAAAGAGTGCAGAGAAGAACAACAAATGTTATTAATGGACTGAATGCTAAAACATATAAAAGAACGGTTGTTGGAAGTGAGTATGTCTAGTTTAATGAAAACAAGGATTAGGGGGTGACATAATAGTATGTTCCAAGAAGCAATGGATGGAAACTATTCACGGAGTGTTAATCCACTTTATAATGTCTTGATAAGGCCACACTTGGAATGCTGCATTCAGTTTTGGTCACCACGATGTAAAAAAGATGTTGAGACTCTAGAAAGAGTGCAGAGAAGAGCAACAAAGATGATTATGAGATTGGAAGCTAAAACATATAAAGAATGGTTGCAGGAACTGGGTATGTCTAGTTCAATGAAAAGAAAAACTAGGGGAGACACGATAGCAGTGTTCCAATATCTCAGGGGGTGCCACAAAGAAGAGGGAGTTAAGCTATTCTCCAAAGCACTGGAGGGCAGGACAAGAAGCAATGGTTGGAAGGAGAGAAGCAACTTAGAACTAAGGAGAAATTTCCTGACAATTAGAACAATTAATCAGTGCCTCCAGAAGTTGTAAATGCTCCAACACTGGAAGTTTTTAAAAAGATGTTGGATAACCATTTGTCTGAAGTGGTGTAGGGTTTCCTGCTTAGGCAGGGGGTTGGACTAGAAGACCTCCAAGGTCCCTTCCAACTCTTTTTCTATTCTGTTCTATGTTCTCAGGAGAGAAGCAACCTAAACAAAATAGAAATTTCCTGACAAGGAGAACAATTAATCAGTGGAATGACTTTCCTCCAGAAGTTGTGGATGTTCCAACACTGGAGGTGTTTAAGAAGAAATTGGACAACTATTTATCTGAAATGTTATAGGGCTTCCTGTCTGAGCAGGGGGTTGGACTAGAAGACCTCCAAGATCCCTACCAACTCTGTTATTCTGTTCCATTGTTCCCAAATTCCCAAAGCAAAGACATGCACTAAGTTAAATGGCTGTGCTTTACACAAGGGTTATTTTAGATGAGAAAATGGACAATTCTGAAAATTTGACTGGGGCAGGTTTTTTCTCAAGTTGATTGATTCTGTAGAACTTTCAGTGTTTTTCAGTAAAAAAAAAAAATCCCACTTCTGGATCAACTGATCTATCGCTCTGTCTATCATTGATTGACCTAATAGTCTGAACCATTGGCTGAATAAAAGAACACAAACAAGATAAAATTCCATGGGAAGGTTGTTTCTCAGCCTTTTAAAGCGGAAATGTTTGATCTCTTAATCGAGACGCAAATCAGAGGATTAGAAATTATTTTGTAGCCTACATACCTTGATCACATGCTTTTTGTGGCCATTATCTTTGGAATTTTAATAGTCTGCTTTATTTTTAATATGATTTACTTATTTTTGAACTACATTTACTTATAAATGAATTTTTTAAAAAAAATAGTAATGTGGCGTTTTTCATTAGCCTTGCACAATTCCAAGTCAAAGAAAAACCCTAGCTGATAGGCTCAAAATCTTGACAGACTTGAACACGGGGAGTATCTTACAAAATGAAGTTCAATGCAGAGAAAAGTAAAGTCTTACACTTAGGCAAGAAAAAACAAAACTACACACATAGACTGGGTGAAACCAGGCTCAATAACAGTAACTGTGAGACGGATTTTGGAGTCTTAGTCGACAACCAATTAAATTTGTTTTTCCAATGTGTCACCACACTATAAAAATGATGTTGAGACTCTAGTATAAGTGCAGAGAAGAGCAACCAGGATGATTAGGGGACTAAAACATGAAGAACCGTTACAGGATCTGGGCATGTTTAGTATAGTCAAAAGAAAAACGAGGAAAGACATGATAGCAGTATCCCAATACTTGAAGGGCTGCCACAGAGAGGAAGGAGTCAAGCTGTTTTCCAAGGCACATGAAGGCCTGAAAAGGAATAATGGATGGAAACTGATCAAGGAGAGATTCAACCTGGAAATAAAGAGAAACTTTCTGACAGTGAAAACAATCAACCAACAGAACAGTTATCTTCAGAAATCCTGGGAGCTTCATCACTGGACGCTTTCAAGAAGAGATTGGGCTGCCATTTGTCAGAAGTGGAGTAGGGTCTCCTTCTTGGGCAGGAGGTTGGACTGGATGACCTACAAGGTCCCTTCTAACTCTTCTCTGATTGATTGATTGAACAAATATGTGCCAAAAGTGTGGGGTGACAGCCAAAAAAGCCAATGCAATTTTAAATTGCATTGAGGGATACAATCAAGATCAAGCGAGGTATTAATGCTACTTTATAAAGCCACACCTAGAATACGGCATCCTGTTTTGGTCACCACACTATAAAATGGATGTTTTAAAATGGATGCTAGAAAGAGTGCAGAGAAGAGCAACCAAGATGATTAGGGGACTGGAGGCTAAAACATATGATGAATGGTTGCAGGAATTGGGCATGGCTAATCTAGTGAAGAGAAGGTCCAGGGGAGACATGATAGCAGCGTTCCAATATTTGAGGGGCTGGCAGAGAGGAGGGAGTCAAGCTACAAAATGAAATTCAATGGTGAGAAATGTAATTTGCTATGTTTAGGAAAGAAAAACCAAATCCACAGGCACAGAATAGGTGATACCTGGCTCAAAAGTAGTAAGTGGAACAGGGATCATGGAGTCCTAGTGGACGATAGCTTAAACGTGTGCCAGTAATGTGTTGCAGTTTCCAATAGAATCAGAGGCTGCATTAAGAGAGGGATAGAATCAAGATCACATGAAATGTTAGTACCACTTTAAAATGACTTGGTAGAACCTCACTTAGGAATACTGCATCCAGTATTGTTGCCACGATGTAAAAAAAGATCTTATGATTCTAGAAAGAGTGCAGAAAAGAGCAACCAAGATAATTAAGGGACTGGAAGTTAAAACATGCGATGAACAGTTAAAGGAACTGCACATGGCTAATCTAGTGAAGGAAAGGACCAGGGGAGACATGATAGCAGTGTTCCAATATTTGAGGGGCTGGCACAGAGACGAGGGGGTCAAGCACCTGAAAGCCAGGCAAGGAATAATGGATGGAAACTGAACAAGGAGAAATTCAACCTGGAAATAAGGAGATTTTGGCTGACAGTGAAAGCAATCAATCAATGGAACAGAAGTTTCCTTCAGAAGTTGTGGGAGCTTCCAAGAAGAGACAAGATTACGAACTGTCAGAAAAGGTGTAGTGAGGTTAGAGTAGATGACCTACAAGGTCCCTTCAAAACTCTGTTAATCTGTACCTTATGAGGTCAATAAATTACAAAAAGAACAGGGAGTCTAACAGTTCCTGCTATTTTGATATATTTATTTTTAATTCTTGAAGAACTTCAAAAGAAATGCTTCTTGTAAACGCAAAGTTGGAGGAGTACCAAGCAGAACTAGATAACCAGAGGAAGCTATGCTGGCTCACAGCAACTTGAACCTTCTATTGTGATGTTCCTGTTATGGAAGAACACAAAAATAATCCAGTCCAAACAAGGGGGGGAAATAGAAGGAGAGAGCACTCAGCACACCCACTTCACTTCCTGAAGGGAGAATGCAAATCTAATATTTTCCCTTTCTTACCTGATTTGGAGTTTCAACCGCTGCTTGATCTCTGTCACAAGAACCAGAAAACTTCATTCTTTGTTTCTCTGTAAGGAATAAATAATTTGAAAATGCATATTTAACAAAACAGGAGGAAGTATTTTATAGAAGAGAGAGCGAAGGTAAGATAGATGGGTAATTGGAGGATCTTCCATTACCTCCTGAGGTGTCCCAACTTAGATCTTCCCAAGGGATCCTCCTGAAAAATAGCTCCTGAGCAGCATTTGATGGGTTCTTCTTTCCCTCAGGATCTCCAATCTCCACACTGCAGCACTTTATATCGCAGAAATGAAAAAAAGAATTAATGTTGATTAAATGAAATAAAGTAGATTCTTATATTCGGAACTCAACCTCAAAGACCTATCCATTGTGGTTGAGTGAGAAAATAATGGAACAATGTTCTACAAGAATTGGTGGGACATTGTCATGTATTATGAACGCCAGAGAAATTTGGGTAGGAGAGGTAAAGTATTCAAACACATTTTATATTCTTTTTTGAGCTGCCTAAAGCATCTCACCTGCAACTGGACATGCTCCTTCTGCTCCTCTGCCTGGCTCAGGAGGAAGCCTTCCGCTAGGGCCACCACCTGGGAGCTGGTCTCTGCTCCACACTCCTGCACCCAGCCCTCCATCTCTGGGGGCAGAAGAGCAAAGAACTGCTCCAGAACCACCAGGTCCAACATCTGAGCTTTGGTGTGCTTTTCTGGCCTCAGCCATTGCCTGCACAAGTCATGGAGCCGGCTGCAAAGTCCTCGGGGACCCTCAGCCTCTAGGTATTGGAGGCTCCTGAAGTTGCACGGCTGGACTTCTGAAGGGAGGATGGTTTCCTCCTCCAGGATCTTCTGCTCAGGCCTTGTCCAGATCTCCCCACCCTTCCCAGGCTGAACAGCTGAAGGGCCTTTTCCATTTCCCTCCTTTGCAAAAGGTTGTGTCTCCATCCTTCCTCTTTTCTGCAGAGCAGCTCCAAATGGGTCCAAGGACTCTTGTGGATCTCAGATGCCTTTTCCTTCAAAGGACAATTTCCAGTGCCTATTTTGTAGAACTTGCAGTGATCAGGACTGATTGAACCCTGCAAGTTATTTCCTCTTTTTTTTTTTTGCTTAAGAGAGAATTCTGGCTTGCAAAGATTTCAAATGGCTTCGAGTTTCTCTACCTGGGATGAAAGAAAAACCAACGCCAATTATCAGAAAGTGGAAATGAGCCACTGAGTAACCTTCACTCGACCTGCCCGGAGCCCCAAGCGGCTTATCCCAACGAAATGTCCACTTCCCCTCATGCCAGGGCCGAGAAGAAAGCAGCTGGAGAGGCCGTCCCGCTTCTCTCCCCTTCCGGAGACAGGATCGGGCCCTCGGGAGCCGGGTGCGAATTCTGCCTACTCCTCGCCCGGCTTCTCTCCTCTCCTGCTGGGCCTCCGCAAGGCCGACCCTCCGCTCCCCCCATTAGGGGCTCTTCCCCGGGCACGGGACGGGATCCCCGGGTCCCCGGCGTCTTCCTGGCATCCCCGCTCCCCCCTTCATGGAGAGGACGGCTGGGAAGCATGGGATCTGTGGTTGAACCTGCAGGAAGGCCGGGCGCGGGTCTCTCCCTCCTCTGCCTCCCTTCGCCCGGGAAGAGCCTCCTACCACTCATCCGGAGCACGTCTGGATCTCTCACCTACAGACTCCCGCAGCCTCTCCGCCACGTGCTGAGTCCCGGGAGTAAAGGAAAGCGAGTGCGGCCTTCTAGAACGGCAAGCATTTGGGATGTCACTTTCTTCCCGGTCTCCCCTTCAAATCCAGCTGTTAAATTCCCCCTTCAGTGGATCAACGAGAAAGCGACTGGAGTTTCCTTCTCTTGTCGGAGGGCGCCCCTTGGTGGATGTGCCGCAAAATGTCAGGATTGTAGAAAGGGCAGAAAAGAAGACTGTATATGACGGGGAGGGACAGGACCTTGGGAGTAGGAGGAAAGGCTCCTGACCGACAAAAGCTTCGATATCTCTAGAGGACACTTTCTCCATCTTCCTCTCCTCCCTGTTCAGGAACCCAAACAGTCACCATGAAGGCTCCACAGAGATTGTGGGAGGCCTCATCCAAATCCTGTCAGAAACAGCAGGGCAGTCAGAAGATGAAGACCGGGAACCTCTGTTGGAAACCCGACTTGTGTCCTGTGGTTGTTGGGAACTTGTGCCCAAATAGGAGGCAGATGGGACACAGGCAGGGAAGGCCCCAATCAGAAAATAATTTTAATTTCTTTAATTCAATACGTGCAGCTGCCCTTCTCAAGTTAGTCTCTCAGCCTCTCAGTGAAGGGGGAAGCAGAAAAGTCAAAGACCCTTCTAGCCTCTTGGAAGGAAGGAAAAGGAAGATCCTGAAAAAGTTATATAAAGCTAAACCATGGTTAGGGAAAAGCATTTTTACAGAGTAATTGAGTAGGAAATTCACCTCAAGAAATGTGACTAGGAAGCTTAAGCCCCTTGGAGAATTTAAGGAAGGGATATATCATTAGACCATGAATGAAAAGAGAAAAAAATAAAATAAAAAGCAAAACAAGAAATGTCAAAGGCTTTACATTAAACCAGCTGGCGGTACCTGAACATACTTGTAAGTGGATCATAAGCTTCCAAACAGACAGGAAGCAGCAGGTGAAACTAGGCATAATCACATCTGATACCTGTACAATAAGTACGGGGCCTCCCCAAGGCTGTGTGCTTTCTCCACTTCTCCCTATATACCAATGACTGCATTTCAAATGATCCATCTGTTACAATACTGAAGTTTGCAGATGACACAACAGTGATTGGTCTCATTCAAGACAATGACGAATCCACATACAGACAGGAGGTCGTACAACTTGCCTCGTGGTGTAACTGGAACAATGTGGAACTGAACACATTGAAAACTGTAGAAATGGTGGTATACAAACCCTTCCATACTACAATACTAGACCCTCCCCCTTACAATACTGGACAACACAGTATCAACAGTAGAGACATTCAGATTTCTAGATTCTATCATATCACAAGACCTAGAATGGACACCTAACATCAAAAATTTCATCAAAAAAGCACAACAAAGAATGTTCTTTCTGCGCCAACTCAGAAAGCTCAAACTGCCCAAGGAGCTGCTGATACAGTTTTACAGAGGAATTATTGAGTCTATCATCTGCACCTCTATAACTGTCTGGTTTGGTTCTGCAACCCAACAGGACAGACACAGACTCCAGAGGATAATTAGGACTGCAGAAAAAACAATTACTACCAACCTGCCTTCAATTAATGACCTGTATACTGCAGGAGTCAAAAAGGGCTGTGAAAAAACAGAACCCTCACATCCTGGACATAAACTATTTCAACTCCTTCCCTCAAAATGATGCTATAGAGAACTGCACACCAGAAAAATGAGACACAAGGACAGTTTTTGTTGTGTCCGCGAAATGATGCCAGGAGTCGGTGACTTTAGTGCAAAGCTCTTTATTAGCAAGATGGAACCGAACTGGCGAAAGGAAAAAAGCCCGCGCCTTTTATTCCTTTCGCCGCGGCGGCCGCGGCCAATGGCACCACTTTGAATCTCCCGCAATCCGAATTGACCAATCGCGGGAGATTCCTAGCGAGCCAATCGGCGCGGCTCGCCTGACCAATCGGAGAGCCCCGCGCTTTGGCCAATCAAAGCGCGGGGATCTCGAGTATGTTAATTAAGGACAGAACACCCCTCCCCTCTTGGTTCAGTCCTTACGTTGCATAGTCACGTAGGTAGGCGGGGCTCCGTCTGGGCCTACTTGACCTGCGCAACTCAGTTGTAGGCTGGATCCCGGCCGGTTCGGTCGGGATCTCTGCTGCTCCTGCTGCCGTCGTGGGAACCGGCTGGTCGATCGGGCCGGTCCTTTCTCCGTAGCTCCCTCCTGGGCCTTCCGGGTAGGTTGAGCTGCGGGTTTCGCCGCTCCCGCTCGGTCTTTCCGGGTCGGTCGAGCTGGCCTGGCTGTTCCTTTTTGGCGAGGGGTCGTGATGGCTGCTTTCTGGTGAGTACTGCTGGTTTATTCTTCTTTGATTTTGGTCCCCTGGGTATTCCCTCCCCCCTTGGTTTGTGTTGTGGGGGTTGGTTTCGCCTGTTTGTGCGTCGGCAGTTTGTTGGTTGGTAGTCCTCGACCTTAGTTGGTCGATGTGGCGTTTCCACGCTCGTCCGTCTGCTGTTTGTAGCCAGTACGAGTGTGGGCCTCTTGTTTGTGTGATGACGGCTGGAATCCATAGTGGGTCCCCCGTCAGGTTCTTTGCGTATACGGGGTCGCCGGGTGCGAAGGTTCGGTGTTTGCTGTTCGAGTCTGGGGGCCTCTCCGGGTTATACGTGGGGTGTAACCTGTCGAGTGGGGACCTTAGTTTTCTGCCCATTAATAGTTCGGCTGGGCTTTTATTGGTTGTGGTATTTGGGGTTATGTGTTGGGTGAAGAGTAGTTTGTTTATTTTCTCCTGGATCTTCCCGTGGTCTATTTTCCGGATGGTCTTTTTAGTGAATTGGCCCATCCGTTCTGCCCTACTGTTCGCCGCCGGGTGGGCCGGTGCTGTCAGCGCGTGGCGGATGCCCCTTTCCGCTAGGAATTTTTCAAATTCCAGCGAGGTGATCTGGGGCCCGTTGTCGGAAATGATGACGTCTGGGAGGCCGTGTGTTGCAAAGAGTTTGCAGAGTTCCTTGATCATGGCCTCCGTGGTTGTCGTCTTCATGTTGCTTACCTCCAGCCAGTTGGAGTAAGCGTCAACTGTTATGAGGAATGTGTGTCCTTTTGTGGGCCCGGCGAAGTCTATATGGATCCTAGACCAAGGTCCCCTTGGGGTTTCCCACTCTAGGACGGGTGCTGTGGGTGGGCTTGGCCTAGTTTCCTGGCATCGTTGGCACCTAGCTACCCAGGCCTCTATTTGTTTGTCCATCCCTGGCCACCAAGCGTAACTTCTGGCCAGGGCTTTAGTCCTAACGATGCCAGGGTGCCCCTCATGTAGCAGTTCCAAAACCTTCCCCTGTAGCTTTTCCGGAATGACCACCCTATCTCCCCATAGTATGCACCCTTTTAACAAAGAGAGTTCCGTTTGGCGGTTTCAGAACGTTTTGACGGATTCGTCGTTGTCTCTTTCCGGCCACCCTTTCTCCACCCAATGCAACACCTGCGCCAGACGTTTGTCTTTATTAGTCTCTCGGGCAATGTCTGACGCGGTTATGGGCAGGTTGGGCAGAGTCTCTATGCTGAGGGTGGTCGTCGTGGGTGCTGGGTCGGTGTCGGGTTCCGGTAGCGGCGAGCGGCTTAAGGCGTCTGCATGGGAGATCGTCTTACCCGGTCTGTGTATGAGTTCGTAGTTGTAGGCTGCCAGGAACTCGGACCACCTTGTCATTCGGGGAGACAGAATGTTCGGGGTGGCCCAGTTTCCTGCAAGGATTCCCAGCAGAGGCTTGTGATCCGTTATGATGGTGAAAGTCTGGCCGTAGAGGTATTCGTGGAATCGTTTTACGGCGGCAACTATAGCCAGAGCCTCTTTGTCCAGTTGGCTATAGTTCCGCTCCGGTTTGGTGAGGGTCCTTGAAAAGAATGCGATGGGCGCTTCTTTTCTGTCGGGAAGGGTATGGCTGAGGACAGCGCCGACGCCGAAGGGTGATGCGTCGCATGTGACGGCCAGAGGTAGGGTCTCGTTGAATTGTATAAGGACGGCATCGGAGGTGAGGAGGTCCTTCGTTCTTTGGAAGGCGTCTTGCTCGCGTTTCCCCCAAGTCCAGGTCGCCGCCTTGTCCAGGAGCCTATGCAAGTGCTCCGCCGCCGTCGCCTTTTGGGGTAGGAAAACATTGTAAAAGTTCAGTAACCCCAAGAATGCCTGTAGTTCAGTCTTTGACTTGGGTGTGGGGGTTTCTTTGATGGCCTTGATTTTTTTGTTTGTGGGGTGAATGCCGTGACGGTCTAGGAGGTAGCCCAGGAATTCTACTCGTTCCGTGCATAGCTGGCATTTCTCCCTCTTGACTTTTAGTCCGGTCTCTTTAAATTTGGTTAGGACCTCCCTTAGTCGACCCTCTAGTTCGGCTTGGTTGGCTGCCGACACTAGGACGTCGTCGAAGTAAGGTACCACCCCCTTGATACCTTGCAATAGCCTCTCCATTAGGCTTTGGAATATGCCCGGTGCCACGCTGACTCCAAATTGGAGTCGGTTGCATTTGAATGCCCCCCGGTGGGTGACTATGGTCTGCGCTTCTGCCGTTTGCTCCTCGACCGGCAACTATTGGTATGCCTGGGCGAGGTCGAGCTTGGCGAAAACCTTGCCCCCTCCCAGTGAGTGCAGTAGGTGTTGCACTACTAGGACGGGGTAGGCGCTTTGTTGCAGCGCGCCATTTAGGGTGGCCTTATAGTCCCCACAGATCCTCACCGACCCATCGGGCTTGATCGGGGTGACTATGGGGGTCTCCCACCGGGCGTGGTCTATGGGCTGTAGAACCCCTTGTTTGACGAGCTTGTCAATTTGCTCGTCTATCTTGGGTTTCAGTGCGAATGGGACCCGCCTTGGTTTCAGGCGTTTTGGGGGGACGTTGGGGTCTAGGTCGAAAGATATAAGGGGCCCTCAGTACTTGCCTAGGTTTCCGTCGAAGACCTCTTGGAACTCCCGGGCCAGTTGCTGCTCCCAGCTGTCGTCGGTGACGTGGTCGACTCCCGTGAGTGCGATGTCTAGCGGGGCGAACCATTGCAGTCCCAGTAGGCTTGGGCGGTCGCGGTCGACGATTGTTAGGGGAAGTCGTTCGGTGCGCCCCTTATACGTGATGTTGAAGTGTTTGGTTCCGACTACCGGGATGCGGTTTCCCTGGTAGTCCTTTACAATGAGTCTCTGGCTGTCTACGTTCCTCCTTTGGAGGGTAGGCACCAAGCGCTTTATTTCATGCCATGCAATCATGGAGAGGTAGGACCCGGAGTCCACCTCCATTTTGCATGGCTGGCCCTCGATGCCTACCTCCACGTGGACCTTCCGGGCGTCGTTGGTGATGGCGTGGCCGATGGTGACCGTCTGGTGGGTCTCCTCTCTCCGCCGGTTGTCGCCACCTCGCGAGGATCGCCCGTTCCGGTCCCATCGGCTGTCCTAAAGGCGATCTCTGGCCCGGGGTGGTGTGCTTTCTCTCCTCCGGTCGTTCTGGTCCCATCGTGCCGGGCTGTGATTTTTTTTCAGGTGGCAGACACGGGCGATGTGTCCATTCTTGTCGCAATGCCGGCAGATCGATTCGAAAAACCGGCATTCCGACCTGGGGTAGTCGCCGCCGCAACCGGCACAGTTGGTCCTCGACTTACGACCTCGCCGGTTTCGTGGGTCGCGGCCTGTCTGGAGTCGATGGATGTCCTCCTCGTCATCGGAAGTGCCCGATGCCGAGTGGAAATCGCCCTGGTGGGTGGTCATCTCGGGTTGGGGCTCGGTCGACCTAGCTGGGTTGTTGTTTCCGCTGCGGTCCCCAGTGTTCGGTCTGCGCATGCAGTCGGCGGAAGTTCGGGTTGCTTCGGCGGCTGCGGCTGCGGTGAGGGTGTCTGCTAGGCTGATGTTGCCCTTGGCCATCAGCTGGCTCTGTAGGACGGGGTCCCACAAGCCGAGCACGATTCGGTCTCGCAGGGCGTCGTTTAGGTTATCGAATTCGCAGAGCCCCCCTAAACGCCGCAGCTCGGCGACGAAGTCGCTGAAGCTCTCACCCGACCTCTAGTCCCGCCGGTAGAACTCGTTGCGCCGGATCAGGATGGGTACCTCTGGAGCATAGTGCCGCCGAAGTATGGGTTCGAGGACGTCCCAGTCCATCGCAGTCGCATCGGCGGGTTTGGCCAGCGCCTTGGCCATCTGGAAGACCTCAGTCCCGCAGTGGGTCAGGAAGACGGCGTGTTTCATTGGGCCGGTGGCGTCCTTCAGGCCGCTGCACTCGAGGTACATGCGGAATCGGTCGGAGAACGATTCCCAGTCCTCGGTGGCGGGGTTGAAGGGTGCGGGTGGTGCGATCTTCGCCATCTCGGTGGTTCGTCTGGCTTCCGTCGGACACATGGTTCGGTTCAGGGTCTGGATCCCACCCTCGTCGCCAGTGTTGTGTCCGCGAAATGATGCCAGGAGTCGGTGACTTTAGTGCAAAGCTCTTTATTAGCAAGATGGAATCGAACTGGCGAAAGGAAAAAAGCCCGCGGCTTTTATTCCTTTCGCCGCGGCGGCCGCGGCCAATGGCACCGCTTTGAATCTCCCGCAATCCGAATTGTCCAATCGCGGGAGATTCCTAGCGAGCCAATCTGCGCGGCTCGCCTGACCAATCGGAGAGCCCCGCGCTTTGGCCAATCAAAGCGCGGGGATCTCGAGTATGTTAATTAAGGACAGAACAGTTTTTTCCTGAATGCCATCACTCTGCTAAACAAATAATTCCCTCAACACTGTCCAAATATTTACAAAGTCTGCACTACTATTACTATTAATTTTCTCATCACTCCTTATCACCCCTCCCCTCCCACTTATGATCGTATGACTGTAACTTTGTTGCTTATATCCTTATGATTTATATTGACGGTTTCTTAGTATGATTTGATTGCTTATTGTCCCCTATGACTATCATTAAGTGTTGTACCTTACGATTCTTGACTCTTGACAAATGTATCTTTTCTTTTATGTATACTGAGAACATTTGCACCGAGACAAATTCCTTGTGTATCCAACCAAACTTGGCCAATAAAAGAATTCTAATTCTAATAATTCGAGGAAGCTTTAGCCCTTTGGAGAATTTAATGCAGGGATATATCATGAGACCATAAATAGAGAAAATGAAAAGATTTGAGCACATTTGGTGTCGACAATGACACATACAGACATACAGTGAACGAAACAAAGAATTTAAAATTTTGGAAAAAGTGGTTAAAATTCATTTTAAAAGAATGGAGGTAACCTTTGATTTTTATACATCTATTTTTTCTCTGCAGTTTGACACAGAAAGTTTAATAATCCATATTTGGAAAAACGGCTTCAACCCACAAGGAGCTGAAATATGCCCCTCACCCCAAGGGCATCCAAATACTTTAGGGTATTAGTGATTTTTCCTGCAATGAAGAGAAAAAGAATTTTATGCATGTTTAGCAAGTAACCACACCACTATTAAGTAATTTTTTTTATTTTATTCTAAAAAAACATTTATTTGACATACATTTAAAACAGACAAATCTATATATATATATATATGTGTGTGTGTGTATGTGTGTGTTTTCTTAAGTTTTCGCGGGTACTTACATGTATGGCATTCAGCTTTGTTCGGGTATTTTCCCATGTCATAGTAATGGTGCTTTTAAAGTTGTAGCAACGTTTCAGCAGAATCTCATGTGCCATCATCAGGCTTCTCTATAGTGTTCGTCTGTGAGTTAGACTTTTACAGTGGTTTCAGATTTAAATTTGGGGCAGCCTATTGCTGTGCCAGAATGGTTTTTTCTTCCTCCTGATTGGTTGAGAGTCTTGGTCTGTGTTTATTGGTCTTGGAGTTTGCTGTGTTCTGCTTCTAATATCTTCTGTCTGTTTTTTTTTTTTGGGGGGGGGGCTCTTTTTGTATCTTGATTGGCTGGCAACATTCTGTTACTTTATTGGAGGCCTTTAGTGCAGCTTGGCTTCGGGTAAATGGACGGCTATCATTAGTTAGGAAGCTGGGTTTCATCTGGGTGCCTGGTTGGGGTGTCTTTGAGCTGGAGGTGTCAGGGGGAATCTGTTTGTGCTCAGGTGTTTGTCTGGCTTGTGGTGTGGAGATTTTTTTGTTTGTGAGTGCAGGCTTCCAAATGATTGACAGCCTGGTGGAATCATCTCTTCTGTTCATGCTTTCTGGTCTTTTTTCAATCTTTATGGCTTCTCTGATGATTCTGTGGCTGGGATTTTCTATAGTGGCTAGGGTTTTGGTGCCATTGAAGTTGATGCTATGACCTGTGGCTTCCATGTGTTGGACTAGTGAGGAAGTGTGTTCCAGCTTTTTGACTGCATTTTTGTGTTCATCCAGGCAAGTGCTTATTCTTCTATTGGTCTGTCCAATGTATGTGGCCGGGCATGATGCATAGGGGACTTCGTATATGCCTTGGTTTTCCCGGTCAATTTTGTCTTTGGGGTTCCTGAGGATGGCTGCTATTTTTCTGTCTGTTTTGAAGGCAGTCTTGATGTGGTGTCTGTATAGTATCTTACTAATTTTGTCTGTAGTGCCTCTTATGTAGGGCAGGACAGCTGTTCCATGGGTCTGTTCATCTTCTGGGTCTCTATTATGTCTCAGTGTGTTTTTGTGGATCAAGTTGGTGATTTTGCTTTTGTGGAAGCCGTTGGCTGTCAATATTTTAGTCAGGGTGCATAGTTCAGTCTTAATGTGTGTCTTGTCTGCCAGGCGTTTGGTTCTAGTGATTAGTGTTTTAGCCACGGAGTTTATCTGTGCTGGGTGGTGGTGGAATTGGGCGTTGAGGTAGCGGTTGGTGTGTGTTTTCTTCTGATATATGGTGTGTCCTAGTGTGCCATCTGTTTTTTTTGTAGATTGGTACATCTAGGAATGGTAGTTGTTTGTTTCTGTTTCCATGGTGAACTTGATTTTGGGGTGTGCGCTGTTTAGGTGTGTTAGGAAATTGTTTAGGTTTTCTTGTCCATGGGGCCAAATCACGAATGTGTCATCGATATATCTTAACCATAGTTTGGGTTTGAGGATGGCAGTGGCCAGGGCTCTGGATTCGAATTCTTCCATGAACAGGTTTGCAATGACAGGTGACAGTGGTGATCCCATGGGGGCTCCTTCAATTTGTTTGTATCTTTGTCCTTTGTATATGAAATATGTGTTGGTTAAGCAGTGTTCTGTTAGTTCCATGAGGTGTTTAGCTGGTTGGTATTTATTTTTGATGATTTCAAGGGTCTCTTTTATCGGGACTTGAGTGAATAGTGAAACCACATCAAAACTTACAAGCAGATCTTCTTGCTCCACGTGTAGATTTTTGATCATTTCCAAGAAGTGGTATGAGTTTTGTACATGAGAAGCTGCTGTTTCAGCATGGGGCTGTAGCTCTTTTGCTAGGTGTTGAGCTAGGTTTTGTAGAGGTGCTCCTCTGGAGCTGACTATGGGTCTGAGAGGTATGCCTTCTTTGTGTATTTTTGGGAGGCCGTATAGTTTGGGGCATCTGGAAGATTTCTCTCTGGGTATGATCGTGTGTTGGATCTCTTTGCTTATGTGGCTGGTTATAATTTTCTTCTTGGTTAATTTTTCCAGATATGTGGTTGGGTCTGTGTTTATGGGTTTGTATGTGGAGTCTTGGAGTAGGTCTGTCAATTTTGTTTCATAGTCTTTTCTGTCCATTACTACAGTGGCATTCCCTTTATCTGCTGGGAGGATGATTATGCTACTATCTCTTTTCAGGGTTTGTAGAGCTTTAATTTCATTTTGCTGCAAGTTGCTTTTGGGTGGTTTGCTTGTGCATAGGATGTTGGCAACTTGGTGTCTTATTTTATAAGCTTTATCTGTATTTAATTTTGTATCTGTATTTAATTTAGGTTAAGTATCTGGGGATATATTTGACAGCAAGATGTAGCACATTAAAAGAGAATAATTATATTAAACTCAAACAACAAATAGCTACAGATTTGAAGAAGTGGGAAAACTTGCAATTGTCATTAATAGGGAGAATTTCAACAATCAAGATGAATATTCTACCGAGAATTTTATTTTTGTTCCAAACAATATCAATTAGGCTTGGAAAAGACTATTTTGAAGATTTAAATAAAATCATGTTGAAGTTTATATGGCAAGGTAAAAAAGCGAGAATAAAGCTAAAGCTTTTGCAAGACGCTAGAATTAGAGGAGGTTTTGGTCTGCCTAATTGGGAATTGTATTATCAAGCTGCAAATTTGATGTGGGTTAAAGAATGGATAACATTAAGAAAGCATAGATTGTTGACATTAGAAGGGCATGATTTGCTGTTGGGCTGGCATGCTTTTTTATGGTATAAGGGAACTAAAACACAGGGTTATTTTAGAAGACATTATATGCGGGAGTCTTTGTGGTTAAACTGGGACACGATAAAAAGACAATGTTATTTGAAAATTCCAGTTTGGTTATCGACTATTGAAGCATTTTCCTATCCTATAATTTATAAGAAGGAACAAACAGTTAGATATGGGGAACTATTGGATGAAAAGGGTGAACTTAAAACGATCCAAAACTTAGAAGAACAAGGTATAAGGATGAATTGGTTTTCATATGCGCAAATACATTCAAGGTATGATGAAGATTCTAAAACGGAGGGATTCTATGATAAGCAGACTGATTTAGATAAGATCTTGATGGGTACTGATGAGAAGGTGATTAAAAAATATATGGTTATTTACTGGGAATGAAATTAGAGGAAGAACAAGTCAAAGAAACCATGATTGTTTGGGGGAAGAATTTTGGATATGGGATTGATCTAGAGAAATGGCAGAAATTGTGGTCTCAAAATTATAAAATGACAATGTCAACAGCATATAAAGAAAACTTGTGTAAGATGTTTTACAGGTGGCACTTTCCCCCGACAAGAACAGCAAGAATGTTTAAGAACAAAACTGAAAAATGCTGGAAATGTCATCAGATACCCGGCTCGTATTACCATATGTGGTGGACTTGTGAGGATGCTAGAAAATATTGGACTATAATTCGCATGTGGTTGGAAAAAATGACAAAGAAACACATAGACTTGAAACCAGAGATCTTCTTATTGGGAATTTTACCTGATATATATAGTAAAGATTTGAAATACCTGATTGTAAATGTATTAACAGTGGCTAGGATTGTATTTGCTAAAAATTGGAAGAATGAGAAAATACCATTATAGGAAGAAATTATTAAGAAAATATTGGAATGTGCTGAGATGAGTAGATTGACATTTGAAATTAGAGAGCAAGAGGATAAACAATTTTATGAAATTTGGGATCTTTTTTTATCAATGGCTAGATGATAAAATACGATAATAGAATATTTAGAATGCTCGACAGTAAGGAATATCTTTATTTTGCTATTATTTTGTTATTTGACATTATATTTATAAAGGGTTTTTTAGGATTGATTTGATATGATTATATGATTTGTTATAGAGTAAATTGGTTTAAAGTATTGTTAGCTCATAAAGCATGAATGATTAAAAATATAGTCAAAAACTTCTTTTTTTAGTGATATTAGGATATATAAGTTTGGATTGACAATATGAGTTGTTATGTAACAATTGTAATTGGGACAACAGAATGAATGCACAAAAATGATGAACCAACTGACACACTGAATGTACATATGAGAGTTGATGTTTTTATGTTTTGTTTGTCTTGTTTGTTTGTAGAAAATTAATAAAATCTTTTTGAAAAAAAAAAAGATACCAAAAGAGCCCCCCCCCCAAAAAAACAGACAGAAGATATTAGAAGCAGAACACAGCAAACACCAAGACCAATAAACACAGACCAAGACTCTCAACCAATCAGGAGGAAGAAAAAAACCATTCTGACACAGCAATAGGCTGCCCCAAATTTAAATCTGAAACCACTGTAAAAGTCTGATTCACAGACAAACACTATAGAGAAGCCTGATGATGGCACATGAGATTCTGCTGAAACGTTGCTACAACTTTAAAAGCACCACTAAGCTGAATGCCAGACATGTAAGTTCGAACAAAGCTGAATGCCAGACATGTAAGTTCCTGCGAAAACTTTAGAATATATGTTTTCTTAAGTTTTTGCGGGTACTTACATGTCTGGCATTCAGCTTTGTTCGGGTATTTTCCCATGTCATAGTAGTGGTGCTTTTAAAGTTGTAGCAACGTTTCAGCAGAATCTCATCTGCCATCATCAGGCTTCTGTATAGTTTTTGTCTGTGAGTCAGACTTTTACAGTGGTTTCAGATTTAAATTTGGGGCAGCCTATTGCTGTGTCAGAATGGTTTTTTCTTCCTCCTGATTGGTTGAGAGTCTTGGTCTGTGTTTATTGGTCTTGGAGTTTGCTGTGTTCTGCTACTAATATCTTCTGTCTGTTTTGTTTTGTTTTGGCTCTTTTTGTATCTTGATTGGCTGATAACATTGTGTTACTTTATTGGAGGCCTTTAGTGCAGCTTGGCTTTGGGTAAATGGACGGCTATCATGAGTTAGGAAGCTGGGTTTCATCTGGGTGCCTGGTTGGGGTGTGTTTGAGATGGAGGTATCAGGGGGGATCTGTTTGCGCCCAGGTGTTTGCCTGGCTTGTGGTGTGGAGATTTTTTTGTTTGTGAGTGCAGGCTTCCAAAAGATTGACAGCCTGGTGGAATCATCTCTTCTGTTCATGCTTTCTGGTCTTTTTTCAATCTCTATGGCTTCTCTGATGATTCTGTGGCTGGGATTTTCTATACTGGCTAGGGTTTTGGTGCCATTGAAGTTGATGTTATGACCTGTGGCTTCCATGTGTTGGACTAGTGAGTGTGTTCCAGCTTTTTGACTGCATTTTTATGTTCATCCAGGTGGGTGCTTATTCTTCTATTGGTCTGTCCAATGTATGTGGCTGGGCTGGAACACAC
This sequence comes from Hydrophis major, assembly GCA_033807585.1. Taxonomy (NCBI): domain Eukaryota; kingdom Metazoa; phylum Chordata; class Lepidosauria; order Squamata; family Elapidae; genus Hydrophis; species Hydrophis major. The sequence goes on from CM066329.1 coordinate 19,344,887, forward strand.
TTCCACAAAAGCAAAATCACCAACTTGATCCACAAAAACACACTGAGACATAATAGAGACCCAGAAGATGAACAGACCCATGGAAGAGCTGTCCTGCCCTACATAAGAGGCACTACAGACAAAATTAGTAAGATTCTATACAGACACCACATCAAGACTGCCTTCAAAACAGACAGAAAAATAGCAGCCATCCTCAGGAACCCCAAAGACAAAATTGACCTGGAAAACCAAGGCATATACGAAGTCCCCTGTGTATCATGCCCGGCCACATACATTGGACAGACCAATAGAAGAATAAGCACCCGCCTGGATGAACACAAAAATGCAGTCAAAAAGCTAGAACACACTTCCTCACTAGTCCAACACATGGAAGCCACAGGTCATAACATCAACTTCAATGGCACCAAAACCCTAGCCACTAATAAAGTAACACAATGTTGCCAGCCAATCAAGATACAAAAAGAGCCCCCCCCCCAAAAAACAGACAGAAGATATTAGAAGCAGAACACAGCAAACTCCAAGACCAATAAACACAGACCAAGACTCTCAACCAATCAGGAGGAAGAAAAAACCATTCTGACACAGCAGTAGGCTGCCCCAAATTTAAATCTGAAACCACTGTAAAAGTCTGACTCACAGACAAACACTTTACAGAAGCCTGATGATGGCAGATGAGATTCTGCTGAAACGTTGCTACAACTTTAAATATATATATATATATATATATATATATATATATATATATATATATATATATATATATATATATATATATATATATATATATCTGTGTGTGTGTGTGTGTGTGTGTGTGTTGTGGCTCCGGGTTTGAATTCTGCTCTTGTGGTAGATATGAGTTCAAGTGATGAGGACATGACAGCAAAATATGAGCCGGCATTGCTTAGCGATTTGGATAATAACCAGGATGAGGAGATGGATGTAACAAGGGAATATAGACCTGAAGTAATAGAGTTGTCAGGACCTTCGACCTCCTCTGGCTCTTTATCTGATCAGCAGCCAGGAATGGCTGACAGGGAAGGCATGAGAGTTTTCCAGCGGAGATGAAAATTTGGAGAACTTATGGTTAGACGTCAGAAACAGAAGGAGGCTGAGAAGACAATCTCAGTTAGAAAGGAAGCATAGAGCTAGTCATTAATTAGGGAAATTAGCACGCTTCATAAGTGAATAAAAGGACACAGCTGGGCTAGTGGAATTCGCCAGAAGCAAAGTGACTAATTGGGAGGGAAGACATGCAGCAAACTCTCTGAGGCTTGTGATTTACTGCCACGCCAAAGTTGCCGGACAGAGTGGGGATTTATTGCTGTGTATTGGAATTTACTCCAGCCGTTCTTTTGTGGGGGTTTGTTTTTGATTTGAATTAATTCTGAAATGGCTGCTTTTTGTTTTGCTCCCCTGCAATTAAAGGGGAGACATAACATTTTTGCTTCTGGCCCCACAAACCATCTTTAATCCAAGATGGATCAAAACCAACTGCAGCGTTTAGTGGAGCAGCAACAGCAACAGATAAATCAACTGATTCAAAGCAACCAGACTCTTCAAAATCAGGTGACACAACTGGTGAATCTTATTTCCAGCTTGCAAAGCCCTGCTGCTGCTCCCTCAGCCCCTCCCTTGAGGAAAAGCCCGGTATCCATGCTGGAGAAATTTTCAGGGCAAACGGACATGTTCCCGGCATTCATGGGGCAGTGCCAATTATTTCTATCTTTGAGGCCTGAAGACTTCCCTAATGACCGGTCTAAGGTAGGATTTATGATTAGCCTATTATCTGGGCAGGCTGCCAAATGGGCTATTCCCTTGTTAATTCAAGATAGTCTGTTGTTGGACAATTTTCAGGGTTTTCTACAACAAATGAGAGTTATGTTTGAAAATCCAATTAAAATACAAACGGGGGCTAGACTGTTACGGGACATTTATCAGGGGAAACGTCCCCTGCAGGAATACATTGCAGAATTTCGTGTGCTGTGTATGGACTCTAACTGGAACGAACCGGCTCATATGGATGCATTCCAGGAAGGCTTGTCTGATGCCATCAAGGATGAGCTAGTTCATGCAGAGCGGGCTTCAACTCTGGATGCATTGGTAATCCAGTGGTTACGTATTGAAGCCCGTTTACAACAGCACGGAAGTAAACGGCCCATTGTGGAACCACCTTCTTTTTCTCGTGCACAAACCACGCCACCGAAAGTTTTTCAAACCACGGTTAAGACTGAGGAGCTGATGGAGTTTGGCGCACTTCGTCCTCGCTTAACGGTGCGAGAACGTTCGAGAAGGTTCCAGGAAGGCTTGTGCCTTTATTGCGGGGGTCCGGGACATTTTGCAAATTCCTGCACTCGGAGAGGGACTAGCAGACCTGTGCCTGAAACCACTCCTGGCCCGTCGGGAAATGGGGTAGGCCCGACCTCGGGGAAACCCTACGTCGGGCACGTTCTACACCACCACCCGAAATTGCTGAAGTAAATCCTGGCCCTCCTTGGCATTTACTTCTGGACACTCGTATCTTTTTGGAGTCCCAGAAGGAGGGAATTCCCGCCGTTGGTGGATTCAGGGGCTACAACCAGCTTTATGGACTGGGCTTTTGTCAAACATTTTGAAATTCCCTTGATTGCTGTGCATCCACCCATTCAGATGGAAACCGTAGATGGGCGTGAACTCAAGTCTGGGCCCATTTGTTTCGCCACCCAGCTAGTGTTTATGCTTATTGGGGATCAGGAGGAGGCGATAAGTTTTTATGTCACCTCGAACCTTCATCTCCCTTTGGTTCTCGGCATGTCCTGGCTGCGTTTGCACAATCCGTTGGTGGCTTGGGCGCAGAACGCCATTTCTTTTCCAAGTCTCCAATTTGTGGACCATCTGAGACATATCCGTGTTGGCCAAGATATCGCCGCTCCTGCTGTTTCAATACCTTTGGAGTTATCGGACTTCTCCGATGTTTTCAGTGAACAGGAGGCAGATCAATTACCACCATTTCGTGCTTATGATTGTCCCGTGGACCTGATACCAGATGCTCCATTGCCAAAGGGGCGGTACTACTCCATGTGGCAGCCCGAGTTGGTTGCGCTCCAAGAGTTTTTAGATAAAAACTTAGCTCGGGGATTTATTTGACCTTGTCGTCCCCTCTTTCGGCTCCCGTTCTTTTTGTTAAAAAGAAGTCACGAGAGCTCCGTTTATGCTGCGACTACCGACAGTTGAACGCCAGCACAGTGAGGAATAGTTATCCCTTGCCACTCATTACGGAATTGATGGAGCGGTTGCGGGAGGCTACTATCTTCACTAAACTCGATCTGCATGGGGCCTACAAATTGGTTAGGACGCACAAGGGGGATGAGTGCAAGACGGCATTTGGCACTCGTTATGGTCATTTCTAATACACCGTCATGCCATTTGGTCTGACCAATGCTCCCGCGGTATTCCAGTATTTGATGAAAGACATTTTCTAGGACATGCTGGATAGGTTTGTCTTGGTGTATCTGGTCGACATTTTAATCTACTCTCAGTCCAGGGATCACCACCTTCAGCAGGTTCGTCAAGTGCTTCAGTGTCTTCGGGAGCATAAACTCTACACGAAACTGGAGAAGTGCTTCTTTTTTCAGTCGTCGAAAGAGTTTTTAGGGCATATCATCTCTCCTGAGGGCATTGCTATGGACCCTAAAAAAGTCGAGGCCTTGTGTAGTTGGGAAGCCCCCTGTTGAGTCAAGGACGTGCAACGTCTTTTGGGGTTCGCCAATTACTATTGGACCTTCATTCCAGACTTTGCTAAGTTAATGGATCCCATCACTCAGCTCCTCCATAAAAAGGTCCCATTCTGGTGGGGGCCTCCGCAACAACAGGCTTTTGAAACTTTAAAGAAAGCATTTGTGGCTGAGCCGATATTGAGACATCCTGATCCGAATCATCCATTTTTCGTCAAGACTCTAATGTAGCTATTGGGGTGGTATTGTTGCAAGCTCCGAAGGATGGCGCGCCTCTTTTCCCCTGCGCATACTATTCTAGGAAGCTCACAGCTTCTGAGTGCAATTACACCATCTGGGAAAAGGAGTTGTTGGCTATGAAGGCTGCATTTGAGACCTGGCGACATCATCTAGAGGGGGCTCGGCACAAGGTGGAGGTTCGGACAGATCACTAAAACTTGGAACATTTGTCTACCGCTAAGAAGTTGAACCAACGCCAGAGCCGGTGGTCGTTGTTTTTTGCAAGGTTCAATTTTTCCGTCACTTATGTTCCAAGTGGACAGAATCGGAGGGCAGACGCGTAGTCCCGGAAACCCGAATATATCAGTCCCGAGGATCCTCTTCCTCCACGAACGGTGTTGCCACCGGAATCCTTGGCCGTACTTCAAGATCCAGTAGATTTGCGGGCTCACATATGGGAGGCGCAACGATTGGACGCATGGACGCAAGCAGAGACAGGGGGACGTAGGACATGATTCCCCATGGGCCCTTGAAGAGGGCTTGCTACGACATTGGGGTTTATTGTATGTACCCACCAGGTCGCTGAGAGCTCTCATCATGACACAATGTCATGACAACCCCGCTGCTGGTCATTTTGGAGTTTATAAAACTTTGCATTTGGTCACCCGGACTTTTTGGTGGCCTCAGGTTCGCCACGATGTGTTTTCTTACGTTGCTTCTTGCGTACCGTGTAGACAAGCGAAAGCGGCATTGGGTGCGCCTCCTGGACTCCTCCAACCATTGCCGACTCCGGGCAGACCATGGGGAACAATCTCTATGGACTTTCTCATGCATTTACCATCCTCGTCGGGCTTCATGATGGGGCTCGTGGTAGTTGATATGCTGACTAAAATGGCTCATATCATTCTCTGTCAGAAATTACCATCATCCCGCACGATGGCTGTTATTTTTACAGCATATCTTTCATCTACATGGACTGCCAGATAGAGTGGTTTCAGATTGTGGGGTCCAGTTTACTGTGCAGTTTTGGAAACAGTTAATGGAGGCGTTACAAGTTCAGGGGTGCTTAGCGTCAGCACACCATCCGGAAACTGATGGCGGGATTGAGAAGGTTATTGGCATTCTCACTCAATATTTGAGATGTTTTGTCAATCATTGACAAAACAATTGGGCGAAATACCTCCCATTGGCAGAATTCGCCTTTAATAACTCTCAGCACACCTCCACTCGTGCAACGCCATTTTTCGCGAATGTGGGTTATCATCCGCGCTTCTTTCCATTAACTTTGATGGATTCCCCGGTTCCTGAGACACAAGAGTTTCTGGAGGAATTACAAGCGGTTCACCGTTTAGTAGTGCAACAACTCGAAAGGACAAAAGAAGACTATAAACGGTTTGCGGACCAGTCATGTTGAGCAACACCTCCGTTAGCTGTGGGTGACAAGGTGTGGTTATCCACAAAACACCTTCGGGTTGATCGCCCAATTAGGAAGCTGGACCATCATTTCATCAGTCCATTCCGGATTGAGGCAGTCATCAACCCTGTGGCATACCGCGTCACCTTAACGTGCTCCATGCGCATTCACACTGTCTTCCATTGTTCCCTCTTGGTTCCTGACTCTCCGGAGTGCCCTCTGTGTGCTCCCGCTGGTATGACTTCCCCATCAACGCCCCGTGAGGAGGCTGATGTTGATGACACGGTGGTCAACGTTACTGATTCACGTTGGCTAAAGGGTCGTTTTCAGTACTTAGTTGGGAGGAGAGCGGATGACTCGAAGGTTTCTTCCTGGACAGATGCGTCCGCAGTTCATGCTCCAGACATTATTCAAGACTTTCATGAACGTTTCCCTTCGAAACCGCATCCGGATCATCAGACCCGGGGGAAGGGCCCTGCGGTGAGGGATAGTGTTGTGGCTCCGGGTTTGGATTCTGCTCCTGTGGCAGATATGAGTTCAAGTGATGAGGACATGGCAGCAAAATATGAGCCGGCATTGCTTAGTGATTTGGATAGTAACCAGGATGAGGAGATGGATGTAACAAGGGAATATAGACCTGAAGTAATAGAGTTGTCAGGACCTTCGACCTCCTCTGTTTCTTTATCTGATCAGCAGCCGGGAATGGCTGACAGGGAAGGCATGAGAGAGTTTTCCAGCGGAGATGAAAATTTGGAGAACTTATGGTTAGACGTCAGAAACAGAAGGAGGCTGAGAAGACAATCTCAGTTAGAAAGGAAGTGTAGAGCTAGTTATTAATTAGGGAAATAAGCACGCTTCATAAGTGAATAAAAGGACACGGCTGGGCTGGTGGAATTCGCCAGAAGCAAAGTGACTAATTGGGAGTGAAGACATGCAGCAAACTCCCTGAGGCTTGTGATTTATTGCCACGCCAAGCTGCTGGACATAGTGGGGATTTATTGCTGTGTATTGGAATTTACTCTAGCCGTTCTTTTGTGGGGGTTTGTTTTTGATTTGAATTAATTCTGAAACGGCTGCTTTTTGTTTTGCTCGCCTGCAATTAAAGGGGAGACATAACATTTTTACACACATACACATATACATGTACATTTTACAGCATATATTGAGCAATGGTTAATTTTTTTTTCTTGATCATTGATGTGATCTGTCTTGTTACAATAACTCCTTCGTTCTTTTAATGTTTTAATTTCTCTACATAGTTTTTGATTAAATGCATGTCTTCTGTCATTTCCATAACTTCTCCAAATATTACCTTTTATTTAACTACTCATACCAAATGTTACATATTTCATAATAGTCACTATCTTGTTTATTTTTTAACAATTTGGTTAGGCTATCCATCTCAGCACATTCATGTATTTTTTTTAATTGCCATATCCTCTGAAGGAATGGAAGATAGTTTCCAGTTTTGTGCATAGGTTATTCTGGCCGAGGTTATGATGTGCAAAATTAAATATTGAAATTTTTTCTCCATGTTTAAATCTATCATACTTAGCAGAAAGATTTCGGGCTCAAGTTTTAAATTTTGTTTTGTTATATTTAAAATCTAATTTCTAATATTTCTCCAAAACTTCTGAGCACATGGGCAAGTCCACCACATGTGAAAATATGTTCCTTGTGCATAGTTACATTTCTAACAGTTGGGTGGTAGGTTGGGGAACATCAACTTAGCCAGTCTCGCAGGAGGTAGGTGCCAGCGATGAACCATTTTATGTAAATTTTCTTTATACGAGACTGACATGGTTAATTTGTAATTTGTTTGCCAGATGTGTTCCCACTTATCTAATTCAATACTATGACCCATGTTTTTAACCCAAATTATCATAGATTCTCTGACTATTCTTTTAATTTGTAGTCCAAAAAGTATTTATGTTTTACTAATTGTTTTCGTTTCCTTTCCTAGCCATATTTTATCTAATTCTTGTGGGGTCATATTAAAGTCAAATTGTTCTCTAGCTTTTTTATAATGGGTTTGTATTTGTGCAAAGGGACACCATGCTATCTCCTTTCCTTGAATTTGTATTTGGGATAAGTAATTTTGTTTTAAGTTACCTTTATAGCGTTTCTTAGATTCTGGCACACTATAAAAAGTAAAAAACACGGCCCTAATGCTTGAAAAATATATTTTGCCCATGCATTTGTTTCAGCTTCTGTTCATTCGGGCTCCTTCTCTGAAAGATAGATTGTTCACCCTGAAGCTTTGTACACACACTCTACATTGACATCTGTCATTATTCTACCACAACAGGTCTTTGATTGAAAAAGGTTCCCTGCGTCTGCATTCATAATGGTTGACTCAGATCTTAATTTGACACAATGGACCCAAGTTGGACTGAAGGCTCCTTGGTGCCCTCTGAGGTTGGTTGGTGCACTGATGATTATTCCCTAGTTTGGGTAATGATATGTCTGTAACAACACAGTCAAGCTCAGAGAGCACCAAGGACCCCTCATTTCAACCGTGAGCTACCAATTTTCTCTGATGTGTCTGATGTGAGTCAAACAATGGATAACATTAAGAAAGCATAGATTGTTGACATTAGAAGGGCATGATTTGCTGTTGGGCTGGCATGCTTTTTTATGGTATAAGGGAACACAGGGTTATTTTAGAAGACATTATGTATGGGAGTCTTTGTGGTTAAATTGGGAGAAGATAAAAAGACAATGTTATTTGAAAATTCCAGTTTGGTTATCGACTATTGAAGCATTTTCCTATCCTATAATTTATAAGAAGGAACAAACAGTTAGATATGGGGAACTATTGGATGAAAAGGGTGAACTTAAATCGATTCAAAACTTAGAGGAACAAAGTATAAGGATGAATTGGTTTTCATATGTGCAAATACATTCAAAGTATGATGAAGATTCTAAAATGGAGGGATTCTATGATAAACAGACTGATTTAGATAAGATCTTGATGGGTACTGATGAGAAGGTGATTAAAAAAATATATGGTTATTGACTGGGAATTAAATTAGAGGGAGAACAAGTTAAAGAAACTATGATTATTTGGGGGAAGAATTTTGGATATGGGATTGATTTAAGAAATGGCAAAAATTTTGGTCTCAAAATTATAAAATGACAATGTCAACAGCATATAAAGAAAACTTGTATCTGATGTTTTACAGGTGGCACTTTCCCCCGACAAGAATAGCAAAAATGTTTAAGAACAAATCTGAAAAATGCTGGAAATGTCATCAGATACCCAGCTCGTATTACCATATGTGGTGGACTTGTGAGGATGCTAGAAAATATTGGACTATAATTCGCATGTGGTTGGAAAAAATGACAAAGAAACACATAGACTTGAAACCAGAGATCTTCTTATTGGGAATTTTACCTGATACATATCGTAAAGATTTGAAATACCTGATTGTAAATGTATTAACAGCGGTTAGGATTGTATTTGCTAAAAACTGGAAGAATGAGAAAATACCATTACAGGAAGAAATTATTAAGAAAATATTGGAATGTGCTGAGATGAGTAGATTGACCTTTGAAATTAGAGAGCAAGAGGATAAGCAATTGTATGAAATTTGGGATCTTTTTGATCAATGGCTAGATGATAAAATACGATAATAGAATATTTAGAATGTTAGACAGTAAGGAATATCTTTATTTTTTTTTCTTGCCTTTGTTATTTGACACTATATTTACAAAGTGTTTTCAGGATTGATTTGATATGATTATATGATTTGTTATAGAATAAACTGTTTGAAGTATTGTTATCTCATGAAGCATGAATGATTAAAAGTATAGTCAAAAATTTCTTTTTTTTAGCGATATTAGGATATATAAGTTTGGATTGACAATATGAGTAGTTTTGTAACATAATTGTAATTGAGACTACAAAATGAATGCACAAAACTGATGAACCAACCGACAGACTGGATGTACATATGAGAGTTGATGTTTTAATGTTTTGTTTGTCTTGTTTGTTTGTAGAAAATAAATAAAATTCTTTTCAAACAAAAAACAAAAAAAAAACAAGCAGTCCATTCACAGGTAAGATAAGTCGGTTTTCAGTCCAGGGATAATCCAATAACAAAGTCCAGTGTCAAAAACAGTTTAGTGTTAGACTTACATCAAATCCATGAATATCAGTCAATTTGGAGAAATGGAGCAACGGCAATACTTTCCAACAGAAGGAAACAGAGATAATCACTGAGGCACACTCTCTTCTGAGACTCAGACTAAATAACCCAGGTTTCTGGCTCCATCTTATGGCTGTTTGAGAAACCACACCCAATTGCATTTTTTGCAATCTCTTAAAGATATAGTAATAAAATGTTTGTCTAGGTTTATATATTTCTAACCCAAATACCTGTTAGGTGACTTATATTCCTAACACTAGCCAACCATAAAATTTGTCCCATGTTTTATTATAATCTGAATCCTTACTTTTTAGCTCCTTTGTTAGTTTATCAATTTCTGCTCATCTCATGATTTTCCTCAATATTTCAAATTCATTTGAGATATCTTTACTTTTCCAATTCTGTGCATATGCCAATCTTGCTGCAGTTATTACATGGATTATTAGATATATATTTTTTTCATCATATTTCCTCGTATTGATCCCTAGCAGAAAAAACTCTGGTTCCATTTTCATTGCACACATTTCTTCTATCCAGTTGTGTAAATTTTGCCAATATTTGTGGGCCTCTTTGCAACTCCACCATGTGATAATAAGTTCCTTTTTCTTTATTATATTTCCAGCATATGGGAGAAAGATTTGGATTTATTGTTGCCAATCTTGATGAAAGTATGTGCCATCTATAAAATAATTGATACAAATTTTGCTTGAATGATATAGTCATTTTTTAATTTCTTTTCCAAAGTTTTTGCCAACCGTCTAAATTAATGCTATAACCGAAATTTTTCATCCAAACCACCATTGTTTCTGTTACTTTTTCTTCTTCCAATTTAAATTCCAATAAAACTTGATAATTTTTTTTATCATCTTCTCAGATTTTAATAAAATTTAATCTAATTTTGTCTTAGTTTTGCTAATTCCCCACTCTTTCTTATCTTTTAAGTATTTGATTGGAGTTGGAAATAGGCCCACCATTCCACATCATGTATTTAAGAGTCTAACTTTGTGCCTTTGTACATAGTTGTAATCAGGGGTCTCCAACCATGTCCACTTTAAGACTTGTGGATTTCAACTCCCAGAGTTCCTCAGCCAGCTTTGCTCCAACAAGGTTGGAGACCCCTGCTTTAAATTATCCTACCAGAGGAAGGAATGCCACCCCAACTGCAAGTTGTAGCCTTTTAGTGTTAGTATTCTTTTATTTCTATGATTGATTCAATCTTTCACCCACGTTAACATTGCAGCTCTGTAGTACAATTCCCAGTCGGGTAGGCCAAATCATCTTCTTTCAGGACTGAAATAGTTTTTTGAAATACTTCTTAATTTCATATTATTTTGGTCCCCATTGATTTTTGATCAATCATTTGCAATGTTGATCTTCTTGATCGATCATTTGCAATGTTAGCACACTGGAGCAGGGGTCTTCAAACTCGACAGCTTTAAGACTTGTGGACTTCAACTCCCAGCATTCTTCCTCCAGTCATGTTAGCTCAGGAATTCTGGGAGTTGAAGTCCTCAAGTCTTAAACTTGCCAAGTTTGAAGACCTTTGCTCTGGAGTATGCCTAATTTGGGAGGGAGGGAGGGAGGGAAAAAAGGAAGGAAGGAGTTAGAAACATTTGTTGCCATTGTAACTTTGAATCTTTGCATAATAAATTATTGTAAATCAAGGACTAACTGGTTTGACCAGTAGGCTGCCTAGCTATGGGAACTTAACATACATCTACATTTCCCTACCACTGCTTTCTCTTAATAAATCTACTTGCTGTAATGCTCCATGTATGGAAAACACTTGGAATAGACACAAAGTTATGCATATTTCCACAATGCTACAATTATTCTGCATTTGAGTAAATGAGTTTGAGCAGCACTTTTTAAATATACAGTGTGAAAAAGTAACCATGGTACTGAAAAAATATAACTGCAAAGTAAGTAAACAGGGTGGACAGGCTGCTGTGAAGGCGAACAAAATTCTGGGATGCATCACCAGATGTATCACCATCAAGAAAAAGGAGGTCCCAATCCGCTACATAGGGCTTTAGTGACACACCATTTGGAATATTGGGTCCATTTCTGGAGACCTCACTTAAAGAGATGGGCAACACGAGGGAAGGCAAGGAAAGACCACAAAATTAGGAGAAAGAGCCCATGAGTTCCATTCTTTAATTCAGTATCACTATAACCCCATTCTCCTTATGGTTTTCTTTCTCAGTTATTACTTGCATTACATAATGTGAAGCAGGGTGGAAAGATAGATTTTGACAATAGTAAGCAAAGGAAGGAAAGCTGAAACAATAGTAAGGGATTCAGCATTTCTGACTGCAACTCTGCTCTAGTGGATTACTCATCAGAGGGAGTTTCTTGAAATGATTAGGGAATCTCTACCACTTAAATATTGGCAGCCACACATCACTTTCAGGCCAAATGATAACCTTAATCTCCATTGATGCTCATGTTTCCTTTAAAACCTCATATTTAGCAAAAAAACAAACACACACACACACACAAGAAAGGATTGAGGATACAAAATCAAAATCAGAATACAGCTGGAAGGGAAGCTGGAGCTCTTCTAGTCCAGCCCACTGCTCAATCAGGAGATCCTTTGTCATTTCAGACAAGTGACTGTCCAGTCTCTTCTTGAAAGAGGTCCAGTGATGAAGCACCCACAATGTCTGAAAGCAAGCTGTTAATTGTCCTCATTGTAAGGACATTCCAGGTTGCTTCTCTCCTTCATAATTTTCATCGTTTCTTGTCTTGTCCTCTGGGGCTTTGGAACAAAAATTGACCCTGTCCTCTTTATGGCAGCCTCTCAAATACTGGAATACTGTTATCATGTCACTCCTGATCCTTCCTTTCTCAAGACTAGTCAAATTCAAATCCTGCAATTGTTCTTGTTTTAGTCTTCAGGACTCTAATCATCTTAGCTGTTCTTCTTTGCACTTATTCCAAAGTTTAAACATCTTTTTTGTAATGTGATGACCCAAAATGGATGCAGTAAGGCTTTATGAAGCGGTACTAATACTTCATGTAGTTTTGATTCGATGCCTCTGTTTATACAACCAAGAATTGTCTTAGCTTTTTCGGCAGCTGCTGAACACACATGACTCATGTTTAAGTGATCATCCAATTCAGACTCCAAGGACCGTTTCACAGTTACTATTTTTGAGCCAGGTTTCATGTAATGTTTTTCCTGCCCAGGCATAAAACCTTGCTTTTCTCCACATTAAATTTTGTTTTGTTGGATTCAACTGTGTCTCATTTGGATCAGAAAGGCACAATAGGCATACACATCAAAATCTATAGAGAAATGGTGAGGCAGTAGTTAGAATGCAGTAAAGGTAAAGGTTCCCCTCACACATACATTGTTAGGGATAACATTGTTTACCCTAAATGGTTTAGGTAAAATAATAAATATGTAATCATAGTTTGTAAGTTAAAGTGTCTGCAACTTTAAATATGGGAATGTAATTAGGGGAGTGGTTGTGAAAACACTTTAAAAGAAGCAAGACGACAGCTTGCTCTCTCTGGCTTTGATGATCCCTGATTACTGCAAGGACTCAAGACTGCTTTACTCGAACGGGAGAGATAAACAAAGGACTGATTTGTAAGTGAACTGACATAGGATATTCTACACGGACTTTGCTAACTGAATATCCTTGAGGACTGACTTAATGATACATGACTTATGGACTGTTATTTTGACTATGCTATTAATGGAATAAACTATATTTTTGATAGCACAAGCGTATCTGTTATTTTTACTGTATGTTAATAAACATACAAGCTTATCTCACTCATTTATCTGTGTGCCTATCTGACTAACGCTGCACATTCTGTTTAGCTTGTCTCCCTAACCCTGGTTGGGGAACCCAGGCTTAACACTGGTTATGGGCCCAGAGGCTGCAAAGTCAGTTTAACTAGGATAAAACAGATTTATGTAAAAGTGAGAGTTTGTGTTGTTATACATTACAGTAAACAGACAGCTGTGTTTTATTAATTATAGTTTTATATCCATAAAGAAAACATGGCACAAGTCAATCTACAAAGTTTGTCCCTTATATCCAAGCTGGATGGAACAAACTATGTATCATGGTCTATGAAATGTAGTCTGCTTCTACGAAGAGAAGGTCTGTGGAACATAATTGAAAATCCACCAAAAGTAGAGGAATGGGATCCAGAGGATGATGAAGATAGACTAAAAATAGAAGAATTTATGCATAAAAATCAACAAGCTATTTGCATAATTGGGTTAACCTTAACTGACCAACAACTTGTTCATATCCATGGAGAACAAACGGCTGTTGGGTGTTGGCAGAAGCTGAAGAGGATTTATGTTCGAGATAACATTGGTGCTCACATAAATCTTACACAAAAGCTTTTCAGGACGCATCTCCAGATGAATGGTGATATGCTGAGTCATTTGAATTCTATAAAAAGCATTTTTCAAGAACTGCACGAGAAAGAGCTTATTTTCTCTTAACTACACCAAGTCTACATAATTCTATCTTCCCTTGATGAAAGTTATGACAACTACGTAACATCCCTTGAAATTTTGCCTAAGGAAAGCCTAACTTTAACTGATATAACTGGCAGATTGATTGAAGAGGCCAGAAGAAGGTTTGAAAGAAATGAGTTAAGGAGGGAGCAACCTCAAAAAAAAGATAATGTATCTCCTACTGCATACGCAATTAAAAAGTGCTTTAATTGTGGAGGAAGAGGACATTTGGCAAGATTTTGTAAAAAAGCAAAGCACAGAACGCTGGCCAGAATACAAAAAGTCATCAAAAGATAAATAAAAATTTAGAGTTAGCCATGTATAGTAACGGAGCTGTAAAAAATAATTTATGGGTGGTTGACAGTGGAGCATCCCACTGTATAACAAATGATAACAGAAATTTTATTAAAATGTCCAAGAGTACACAGCAGATATCGTTAGCAAATGGCTGGAAACTAAAAGCTAAAGGTCAAGGTATAGCATATTGTTCTTTTATAAAAGAGAATGTAAAAATGTTATATGTACCACAACTTAAGTTTAATTTAATTTCAGTTAGAATTTTGGTTAAACTAGGATATGTAGTTACTTTTAAAGGAGATAACTGCATAATTGAAAAAGAAAATAAGAAAATTACTGCATCTTTAAGAGGTGAATTATATGTGTTAAATGATGATGGTTTAAAAGTGGCTAACACAGTTTATGAAAATAAGAAACCTCATGATGAATGTATTCACTTGTTACATCGAAGGCTAGGGCATTTAAATTTTAAAATGCTTAAGAAAACTGTTGAATTATCTAAGGGAATAAGTTTGAAACCTTGTAATAAGTATTTGCAATGTAATGCCTGTAATCAAAGCAAAAGCAGGGTCACACCGGCTAATAGAGTTGATGGATTTACTACCAAAGAGCCTTTAGAGGTAGTATTTGCCTATTTAATAGGTCTGAAAAATCCAAGTGTAGGAGGAGCTCGTTACATACTAAGTATAATGGACCACTATTCTAGATATGGGTTTTGCTATTTAATGAAGAGCAAAACGGAAACGTATCAAAATCTCTTTAATTGGATTAAATTTGCTGAAAGGAAAACTAAAAAGAAATTAGTAACTCTTATAACAGATAATGGTACGGAATTTACAAATAATAAATTCCAGAATAGACTAAGAATGTTAGGTATTCAACATAAAAAGTCTGCACCATATAGGCCACAACATAATGCCTTTATAGAGAGAAGAGGCCAAACATTACAATCAATGACACGTACTATGATGTCTGATTCAGGATTACCTGACAATTTATGGGGAGAAGCTATAATGTGTGGTAATCATATATTAAATAATGTTGTTAATTCAACAACAGGTGAATTACCATTCACACTGTGGCATGGTACAAAACCTGATTTAAGTTACATGCACACATTTGGAGCACCAGCATGGGTGCATATCCCTTCACAACTTAGACACAAAGGACAGCATAGAGCTAAAAAATTATTTTTTGTAGGATATACATCTAATCATAGATCTTATAGATTCTGGGAACCAGGTACATCTAGAGTTTACACCAGTGCTAGTGCTAAATTCCTAGAACATGTAGGATGGAATAGATTAGAACAAGATTTAAATAACGAAGTAATTATTGAACCCTACAAAAGGCAGAAAGATCAGATTTGTTATAAGAAGAGTCCAATTAAAGAAGAAGTCCACGAAGAGCAAATAGGACCAGAACAAGAGGAAACAGTTGATCAGGAAGAGTTAGATAATCAAGAAGAGTTAGTAAATGAAAGTCCACCTGTAAGTCCTGTAATACCTAGACGTACTACACGTGTAACTAGACCACCTGATAGGTATCAAGCTAATATAGTTTGCCAAGTAACTAAAGTTCCAACTAGTGTAGATGAACTTAGGATGTATCCTGCTAAGGATCAGGAGAATTGGCAAAAGGCAATGGAAAAAGAACTAAATTTATTAAAGGTAATGAAAGTTTATGAAGATGCTAAATTACCTGCAGGAGAAAAATCTATTGGGTGCAAATGGATATTTAAAGTAAAAACTGGAAATGATGGGACTGTTACCCATAAAGCTAGGTTAGTAGCTCAAGGATTTAATCAAACTGCATTTGATTACGATGAAGTTTTTGCACCAAGCCTTAAAGCAACTTCTTTAAGAGCAGCATTAGTGTGGGCAGCTTAGAAAAACTATGTCATTAACCATTTAGATGTAGAAACTGCTTACCTGCATGCACCATTGCAGCACACTATACATTTAAGAAAACCAGTAGGTATAAAAAACAATAAAGTAAATAGTAATGATTGTTGGAAACTCAAAAAGAATCTTTACGGGTTGAAACAATCTGGGTTTGAGTGGAACCAATATATTGTGAAAGAGTTAAACAATATAGGTTTTAAATCTGGTTTAGCAGATCCATGTGTGTTTAAAAGAGAAAATAATGGAACGGTGTCATTATTGTTATTATTTACAGATGATATTGCTTTGATAACTAAGACTAATAATGAAGCTAATGAGATTATATCATTATTAGCCAAAAAGATAAAATTAAAGCATTTAGATGAAATTAAAAAGTATCTAGGATTGACAATTAACAAAACAAAAAATGGATTTAAGATATCTCAAGAAGATAAAATTTGCCAATTAATTAAAACGTTTAAAATGGAACTTTGTAAACCGGCAAAGACTCCAATGAGTCAGGAAGTTTGCCAAACTGATGATCAAAGTCCCAAATTTGATAAGTCCATATATCAATCTTTGATTGGCAGCTTATCATATATAAGCAATTAGTCTAGGCCAGATATAGCTTATAGTGTTAATCAGCTGGCACGTTTTAATTTGGATCCACATCAATGTCATTGGCAATCATTAAAGAGAATTTTAAGATATCTTAAAGGAACAATGAACCATGCATTGTATATAGAACCAAAGGGTGATTTGAGTCTTAGTGCCTATGCAGGTGCAAGTTTTGCAACTGATATAAACACTAGAAAATCAACATCTGGGATGGCTATATTATTTGATAAGACACTAATAGGGTGGAGGTCAATCAGACAACATATCAGCTTGTCCACGATGGAAGCGGAATTTTCATGTCTGTCATTACTATGCACTGATTTGATTTTGTACAAACAGCTATTATTAGATATGGGTATAACTGTTAAAGATTCCATTGTTGTATACGAGGACAACCAGGCAGCTATAAAGTTAGCTACTAGTATTGCTGTAAAAACTAGATCAAAACATACTGATTTAAGATACTTAAATATTAGAGAATCTGTAAAGAACGGGCTAATTGGAATACTGCATGACCGAAGAAAACATTGCAGACCAATTTACAAAAGCTCAAGGAGTAATTAAGTTTAAAGAGAGTTGTAACAAATATGATTTAAAGATGTAAATAGTTATATTTATTATTATTTCCTAAAAGGGGAGAATGTTAGGGATAACATCGTTTACCCTAACTGGTTTAGGTAAAATAATATGTAATCATAGTTTGTAAGTTAAAGTGTCTGCAACTTTAAATATGGGAATGTAATTAGGGGAGTGGTTGTGAAAAAAATTTAAAAGAAGCAAGACGACAGCTTGCTCTCTCTGGCTTTGATGATCCCTGATTACTGCAAGGACTCAAGACTGCTTTACTCGAACGGGAGAGATAAACAAAGGATTGATTTGTAAGTGAACTGACATAGGATATTCTACACGGACTTTGCTAACTGAATATCCTTGAGGACTGACTTAATGATACATGACTTATGGACTGTTATTTTGACTATGCTATTAATGGAATAAACTATATTTTTGATAGCACAAGCGTATCTGTTATTTTTACTGTATGTTAATAAACATACAAGCTTATCTCACTCATTTATCTGTGTGCCTATCTGACTAACGCTGCACATTCTGTTTAGCTTGTCTCCCTAACCCTGGTTGGGGAACCCAGGATTCAACTGTGTCTCATTTGGATCAGAAAAGCACAATAGGCATACACATCAAAATCTATAGAGAAATGGTGAGCCAGTAGTTAGAATGCAGTAAAGGTAAAGGTTCCCCTCACACATACATGCTAGTTGTTTCTGGCTCTAGGGGGCAGTGCCCATCTCTGTTACGAAGCTGAAGGGCTAGCGGTGTCCGAAGAGGTCTCCATGGTCAGGTGGCTGGCATGACTCAATGGCGAAGGCACACGGAATGCTGTTACCTTCCCACCCAAGTGGTTCCTATTTTCCAAATTTTTACATGCTTTCAAGGTTGCAGAAGCTGGGACAAGTAATGGGAGCTCACTCTGTTACACAGTGGTAGGGATTTGAACCACTGAACTGCCGACCTTTGTGATTGACAAGTTCATCGTCTGAGCCATGGAGCCACTGCAGCCCTTTAGAATGCCCACTCCCACTGCCAGGAGTTCAATTCTGACTGGCTCATGGTTAATTCAGCCTTTCATACATCTGAGGTCACTAAAAAGAGGAGCCAGGCTGCTGGGGACAGTATGCTGACTATTTAAACTGCTCAAAGTGTGCTGTAAAGCATTGTGGAGTGATATATAATTCTAAGTGGAATTGCTATTGCTGCATAGCTTCTCCAAGCATGGATCCTTTTATGAGAAGTAAGATTACCATTCTTTCAACATTTCATGTATTTATATGGCTTCTCCCTCTGTGGATTTTGTTATGAGAAGAGCACTGCTCTGACCAAAGGTCTTCCCACAGTCCATGCATTTATATGGTTGTTCCACTCTGGAGCTTTTTGCGGATAGTAAGTCCATTGTCCTGAATAAACTTTTTCCGACACGCTGTGCATTACAATGGTTTCTCTCCAGTGGATCTTTTCATGGGAAGCAAGATTACGGCTTTGAGCAAAGATCATGCCAGACTCCATGCATTTATATGGCTTCTCCCCTATGTGGATCATTTTATGGGAAATAATCTGACCTCCAAGCGCAAATGTCTTTCCACACTCTGTGCATTTGTATGGTTTTTCTCCTGGGTACATCTGTTTGTGGAAATGAAGTGCACTGTTCTGAGCAAAGGTCTTTCCACACTCCATGCATTTATATGGTTTCAATCCTGTGCGGATCTTTTTGTGGCGATGAAGTCCACTTCTCTGAGCAAAGGTCTTTCCACATTCCATGCATTTATATGGTTTCTCTCCTGTGTGGATCTTTTTGTGGGAATAAAGTCCACTGCTCTGAGCAAAGGTCTTTCCATATTCCATGCATTTATATGGTTTCTCTCTTGTGTGGATCTTTTTGTGGCGATGAAGTCCACTGCTCTGAGCAAAGGTCTTTCCACATTCCATACATTTCTATGATTTCTCTCCTGTGGATCTTTTTGTGGCAACTCAGTACATAGCTCTGAGAAAAAGTCTTTCCACATTCCATGCATTTATATGGTTTTTCTCCTGTGTGGATCTTTTTGTGGCAATGAAGTCCACTGCTCTGAGCAAAGGTCTTTCCACATTCCATGCATTTATATGGTTTCTCTCCTGTGTGGATCTTTTTGTGGGAATAAAGTCCACTGCTCTGAGCAAAGGTCTTTCCACATTCCATGCATCTATATGGTTTCTCTCCTGTGTGGATCTTTTTGTGGGAATAAAGTCTACTGCTCAGAGCAAAAGTCTTTCCACAGTCCATGCATTGAAATGGCTTCTCCCCTGTGTGGATCATTTTGTGCTTTCTGAGTCCCCCCGTCAGCAAAGTTCTTTCCACACTCCATGCATTTATATGGCTTCTCCCCTGTGTGAATCTTCTTATGGGAAATAAGATTACATTGTTGTTCTCCCATGTGGATTATTTTGTGGTTTCTGAGTCCCCTCCTGTCAGCAAAGTTCTTTCCACACTCCATGCATTTATATGGTTTCTCTCCTGTGTGGATCTTTTTGTGGCAATGAAGTCCACTGCTCTGAGCAAAGGTCTTTCGACATTCCATGCGTTTATATGGTTTCTCTCCTGTGTGGATCTTTTTGTGGCAATGAAGTCCACTTCTCTGAGCAAAGGTCTTTCCACATTCCATGCATTTCTATGATTTCTCTCCTGTGGATCTTTTTGGGGCAACTAAGTACATAGCTCTGAGCAAAAGTCTTTCCACATTCCATGCATTTATATGGTTTCTCTCCTGTGTGGATCTTTTTGTGGGAATAAAGTCCACTGCTCTGAGCAAAGGTCTTTCCACATTCCATGCGTTTATATGGTTTCTCTCCTGTGTGGATCTTTTTGTGGCGATGAAGTCCACTTCTCTGAGCAAAGGTCTTTCCACATTCCATGCATTTCTATGATTTCTCTCCTGTGGATCTTTTTGGGGCAACTAAGTACATAGCTCTGAGCAAAAGTCTTTCCACACTCCATGCATTTATATGGTTTCTGTCCTGTGTGGATCTTTTTGTGGGAACGAAGTCCACCGCTTAGAGCAAAGGTCTTTCCACACTCTGTGCATTTAAATGGCTTTTTCCCTGTGTGGATCTTTTTGTGGGTACTAAGTCTACTGCTCAGAGCAAAAGTCTTTCCACAGTCCATGCATTGAAATGGCTTCTCCCCTGTGTGGATCATTTTGTGCTTTCTGAGTCCCCCCCGTCAGCAAAGTTCTTTCCACACTCCATGCATTTATATGGCTTCTCCCCTGTGTGGATCTTCTTATGGGAAATAAGATTACGTTGTTGTTCTCCCATGTGGATTATTTTGTGGTTTCTGAGTCTCCTCCTGTCAGCAAATTCTTTCCACACTCCATGCATTTATATGGTTTCTCTCCTGTGTGGATCTTTTTGTGGGAATAAAGTCCACTTCTCTGAGCAAAGGTCTTTCCACATTCCATGCATTTATATGGTTTCTCTCCTGTGTGGATCTTTTTGTGGCAATGAAGTCCACTTCTCTGAGCAAAGGTCTTTCCACATTCCATGCATTTCTATGATTTCTCTCCTGTGGATCTTTTTGTGGCAACTAAGTACATAGCTCTGAGCAAAAGTCTTTCCACATTCCATGCATTTATATAGTTTCTCTCCTGTGTGGATCTTTTTGTGGGAATAAAGTCCACTGCTCTGAGCAAAGGTCTTTCCACATTCCATGCATTTATATGGTTTCTCTCCTGTGTGGATCTTTTTGTGGCGATGAAGTCCACTTCTCTGAGCAAAGGTCTTTCCACATTCCATGCATTTCTATGATTTCTCTCCTGTGGATCTTATTGTGGCAACTAAGTACATAGCTCTGAGCAAAAGTCTTTCCACATTCCATGCATTTATATGGTTTCTCTCCTGTGTGGATCTTTTTGTGGGAACGAAGTCCACCGCTTAGAGCAAAGGTCTTTCCACACTCTGTGCATTTAAATGGCTTTTTCCCTGTGTGGATCTTTTTGTGGGTACTAAGTCTACTGCTCAGAGCAAAAGTCTTTCCACAGTCCATGCATTGAAATGGCTTCTCCCCTGTGTGGATCATTTTGTGCTTTCTGAGTCCCCCCCGTCAGCAAAGTTCTTTCCACACTCCATGCATTTATATGGCTTCTCCCCTGTGTGGATCTTCTTATGGGAAATAAGATTACGTTGTTGTTCTCCCATGTGGATTATTTTGTGGTTTCTGAGTCTCCTCCTGTCAGCAAATTCTTTCCACACTCCATGCATTTATATGGTTTCTCTCCTGTGTGGATCTTTTTGTGGGAATAAAGTCCACTTCTCTGAGCAAAGGTCTTTCCACATTCCATGCATTTATATGGTTTCTCTCCTGTGTGGATCTTTTTGTGGCAATGAAGTCCACTTCTCTGAGCAAAGGTCTTTCCACATTCCATGCATTTCTATGATTTCTCTCCTGTGGATCTTTTTGTGGCAACTAAGTACATAGCTCTGAGCAAAAGTCTTTCCACATTCCATGCATTTATATGGTTTCTCTCCTGTGTGGATCTTTTTGTGGGAATAAAGTCCACTGCTCTGAGCAAAGGTCTTTCCACATTCCATGCATTTATATGGTTTCTCTCCTGTGTGGATCTTTTTGTGGCGATGAAGTCCACTTCTCTGAGCAAAGGTCTTTCCACATTCCATGCATTTCTATGATTTCTCTCCTGTGGATCTTATTGTGGCAACTAAGTACATAGCTCTGAGCAAAAGTCTTTCCACATTCCATGCATTTATATGGTTTCTCTCCTGTGTGGATCTTTTTGTGGGAACGAAGTCCACCGCTTAGAGCAAAGGTCTTTCCACACTCTGTGCATTTAAATGGCTTTTTCCCTGTGTGGATCTTTTTGTGGGTACTAAGTCTACTGCTCAGAGCAAAAGTCTTTCCACAGTCCATGCATTGAAATGGCTTCTCCTCTGTGTGGATCATTTTGTGCTTTCTGAGTCCCCCCCGTCAGCAAAGTTCTTTCCACACTCCATGCATTTATATGGCTTCTCCCCCGTGTGGATCTTCTTATGGGAAATAAGATTACGTTGTTGTTCTCCCATGTGGATTATTTTGTGGTTTCTGAGTCCCCTCCTGTCAACAAAGTTCTTTCCACACTCCATGCATTTATATGGTTTCTCTCCTGTGTGGATCTTTTTGTGGCAATGAAGTCCACTGCTCTGAGCAAAGGTCTTTCGACATTCCATGCATTTATATGGTTTCTCTCCTGTGTGGATCTTTTTGTGGGAATAAAGTCCACTTCTCTGAGCAAAGGTCTTTCCACATTCCATGCATTTATATGGTTTCTCTCCTGTGTGGATGTTTTTGTGGCGATGAAGTCCACTTCTCTGAGCAAAGGTCTTTCCACAGTCCATGCATTTCTATGATTTCTCTCCTGTGGATCTTTTTGTGGCAACTAAGTACATAGCTCTGAGCAAAAGTCTTTCCACATTCCATGCATTTATATGGTTTCTCTCCTGTGTGGATCTTTTTGTGGGAACGAAGTCCACCACTTAGAGCAAAGGTCTTTCCACACTCTGTGCATTTAAATGGCTTTTTCCCTGTGTGGATCTTTTTGTGGGTACTAAGTCTACTGCTCAGAGCAAAAGTCTTTCCACAGTCCATGCATTGAAATGGCTTCTCCCCTGTGTGGATCATTTTGTGCTTTCTGAGTCCCCCCCGTCAGCAAAGTTCTTTCCACACTCCATGCATTTATATGGCTTCTCCCCTGTGTGGATCTTCTTATGGGAAATAAGATTACGTTGTTGTTCTCCCATGTGGATTATTTTGTGGTTTCTGAGTCCCCTCCTGTCAGCAAAGTTCTTTCCACACTCCATGCATTTATATGGTTTCTCTTCTGTGTGGATCTTTTTGTGGCAATGAAGTCCACTGCTCTGAGCAAAGGTCTTTCCACATTCCATGCATTTATATGGTTTCTCTCCTGTGTGGATCTTTTTGTGGGAATAAAGTCCACTGCTCTGAGCAAAGGTCTTTCCACATTCCATGCATTTATATGGTTTCTCTCCTGTGTGGATCTTTTTGTGGCAATGAAGTCCACTTCTCTGAGCAAAGGTCTTTCCACATTCCATGCATTTATATGGTTTCTCTCCTGTGTGGATCTTTTTGTGGCGATGAAGTCCACTGCTCTGAGCAAAGGTCTTTCCACATTCCATGCATTTATATGATTTCTCTTCTGCGTGGATCTGTTTGTGGGAATAAAGTCCACTGCTTTGAGCAAAGGTCTTTCCACATTCCATGCATTTATATGGTTTCTCTCCTGTGTGGATCTTTTTGTGGGAATAAAGTCCACTGTTCTGAGCAAAGGTCTTTCCACACTCCATGCATTTATATGGTTTTTCTCCTGAGTGGATCCTTTTATGGGAAATAAAATTACTACATCTTCTGAACTTGTCACCACACTCTCTGCATTTGTAGTACTTCTCCCTAGAGTGAATCCTTTCACGGGAACTAAGTTGCGTGCTTGTTTTATAACATTTTCCACATTCCAAACACTTATAAGGCTTCTCTTTCGTGTCAATTATTTTTTGAGATGTAAGGAGGTTATTTCCAAGAGAAAGCATGAATGTCCCATTGTAATTTTGTCCATTGTATCTTCTGAAAGCATCTTCTCCTTTCTTTTGGGTTAAATAGTGTCCGTTTACATGTAATTTATCTTTGATTAGCTCCACACTTTTCCCAATATATTTTTTCCTTATTTTCTCTTGTTGGGCAAGAAAGTCTTGCATCGGAGCATCAATGGAAGATGATTTTTCCTGGTTACAATTATTTGGTTGGTTTCTCTCATGGCTTTCAAATTTCATTTGAAATCCAAACTTTTCTGTTCCATCTTTAGCATTGGTCACTTGGAACAATTTACAGGAATCTTGATTCTCCTGTCCATTGTTACCTTCAAAGCAAAAGAGAAATGAAAATGTTAACAAGGGTAGAAAAGATCAAACTGTACAAAGTCAAGTGAATTTCCTTTTGAATTTTACCAAAATTCCATTTGGGAGTATGTTTGCATGCTTACAGTGGTTTGATATAGTCAGACATGATGATTTCTGTATTAATGAGTCATGAATGTTTTGAAAATATCTAGAAAACATCCCTCTCTTTACAATTATTTTTATATATAATCTCACCTAAAGTCAGTTTTGAGTTAAGGAATAATCAGGGGAAACATGCAAGGAGGAATTAGGAGAAAACTTCAGATTTATTGAAGTGGGTTAATTTCAGTGTGCTCCACGGCCTCTATCTGGTGGGACCCGTGCTCAGCCTGTTCCTTAATCCCAGTGATGAGAATTTGGAGCAAAATCCCTTGCTTGAAGCCTCCCATTGGCTTGTAAATGCTCTTTGTGCTGAGACTGGAAAGGATAGGAGGCTTTAAGAATGGCTATTTTTTGCTGCACCAAAGTCTCATCCACTTGCAAGGGCTCTGGCTGGATCTGGTGCAGGCTTCAGTTCAAAGAAATCGGAGGCCTAAACTACTTTAGTGTGAGATCACACAAGACCAATATTGCAAGATCTCAGGATATTGATCTCACATGACCTTGCACTGCAGTGGCTTTAGGCCTGTGTTCTTTATGAACTGAGGACTGCATGAGATCTGGGGCAAAAGTCCTTGAAAACAAAGAGGCCTTTCCTCTGTTTACAAAGCATTTTGCCCTGGATCTCAAGCAGGACTTGGTTAGCACAGAACAGAGGCCTAAACTACTATAAGATCATGTGAGATCAGTAGTACAAGATTTCGTGTTACTGATCTCGTGTATCTCTCACTACTTTAGGCTTCTATTTTCTGCAAATGCACCAAACCAGGGAAAGGAACCGATGCCTACCTATATCATCATAAGGTAAGTCTTGGAAGGATGGGGTGAGGGTATAGGCAGGATGAATGTTGTTGCAGCACGTTGGCTGTCATTCGTAAGCGTGAATGACAGCTGTGGTGCTGTAACATTTGTAATTTCAGGACTTGGGGGAGGGCTAGGTCGTAACTTGGAATGGTCGCTTAGTGAAATGCAATTTGGGGATGAGCTGTACCCTAGGAGGCTCTGAGTCACACTGCATGAGGCCTTCGTTCATGAATTGGATTGGGAGAATGTTCTTCCATGGCCTGAGCATGAAAGTTCTGTTCTCACATAATTTGGAGAGGTTTCAGAGGACAAATGAAAACACACTCCTCTCACATGACCTCCAGAGGACACATAAAAGCACACCTCGTTCTTGTCAGCCTCCACAGATATGTTCAAATAGAAATGGAAAAGTACAGATAAGAAATGGCACACAAAGCATCTACGCAATGAGACATTGACTCTTTCCTTCCTTGGAGTACGAGAAGGCCAGATCCTATCCTTCTCCCTCCCAGGAGATGACATCTGATTAGTGATTTTTTAAAATTAAAAACTGTCAGGATAATCTTTCGTGTTGAACTCTCTGATTGGGGACTAGAAAACTCTTACCCAGAGAGACCACGTTCCTATGGTTTTCAAGCATGACTTCCGAATACAGCTTTTTTTGGTCAGAACCCAACTGAGACCACTCCTCCTCAGAAAAATACACAGCCACCTCCTCGAAGGACACAAGATTCTCCTGAACACGGAAAACAAGAACAGAACAGGATGATTCACAAGATCTGTTCATCTTCATCAATAATTCAGACAAGAGAATAGAAGGGGAATTCATCAAAGTTGCAGTCAAAACCAAATTGATAGGAATACCAACTCTACAGAAGGTAAGGTGGAGATATAGAAGGATTGACAGATTGGGCCCCATCTAACAAAATGTAATTCAATAGTGAGAAATGTAAGGTTCTACATTTAGGAAAAAAAAGGAAAAAGCACAGGCACAGAATAGGTGATACCTGCCTCAACAGTAGTAAGTGCAACAGGGATCATGGAGTCCTAGTAGACAATCCCTTAAACATGAGTCAGCAATACGCTACAGTTCTCAAATAAACCCAACACAACCATAGGCTGCATTAAGAGGGGGTTAGAATCAAAATGACATGAAGTGTTAGTACCACTTTATAATGCCTTGTTAAGACCACACTTGGTATAATATTGTATCCAGTTTTGGTTGCCATATGTAAAAAAAATCTTGAGACTCTAGAAAGAGCGCAGAGAAGAACAACAAAGATGATTATGAGATTGGAAGCTAAAACATATAAAGAATGGTTGCAGGAACTGGGTATGTCTAGTTCAATGAAAAGAAAAACTAGGGGAGACATGATAGCAGTGTTCCAATATCTCAGGGGGTGCCACAAAGAAGAGGGAGTTAAGCTATTCTCCAAAGCATCGGAGGGCAGGACAAGAAGAAATGGTTGGAAGGAGAGGAGCAACTTAGAACTAAGGAGAAATTTCCTGACAATTAGAACAATTAATCAGTGTCACCAGAAGTTATAAATGCTCCAACACTGGAAGTTTTAAAAAAGATGTTGGATAACTATTTGTCTGAAGTGGTGTAGGGTTTCCTGCTTAGGCAGGGGGTTGGACTAGAAGACCTCCAAGGTCCCTTCCAACTCTCTTATTCTATTCTGTTCTATGTTCTCAGGAGAGAAACAACCTACAACAAAATAGAAATTTCCTGACAAGGAGAACAATTATGGATTGTTGTGGATGCTCCAACACTGGAGGTGTTGGAGGTGGATGCTCCAACACTGGAAGTGTTTAAGAAGAAATTGGACAACTATTTATCTGAAATGATATAGGGCTTCCTGTCTGAGCAAGGGGTTGGACTAGAAGACTTCCAAGATCCCTACCAACTCTGGTGTTCTGTTCCATTGTTCCCAAATTCCCAAAGCAAACCATGCCCTAAGTTAAATGGCTGTGCTTTACACAAGGGCTTATTTTAGATGAGAAAATGGACAATTCTGAAAATTTGACTGAAGAAATATTTGGTGCAGGTTTTTTATCAAGTTGATTGATTCTGTAGAACTTTCAGTATTTTTCAGTAAAAAAAAAAAATCCCACTTCTGGATCAACTGATCTATCGCTCTATCTATCATTGATTGACCTAATAGTCTGAGCCATTGGCTGAATAAAAGAAAACAAACAAGATAAAATTCCATGGGAAGGTTGTTTCTCAGCCTTTGAAAGTGGAAATGTTTGATCAAGGTCAAGGTCAAGGTCAAGGTTCCTTTATTGTCACTCCATACATGACAAGCAAATCATATATAGGAATGAAATTACGTTCCCACTCTCCCACAGTACAGTAAAAAAAGTAACAACAATACAATAAAATACAGTAGAACAATAAAAACAATAAAAACAATAAAAAAATACAATGAACAATAAAATACAATAAAACACTAACAGTAACCCTAGTGCAGTGGATTCGAGGGCAATAGAAATGCAGGATAAAAGTTAAAACATTAAAAGTACTGTGAGTGCTAAAGTGCATGGGAAAAGCAGCAATTAAAACACAATGAATGTTCATGTATGTATATAGTATTAATGCGAAGACAACGGAAACAGACTAGGGGGGAGAACTGGCAGGGAATTTAACTGCCTGACAGCCTGATGGACAAAGCTGTCCCTTAATCTACAAGTCCTAGCCCGAAGGCACCTCAGTCTCCTGCCTGATGGCATGAGGCTGAAGTAGCTGTGTGTGGGGTGGGAGACATCGCCTGAGATCTGAATAGCTTTACGGGTCAGGCGTGTATTATAAATATTGTGAATGGGTGGGAGGGGGACACCAATAATCTTCTCAGCTGCTCTCACTGTGCGCTGCAAGGTCTTACGGCAGAATGCTGTGCAGCTGCCATACCACACAGTGAGGCAGCTGGTCAGGATGCTCTCAATAATCCCACGATAAAAAGAGAGCATGATAGGGGTAGGGGCTCTGGCGTTTCTCAGTCTGCGGAGAAAGTGAAGACGTTGTTGTGCTTTCTTGTAAAGTGATGTGGTGTTGATACTCCAGGTAAGATCTTCTGTAATGTGCACGCCCAGAAATTTAGTGCTGCTCACTCTCTCCACAACTGTACCGTTAATGGACAGAGGAGGGTGCTGGGTACGTGCTCTCCTGAAGTCGATAATGATCTCCTTAGTTTTATCAACATTAAGAGAAAGGTTGTTAACACCACACCATGTGGTGAGCTGGCTCACCTCATCCCTATAGTTAGACTCGTTGTTATTATGGATGAGACCAACAACAGTTGTGTCATCCGCAAACTTAACGAAGATGTTGGTACCATGCTTAGGTGTGCAGTCATGGGTCAGCAGAGTGAAAAGTAGAGGGCTGAGCACACATCCCTGGGGGGCCCCCGTATTCAAAATAATAGCTCCCGATGAGTTGCCGCCAACCCGGACTGTCTGAGGTCTCCCAGTCAGGAAGTCCAACAACCAGTTGCACAATGAGGTATTCACACCCAGCCGATCCAGTTTCCGTATAAGCTGCTGGGGGAAAATGGTGTTGAACGCTGAGCTAAAGTCTATAAACAGCATTCTGACATGTGAGTCCTTAGTGTCCAGATGGGTGAGAGCTGAATGAAGGGCAGTAGAAATAGCATCATCGGTGGACCTGTTGGCCCGATATGCAAACTGGAAGGGATCCAAGGTAGGAGGAAGGATGGATTTAATATACTGCATGACTAACCGCTCAAAACACTTCATGATGATGGGAGTCAGTGCAACAGGGCGGTAGTCATTAAAACAGGAAGGGGAAGCCTTCTTGGGTATTGGAATGATGGTAGTTAGTTTGAAGCATGTAGGAACCGCAGCCTGGCTCAGAGAGATGTTAAAGATGTCTGTAAAGACATCCATGAGTTCCTCTGCACAGTCCTTTAGTACGCGACCAGGAATGTTGTCCGGCCCCGCAGCCTTGCGGGCACTAATCCTGGAAAAGGATCGTCTCACGCTGGCTGGAGACAGGCGCAGCACATGGTCGCCAGGTGGAAGTACGGACTTTCGTGCAGGAGTGCCGTTCTGTGCCTCAAAACGACCGAAGAAATCATTCAGATTGTTCAGCAGAGTGATGTCATTATCACAGGTCCGAGGCCGGGGTTTGTAGTCCGTGATGGTCTGAAGACCTTGCCACAGGCTCCTGGTATCTCTGCTGTCACTGAAATGATGGGCTATCTTCCTGGTATACTGCCTCTTTGCCTCTTTGATACCCCGGTCCAAGTTAGCCCTGGCTGTTCTCAGGCCAACATCATCACCTGCTCTAAAGGCGGCATTCCGGGCCCGCAGTAGCCTGTAGACTTCTCCTGTGAGCCAAGGCTTTTGATTGGCCCGTACAGTAATAGTCCTTGTTTCCGTGACATCATCAATACACTTGGTGATGTAGGCAGTAACAGTCTCTGTGTATTCCTCAATGTCAGTGTGGCCATTAAAGGTGGCTGCCTCTTTGAACATGTCCCAGGCTGTAGTTCCAAAACAGTCCTGGAGCACAGAGGAAGCACCTTCTGGCCACACCCTAATTTGTTTCTGAACCGGTTTATTGAGTTTAATCTTTGGTCTATACGCCGGCATTAGCATAACTGCAATATGATCAGAAGCACCCAAATGGGGGAGAGGGGAGGCTTTGTAGGCTCCACGCTGAGTAGTATAAACAAGGTCCAGTGTGTTGACTCCCCTTGTAGGAAAGTCAATGTGCTGGTATAACTGTGGACACACCGACTTAAGATTTGCATGATTAAAATCCCCCGCCACAATGAGAAACCCGTCTAGATGTGCTATCTGTTGTTCACCGATAGCACTGTTCAGCTCCCACAGAGCCCCCTCCCTGTCCTTGTTGTTGGAGGAGGGAGGGATGTAAACAGCGGCTAGCAAGACGGCTGTAAACTCCCTCGGCAGATAGAAAGGCCGACACTTAAGTAACATAAACTCTACAAGGGCTGAACAGTGTTTTCGTAACACTACTGTGTCCTGGCACCAGGCGTCTTTAATATAAACACAGATCCCGCCGCCGCGGGTCTTACCTCTCCCAGTGAGAGTCCTATCAGCCCGATAGCATGTTAGTTGCTCAAGCTGGATGGCGGAATCCGGGACGCCGTCGTTGAGCCATGACTCAGTGAAAACAAAAACACAACATTCTCTCACGGACTGCTGGGATGCTCGCAAAAGTCGTATGTGATCCAGTTTATTGTCCAAAGAGCGTACGTTAGCAAGTAGGATGGAAGGAATAGCTGGCTTGTTTGGATTAGCCGCTAACCTCGCTCGGACACCTCCACGCTTGCCTCGCTTCCTCCTTCTCGAGCACCGCCTGCGGCGCGTCCAAAGCGGGCGTGTAACTCCCGTAGGGGTCGGCGGCATAGCAGGCCGCTGGAGCCGCTGGAAAAGACCGTAGCTCCGTAGCATCTCCACGCACGCCAGGTCTAACTCGATAAGACCCGTTCTACTGACATCTAAAAGTCTCTTACGGCTGTATGTTAGCCTAGAAACACAGGGACGCGACGAACACTTATACATACACAACGAAGAACACATAAACATCGCACTATCAGGGGAGCGAGTAGCCGCTGCATCTGCACGCGCCGCCATATCTCGGAAGGGACGCAAATCAGAGGATTAGAAATTATTTTGTAGCCTGAATACCTTGATCACATGCTTTTTGTGGCCATTATCTTTGGAATTTTAATAGTCTGCTTTATTTTTAATATGATTTACTTATTTTTGAACTATAGGTTATAAATGAATTTTTTTTAAAAATGGTAATGTGGCGTTTTGCATTAGCCTTGCACAATTCCAAGTCAAAGAACAGCCCTAGCTGATAGGCTCAAGATCTTGACAGACTTGAACATGGGGAGTATCTAACAAAATGAAATTCAATGCAGAGAAAAGTAAACTCTTAACAGTTAGGCAAGAAAAAACAAAACTACACACATAGACTGGGTGAAACCAGGCTCAATAACAGTAACTGTGAGATGGATTTTGGAGTCTTAGTGGACAACCAATTAAATTTGTTTTGCCAGTGTGTCACCACATTATAAAAATGATGTTGA
This sequence comes from Hydrophis major, assembly GCA_033807585.1. Taxonomy (NCBI): domain Eukaryota; kingdom Metazoa; phylum Chordata; class Lepidosauria; order Squamata; family Elapidae; genus Hydrophis; species Hydrophis major. Next base: position 19,376,163 of record CM066329.1, read on the forward strand.
GAGTCTAGAAAAAATGCAGAGAAGAGCAACCAGGATGATTAGGGGACTAAAACATGAAGACCCATTACAGGATCTGGGCATGGTTAGTCTAGTCAAAAGAATGAGGAAAGACATGATAGCAGTATCCCAATATCTGAAGGGCTGCCACAGAGAGGAAGGAGTCAAGCTGTTTTCCAAGGCACATGAAGGCCTGAAAAGGAATAATGGATAGAAACTGACCGAGGAAAGATTCAAGCTGGAAATAAAGAGAAACTTTCTGACAGTGAAAACAATCAACCAACAGAACAGTTATCTTCAGAAATCCTGGGAACTTCATCACAGGAGGCTTTCAAGAAGAGATTGGGCTGCCATTTGTCAGAAGTGGAGTAGGGTCTCCTGCTTGGGCAGGAGGTTGGACTAGATGACCTACAAGGTTCCTTCTAACTCTTTTCTGATTGATTGAACAAATATGTGCCAAAAGTGTGCGGTGACAGCCAAAAAAGCCAATGCAATCCTAAATTGCATTGAGGGATACAATCAAGATCAAGCGAGGTACTAATACCACTTTATAAAGCCACACCTAGAATACTGCACCCGGTTTGGTCACCACACTATAAAATGGATGTTTTAAAATGGATGCTAGAAAGAGTGCAGAGAAGAGCAACCAAGATGATTAGGGGACTGGAGGCTAAAACATACAATGAATGGTTGCAGGAACTGGGCATGGCTAGTCTAGTGAAGAGAAGGTCCAGGGGAGACATGATAGCAGCATTCCAATATTTGAGGGGCTGGCAGAGAGGAGTGGATCAAGCTACAAAATGAAATTCAATGGTGAGAAATGTAATGTGCTATGTTTAGGAAAGAAAAACCAAATCCACAGGCACAGAATAGGTGATACCTGGTGTCGTGTCCGCAAAAAGATGATCAGAGTCGGTGACTTTCATTCAAAGCTCTTTATTAACAATAGGAGAACCGAACCGGCGAAAGGCAAAAAGCCCGCGGCTTTTATACCTTTCGCAGCGGCGGCCGCGGCCAATGGCAGCGATTCAAGCCTCCCGCTCTTGGTTTGCACCAATCGTGGGAGACTTCAATCGGGCCAATCAGCGCGGCTCGCCTGGCCAATCAGAAATCCCCGCGCCTTAGCCAATCAAGGCTCGGGGATTTCGAGTATACCAATTTAAGACATAACACCCCTCCCCTCTTGGTATGGTCCATCACGTGGTGTAGTCACGCAGGTAGGCGGGGCTCCGTCGAGTCCTAGTTGACCTGCGCAACTCACTTGCTTGCTGTAACTCGGCCGGAGCAGTCATCTTTTTGGCTGCTCCTGCCTCTGTGCGAACCGGCTGGATGATCGGGCCGGTTCTTTTGCCGTGGCTCCCGCCTGGGCCTACCGGGTCGGTTGAGTCACGGATTTCGCCACTCCCGCTTGGCTTCTCCGAGTCGGTAGAGCTGGCCAGACTGCTCTTCTCCGGCGGGGACTCGCGATGGCTGTGTTCCGGTGAGTATTTCTGTTTTATTTTTTCCTGCGATTGTCTTTCCGGGTATTCCCTCCCCCCTTGGTTCGTGTCTTGGGGGTTGAGGTCAGTCGCTGTTCGTGACCTGAGCTGGTCGATATGTCGCTTCCAGGCTCGCCCGTCGATGGTTTGGAGCCGGTACGACCGTGGACCAGTGACTTGAGTTATGACGGCTGGGATCCATAGGGGGTCCCCCGTCATGTTTTTTGCATAGACTAAGTCACCTGGGTTAAATGTCCGGTACCTGGAGCTGGAGTCTGGGGGCCGCTCCGGGTTATAAGTCGGGTGCAGTCTGTCGAGTGGGGACCTCAGCTTTCTGCCCATCAGAAGCTCTGCAGGACTCTTGTTGGTTGTAGTATTGGGAGTGATGTGCTGTATGAAGAGCAATCGGTTGATTTTGTCGCTGATCTCCCCGTGGTCCATTTTCCGGAGGGTCTTTTTCGTAAACTGGACCATCCGTTCCGCCCTACCGTTCGCCGCCGGATGCGCCGGTGCTGTTAATGCGTGGCGGATACCCCTTTCTGCCAGGAACCGTTCAAAGTCGATGGAAGTGAACTGGGGCCCGTTGTCCGAGACGACGACGTCTGGGAGGCCGTGTGTGGAAAACAGTTTACACAGTTCTTTTACGACGGCCTCTGTGGTAGTGGACTTCATGTCGCTCACTTCTAACCAATTGGAGTACGCGTCAACCGTGATCAAAAAAGTATGTCCATTTGTGGGGCCAGCAAAGTCAAGATGGATTCTGGACCAGGGCCCCCGTGGTGTTTCCCAGTCCCGGATAGGTGCTGCGGGTGGGCTGGATCTGGTCTCCTGGCACCGGTGGCATTTGGCGACCCATGCCTCAATTTGTTTGTCCATTCCTGGCCACCAAGCGTAGCTTCTGGCCAGGGCTTTAGTCCTGACGATGCCAGGATGACCCTCATGTAGCATCTCCAAGACCCTTTCTTGCAATCTGTCCGGAATTACCACCCGGTCACCCCATAGGATACACCCTCTCAGTAGTGAAAGTTCAGTCTGGCGCTGGCGGAATGTTTTAAAAGTCTCGTCATTGTCTTTTTCCGGCCAGCCTTTTTCTAACCAGTGTAAGATTCGTGCCAGGCGCCTGTCCTTAATGGTTTCTCTGGCAATGTCAGATGCGGTAATAGGTAAGCTCTCGATACTTAGGGTGTTTGTTGTTGGTGCTGGGTCAGGTTCAGTGTCAGGTAGAGGCGAGCGGCTTAAAGCGTCCGCGTGCGAAATTTTCTTACCTGGCTTGTGTAGCAGTTCGTAACTGTAGGCTGCCAGGAATTCAGACCATCTTGTCATCCGGGGTGACAAGATGTTTGGCGTGGCTCGGTTTCCGGCGAGGATGCCCAGCAATGGCTTGTGATCCGTCACGATGGTGAACGGGCGGCCATACAGGTATTCGTGAAAACGTTTAACGGCGGCAACTATAGCCAAAGCTTCTTTGTCCAGCTGGCTATAGTTCCGCTCCGGTTTGGTCAGAGTCCTGGAGAAAAAAGCGATGGGTGCTTCTCTCTGGTCTGGGAGGGTGTGGCTGAGGACAGCGCCAACGCCGAAGGGTGATGCGTCGCAAGTGACAGCTAAGGGCAAGGTCTCACTGAATTGCATCAGGACAGCGTCGGAGGTGAGGAGGTCTTTGGTTCTTTGAAAAGCGGCTTGTTCTCGTCTCCCCCAAGTCCAGGCTGCCCTCTTGTCTAGGAGTCTATGTAAAGGCTCCGCCGCCGTTGCCTTTTGAGGTAGGAAAACATTATAAAAATTTAGTAAGCCTAGGAACGCTTGTAGTTCCGTTTTGGACTTTGGGGTGGGGGCTTCCTTGATGGCTTTTACTTTTTTAGTCGTAGGGTGAATGCCATGCTGGTCTAGGAGATAGCCCAAAAACTCTACTTGCTTTGTACATAGTTTGCATTTTTCTCGTTTGACTTTAAGTCCTGTTTCTTTAAATTTTGTTAAGACTTGTCTGAGTCTGTTTTCTAATTCGGCTTCGTTTGGCGCCGCTACTAATACGTCATCAAAATAGGGCACCACCCCCTTGATGCCCTGTAGCAAACGTTCCATCAGGCTTTGAAAGATGCCTGGTGCTACGCTGACTCCAAATTGGAGCCGGTTACACTTGAAAGCCCCCCAATGGGTCACTATTGTTTGGGCTTCCGCCGTTTTCTCGTCCACAGGTAGCTGCTGATATGCCTGGGCGAGGTCGAGCTTGGCAAAGACTTTGCCCCCTCCTAGTGAGTGCAGTAAATGTTGCACTATTGGGACTGGGTAGGCGCTTTGTTGTAACGCGCAATTTAGGGTGGCCTTATAGTCCCCGCAGATTCTCACGGACCCGTCTGGCTTTACTGGGGTCACTATAGGGGTTTCCCATCTGGCATGGTCTATCGGCTGCAATACCCCTTGTTTGACGAGCTTGTCGAGCTGCTCGTCGATTTTAGGTCTTAATGCAAATGGTACCCTTCTAGGTTTAAGCCGCTTAGGGGGAACCCTTGGGTCTAGGTCAAACGAGATAAGGGGCCCCTGGTACTTGCCCAAGCCTCCATCGAACACCTCCTGGAACTCCTGGGCTAGCCGCTGTTCCCAAGCTTCGATGGTGACTTGGTTGACACCTGTCAGCGCGATGTTAAGCGGGGCGAACCATTGTAAACCCAGTAGGCTTGGGCGGTCGCGATCGACGATTGTAAGTGGCAGTTGTTCGGTGTGGCCTTTGTAAGTTATATTGAAGTTCTTGGTGCCCACTACGGGAACGCGATTCCCTTGGTAGTCTTTAATGATGACTTTTTGGGCATGCACGTTTCTCTTTTGCAGTGTAGGCACCAGTCTTTTGATTTCGCGCCATGCAATCATGGAAAGGTAGGACCCGGAGTCCACTTCCATTTTGCATGGCTGGCCTTCGATATGTACTTCTACATGTACCTTTCTGGCGCCGTCGGAGATGGCGTGGCCGATGGTCACCGTCTGGTGGGTTTCTTTTTTCGCCGACCGTCGCCGCTTCTTTGAGATCGTTGAGTGCGGTCCCACCGACCGTCTGGCTGACGCTCTCTGGTTCTGGGCGGGGAGTTTTCTCTCCGTCTGTCATGCTGTTCCCATTTGGGCGGGCTGCGGGTCTTCTTTTGGCGGCAAACTCGGGCGATGTGACCCCGTCGTTCACAATGCCTACAGATAGAGTCAAAAAATCGGCATTCTGACCTGGGGTGATCGCCGCCGCACCCGGCACAGTTGGTCCTCGACCTGCGACCTTTTCGGCTTCGTTGATCGCCGCGTCCCGTCTGCACTCAGTGTATGTCCTCCTCGTCTTCTGACGTGCTGGAGTTTGATTGGTATTCACCGTAGTGTGCGGTTGCTTCGTTTCTTGTGTCGGCCGACCTTGCCGGGTTGTTGTTTCCGCCCTTCGCGTCAGATCTTTGCATGCTGTCTGCCGACGTGCGGGTCGCTTCAGCGGCTGTGGCTGCTGTAAGGGCATCGGCTAGGCTGATGTCGCCCTTGGCCATAAGTCGGCTCTGGAGTGTAGGATCCCATAAACCGAGTACGAAGCGGTCTCTTATGAGGCTGTTCAGACCTTCGAACTCACAGAGTCCTCCTAGGTGCCTTAGTTCTGCGACAAAGTCGCTCAATTTTTCGTCTGGTTTCTGGTTTCGGCGGTAGAACTCGTTGCGCCGTATAAGGATGGGGACTTCGGGTGCGTAATGGCGCCGCAATATGGGTTCAAGGACGTCCCAGTCCATGGCGGTTGCGTCTGCCGGTTTGGCCAAGGCTTTGGCCATCTGGAAAACCTCTGGTCCGCAGTGCGTAAGAAAGATGGCGCGTTTTAGCGGGGCCGGGGCGTCCTTCATTCCGGCGCATTCCAGGTACATCCGGAACCGATCCGAGTATGATTCCCAATCCTCGGTGGCGGGGTTGAACGGGGCGGGCGGTGCTATCTTCGCCATCTCTGCGCTGGAGCTGGTTCTTGGGTGGACACGGGGTTCGGTTCAGTGTCGTGTCCGCAAAAAGATGATCAGAGTCGGTGACTTTCATTCAAAGCTCTTTATTAACAATAGGAGAACCGAACCGGCGAAAGGCAAAAAGCCCGCGGCTTTTATACCTTTCGCAGCGGCGGCCGCGGCCAATGGCAGCGATTCAAGTCTCCCGCTCTTGGTTTGCACCAATCGTGGGAGACTTCAATCGGGCCAATCAGCGCGGCTCGCCTGGCCAATCAGAAATCCCCGCACCTTAGCCAATCAAGGCTCGGGGATTTCGAGTATACCAATTTAAGACATAACACCTGGCTCAAAAGTAGGAAGTGGAACAGGGATCTTGGAGTCCTAGTGGACGATAGCTTAAACGTGTACCAGTAATGTGCTACAGTTCCCAATAGAATCAGAGGCTGCATTAAGAGAGGGATAGAATCAAGATCACATGAAATGTTAGTACCACTTTATAATGACTTGGTAGAACCTCAATTAGGAATACTGCATCAAGTATTGTTGCCACAATGTAAAAAAAGATCTTATGATTCTAGAAAGAGTGCAGAGAAGAGCAACCAAGATAATTAAGGGACTGGAAGTTGTAACATGCGATGAACGGTGAAAGGAACTGGACATGGCTAATCTAGTGAAGGAAAGGACCAGGGGAGACATGATAGCAGTGTTCCAATATTTGAGGGGCTGGCACAGAGAGGTGGGGGTCAAGCACCTGAAGGCCAGGCAAGGAATAATGGATGGAAACTGAATGAGGAGAAATTCAACCTGGAAATAAGGAGACACTTTCTGACAGTGAAAGCAATCAATCAATGGAACAGAAGTTTCCTTCAGAAATTGTGGGACCTTCATCAATGGGAGCTTTCAAGAAGAGACTAGATTGCGAACTCTCAGCAATGGTGTAGTGGGGTTAGAGTAGATGACCTACAAGGTCCCTTCAAAACTCTCTTAATCTGTACCTTATGAGATCAATAAATTCCAAAAAGAACAGGGAGTCTAACAGTTCCTGCTATTGTGATATGTTTATTCTTAATTCTTGAAGGACTTGAAAAGAAATGCTTCTTGTAAACGCAAAGTTGGAGGAGTACCTAGCAGAACTAGATAACCAGAGGAAGCTGTGCTGGCTCATAGCAACTTGAACCTGCTATTGTGATGTTCCTGTTATGGAAGAACACAAAAATAATCCAGTCCAAACAAGAGGGGAAATAGAAGGAGAGAGCACTCAGCACATCCACTTCACTTCCTGAAGGGAGAATGCAAATCTAATATTTTCCCTTTCTTACCTGATTTGGAGGTTCAACCGCTGCTTGATCTCTGTCATAAGAACCAGAAAACTTCATTCTTTGTTTCTCTGTAAGGAATAAATAATTTCAAAATGAATATTTAACAAAACAGGAGGAAGTATTTTATAGAAGAGAGAGCGAAAGTAAGACAGATGGGTAATTGGAGGATCTTACAATACCTCCTGAGGTGTCCCAACTTAGATCTTCCCAAGGGATCCTCCTGAAAAATAGCTCCTGAGCAGGATTTGATGGGTTCTTCTTTCCCTCAGGATCTCCGATCTCCACACTGCAGCACTTTATATAGCAGAAACGAAAAAAGAATTAATGTTGATTAAATGAAATAAAGTAGATTCTTATATTCGGAACTCAACCTCAAAGACCTCAATATCTATCCATTGTGGTTGAGTGAGAAAATAATGGAACAATGTTCTACACGAATTGGTGGGAGATCGTCATGTATTATGAACGCCAGAGAAATTTGGGTAGGAGAGGTGAAGTATTCAAACACATTTTGTATTCTTTTTTGAGTTCCCTAAAGCGTCTCACCTGCAACTGGACCTGCTCCTTCTGCTCCTCTGCCTGGCTCAGGAGGAAGCCTTCCGCTAGAGCCACCACCTGGGAGCTGGTCCCTGCTCCACACTCCCGCACCCAGCCTTCCATCTCTGGGGGCAGAAGAGCCAGGAACTGCTCCAGAACCACCAGGTCCAACATCTGAGCTTTGGTGTGCTTTTCTGGTCTCAGCCATTGCCTGCACAAGTCATGGAGCCGGCTGCAAAGTCCTCGGGGACCCTCAGCCTCCAGGTATTGGAGGCTCCTGAAGTTGCACGGCTGGACTTCTGAAGGGAGGATGGTTTCCTCCTCCAGGATCGTCTGCCCAGGCCTTGTCCAGATCTCCCCACCCTTCCCAGGCTGAACAGCTGAAGGGCCTTTTCCATTTCCCTCCTTTGCAAAAGGTTGTGTCTCCATCCTTCCTCTTTTCTGCAGAGCAGCTCCAAATGGGCCCAAGGACTCTTGTGGATCTCAGATGCCTTTTCCTTCAAAGGACAATTTCTAATGCCTATTTTGCAGGACTTGCAGTGATCAGGACTGATTGATCCCTGCAAGTTATTTCCTCTTTTTTTTCTTCTTTTTTTGCTTAAGAGAATATTCTGGCTTGCAAAGATTTCAAATGGCTTCGAGTTTCTGTACCTGGGTTAGAAAGAAAAACCAACGCCAATTATCAGAAAGTGGAATTCAGCCACTGAGCAACCTTCACTTAACCTGCCCAGAGCACAAAGCGGCTTATCCCAACGCAGTGTCCACTTCCCCTCCGAGCAGCGCCTGGAAGAAGGCAGCTGGAGAAGCCGTCCCGCTTCTCTCCCCTTCCGTAGACAGGATGGGGCCCTCGGGGAGCCGGGTGCGAATTCTGCCTCCTCCTCGCCCGGCTTCTCTCCTCTCCAGCAGGGCTTCCGCAAGGCCGACCCTCCGCTCCCCCCATTAGGGGCTCTTCCCCGGGCACGGGAGAGGATCCACGGATCCCCCTGCAGGGAGAGTACAGTTGGGGAGCATTGGACCTGTGGTCGAACATGCAGGAGGGCCGGGCGCGGGTCTCTCCCTCCCTTTGCCCGGGAAGAGACCCCTACCACTCACCCGGAGCACGTCTGGATCTCTCACCGACAGACTCCCGCAGCCTCTCCGCCACGTACTGAGTCCCGGGAGTTTAGGAAAGCGAGTGCGGCCCCCTAGAACGGCAAGCATTTGGGATGTCACTTTCTTCTCGGTCTCCCCTTCAAATCCAGCCATTAAGTTCCCCCTCCAGTGGATCAACGAGGAAGCGACTGGAATTTTCCTTCTCTTGGCGGAGGGCGCCCCCTGGTGGATGTGCCGCAAAATGCCAGGATTGTAGAAAGGGCAGAAAAGAAGACTGTATCTGAGGGGGAGGGACAGGGCCTTGGGAGTAGGAGGAAAGCCCCCTGCCTGACAAAAGCTTCGATGTCTCTAGAGGGCACTTTCTCCATCTTTCTCTCCTCCCTGTTCAGGAACCCAAACAGTCACCATGAAGGCTCCACAGAGATTGTGGGAGGCCTCAAAAGGCTCTAAATCCTGTCAGGAACAGCAGGGCAGTCAGAAGATGAAGACCGGGAGCCTCTGTTGGAAACCCAACTTGTGTCGTGTGGTTGTTGGGAACTTGTGCCCAAATAGGAGGCAGATGGGACACAGGCAGGGAAGGCCACAATCAGAAAATGATTTTAAGTTCTTTCTTTAATTCAATGCATGCAGCTGCCCTTCTCAAGTTAGTCACTCAGCCTCTCAGGGAAGGGGGAAGCAGAGAAGTCAAAGACCCCTCTGGCCTCTTGGGATGAAGGAAAAGGAAGATCCTGAAAAAGTTATATAAAGCTAAACCATGAAGAGGAAAAAGCATTTTTACAGAGTGATTGAGTAGGAAATTCACCTCAAGAAATGTGAGTAGGAAACTTAAGCCCCTTGGAGAATTTAAGGTAGGGATATATCATTAGACCATGAATGAAAAGAGAGAGAGAGAGAAAAAAAGCAAAACAAGAAAAGTCAAAGGCTCTAAATTAAACGAGCTAGCGGTACCTGAACACACTTGTAAGTGGATCATAAGCTTCCTAACAGACAGGAAGCAGCAGGTGAAGCTAGGCAGAATCACATCTGATACCTGTACAATAAGTACGGGGCCTCCTCGAGGCTGTGTCCTTTCTCCACTTCTCCCTATATACCAATGACTGCATTTCAAATGATCCATCTGTTACAATACTGAAGTTTGCAGATGACACAACAGTGATTGGTCTCATTCAAGACAATGACGAATCCACATACAGACAGGAGGTCGTACAACTTGCCTCGTGGTGTAACTGGAACAATGTGGAACTGAACACATTGAAAACTGTAGAAATGGTGGTATACAAACCCTTCCATACTACAATACTAGACCCTCCCCATTACAATACTGGACAACACAGTATCAACAGTAGAGACATTCAAATTTCAAGGTTCTATCATATCACAAGATCTAATACGGACACCTAACATCAAAAATGTCATCAAAAAAGCACAACAAAGAATGTTCTTTCGGCACCAACTCAGAAAGCTCAAACTGCCCAAGGAGCTGCTGATACAGTTTTACAGAGGAATTATTGAGTCTATCATCTGCACCTCTATAACTGTCTGGTTTGGTTCTGCAACCCAACAGGACAGACACAGACTTCAGAGGATAATTAGGACTGCAGAAAAAACAATTACTACCAACCTGCCTTCAGTTGACGACCTGTATACTGCAGGAGTCAAAAAGGGCTGTGAAGATATTTACAGACCCCTCACATCCTGGACATAAACTATTTCAACTCCTTCCCTCAAAACGATGCTATAGAGCACTGCACTCCAGAAAAATGAGACACAAGGACAGTTTTTTCCTGAATGCCATCACTCTGCCAAACAAATAATTCCCTCAACACTGTCCAAATATTTACAAAGTCTGCACTGCTATTACTATTAATTTTCTCATCACTCCTTATCATCCCTCCCTTTGATTTTAACCTTTGATGTTAACCTTTGATTTTTATACATCAATTATTTCTCTGCAGTTTGACACAGAAAGTTTAATAATCCATATTTGGAAAAACAGCTTCAACCCAGCAGGAGCTGAAATATGCCCCTCACCCCAAGGGTGTCCAAATACTTTAGGATATTAGTGATTTTTACTGCAATGAAGAGAAAAAGACTTTGATGCATGTTTAGCAAGTAACCAAACCACTGATAAGTAATTATTTTTATTTTATTCTAGAAAAAAAAATTATTTGACATACATTTAAAACAGACAAATCTATCTATCTATCTATCTATCTATCTATCTATCTATCTATCTATCTATATTTGTTTTCTGAGGTTCTCGTGGGTATTTGTATGTGGATCTTTGGTTATTCTGGTTTTCTCCCGCGTAAGATTGGAAGTATCTAGGCAACGTTTCGATGAAGTCTCATTCATCATCTTCAGGCTTGGTCTTTAGCTCTGTGCTTCTCAGAGTGATGTGAGCTTGCAGCTGCTTCTTCCTTTTAACTGCTAGTGGGGGTGTGACTTGATTGGGTGGGGGCTTGGCTGTGTTCTGATTGGGTGGGGGTGTGTTCTCATTGGTTGGGGGTTTGGCTGTGTTCTGATTGGTTGGAGGGCTGGCTGTGTTCTGATTGGCTGGAGGCGTGTTCTGTTCAGGTGGGGGCTTGGTTGTGCTCAGGTTAGTTTTAGTTGCTGGGGGATTTGAGCTGGTGAGCTATGATCTTGCTGTTTGACTTCGAGTTCGTGGTCGTGCTGCATCTTCATGTTGGGGGTCAGTTCGCTTCATGTATGGCTCAGAGGGGTTTGAAGTGGGTAGTGATGCAGTTGCAGTGCGGCTTCTGGTCCGTGGTCGTGTCTCATCTTCTGTGTGGGTGTGAGTCTGCTTTCTACGTGGAAGTGTGGTGGTGGCATCTTGTGTGGCTCTCAGGGGTGTGGGTCTGGTGTCATTCTTCATGTTCGGTACTCGTCTGTTCATGAGGGTGGGTTTCCAAATGACTGGAAGGCGGGAGGTATCATCTTGTTTATTCATGCTGTGTGGGCGTTTTTCTATCTCTATGGCTCCTCTGATTATTCTGCTGCTGAAGTGTTCAGTTTTGGCGATAGTTCTGGTATTTTTAAAGTCAATCTCATGTCCTGTGGCTTTGAGGTGTTGGACCAGGGAAGAGGTCGGTTCTTCCTTTTTGATTGAGTTCTTATGTTCTTCAATGCGTGCACATTGTTCTGTTAGTTTGTCCAATGTATGTGGTGGGGCAGGCAGTGCAAGGGATTTCGTATACTCCTTGATTTTCTAACTCGATTTTGTCCTTAGGGTTTCTTAGGATGGTGGATATCTTTCTGTTTGTGCAGAATGCTGTCTTAATGTTGTGTTTTTGGAGGATCTTGCTGATTTTGTCTGTAGTGCCTTTTATATATGGGAGGAGGGCTTTGCCATTCTCTTGTTCTCTGTCTTGTATTTTGGTTGGGGTTTCTTTTTGGATTAGGTGGGTGATCTTCTTTCTTTGGAATCCATTGGCTGTCAGCACGCCGGTGAGAGTGTGTAGTTCGGTCTCTAGGTGTTGTTCGTCGGCTAAGCATTTTGTTCTGGAGATGAGTGTCTCGGCTACGGAGTTGATCTGTGCTGGGTGGTGGTGTGAGAGTGCGTGTAGATAGCAGTTTGTATGTGTTTTCTTCTGGTAGATTGACGTCTCAATCTTCTCCTAATTCTGGCATCCAACCAGCATCTGGCAGTTTCATCTCCGCTTGAAACCTCCGACACACTTTCCTGATTAACAGTTAACACCTGAGGTTTAATTAGGGAAGTAGGTTCAGGGGAGAGAGTGGCCTCTGAATCCTCCAATAAATCAGGTTCTCCAATAAATCAGGTTCGTCTCTCAAATCCAACTTCTCTCCCTCTACTTGACTCCCCTCTACATCACTTAATAATGCAGGCTCGAATTTCAGTGCCAGATCTTCTTCCTTGCTCGAACCGACATCTGCTGATTGATCAGGTTCAAGTCTCGGAGTCACAAAACTGTCCCTCACTGCAGGGCCCTTCCCCTGAGTCTGATGAGCGGTTTCGATGGAAAGTGTTCATGGAACCTCCGGATAAGGTCCGAAGCAGCCAACCAGAACATGGCCAACCCCCCCAACCAATCAGAACACAGCCAAACCCCCAACTATTGAGAACACACCCCCACCCAATCAGAACACAGCCAAGCCTCCACCCAATCAAGTCACACCCCCATTAGCAGTTAAAAGGAAGAAGCAGCTGCAAGCTCACATTACTCTGAGAAGCACAGAGCAGAAGACACAAGCCTGAAGATGATGAATGAGACTTCATCGAAACGTTGCCTAGATACTTCCAATCTTACGCGGGAGAAAACCCGAAAAACCTCAGATCCATATATTGGCTGTCAGCACGCCATACACATATACATATACATACATATATACATTTTACAGCATATATTGAGCAATGGTTAATTTTTTTTTCTTTATCATTGATGTGATCTGCCTTGTTACAATAACTCCTTCATTCTTTTAATGTTTTAATTTCTCTATATAGTTTATGATTAAATGCATGTCTTCTGTCATTTCCATAACTTATCCAAATCTCAAATATTACCTTTTATTTAACTACTCATACCAAATGTTCCATATTTCATAATAGTCACTATCTTGTTTATTTTTTAACAATTTGGTTAGGCTATCCATCTCAGCACATTCATGTATTTTTTTAATTACCATATCCTCTGAAGGAATGGAAGACAGTTTCCAGTTTTGTGCATAGGTTATTCTGGCCACAGTTATGATGTGTAAAATTAAATATTGATATTTTTTCCCAATGTTTAAATCTATCATACTTAGCAGAAAGGTTTCGGGCTCAAGTTTTAAATTTTGTTTTGTTATATTTAAAATCCAATTTCTAATATTTCTCCAAAACTTCTGAGCACATGGGCAAGTCCATCACATGTGAAAATATGTTCCTTGTGCGTCGTTACATTTCCAATATTGGGTGGTAGGTTGGGGAACATCAACTTAGCCAGTCTTGCAGGAGGTAGGTGCCAGCGTTGAACCATTTTATATAAGTTTTCTTTATACGAGACTGACATGGTTAATTTGTAATTTGTTTGCCAGATGTGTTCCCATTTATTTAATTCAATACTATGACCCACGTTTTTAGCCCAAATTATCATATAGATTCTCTGACTATTCTTTTAATTTGTAGTCCAAAAGGTATTTATATGTTTTACTAATTGTTTTCTTTTCCTCTCCTAGCTATATTTTATCTAATTCTTGTGGGGTCATATTAAAGCCAAATTGTTCTCTATCTTTATTATAATGGGTTTGTATTTGTGCAAAGGACCCCCATGCTATCTCCTTTCCTTGAATTTGTATTTGGGATAGGTAATTTTGTTTTAAGTTACCTTTATAGCATTTCTTAGATCCTGGCACACCATAAAAAGTAAAAAACACGGCCCTAATGCTTGAAAAATATATTTTGCCCATGCATTTGTTTCAGCTTCTGTTCATTCTGGCTCCTTCTTTGAAAGATAGATTGTTCACCCTGAAGCTTTTTACATACACTCTACATTGACATCTGTCATTATTCCACCACAATAGGTCTTTGATTGAAAAAGGTTCCCTGCTTCTGCATTCATAATGGTTGACTCAGATCTTAATTTGACACAGTGGACCCAAGTTGGACCGAAGGCTCCTTGGTGCCCTCTGAGGTTGGTTGGTGCACTGATGATGTTCCCTAGTTTAGGTAATGAAATGTCTGTAACAACACAATCAAGCACCAAGGACCCCTCATTTCAACCGTGATCTACCAATTTTCTCTTTTATGGTAGGTTGGATTATTTTTGGCATCTTGACATCCCAGAGAAAATTCCCATTTGCATTTCTGCATGTTTCATCAGGAAGGACTGAAATAGCTTTTTTTAAAATACAATTTTCCTTTATTAAACAAACACACAAACACAAATTACAATAAAAATGTTGAACCTGGTAGTCTTCCTAACATCAATCTTTGTCATTACTTATGCTAAATCCAATAATATTAATTTCATTCCATATACATTAAATATGCCTATAATCATTCCTTATTTGCATGAATCTTCCTCTCTAGCCAACCATAAAATTTGTGCCATGTTTTATTATAATCTGAATCCTTATTTTTTAGCTCCTTTGTTAGTTTATCAATTTCTGCTCATCTCATGATTTTCCTCAATATTTCAAATTCATTTGGGATATCTTTACTTTTCCAATTCTGTGCATACGCCAATCTTGCTGCAGTTATTACATGGATTATTAGATATATATTTTCTTTATCATATTTCCTTGTACTGATCCCTAGCAGAAAAAACTCTGGTTCTATTTTCATTGCACACATTTCTTCTATCCAGTTGTGTAAATTTTGCCAATATTTGTGAGCCTCTTTGCAACTCCACCATGTGATAATATGTTCCTTTTTCTTTATTACATTTCCAGCATATGGGAGAAAGATTTCGATTTATTATTGCCAATCTTGATGAAAGTATGTGCCATCTATAAAATAATTGATACAAATTTTGCTTGAATGGTATAGCTAGTCATTTTAAAATTTCTTTTCCAAAGTTTTTGCCAACCGTCTAAATTAACGCTATAACTGAAATTTTTCATCCATACCACCATTGTTTCTGTTACTTTTTCTTCTTCCAATTTAAATTCCAATAAAACTTGATGTTTTTTTATCATCTTCTCAGATTTTAATAAAATTTCATCTAATTTTGTCTTAGTTTTGCTAATTCCCCACTCTTTCTTATCTTTTATGTATTTTGATTGGAGTTGCAAATAGGCCCACCATTCCACATCATGTATTTAAGAGTCTAATTTTGTGCCTTTGTACCTAGTTGTAACCCTTTAAATCAGGGGTCTCCAACCTTGTCCACTTTAAGACTTGTGGATTTCAACTCCCAGAGTTCCTCAGCCAGCTTTGCTCCAACAAGGTTGGAGACCCCTGCTTTAAATTATCCTACCAGAGGAAGGAATGCCATCCCAACTGCAAGTTGTAGCCTTCTAGTGTTAGTATTCTTTTATTTCTATGATTGATCCAATCTTTCACCCAGGTTAATATTGCAGCTCTGTAGTACAATTCCCAGTCGGGTAGACAAATCCTCTTCTTTCAGGACTGAAATAGTTTTTTGAAATACTTCTTAATTTCATATTATTTTGGTCCCCATTGATTTTTGATCGATCATTTGCAATGTTGATCTTCTTGATCGATCATTTGCAATGTTAGTACACTGGAGTAGTTTTCATTCTGATTCTCTGGAGCAGGGGTCTTCAAACTTGATAGCTTTAAGACTTGTGGACTTCAATTCCCAGCATTCTTCCTCCAGTCATGTTAGCTCAGGAATTCTGGGGGTTGAAGTCCTCAAGTCTTAAACTTGCCAAGTTTGAAGACCTTTGCTCTGGAGTATGCCTAATTTGGGAGGGAGGGAGGGAAAAAAGGAAGGAAGGAGTTAGAAACATTTGTTGCCATTGTAACTTTGAATGTTTGCATTATAAATTATTGTAAATCAAGGACTAACTGGGTTGGCCAGTAGGCTGCCTACCTATGGGAACTTAACATACTTCTACATTTCCCTACCTCTTAATAAAACTACTTGCTGTAACGCTCAACGTATGGAAAACACTTGGAATAGATACAAAGTTATGCATATTTCCACAATGCTATAATTATTCTACATTTGAGTAAATGAGTTCAAGCAGCACTTTTTTAATATAGTGTGAAAAAGTTACCATGGCACTGAAAAAATATAACTGCAAAGTAATACTTCATTTGGTTTTGATTCTATGCCTCTGTTTATACAACCAACAATTGTCTTAGCTTTTGTGGCTGCTTGCGAACACACGTGACTCATGTTTAAGTGATCATCCATTCAGACTCCAAGGACCGTTTCACAGTTACTATTTTTGAGCCAGGTTTCATGTAAGGTTTTCCTGCCCAGGCATAAAACCTTGCTTTTCTCCAGATTAAACTTTGTTTTGTTGAATTCAACTGTGTCTCATTTGGATCAGAAAGGCACAAATCCCCTCTGTGGATTTTGTTATGAGAAGTAAGAGCACTGCTCTGACAAAAGGTCTTCCCATAGTCCATGCATTTATATGGTTGTTCCACTCTCTGGAGCTTTTTGTGGATTGTAAGTCCATTGTCCTGAATAAACTTTTTCTGACACGCTGTGCATTTCAATGGTTTCTCTCGAGTGGATCTTTTCTTGGGAAGCAAGATTACGGCTTTGAGCAAAGATCTTGCCACACTCCATGCATTTATATGGCTTCTCCCCTATGTGGATCATCTTATGGGAAATAATCTGACCTCTATGCGCAAATGTCTTTCCACACTCTGTGCATTTGTATGGTTTTTCTCCTGGGTGCATCTATTTGTGGGAATGAAGTCCACTGTTCTGAGCAAAGGTCTTTCCACACTCCATGCATTTATATGGTTTCTCTCCTGTGTGGATCTTTTTTTGGCGATGAAGTCCACTTCTCTGAGCAAAGGTCTTTCCACATTCCACATTCCATTCTATGATTTCTCTCCTGTGGATCTTTTTGTGGCAACTAAGTACACAGCTCTGAGCAAAAGTCTTTCCACATTCCATGCATTTATATGGTTTCTCTCCTGTGTGGATCTTTTTGTGGGAACGAAGTCCACCGCTTAGAGCAAAGGTCTTTCCACACTCTGTGCATTTAAATGGCTTTTCCCCTGTGTGGATCTTTTTGTGGGTATTCAGTCTACTGCTCAGAGCAAAAGTCTTTCCACAGTCCATGCATTTAAATGGCTTCTCCCCTGTGTGGATCATTTTGTGGTTTCTGAGTCCCCTCCTGTCAGCAAAGTTCTTTCCACACTCCATGCATTTATATGGCTTCTCCCCTGTGTGGACCATCTTATGGGAAATAAGATTACGTTGTTGAACAAAAGTCTTTCCACACTCCATGCATTTATATGGTTTCTCTCCTGTGTGGATCTTTTTGTGGCAATGAAGTCCACTGCTCTGAGCAAAGGTCTTTCCACATTCCATGCATTTATATGGTTTCTCTCCTGTGTGGATCTTTTTGTGGGAATAAAGTCCACTGCTCTGAGCAAAGGTCTTTCCACATTCCATGCATTTATATGGTTTCTCTCCTGTGTGGATCTTTTTGTGGCGATGAAGTCCACTTCTCTGAGCAAAGGTCTTTCCACACTCCATACATTTATATGATTTCTCTCCTGTGTGGATCTTTTTGTGGCAACTAAGTACACAGCTCTGAGCAAAGGTTTTTCCACATTCCATGCATTTATATGGTTTCTCTCCTGTGTGGATCTTTTTGTGGGAACGAAGTCCACCACTTAGAGCAAAGGTTTTTCCACACACTGTGCATTTAAATGGCTTTTCCCCTGTGTGGATCATTTTGTGGTTTCTGAGGTCACTCCTCTGAACAAAGGCCTTTCCACACTGCATGCATTTATACGGCCTCTCCCCTGTGTGGATCCTTTTATGGGAAATAAGATGACTACGTTGAGCAAATGTCTTTCCACACTCCATGCATTTAAATGGCTTTTCCCCTGTGTGGATCATTTTGTGATTTCTGAATCCACTGCTCTGAGCAAAGGTCTTTCCACACTCCATGCATTTAAATGGCTTCTCCCCTGTGTGATTCATTTTGTGGTTTCTGAGTCCACTGCTCTGAGCAAAGGTCTTTCCACACTCCATGCATTTATATGGTTTCTCTCCTGAGTGGATCCTTTTATGGGAAATAAGATTACTACATCTTCTGAACTTGTCACCACACTCTCTGCATTTGTAGTACTTCTCCCCAGAGTGAATCCTTTCGTGGGAACTAAGTTGCGTGCTTGTTTTATAACATTTTCCACATTCCAAACACTTATAAGGCTTCTCTTTTGTGTCAATTATTTTTTGAGATGTAAGGAGGTTATTTCCAAGAGAAAGCATGAATGTCCCATTGTAATTTTGTTCATTGTATCTTCTGAAAGCATCTTCTCCTTTATTTTGGGTTAAATAGTGTCCATTTACATGTAATTTATCTTTGATTAGCTCCACACTTTTCCCAATATATTTTTTCCTTATTTTCTCTTGTTGGGCAAGAAAGTCTTGCATCGGAGCATCAATGGAAGATGAGCTTTTATGGTTACAATTATTTGGTTGGTTTCTCTCATGGCTTTCAAATTGCATTCGAAATCCAAACTTTTCTGTTCCATCTTTAGCATTGGTCACTTGGAACAATTTACAGGAATCTTGATTCCCCTGTCCATTGTTACCTTCAAAGCAAAAGAGAAATGAAAATGTTAACAAGGGTAGAAAAGATCAAACTGTACAAAGTCAAATGAATTTCCTTTTGAATTTTACCAAAATTCCATTAGGGAGTATGTTTGCATGCTTACAGTGGTTTGATATAGTCAGACATGATGATTTCTGTATTAATGAGTCATGAATGTTTTGAAAATATCTAGAAAACATCCCTCTCTTTACAATTATTTTTATATATACAATCTCACCTAAAGTCAGTTTTGAGTTAAGGAATAATCAGGGGAAACATGCAAGGAGGAATTAGGAGAAAACTTCAGATTTATTGAAGTGGGTTAATTTCAGCGTGCTCCACGGCCTCTATCTGGTGGGACCCCTGCTCAGCCTGTTCCTTAATCCCAGTGATGAGAATTTGGAGCGAAATCCCTTGCTTGAAGCCTCCCATTGGCTTGTAAATGCTCTTTGTGCTGAGACTGGAAAGGATAGGAGGCTTCAAGAATGGCTATTTTTTGCTGCACCAAAGTCTCATCCACTTGCAAGGACTCTTTGACCGGATCTGGTGCAGGCTTCAGTTCAAAGAAATCGGAGGCCTAAACTACTTTAATGTGAGATCACACAAGACCAATATTGCAAGATCTCAGAATACTGATCTCACGTGATCTTGCACTGCAGTGGCTTTAGGCCTGTGTTCTTTATGAACTGAGAACTGCATGAGATCTGGGGAAAAGTCCTTGAAAACAAAGAGGCCTTTCCTCTGTTTACAAAGCATTTTGCCCTGGATCTCAAGCAGGACTTGGTTAGCACAGAACAGAGGCCTAAACTACTATAAGATCATGTGAGATCAGTAGTACAAGATTTCGTGTTACTGATCTCGTGTATCTCTCACTACTTTAGGCTTCTATTTTCTGCAAATGCACCAAACCAGGCAAAGGAACCAATGCCTACCTATATCATCATAAGGTAAGTCCAGGAAGGATGGGGTGAGAGTATAGGCAGGATGAATGTTGTTGCAGCACGTTGGCTGTCATTCGTAAGTGTGAATGACAGCTGTGGTGCTGTAACATTTGTAATTTCAGGACTTGGGGGAGGGCTAGGTCGTAACTTGGAATGGTCGCTTAGTGAAATGCAATTTGGGGATGAGCTGTACCCTAGGAGGCTCTGAGTCACACTGCATGAGGCCTTCGTTCATGAATTGGATTGGGAGAATGTTCTTCCACGGCCTGAGCATGAAAGTTCTGTTCTCACATAATTTGGGGAGGTTTCAGAGGACAAATGAAAACACACTCTTCTCACATGACCTCCAGAGGACACATAAAAGCACACCTCGTTCTTGTCAGCCTCCACAGATATGTTCAAATAGAAATGGAAAAGTACAGATAAGAAATGGCACACAAAGCATCTACGCAATGAGACATTGACTCTTTCCTTCCTTGGAGTACGAGAAGGCCAGATCCTATCCTTCTCCCTCCCAGGAGATGATATCTGATTAATGATTTTTTAAAATTAAAAACTGTCAGGATAATCTTTCGTGTTGAACTGTCTGATTGGGGACTAGAAAACTCTTACCCAGAGAGACCACGTTCCTATGGTTTTCAAGCATGACTTCCGAATACAGCTTTTTTTGGTCAGAACCCAACTGAGACCATTCCTCTTCAGAAAAATATACAGCCACCTCCTCGAAGGACACAAGATTCTCCTGAACATGGAAAATAAGAACAGAACATGATGTTTCACAAGATCTGTTCATCTTCATCAATAATTCAGACAAGAGAATAGAAGGGGAATTCATCAAAGTTGCAGTCAAAACCAAATTGATAGGAATACCAATTCTACAGAAGGTAAGGTAGAGATATAGAAGGATTGACAGATTGGGCCCCATCTAACAAAATGTAATTCAATAGTGAGAAATGTAAGGTTCTACATTTAGGAAAAAAAACAAAAAAGCAGAGGCACAGAATAGGTGATACCTGCCTCAACAGTAGTAAGTGCAACAGGGATCATGGAGTCCCAGTAGACAATCCCTTAAACATGAGTCAGCAGTACGCGACAGTTCCCAAAAAAACCCAACACAACCATAGGCTGCATTAAGCGGGGATAAGAATCAAGATGACATGAAGTGTTAGTACCACTTTATAATGCCTTGTTAAGACCACACTTGGAATATTGTATCCAGTTTTGGTTGCCATTTGTAAAAAAAATCTTGAGACTCTAGAAAAAGTGCAGAGAAGAACAAAAAATGTTATTAATGGACTGAATGGTAAAATATATAAAAGAACGGTTGCTGGAAGTGAGTATGTCTAGTTTAATGAAAACAAGGATTAGGGGGTGACATAATAGTATGTTCCAAGAAGCAATGGATGGAAACTATTCACGGAGTGTTAATCCACTTTATAATGTCTTGATAAGGCCACACTTGGAATGCTGCATTCAGTTTTGGTCACCACGATGTAAAAAAGATGTTGAGACTCTAGAAAGAGTGCAGAGAAGAGCAACAAAGATGATTATGAGATTGGAAGCTAAAACATATAAAGAATGGTTGCAGGAACTGGGTATGTCTAGTTCAATGTAAAGAAAAACTAGGGGAGACATGATAGCAGTGTTCCAATATCTCAGGGGGTGCCACAAAGAAGAGGGAGTTAAGCTATTCTTCAAAGCACCGGAGGGCAGGACAAGAAGCAATAGTTGGAAGGAGAGAAGCAACTTAGAACTAAGGAGAAATTTCCTGACAATTAGAACAATTAATCAGTGCCTCCAGAAGTTGTAAATGCTCCAACACTGGAAGTTTTTAAAAAGATGTTGGATAACCATTTGTCTGAAGTGGTGTAGGGTTTCCTGCTTAGGCAGGGGGTTGGACTAGAAGACCTCCAAGGTCCCTTCCAACTCTTTTTCTATTCTGTTCTATGTTCTCAGGAGAGAAGCAACCTAAACAAAATAGAAATTTCCTGACAATGAGAACAATTAATCAGTGGAATGACTTTCCTCCAGAAGTTGTGGATGCTCCAACACTGGAGTTGTTTATGAAGAAATTGGACAACTATTTATCTGAAATGTTATAGGGCTTCCTGTCTGAGCAAGGGGTTGGACTAGAAGACCTCCAAGATCCCTACCAACTCTGGTGTTCTGTTCCATTGTTCCCAAATTCCCAAAGCAAAGACATGCACTAAGTTAAATGGCTGTGCTTTACACAAGGGCTTATTTTAGATGAGAAAATGGACAATTCTGAAAATTTGACTGAAGAAATATTTGGGGCAGGTTTTTTATCAAGTTGATTGATTCTGTAGAACTTTCAGTGTTTTTCAGTTAAAAAAAAAATCCCACTTCTGGATCAACTGATCTATCGCTCTGTCTATCATTGATTGACCTAATAGTCTGAGCCATTGGCTGAATAAAAGAAAACAAACAAGATAAAATTCCGTGGGAAGGTTGTTTCTCAGCCTTTTAAAGTGGAAATGTTTGATCTCTTAATCGAGACGCAAATCAGAGGATTAGAAATTATTTTGTAGCCTGAATACCTTGATCACATGCTTTTTGTGGCCATTATCTTTGGAATTTTAATAGTCTGCTTTATTTTTAATATGAGTTACTTATTTTTGAACCACAGGTTATAAATGAATTTTTTTAAAAAATGGTAATGTGGCGTTTTGCATTAGCCTTGCACAATTCCAAGTCAAAGAACAACCCTAGCTGATAGGCTCAAGATCTTGACAGACTTGAACACGGGGAGTATCTAACAAAATGAAGTTCAATGCAGAGAAAAGTAAAGTCTTACACTTAGGCAAGAAAAAACAAAACTACACACATAGACTGGGTGAAACCAGGCTCAATAACAGTAACTGTGAGACGGATTTTGGAGTCTTAGTGGACAACCAATTAAATTTGTTTTTCCAATGTGTCACCACACTATAAAAATGTTGAGACTCTAGTAAAAGTGCAGAGAAGAGCAACCAGGATGATTAGGGGACTAAAACATGAAGAACCGTTACAGGATCTGGGCATGGTTAGTCTAGTCAAAAGAAGAACGAGGAAAGACATGATAGCAGTATCCCAATACTTGAAGGGCTGCCACAGAGAGGAAGGGGTCAAGCTGTTTTCCAAGGCACATGAAGGCCTGAAAAGGAATAATGGATGGAAACTGATCAAGGGGAGATTCAACCTGGAAATAAAGAGAAACTTTCTGACAGTGAAAACAATCAACCAACAGAACAGTTATCTTCAGAAATCCTGGGAGCTTCATCACTGGAGGCTTTCAAGAAGAGATTGGGCTGCCATTTGTCAGAAGTGGAGTAGGGTCTCCTGCTTGGGCAGGAGGTTGGACTGGATGACCTACAAGGTCCCTTCTAACTCTTCTCTGATTGATTGATTGAACAAATATGTGCCAAAAGTGTGCGGTGACAGCCAAAAAAGCCAATGCAATCCTAAATTATATTGAGGGATACAATAAAGATCAAGCGAGGTACTAATACCACTTTATAAAGCCACACCTAGAATACTGCATCCTGTTTTGGTCACCACACTATAAAATGGATGTTTTAAAATGGATGCTAGAAAGAGTGCAGAGAAGAGCAACCAAGATGATTAGGGGACTGGAGGCTAAAACATACAATGAATGGTTGCAGGAACTGGGCATGGCTAGTCTAGTGAAGAGAAGGTCCAGGGGAGACATGATAGCAGCATTCCAATATTTGAGGGGCTGGCAGAGAGGAGGGGGTCAAGCTACAAAATGAAATTCAATGGTGAGAAATGTAATGTGCTATGTTTAGGAAAGAAAAACCAAATCCACAGGCACAGAATAGGTGATACCTGGCTCAAAAGCAGTAAGTGGAACAGGGATCTTGGAGTCCTAGTGGACGATAGCTTAAACGTGTACCAGTAATGTGCTACAGTTCCCAATAGAATCAGAGGCTGCATTAAGAGAGGGATAGAATCAAGATCACATGAAATGTTAGTACCACTTTATAATGACTTGGTAGAACCTCACTTAGGAATACTGCATCCAGTATTGTTTCCACGATGTAAAAAAAGATCTTATGATTCTAGAAAGAGTGCAGAGAAGAGCAACCAAGATAATTAAGGGGCTGGAAGTTATAACATGCGATGAACGGTGAAAGGAACTGGACATGGCTAATCTAGTGAAGGAAAGGACCAGAGGAGACATGATAGCAGTGTTCCAATATTTGAGGGGCTGGCACAGAGACGTGGGGGTCAAGCACCTGAAGGCCAGGCAAGGAATAATAGATGGAAACTGAATAAGGAGAAATTCAACCTGGAAATAAGGAGACACTTTCTGACAGTGAAAGCAATCAATCAATGGAACAGAAGTTTCCTTCAGAAATTGTGGGACCTTCATCAAATGGAGCTTTGAAGAAGAGACTAGATTGCGAACTCTCAGAAATGGTGTAGTGGGGTTAGAGTAGATGACCTACAAGGTCCCTTCAAAACTCTGTTAATCTGAGGTCAATAAATTCCAAAAAGAACAGGGAGTCTAACAGTTCCTGCTATTGTGATATGTTTATTCCTAATTCTTGAAGGACTTGAAAAGAAATGCTTCTTGTAAACGCAAAGTTGGAGGAGTACCTAGCAGAACTAGATAACCAGAGGAAGCTGTGCTGGCTCATAGCAACTTGAACCTGCTATTGTGATGTTCCTGTTATGGAAGAACACAAAAATAATCCAGTCCAAACAAGGGGGGAAATAGAAGGAGAGAGCACTCAGCACATCCACTTCACTTCCTGAAGGGAGAATGCAAATCTAATATTTTCCCTTTCTTACCTGATTTGGAGGTTCAACCGCTGCTTGATCTCTGTCATAAGAACCAGAAAACTTCATTCTTTGTTTCTCTGTGAGGAATAAATAATTTCAAAATGAATATTTAACAAAACAGGAGGAAGTATTTTATAGAAGAGAGAGCGAAAGTAAGACAGATGGGTAATTGGAGGATCTTCCATTACCTCCTGAGTTGTCCCAACTTAGATATTCCCAAGGGATCCTCCTGAAAAATAGCTCCTGAGCAGCATTTGATGGGTTCTTCTTTCCCTCAGGATCTCCGATCTCCACACTGCAGCACTTTATATCGCAGAAATGAAAAAAGAATTAATGTTGATTAAATGAAATAAAGTAGATTCTTATATTCGGAACTCAACCTCAAAGACCTATCCATTGTGGTTGAGTGAGAAAATAATGGAACAATGTTCTACAAGAATTGGTGGGACATTGTCATGTATTATGAACGCCAGAGAAATTTGGGTAGGAGAGGTGAAGTATTCAAACACATTTTGTATTCTTTTTTGAGTTCCCTAAAGCGTCTCACCTGCAACTGGACCTGCTCCTTCTGCTCCTCTGCCTGGCTCAGGAGGAAGCCTTCCGCTAGGGCCACCACCTGGGAGCTGGTCCCTGCTCCACACTCCCGCACCCAGCCCTGCATCTCTGGGGGCAGAAGAGCCAGGAACTGCTCCAGAACCACCAGGTCCAACATCTGAGCTTTGGTGTGCTTTTCTGGCCTCAGCCATTGCCTGCACAAGTCATGGAGCCGGCTGCAAAGTCCTCGGGGACCCTCAGCCTCCAGGTATTGGAGGCTCCTGAAGTTGCACAGCTGGTCTTTTGAAGGGAGGATGGTTTCCTCCTCCAGGATCTTCTGCCCAGGCCTTGTCCAGATCTCCCCACCCTTCCCAGGCTGAACAGCTGAAGGGCCTTTTCCATTTCCCTCCTTTGCAAAAGGTTGTGTCTCCATCCTTCCTCTTTTCTGCAGAGCAGCTCCAAATGGGTCCAAGGACTCTTGTGGATCTCAGATGCCTTTTCCTTCAAAGGACAATTTCTAGTGCCTATTTTGCAGGACTAATCGATCCCTGCAAGTTATTTCCTCTTTTTTTTTCTTTTTTTGCTTAAATTCTGGGTTGCAAAGATTTTCAAATCACTTCGAGTTTCTGTACCTGGGATGGAAAGAAAAACCAACACCAAGAATCAGAAAATGGAATTCAGCCGCTGAGCAACCTTCACCCAACCTGCCCGGAGCCCCAAGCGACTTATCCCAACGAAGTGTCCACATCCCCTCCGAGCAGGGCCGGGAAGAAGGCAGCTGGAGAGGCCGTCCCGCTTCTCTCCCCTTCCGGAGACAGGACCGGGCCCTCGGGGAGCCGGGTGCGAATTCTGCCTCCTCCTCGCCCGGCTTCTCTCCTCTCCTGCTGGGCCTCCGTAAGGCCGACCCTCCGCTCCCCCCACTAGGGGCTCTTCCCCGGGCATGGGACGGGATCCCCGCTTCCCCCTGCATGGAGAGGACGGCTGTGGAGCATGGGACCTGTGCTTGAACCTGCAGGAGGGACGGGCGTGGGTCTCTCCCTCTTCTGCCTCCCTTTGCCCGGGAAGAGCCCCCTATCACTCACCCGGAGCACGTCTGGATCTCTCACCGACAGACTCCCGCAGCCTCTCCGCCGCGTGCTGAGTCCCGGGAGTTAAGGAAAGCGAGTGCGGCCTCCTAGAACGGCAAGCATTTGGGATGTCACTTTCTTCCCGGTCTCCCCTTCAAATCCAGCTGTTAAGTTCCCCCTTCAGTGGATCAACGAGAAAGCGACTGGAGTTCCCTTCTCTTGGCGGACGCTGCCCCCTGGTGGATGTGCCGCAAAATGTCAGGATTGTAGAAAGGGTAGAAAAGAAGACTGTATGACGGGGAGGGACAGGACCTTGGGAGTAGGAGGAAAGGCCCCTGACCGACAAAAGCTTCGATATCTCTAGAGGACACTTTCTCCATCTTCCTCTCCTCCCTGTTCAGGAACCCAAACAGTCACCATGAAGGCTCCACAGAGATTGTGGGAGACCTCAAAAGGCTCCAAATCCTGTCAGAAACAGCAGGGCAGTCAGAAGATGAAGACCGGGAACCTCTGTTGGAAACCCGACTTGTGTCGTGTGGTTGTTGGGAACTTGTGCCCAAATAGGAGGCAGATGGGACACAGGCAGGGAAGGCCCCAATCAGAAAATAATTTTAATTTCTTTAATTCAATACCTGCAGCTGCCCTTCTCAAGTTAGTCGCTCAGCCTCTCAGTGAAGGGGGAAGCAGAAAAGTCAAAGACCCTTCTAGCCTCTTGGAAGGAAGGAAAAGGAAGATCCTGAAAAAGTTATATAAAGCTAAACCATGGTTAGGGAAAAGCATTTTTACAGAGTAATTGAGTAGGAAATTCACCTCAAGAAATGTGACTAGGAAGCTTAAGCCCCTTGGAGAATTTAAGAAAGGGATATATCATTAGACCATGAATGAAAAGAGAAAAAATAAAATAAAAAAGCAAAACAAGAAATGTCAAAGGCTTTACATTAAACCAGCTGGCGGTACCTGAACATACTTGTAAGTGGATCATAAGCTTCCTAACAGACAGGAAGCAGCAGGTGAAACTAGGCATAATCACATCTGATACCTGTACAATAAGTACGGGGCCTCCCCAAGGCTGTGTCCTTTCTCCACTTCTCTCTATATACCAATGACTGCATTTCAAATGATCCATCTGTTACAATACTGAAGTTTGCAGATGACACAACAGTGATTGGTCTCATTCAAGACAATGACGAATCCACATACAGACAGGAGGTCGTACAACTTGCCTCGTGGTGTAACTGGAACAATGTGGAACTGAACACACTCAAAACTATAGAAATGGTGGTAGACAAACCCTTCCATACTACAATACTAGACCCTCCCCCTTATAATACTGGACAACACAGTATCAACAATAGAGACATTCAGATTTCTAGATTCTATCATATCACAAGACCTAGAATGGACACCTGACATCAAAAATTTCATCAAAAAAGCACAACAAAGAATGTTCTTTCTGCGCCAACTCAGAAAGCTCAAACTGCCCAAGGAGCTGCTGATACAGTTTTACAGAGGAATTATTGAGTCTATCATCTGCACCTCTATAACTGTCTGGTTTGGTTCTGCAACCAAACAGGACAGACACAGACTCCAGAGGATAATTAGGACTGCAGAAAAAACAATTACTACCAACCTGCCTTCAATTGATGACCTGTATACTGCAGGAGTCAAAAAAGGCTGTGAAAATATTTACAGACCCCTCACATCCTGCACATAAACTATTTCAACTCCTTCCCGCAAAATGATGCTATAGAGCACTGCACACCAGAAAAAAGAGACACAAGGACAGTTTTTTCCTGAATGCCATCACTCTGCTAAACAAATAATTCCCTCAACACTGTCCAAATATTTACAAAGTCTGCACGACTATTACTATTAATTTTCTCATCACTCCTTATCACCCCTCCCCTCCCACTTATGATCGTATGACTGTAACTTTGTTGCTTATATCTTTATGATTTATATTGATGGTTTCTTAGTATGATTTGATTGCTTATGACTATCATTAAGTGTTGTACCTTAAGATTCTTGACTCTTGACAAATGTATCTTTTCTTTTATGTATACTGAGAACATTTGCACCAAGACCAATTCCTTGTGTATCCAACCAAACTTGGCCAATAAAAGAATTCTAATTCTAATAATTCGAGGAAGCTTTAGCCCTTTGGAGAATTTAACGCAGGGATATATCATGAGACCATAAATAGAGAAAATGAAAAGATTTGAGCACATTTGGTGTCGACAATGACACATACAGACATACAGTGAGCGAAACAAAGAATTTAAAATTTTGGAAAAAGTGGTTAAAATTCATTTTAAAATAATGGAGGTAACCTTTGATTTTTATACATCTATTTTTTCTCTGCAGTTTGACACAGAAAATTTAATAATCCATATTTGGAAAAACGGCTTCAACCCACCAGGAGCTGAAATATGCCCCTCACCCCAAGGGCATCCAAATACTTTAGGGTATTAGTGATTTTTCCTGCAATGAAGAGAAAAATAATTTTATGCATGTTTAGCAAGTAACCAAACCACTATTAAGTAATTTTTATATATATATATATATATATATATATGGATCTTTGGTTATTCGGGTTTTCTCCCGCGTAAGATTGGAAGTATCTGGGCAACGTTTCGATGAAGTCTCATTCATCATCTTCAGGCTTGGTCTTCAGCTCTGTGCTTCTCAGAGTGATGTGAGCTTGCAGCTGCCTCTTCCTTTTAACTGCTCCTGGGGGTGTGACTTGATTGGCTGGGGGCTTGGCTGTGTTCTGATTGGATGGGGGGGTGTTCTCATTGGTTGGGGGTTTGGCTGTGTTCTGATTGGTTGGGGGGTTGGCTGTGTTCTGATTGGCTGGAGGCGTGTTCTGTTCAGGTGGGGGCTTGATTGTGCTCAGGTTAGTCTTAGTTGCTGGAAGGTTTGAGCTGGTGAGCTGTGATCTTGCTGTTTGGCTTCGAGTTCGTGGTCGTGCTGCATCTTCATGGTGGGGGTCAGTTCGCTTCATGTATGGCTCAGAGGGGTTTGAGGTGGGTAGTGATGCAGCTGCAGTGCAGCTTCTGGTCCGTGGTCGTGTTTCATCTTCTGTGTGGGTGTGAGTCTGCTTTCTACGTGGAAGTGTGGTGGTGGCATCTTGTGTGGCTATCAGGGGTGTGGGTCTGGTGTCACTCTTCATGTTAGGTACGCGTCTGTTCATGAGGGCGGGTTTCCAAATGGCTGGTAGGCGGGAGGCATCATCTCGTTTATTCATGCTGTGTGGGCGTTTTTCTATCTCTATGGCTTCTCTGATGATTCTGCTGCTGAAGTGTTCGGTTTTGGCGATAGTTCTGGTATTTTTAAAGTCAATCTCATGTCCTGTGGCTTTGAGGTGTTGGACCAGGGAAGAGGTCGGTTCTTCCTTTTTGATTGAGTTCTTATGTTCTTCAATGCGTGCACCTATTCTTCTGTTAGTCTGTCCAATGTATGTGGTGGGGCAGGCAGTGCAAGGGATTTCGTATACTCCTTGATTTTCTAACTCGATTCTGTCCTTAGGGTTTCTTAGGATGGTGGATATCTTTCTGTTTGTGCAGAAGGCTGTCTTAATGTTGTGTTTTTGGAGGATCTTGCTGATTTTGTCCGTAGTGCCTTTTATATATGGGAGGAGGGCTTTGCCATTCTCTTGTTCTTTGTCTTGGATTTTGGCTGGGGTTTCTTTTTGGATTAGGTGGGTGATCTTCTTTCTTTGGAATCCATTGGCTGTCAGCACGCCGGTGAGAGTGTGTAGTTCGGTCTCTAGGTGTTGTTCATCGGCTAAGCATTTTGTTCTGGAGATGAGTGTTTCAGCTACGGAATTGATCTGTGCTGGGTGGTGGTGTGAGAGTGCGTGTAGATAGCGGTTTGTATGTGTTTTCTTCTGGAAGATGGTGTGTCCTAGGGAGCCATTGGATTTTTTGTATACCAAGACATCTAGGAAGGGAAGTTGGTTGTTAGCTTCTGTTTCCATGGTGAATTGTATTTTGGGGTGTTGGCTGTTGAGGTGTGTGAGGAAGTTGTTCAGTTTTTCTTTCCCGTGTGGCCAGATTATGAAGGTGTCATCTACGTATCTGAGCCAGAGTTTGGGTTTGTGATCATATTTTTCTAGAGCTTGTGTTTCAAAGTGTTCCATGTAGAGGTTAGCGATGACAGGTGAGAGGGATGATCCCATGGGTGCTCCTTCTATTTGTTTGTATTTTTGTCCATTGTAGGTGAAGT
This sequence comes from Hydrophis major, assembly GCA_033807585.1. NCBI lineage: Eukaryota > Metazoa > Chordata > Lepidosauria > Squamata > Elapidae > Hydrophis > Hydrophis major. The sequence continues at coordinate 19,406,299 of CM066329.1, forward strand.
ATGTATTAGATAGGCAGTGGTTGGTCAGATCTAGGATGTGCTTGGGGGGGTTGTATTTGTTTTGGATGGCTGTCAAGGCTTCTTTTATTGGCACTTGGGTGAAGAGGGATATGACATCGAAGCTCACAAGTAGGTCACTGGGTTGTAAGTTTTGTTTCTTTATGATCTCGATGAACTGGAATGAGTTTCTTACGTGTGAGTTGATGGATTCTGCATAGGGCTGTAGTTGTTTGGCGAGAAATTTGGCTAGGTTTTGTAGAGGTGAGCCTATGGAGCTGACTATTGGTCTGAGTGGGGTTCCTTCTTTGTGTATCTTGGGGAGACCATAAAGTTTAGGGCATCTGGATGATTTCTCTCTGGGTATGATTCTTTGCTGGATTTCTTCACTGATGGGGGAGGCTTTTATTTTGGATCTGGTGGTTTTTTCTAGGTAGGTGGTGGGGTCTGTCTTTAGGGGTTTGTATGTGGGGTCTTGGAGTAGGTTGGTTAACTTGGATTGGTAGTCAGATGTGTTCATAACCACTGCCTCCAGCCAATCAGAACACAGCCAACCCCCCAACCAATCAGAACACAGCCAAACCCCCAACCAATGAGAACACACCCCCACCCAATCAGAACACAGCCAAGCCCCCACCCAATCAAGTCACACCCCCACTAGCAGTTAAAAGGAAGAAGCAGCTGCAAGCTCACATCACTCTGAGAAGCACAGAGCTGAAGACCAAGCCTGAAGATGATGAATGAGACTTCATCGAAACGTTGCCTAGATACTTCCAATTTTACGCGGGAGAAAACCCGAAAAACCAAAGATCCATATATATATATAGCCCGTCCACATACATTGGACAGACCAATAGAAGAATAAGCACCCGCCTGGATGAACACAAAAATGCAGTCAAAAAGCTGGAACACACTTCCTCACTTGTCCAACACATGGAAGCCACAGGTCACAACATCAACTTCAATGGCACCAAAACCCTAGCCATCATAGAAAATCCCAGCCACAGAATCATCAGAGAAGCCATAGAGATTGAAAAAAGACCAGAAAGCATGAACAGAAGAGATGATTCCACCAGGCTGTCAATCATTTGGAAGCCTGCACTCACAAACAAAAAAATCTCCACACCACAAGCCAGGCAAACACCTGGGCACAAACAGATCCCCCCTGATACCTCCAGCTCAAACACACCCCAACCAGGCACCCAGATGAAACCCAGCTTCCTAACTAATGATAGCCGTCCATTTACCCGAAGCCAAGCTGCACTAAAGGCCTCCAATAAATTAACACAATGTTGCCAGCCAATCAAGATACAAAAAGAGCCCCCCCCCCAAAAAAAACAGACAGAAGATATTAGTAGCAGAACACAGCACACTCCAAGACCAATAAACACAGACCAAGACTCTCAACCAATCAGGAGGAAGAAAAAACCATTCTGACACAGCAATAGGCTGCCCCAAATTTAAATCTGAAACCACTGTAAAAGTCTAACTCACAGATGAACACTATACAGAAGCCTGATGATGGCAGATGAGATTCTGCTGAAACGTTGCTACAACTTTAAAAGTACCACTACTATGACGTGGGAAAATACCTGAACAAAGCTGAATGCCAGACATGTAAGTACCCGTGAAAACTTAAGAAAACAAATATCAAACCTCTACAGGGAGGGAATAAACAACCAGATCAAAACCTACGAGAAACTGGAAATTAAAAGAGCAGTAATACTATGTGACCTCCAATTCCTACGCAGCTGCAGAGACAACAATACTACATCAACCTGCTTCAAATTAACATTTCATCAAAGTACAGCAGCCACTAAACTTATCCTGAAAAGAACTGAAATGGCTCTACTAAGGAACGAGCTCCACAGTAAGAGATTCCAATTAGATCAGTTAAACAAAGATTTGCTAGCACTACACCTGGAATTGAGCAGCAAAATCCACCCTCTACTTTGGGACAAGATAAAACAACTTACAACTTGGAGAGCTGAATCTGCAAACATTTACAAACAAGAAAAGCTCTTGAACAAATTAAAGAAATTAGAACATGACAAGAAAACCCCCAACAACTCACAACAACACCTGAAACAATTAGTGTACAATGTTTCCAACAGAGAACTCACCAAAACAGAAACAGAAGTCCTTATCAAAGGATTCAATTATGCTATAGCACCCAAAAAAATCCCCACAGAATCCATCATATGTGCAGTAGAATCCAGCCTAACTAAATTAAATACAGATGAAGCTGATAAAATAAGACACCAAGTTACCAACATTCTATGCACAAGCAAACCACCCAAAAGCAACTTACAGCAAAATGAAATTAAAGCGCTACAAACCCTGAAAAGAGACAGCAGCATAATCATCCTCCCAGCAGATAAAGGGAATGCCACTGTAGTAATGGACAGAAAAGACTATGAAACAAAATTGACAGACCTACTCCAAGACTCCACATACAAACCCATAAACACAGACCCAACCACATATCTGGAAAAATTAACCAAGAAGAAAATTATAACCAGCCACATAAGCAAAGAGATCCAACACACGATCATACCCAGAGAGAAATCTTCCAGATGCCCCAAACTATACGGCCTCCCAAAAATACACAAAGAAGGCATACCTCTCAGACCCATTGTCAGTTCCAGAGGAGCACCACTACAAAACCTAGCTAAACACCTAGCAAAAGAGCTACAGCCCCATGCTGAAACAGCAGCTTCTCATGTATAAAACTCATACCACTTCTTGGAAATGATCAAGGATCTACACATGGAGCAAGAAGATCTGCTTGTAAGTTTTGATGTGGTTTCACTATTTACTCAAGTCCTGATAAAAGAGACCCTTGAAATCATCAAAAATAAATACCAACCAGCTAAACACTTCATGGAACTAACAGAACACTGCTTAACCAACACATATTTCATATACAAGGGACAAAGATACAAACAAATTGAAGGAGCCCCCATGGGATCACCACTGTCACCTGTCATTGCAAACTTGTTCATGGAACAATTCGAATCCAGAGCCCTGGCCAATGCCATCCTCAAACCCAAACTATGGTTAAGATATATCGATGACACATTTGTGATTTGGCCCCATGGACAAGAAAACCTAAACAATTTCCTAACACACCTAAACAGCGCACACCCCAAAATAAAGTTCACCATGGAAACAGAAACAAACAAACAACTACCATTCCTAGATGTACTAATCTAAAGAAAAACAGATGACACACAAGGACACACCATATACCAGAAGAAAACACACACCAACCGCTACCTCAACGCCCAATCCCACCACCACCCAGCACAGATAAACTCCGTGGCTAAAACACTAATTACTAGAACCAAACGCCTGGCAGACAAGACACACATTAAGACTGAACTATGCACCCTGACTAAAATATTGACAGCCAACGGCTTCCACAAAAGCAAAATCACCAACTTGATCCACAAAAACACACTGAGACATAATAGAGACCCAGAAGATGAACAGACCCATGGAACAGCTGTCCTGCCCTACATAAGAGGCACTACAGACAAAATTAGTAAGATATTATACAGACACCACATCAAGACTGCCTTCAAAACAGACAGAAAAATAGCAGCCATCCTCAGAAACCCCAAAGACAAAACTGACCTGGAAAACCAAGGCATATATGAAGTCTCCTGTGCATCATGCCCGGCCACATACATTGGACAGACCAATAGAAGAATAAGCACCCACGTGGATGAACACAAAAATGCAGTCAAAAAGCTGGAACACACTTCCTCACTAGTCCAACACATGGAAGCCACAGGTCATAGCATCAACTTCAATGGCACCAAAACCCTAGCCACTATAGAAAATCCCAGCCACAGAATCATCAGAGAAGCCATAGAGATTGAAAAAAGACCAGAAAGCATGAAGAGAAGAGATGATTCCACCAGGCTGTCAATCATTTGGAAGCCTGCACTCACAAACAAAAAAATCTCCACACCACAAGCCAGGCAAACACCTGGGCACAAACAGATCCCCCCTGATACCTCCAGCTCAAACACACCCCAACCAGGCACCCAGATGAAACCCAGCTTCCTAACGAATGATAGCCGTCCATTTACCCGAAGCCAAGCTGCACTAAAGGCCTCCAATAAAGTAACACAATGTTGCCAGCCAATCAAGATACAAAAAGAGCCAAAAAACCAGACAGAAGATATTAGAAGCAGAACACAGCAAACTCCAAGACCAATGAACACAGACCAAGACTCTCAACCAATCAGGATGAAGAAAAAACCATTCTGGCACAGCAATAGGCTGCCCCAAATTTAAATCTGAAAGCACTGTAAAAGTCTGAGTCACAGACCAACACTATACAGAAGCCTGATGATGGCAGATGAGATTCTGCTGAAACGTTGCTACAACTTTAAAAGCACCACTACTATGACATGGGAGACATGAAAATTCCGCTTCCATCGTGGACAAGCTGATATGCTGTTGTCTGATTGACCTCCACCCTATTAGTGTCTTACCAAATAATATAGCCATCCCAGATGTTCATTTTCTAGTGTTTATGTCAGTTGCAAAACTTGCATCTGCATAGGCACTAAGACTCAAATCACCCTTTGGTTCTATATACAATGCATGGTTCATTGTTCCTTTAAGATATCTTAAAATTCTTTTTAATGATTGCCAATGACATTGATGTGGATCTGAATTAAAACATGCCAACTGATTTACACTATAAGCTATATCTGGCCTTGACCAATTGCTTATATATGATAAGCTACCAATCAAAGATTGATATATAGACTTATCAAATTTGGGACTTTGATCATCAGTTTGGCAAACCTCCTGACTCATTGGAGTCTTTGCAGGTTTACAAAGTTCCAGTTTATACATTTTAATTAATTGGCAAATTTTATCTTCTTGAGATATCTTAAATCCATTTTTTGTTTTGTTAATTGTCAATCCTAGATACTTTTTAATTTCATCTAAATGCTTTAATTTTATCTTTTTAGCTAATAATGATATAATCTCATTAGCTTCATTATTAGTCTTAGTTATCAAAGCAATATCATCTGTAAATAATAACAATAATGACACCGTTCCATTATTTTCTCTTTTAAACACACATGGATCTGTTAAACCAGATTTAAATCCTATATTGTTTAATTCTTTCACAATATATTGGTTCCACTCAAAGCCAGATTGTTTCAATCCATAAAGACTCTTTTTGATTTTCCAACAATCATTACTATTTACTTTATTGTCTTTTATAATAACTGGCTTTTTCAAATATATAGTGTGCTGCAATGGTTCATGCAAATAAGCAGTTTCTACATCTAAATGGTTAATGACATAGTTTTTCTTTGCTGCCCACACTAAAGCTGCTCTCAAAGATGTTGCTTTAAGACTTGGTGCGAAAACTTCATCGTAATCAGATGCATTTTGATTAAATCCTTGAGCTACCAACCTAGCCTTATGGGTAACAGTCCCATCATTTCCAGTTTTTACTTTAAATATCCATTTGCACCCAATGGATTTTTCTCCTGGAGGTAATTTAGCATCTTCATATACTTTCATTACCTTTAATGAATTTAGTTCTTTTTCCATTGCCTTTTGCCAATTCTCCTGATCCTTAGCAGGATATATCCTAAGTTCATCTACACTAGTTGGAACTTTAGTTACTTGGCAAACTATACTTGCTTGATACCTATCAGGTGGTCTAGTTATATGTGTAGTACGTCTAGGTAAAACAGGACTTACAGGTGGACTTTCATTTATTAACTGTTCTTGATTATCTAACTCTTCCTGATCAACTGTTTCTTCTTGTTCTGGTCCTATTTGCTCTTAGTGGACTTCTTCTTTAATTGGACTCTTCTTATAACTAATCTGATCTTTTTGCCTTTTGTAGGGTTCAATAATTACTTCGTTATTTAAATCTTGCTCTTATCTATTCCATCCTACATGTTCTAGGAATTTAGCACTAGCACTGGTGTAAACTCTAGATGTACCTGGTTCCCAGAATCTATAAGATCTGTGATTAGATTCATATCCTACAAAAAATAATCTTTTAGCTCTATGCTGTCCTTTGTATCTGAGTTGTGTAGGGATAGGCACCCATGCTGGTGCTCCAAATGTGTGCATGTAACTTAAATCAGGTTTTGTACCATGCCACAGTGTGAATGGTAATTCACCTGTTGTTGAATTAACAACATTATTTAATATATGATTACCACACATTATTGCTTCTCCCCATAAATTGTCAGGTAATTCTGAATCAGACAACATAGTACGTGCCATTGATTGTAGTGTTTGGCCTTGTCTCACTATAAAGGCATTATGTTGTGGCCTATATGGTGCAGACATTTTATGTTGAATACCTAACATTCTTAGTCTGTTCTGCAATTTATTATTTGTAAATTCCACACCATTATCTGTTATAAGAGTTACTAATTTCTTTTTAGTTTTTCTTTCTGCAAATTTAATCCAATTAAATAGATTTAGATACGTTTCAGTTTTGCTCTTCATTAAATAGCAAAACCTATGTCTAGAGTAGTGGTCCATGATACTTAATATGTATCAAGCTCCTCCTATACTTGGTTTTTTCGGACCTATTAAATCGGCAAATACTACCTCTAAAGGCTCTTTGGTAGTAAATCCATCAACTCTATTTGCCGGTATGACCTTGCTTTTGCTTTGATTACAAGCAAAACATTGCAAATACTTATAAGTATTGCAAATACTTATTACAAGGTTTCAAACTTATTCCTTTAGATAGTTGAACAGTTCTCTTAAGCATTTTGAAATTTAAATGCCCTAGCTGTCGGTGTAACAAGTGAATACATTCATCATGAAGTTTCTTATTATCATAAACCGTGTTAGCCACCTCTAAACCATTATCATTTAAAACATATAATTCACCTCTTAAAGATGCAGTAATTTTCTTATCTTCTTTTTCAATTATGCAGTTATCTCCCCTAAAGGTAATTACATATCCTAGTTTAACCAAAATTCTAACTGAAATTAAATTTAACTTAAGTTGTGGTACATATAACATTTTTACATTCTCTTTTATGAAAGAACAATATGCTATATCTTGACCTTTAGCTTTCAGTTTCCAGCCATTGGCTAATGATATCTGCTGTGTACTCTGGGACATTTTAATAAAATTTTTGTTATCATTTGTTATACAGTGGGATGCTCCACTGTCAACCACCCATAAATTATTTTTTACAGCTCCGTTAATACACATGGCTAACTCTAAATTTTTATTTTTATTTTGGTTACTTTTAGTATTCTGGCCAGCGTTCTGGTGCTTTGCTTTTTTACAAAATCTTGCCAAATGTCCTCTTCCTCCACAATTAAAGCATTTTTTAATTGCGTATGCAGTAGGAAATTCATTATCTTCTTTTTGAGGTTGCTCCCTCCTTAACTGATCTCTTTCAAGCCTTCTTCTTGCCTCTTCAATCAATCTGCTAGTTATATCAGTTAAAGTTAAACTTTCCTTAGGCAAAATTTCAAGGGAAGTGACGTAGTTATCATAACTTTCGTTTAGTGATGATAGAATTATGTAGACTTGGTGTAGTTCAGAGAAAATAAGTTCTTTCTCGTGCAGTTCTTGAAAAATGCTTTTTATAGTTTTCAAATGACTAAGCATATCACCATGCGTCCTGAAAAGCTTCCGTGTTAGATTTATGTGAGCACCAATGTTATCTCGGACATAAATCCTCTTCAGCTTTTGCCAACACCCAACAGGCGTTTGCTCTCCGCGGATATGAACAAGTTGCTGGTCAGATAGTGTTAGTCCTATTATGCAAAGAGCTTGTTCATTCTTCTGTTTAAAGTCTTCTATCTTTTGTCTATCTTCCTCAATCTCTGGATCCCATTCCTCTACGTTTGGTGGATTTTCAATTATGTTCCACAGACCTTCTCTTCGTAGAAGTAGACTACATTTCATAGACCATGATACATAGTTTGTTCCATCCAGCTTGGATATAAGGGACAAACTTTGTAGATTGACTTGTGCCATGTGTCAGCCTCAAGATATCTTCCCCTGTTGCTTCTCTGCTATTACGCAACTTTTACTTTCGGCTGTTATGATAACGGTGGGAGGGGGGACCCTGGAAGGGAAGAAAGCTGGAGGTGTTTTGCATTCCTTTGCTGGGTTAGCAAGGGGAGGGGGGATTCTTTTCTTCAACTTTCCTTTTCTTGGCTAGCTTCTGTCCTCTTTTGCGCAACTGTGAACTTTTATCAAAATATGTCAAGGCCATTTGACAAGAAGCCTCATCACCACCTGGAGATGACCACATGAGCATATTCAGAAGTTTTAATTGGAAGAATCATTTGAACTTTGCGGGGTGAGAGCAATTCTATTTCTTTGTATGTGTGTTCTACCCACCAATTTCTCAGTTTCGGAATTGGATTTGTAGCTTCCACTTTATTTTCCAGTAAAAGGATAACTTTGCTCTACACCATGGAGTCTGAGTATTTCTTTCTTGGGATCTAAAGGGAGCACAGACTGACATTATTCCGAAACTCCCACATCAACCCACCCAGAGAAAACAGCAACTTTTCTTCCGAGGGGGTTTCATCTCATGTCGTCTCCAGCCAGCGATGAAGAGGACCAGGGAGCTGCGGGGGGGGGGGGGGGGGCAGCCGATGCTGCTACCGGAGACATCGATGACTGACCTGCTGACTGACTTGACTCTGGAAGAAACCCCAGCCGAGATGCCCAGATGGTCTTTGGGGGTTGGTTGGAGAGACTCTGAAAACCCCCCTCCTCCCAGAATCACTGTAAGATGAAAAGGTGCGAGGAACGGCTGTAGCAGGAGGGGGAGGAGATGGAATGCATGCTGGATCAAGCCGGGAAATTCCTTATGGATGTTTCTGAGAAGCCCGGCATGGCTCAAAGGTATGAGGTGGAAGAGGGAGCAAGGTCAGCCTGGGGAAGTCAAGCTATCCCTACCCCCCTTGCCCAACCTATGCCAGCGCAGCTGCCTGCCGCCGCCCAGGGAGCCCCAGCAATAGGTGTGGGTCCTGGAAGACGCCACCTGCCCCCCCTAGATGTGAAGTTTGGAGGAAATCCCAGAAATTTGGGGTTTTTCCTGGTACAAGTCGGGAGCTATTTGGCAGAATTTGAACGGGAGTTCACATTTGAAGCAGCCAAAGTGAGATGTGTTACCAGAACCCTGGAAGGAATGGCAGCAGACTGGGTGGTGACTTTGTACAATGATAACTCTCCCCAACTGCAAAACCTCGATGTTTTCATGACTGCACTGAGGAGAAGGTTTGAGGACCCTCTGGCAGAGAGAAAGGCCAGGATCAGAATGAAGACCCTAGTCCAAGGGAGGAGATCGGTGGCAGACTACACCCAAGAATTCAGGCAGCTGGCATACCACATCCGAGGTTGGTCCCAGGGGGCCCTGGTAGAAGCCTACAAATATGGCTTAAATGAAGATGTATACCACATGTGCATCTCCAGAAGAGACCCACGTGATTTACAGTCATGGTACTTGCTGGCGGAAGAGGTGGACATTGATCTAACCCGAAGCAGACGCAGAGGAGGTCCCGCCTGGAGAAAACCGCTCCCCCCATGTCTCCAAGAGACTTCAACCCCCCAAACGGGAGGGATGGCGGCAAGAGCCAAGACCACGGCATGTTTCCGTTGTGGGAAGGAGGGCCACCGGATGGCAGATTGCTGGGTCAAGACGAACCCACCGGAAGCACGGGGCCTCGGGAGGAAGCCCGAAAACCCCTCAACCAAGCCTTGCGAGACCGGGCTGAAGACAAGAGAGGTTGTAGAGGTCGCCCTTTTGGCGGGAGAGGAGCTGGAACCTCCAACCCCACTCGACAAGAGCAAGACTGACTCGGAAGATGACATCCCGGTAAGTCCTAACCAAGGGCCCATGACCATCCCAATAAAGTTAATGCAGCCCACCTCTGGGACTGAGGGAGAAATGTTGGCCTTATTGGACTCGGGGTGCACGAGGTTTGTAATTAACATGAAAGTAGTTAAGGGTATGGGCATCGGACTGAGAATTTTAAGAACGCCCATATCTTTCTGCCAACTGGATGGATCTGTGGCGGGAGGTTGCCCCGCACGTTTTATAACAGAACCCCTAGAAATGACCATGGGAAACCACCATGAGACCCTGTGTTTTATTGTGGCCCCTGGGATGGAACAGCCTCTAATATTGGGATTACCCTGGCTTCGGAAGTGGAATCCCCATGTGAACTGGAGAGAGGGGTGGATACGCATCTGCACCGATCGGCCACCGGAAGGGGAGGAGCAACCCTATCCGGAAGGAGAGGAGAAATCCCATCCGAAGTCCCAGGTTCCCGCAGAGACAGCTTCTACAGGTGCCGAACACGTGGAAGGGGAGGAGAAAATCCCGAAGGAGTATTGGGACTTAAGAGAGGTGTTTAGTGAAGAGGCTTCCGACGAGATCCCCCCTCATCGGTCAACCGATTGTAGTATTGAATTCCTGCCAGGGGTGACGCTCCCGAAGCCGAAGCTGTATTCAATGACACTGGGGGAGTTGGAGGAATTGAGGGCATTTATCGACAAAAACTTGCAACAGGGTTTCATCACACCTGCCAGACCTCGAGTGGCAGCCCCTGTGATGTTCCGCGAGAAGAAAGATGGCTCCAAACATCTGGTAGTGGACTATAGAAACCTGAACGCAGTGTCCATAAAGAACGTGTACCCCCTCCTCTGATGAAGGACATGTTAGCCCACCTGGCAAAGGGGAAGATGTTCACCAAGCTGGACTTGAGGGAGGCATACTACCGAATCTGGATTAAGAAGGGAGACGAGTGGAAGACTGCGTTCAACCACCCGATGGGTTGTTTCCAGTTCAGTGTTCTCCCTTTCAGCCTACAGGGGGCGCCTGCTGTTTTCATGCAAATGATCAATCAAGTGCTTCACGAACATTTATACAAGGGGGTTCTGGTATACCTTGATGATATTCTTATCTACACGGAGACTAGAGACGAACATGTGAAACTGGTACGCTCTGTGCTGCACAAGCTGAGGGCCGCCAAATTGTATGCCAAACTATCCAAATGTGAGTTCCATCAAGAAAAAATCGACTACTTGGGATATCGTATCTCCCCCGAGGGCATTGAGATGGACCCAGAGAAAGTGCGAGCCATTTTGGACTGGGCCCCACCGAGAACTGTAAACAGCTTCAAAGTTTTCTGGGATTTGCCAACTTTTATCGGCAATTCATCCCGTCTTTTGCTAAAATAGCCATGCCCATCACCAACCTCCTGAAAACAAAGGGGGAATTGAAACCAAAGCCCAGCCAACCATTGAATTGGACCATGGAGTGCCAAGCTGCATTTGAAAAGCTTAAGAGACTTTTTGCTGCAGAACCAGTACTGAAACACCCAGACATGGATGCCCCTTTCGTGATCCAAGCTGATGTGAGCGATGTGGTGGTGGGGGCGGTCTTGCTTCAATTAAACAAGAAGGGGACACTGCAACCATGCACTTACACCTCTCGTAAATTGACTGACACTGAAAGGAGATGGGCCGTTTGGGAGAAGGAAGCGTTTGCAGTCTGTTGGGCTTTACTAGCTTGGAGGCACTTTCTGGAAGGAGCAAAACACCCATTTGAAGTGTGGACTGACTATAAAAATCTAGAAGCTTTAAAAACTCCTCGGAAGCTATCCGCTAAGCTAGTTAGGTGGGCACAGTTTTTCAAGTGATTCAATTTCTCCTTGAAATATATCCCAGGGGGAAAATTTTTTATGGCAGATGCTTTGTCTAGAATGCCTCAATACAACAGTATCCGTAAAGAAGTGATAAGGCCAATTGTGTCCACTACACAGCTGGCTGCCCCTGTAGTTACCCGCGCGCAAAAGAGAAACCAGGAGAGGGATCTGTCCACTGACCTGATGGAACGGTTAAGGAGGCTTTGAAGACGGATGAGTAGTTCCTGGCAAATGTGAATAACTGCACTGTTCAAGATGGTCTAGCCTGGATAGATGCAAAATTGTATGTACCTCAAAACCTGAGAAGCCAAATATTGCAACAAACTCATGATTCCAAAGTGGCTGGTCATTTTGGTTTTGTGAAGACCCTACATTTGATGAAACGGCAATTTTGGTGGCCTTCGTTGAAAAAAGACATCGAGACTTATGTGGCGAGTTGTCCGATTTGCGCCTCAGCAAAAAGACCTCCTGGTAAGCCACCAGGGCTGCTGCAAAATGTGGCCAGGCCAACTGCTCCTTGGAAGGATATTTCCATGGACTTTATAGTAGATCTACCCGAGAGTAGTGGACACACAGTCATTTGGGTGGTGACTGACTTGTTCTCCAAAGAAGCCCACTTCATCCCTTGCTCAAAGATCCCTTTGGCGAGGTCATTGGCCAGGCTGTTCATTCTTCATGTCTACAGGTTGCATGGTGTACCTGAGCATGTAGTTTCTGATCGAGGAGTCCAATTTACCTCGAATTTCTGGAGGGAATTTTTGAAATTAAAAGGCTCCACCCAAAGCTTAAGCTCCGCCCACCACCTCCAAACTAATGGGGCTTGTGAGAGGACTAACGGGGTGCTAGAGCAATACCTCCGATGTTACATAAATTATCAGCAAGACAACTGGGTGGATCTACTGCCTTTTGCGGAGGTAGTGTACAATAACTCTGTTCACAGCAGTACAGGGTTTACTCCTTTCAAAAAAGCAACGGGGCAAGATTTTGTGCCCATACCTGAACTGCCTGGTGAAAAACCAAGTGTCCAGTCGTTGAGTGACTGGATATCTCAACTTCAACTTAATTGGCCGGTCGCCCGCAAAGTTTTGGATGAGGCGCACCAATCTCATAAGAAATTTGCTGACAGAAAGCGAGCCCCGCAGATGTCATATCAAGTGGGTGATAAAGTATTCCTCTCAACCAAGTATTTGCAGACTACCCAAAAATCGAAGAAGTTGGGTCCTAAGTATGTGGGGCCTTTTCCCATTGAGAGGATTGTAAATCCTGTGACTATTCAACTGACTTTACCAAAGACTCTTCATTGTATTCATCCAGTTTTCCACGTCAGTTTGTTGAAACCCGAACGTACCTGTTCCTTGAGACCGACCCAGTCTGATCCCCCCGTACCATTGTTAATTGAGGGTGAACAACATTTTGAGATTAAAGAAATTCTAGACTCTAGGAAATGGAGGGGTCGTATCCAATATCTTGTAGCTTGGAAACATTTTCCTCCGTCCCATGCTGAATGGGTTAATGAGAAAGACTTCAGAGTTCCTGAACTGCTAAAGAAATTTTATGCCAAATACCCTGATAAACCATAGAAATGTATATCAATGTTAACATGTAATTATGTTATTTTTTCTTACAGGGACTAATGTCCTTTTTCTAGGGGGTCCGAATGTGAGCCTCAAGATATCTTCCCCTGTTGCTTCTCTGCTATTACGCAACTTTTACTTCTTTCGGCTGTCATGACAACGGTGGGAGGGGGGACCTTGGAAGGGAAGAAAGCTGGAGGTGTTTTGCATTCCTTTGCTGGGTTAGCAAGGGGAGGGGGGATTGTTTTCTTTAACTTTCCGTTTTTTGGCTAGCTTCTGTCCTCTTTTGCGCAACTGCGAACTTTTATCAAAATATGTCAAGGCCATTTGACAAGAAGCCTCATCACCACCTGGAGATGACCACATGAGCATATTCAGAAGTTTTAATTGGAAGAATCATTTGAACTTTGGGGGGTGGGAGCAATTCTATTTCTTTGTACGTGTGTTCTACCCGCCAATTTCTCAGTTTCGGAATTGGATTTGTAGCTTCCACTTTATTTTCCAGTAAAAGGATAACTTTGCTCTGCACCATGGAGTCTGAGTATTTCTTTCTTGGGATCTAAAGGGAGCACAGACTGACACCATGTTTTCTTATATGGATATAAAACTATAATTAATAAAACACAGCTGTCTGTTTACTGTAACGTGTAACAACACAAACTCTCACTTTTTACATAAATCTGTTTTATCCTAATTAAACTGACTTTGCAGCCTCTGGGCCCATAACCAGTGCTAAGCCTGGGTTCCCCAACCAGGGTTAAGGAGACAAGCTAAACAGAATGTACAATGTTAGTCAGATAGGCATACAGATAAATGTATGAGATAAGTTTGTATGTTAGTTAACATACAGTAAAAATAACAGATACGCTTGTGTTATCAAAAATATAATTTATTCCACTTAGAGTTTTATAGCATAGTCAAAATAACAGTCCATTAGTCATGCATCATTTTTAGTCAGTCCATTCAAGGATATTCAATTAGCAAAGTCCATGTAGAATATCCAATGTCAGTTCACTTACAATAAATCAGTCCTCTCACCGTTGATAAATCAACAGTCCTTTCTCTCTCCCATTCCAGTAGGGGAAAAACGCAGTCTTCAGTCTATCCAGTAATTAGGGATCATCAAGCTAGAGAGAGCAAGCTGCCATCCCTTGCTTCTTTTATGGTGCTTTTACAACCACTCCCTTAATTACATTCTTACAGTTAAAGTTACAGACACTTTAACTAACAAACCATGATAACATATTTATTATTTTACCTAAACCAGTTAGGGTAAACAATGTTATCCCTAACACTGGCCATCAAGGCTGTGTTTGAGACCTGGCGACATCACCTTGAAGGGGCTCGGCATAAGGTAGAGGTTCGGACGGATCATCGTAATCTGAAGTACTTGACCACTGCTTGGAAGTTGAACCAACGACAGATCCAGTGGTCGTTGTTCTTTGCTTGGTTCAACTTTTCGGTCACTTACATTCCCAGTGGTCAAAATTGGAGAGCAGATGCTCTGTCCCATAAACCAAAGTATCTTTGTCCTGAGGACCCCCTTCCTCCACGTACGGTACTGCCACCGGAATCTTTGGCCATTATCCAGGAACCAGTGGATTTAAGGGCTTGGGTACAAGAGGCGCAGCGCTTAGATGATTGGTCGCAGCAAAGAATGGGGGAAATTGGACCTGACTCCCCATAGACTCTGGAGGAGGGTTTGCTACGACATCGAGGCTGATTGTACGTGCCCACGAGAACACTTAGAGCCCTCATCATGACCCAATGTCATGACAACCCAGCTGCAAGCCATTTTGGGTTCTTTAAAACCCTTCATCTGGTTACAAGGACTTTTTGGTGGCCTCGAGTCTGGCATGATGTCTTCGCCTACGTCACCTCCCGTGTACTGTGTCGGCAAACAAAAGCCACATCGGGTACGCCTCCTGGTCTCCTTCAACCACTACTGACTCCGAACCAACCCTGGGGGGCAATCTCTATGGGCTTTTTAACACATTTGCCCTCTTCGTCAGGTTATATGACGGTACTTGTGGTGGTTGATATGCTAACCAAGATGGCCCACTTTATCCCCTGTTGGAAGTTACCATCGGCTCATGTTACTGCCCAAATATTTCTGCAACATGTATTCCGTTTGCATGGCCTACCGGACAGAGTAGTTTCAGATCACGGTGTTCAGTTTACTGCTCAATTCTGGAAGAGCCTAATGACTACATTATGGGTGCAAGTATGTTTGGCATCGGCGCACAATCCGGAGACCAATGGCAGGACTGAGAAAGTAATTGGCATCCTCACCCAATACCTCAGATGTTTTGTCAACCATCGACAGAACGATTGGCTGACCTATCTCCCCTTGGCGGAGTTTGCCTTTAACAATTCTCAGCACACCTCCACACATATGACACCTTTTTACGCAAATGTGGGTTACCATCCGAGGTTTTTCCCCTTGTCGATCTTGGATTCCCCGGTTCCAGAAACAGGAGACTTTTTATCTGAACTACATTCAGTGTACCAATTGATTTCCCAACAATTGGAATGGGCTAAGGCAGACTATAAAAGGTTCGCGGATCGTTCGCGTTGGGTGACGCCTTTGCTGGCTGTGGGGGACAGGGTGTGGTTGTCCATGAAGCATCTCTGGGTTGATCGTCCGATTAAGAAGTTGGATCATCGCTTCATTGGTCCCTTTCCAATCGAGGCGGTCATCAATCCCATTGCTTATCGGCTCACCCTACCGCGTATTAATCCTGTCTTCCACTCTTCCCTTCTGGTTCCTGACACCCCATGGTGTACTCTCCGTTCTCCCGCTGGTACGGTTTCTCAATCTGTACCCAGCGATGATCCTGCTGTTGATATGGTGGTCAGCATTCGGGATTCTCGTTGGCTGAAAGGACGATTTCAGTACTTCGTCGGGAGGCTGGAGAATGGATCAGAGGCTCTTTCCTGGGAGGATGCTTCCAGGGTTCATGCCCTGGACCTTATCCGGAGATTCCATGAACGGTTTCCATAAAAACCGTATCCGGATCGTCAGACTCGGGGGAAGGGCCCTGCGGTGAGGGATAGTGTTGTGACTAGGAGGTTTGAACCTGCTCTGTCAGAAGACATAGGCTTGAGTGATGAGGAAGACCTGGCATTAAGGTTTGAGCCTGCCTTGTTAAGTGAAATAAATGGGAGTCAGGAGGAGGAAGATAGGGCATTGGGGTTTGAACCTGCTTTGCTGGAAGTTTCGGAATCCTCATCCTCTCCAGGACCTTCCTCATTAATTACACCTGTGTTGGCAGATAATCAGGAGAATGTGCCAGAGCCCTTAGATGAAGATCAAACCGAAGAAGCTTGGGTTGATGCAAGGAAGAGACGGAAGCAGAAATGTCAAGCACAAACTGGAAGGAGACGTCAAATCAGAGACTGAGTCAGAGACCGAACATGCCCCTTCAGTAAATATAAGGAGGCGTGTTAGCTCTGGAGCCCTGTTCGGATCAACTTGTTGATTTGCGTTTGCAGTTGGACAATTTATCCTGTTTGGAATTCTTCTCTGATTTATAGTGCTGCTCGTTATCATAATCATCTGACAGCTTCTGGGAAAACTGCCAACGACGAATTCAATCAAAGGAAAGTTAACTCTGTTGTTCCTGTTTTTTTCTGTTTGTATATTTTCCTTTGGACATTTGGACTCTCACCTCATGGCCACAGGTGAGACAGAACACACACACACACACACACACATTTGTTTTCTTAAGTTTTCGCGGGTACTTACATGTCTGGCATTCAGCTTTGTTCGGGTATTTTCCCACGTCATAATAGTGGTGCTTTTAAAGTTGTAGCAACGTTTCAGCAGAATCTCATCTGCCATCATCAGGCTTCTGTATAGTGTTCGTCTGTGAGTTAGACTTTTACAGTGGTTTCAGATTTAAATTTGGGGCAGCCTATTGTTGTGACAGAATGGTTTTTTCTTCCTCCTGATTGGTTGAGAGTCTTGGTCTGTGTTTATTGGTCTTAGAGTTTGCTGTGTTCTGCTTCTAATATCTTCTGTCTGTTTTTTTGGCTCTTTTTGTATCTTGATTGACTGGCAACATTGTGTTACTTTTTTGGAGGCCTTTAGTGCAGCTTGGCTTCGGGTAAATGGACGGCTATCATTAGTTAGGAAGCTGGGTTTCATCTGGGTGCCTGGTTGGGGTGTGTTTGAGCTGGAGGTATCAGGGGAGATCTGTTTGTGCCCAGGTGTTTGCCTGGCTTGTGGTGTGGAGATTTTTTTGTTTGTGAGTGCAGGCTTCCAAATGATTGACAGCCTGGTGGAATCATCTCTTCTCTTCATGCTTTCTGGTCTTTTTTCAATCTCTATGGCTTCTCTGATGATTCTGTGGCTGGGATTTTCTATGATGGCTAGGGTTTTGGTGCCATTGAAGTTGATGTTGTGACCTGTGGCTTCCATGTGTTGGACAAGTGAGGAAGTGTGTTCCAGCTTTTTGACTGCATTTTTGTGTTCATCCAGGCGGGTGCTTATTCTTCTATTGGTCTGTCCAATGTATGTGGCCGGGCATGATGCACAGGGGACTTCATATATGCCTTGGTTTTCCAGGTCAATTTTGTCTTTGGGGTTCCTGAGGATGGCTGCTATTTTTCTGTCTGTTTTGAAGGCAGTCTTGATGTGGTGTCTGTATAGAATCTTACTAATTTTGTCTGTGGTGCCTCTTATGTAGGGCAGGACAGCTGTTCCATGGGTCTGTTCATCTTCTGGGTCTCTATTATGTCTCAGTGTGTTTTTGTGGATCAAGTTGGTGATTTTGCTTTTGTGGAAGCCGTTGGCTGTCAATATTTTAGTCAGGGTGCATAGTTCAGTCTTAATGTGTGTCTTGTCTGCCAGGCGTTTGGTTCTAGTAATTAGTGTTTTAGCCACGGAGTTTATCTGTGCTGGGTGGTGGTGGGATTGGGCGTTGAGGTAGCGGTTAGTGTGTGTTTTCTTCTGGTATATGGTGTGTCCTAGTGTGCCATCTGTTTTCTTGTAGATTAGTACATCTAGGAATGGTAGTTGTTTGTTTGTTTCTGTTTCCATGGTGAACTTGATTTTGGGGTGTGCGCTGTTTAGGTGTGTTAGGAAGTTGTTTAGGTTTTCTTGTCCATGGGGCCAAATCACAAATGTGTCATCGATATATCTTAACCATAGTTTGGGTTTGAGTATGGCATTAGCCAGGGCTCTGGATTCGAATTCTTCCATGAACAGGTTTGCAATGACAGGTGACAGTGGTGATCCCATGGGGGCTCCTTCAATTTGTTTGTATCTTTGTCCTTTGTATATGAAATATGTGTTGGTTAAGCAGTGTTCTGTTAGTTCCATGAGGTGTTTAGCTGGTTGGTATTTATTTTTGATGATTTCGAGGGTCTCTTTTATCGGGACTTGAGTGAATAGTGAAACCACGTCAAAACTTACAAGCAGATCTTCTTGCTCCACGTGTAGATCTTTGATCATTTCCAAGAAGTGGTATGAGTTTTGTACATGAGAAGCTGCTGTTTCAGCATGGGGCTGTAGCTCTTTTGCTAGGTGTTTAGCCAGGTTTTGTAGTGGTGCTCCTCTGGAGCTGACTATGGGTCTGAGAGGTATGCCTTCTTTGTGTATTTTTGGGAGGCCGTATAGTTTGGGGCATCTGGAAGATTTCTCTCTGGGTATGATCGTGTGTTGGATCTCTTTGCTTATGTGGCTGGTTATAATTTTCTTCTTGGTTAATTTTTCCAGATATGTGGTTGGGTCTGTGTTTATGGGTTTGTATGTGGAGTCTTGGAGTAGGTCTGTCAATTTAGTTTCATAGTCTTTTCTGTCCATTACTACAGTGGCATTCCCTTTATCTGCTGGGAGGATGATTATGCTGCTGTCTCTTTTCAGGGTTTGTAGCGCTTTAATTTCATTTTGCTGTAAGTTGCTTTTGGGTGGTTTGCTTGTGCATAGAATGTTGGTAACTTGGTGTCTTATTTTATCAGCTTCATCTGTATTTAATTTAGTTAGGCTGGATTCTACTGCACATATGATGGATTCTGTGGGGATTTTTTTGGGTGCTATAGCATAATTGAATCCTTTGATAAGGACTTCTGTTTCTGTTTTGGTGAGTTCTCTGTTGGAAACATTGTACACTAATTGTTTCAGGTGTTGTTGTGAGTTGTTGGGGGTTTTCTTGTCATGTTCTAATTTCTTTAATTTGTTCAAGAGCTTTTCTTGTTTGTAAATGTTTGCAGATTCAGCTCTCCAAGTTGTAAGTTGTTTTATCTTGTCCCAAAGTAGAGGGTGGATTTTGCTGCTCAATTCCAGGTGTAGTGCTAGCAAATCTTTGTTTAACTGATCTAATTGGAATCTCTTACTGTGGAGCTCATTCCTTAGTAGAGCCATTTCAGTTCTTTTCAGGATATGTTTAGTGGCTGCTGTGCTTTGATGAAATGTTAATTTGAAGCAGGTTGGTGTAGTATTGTTGTCTCTGCAGCTGCGTAGGAATTGGAGGTCACATAGTATTACTGCTCTTTTAATTTCCAGTTTCTCGTAGGTTTTGATCTGGTTGTTTATTCCCTCCCCGTAGAGGTTTGATATTTGTTTTCTTAAGTTTTCGCGGGTACTTACATGTCTGGCATTCAGCTTTGTTCGGGTATTTTCCCACGTGGTGCTTTTAAAGTTGTAGCAACGTTTCAGCAGAATCTCATCTGCCATCATCAGGCTTCTGTATGGTGTTTGTCTTGAGTCAGACTTTTACAGTGGTTTCAGATTTAAATTTGGGGCAGCCTATTGCTGTGTCAGAATGGTTTTTTCTTCCTCCTGATTGGTTGAGAGTCTTGGTCTGTGTTTATTGGTCTTGGAGTGTGCTGTGTTCTGCTACTAATATCTTCTGTCTGTTTTTTTTTTTTGGGGGGGGGCTCTTTTTGTATCTTGATTGGCTGGCAACATTGTGTTAATTTATTGGAGGCCTTTAGTGCAGCTTGGCTTCGGGTAAATGGACGGCTATCATTAGTTAGGAAGCTGGGTTTCATCTGGGTGCCTGGTTGGGGTGTGTTTGAGCTGGAGGTATCAGGGGGGATCTGTTTGTGCCCAGGTGTTTGCCTGGCTTGTGGTGTGGAGATTTTTTTGTTTGTGAGTGCAGGCTTCCAAATGATTGACAGCCTGGTGGAATCATCTCTTCTGTTCATGCTTTCTGGTCTTTTTTCAATCTCTATGGCTTCTCTGATGATTCTGTGGCTGGGATTTTCTATGATGGCTAGGGTTTTGGTGCCATTGAAGTTGATGTTGTGACCTGTGGCTTCCATGTGTTGGACAAGTGAGGAAGTGTGTTCCAGCTTTTTGACTGCATTTTTGTGTTCATCCAGGCGGGTGCTTATTCTTCTATTGGTCTGTCCAATGTATGTGGCCGGGCTATATATATATATGGATCTTTGGTTTTTCGGGTTTTCTCCCGCGTAAAATTGGAAGTATCTAGGCAACGTTTCGATGAAGTCTCATTCATCATCTTCAGGCTTGGTCTTCAGCTCTGTGCTTCTCAGAGTGATGTGAGCTTGCAGCTGCTTCTTCCTTTTAACTGCTAGTGGGGGTGTGACTTGATTGGGTGGGGGCTTGGCTGTGTTCTGATTGGGTGGGGGTGTGTTCTCATTGGTTGGGGGTTTGGCTGTGTTCTGATTGGTTGGGGGGTTGGCTGTGTTCTGATTGGCTGGAGGCATGTTCTGTTCAGGTGGGGGCTTGATTGTGCTCAGGTTAGTCTTAGTTGCTGGAGGGTTTGAGCTGGTGAGCTGTGATCTTGCTGTTTGGCTTCGAGTTCGTGGTCGTGCTGCATCTTCATGGTGGAGGTCAGTTCGCTTCATGTATGGCTCAGAGGGGTTTGAGGTGGGTAGTAATGCAGCTGCAGTGCAGCTTCTGGTCCGTGGTCGTGTTTCATCTTCTGTGTGGGTGTGAGTCTGCTTTCTACGTGGAAGTGTGGTGGTGGCATCTTGTGTGGCTCTCAGGGGTGTGGGTCTGGTGTCATTCTTCATGTTAGGTACGCGTCTGTTCATGAGGGCGGGTTTCCAAATAGCTGGTAGGCGGGAGGCATCATCTCGTTTATTCATGCTGTGTGGACGTTTTTCTATCTCTATGGCTTCTCTGATGATTCTGCTGCTGGAGTGTTCGGTTTTGGCGATAGTTCTGGTATTTTTAAAGTCGATCTCATGTCCTGTGGCTTTGAGGTGTTGGACCAGGGAAGAGGTCGGTTCTTCCTTTTTGATTGAGTTCTTATGTTCTTCAATGCGTGCACTTATTCTTCTGTTAGTTTGTCCAATGTATGTGGTGGGGCAGGCAGTGCAAGGGATTTCGTATACTCCTTGATTTTCTAACTCAATTTTGTCCTTAGGGTTTCTTAGGATGGTGGATATCTTTCTGTTTGTGCAGAATGCTGTCTTAATGTTGTGTTTTTGGAGGATCTTGCTGATTTTGTCTGTAGTGCCTTTTATATATGGGAGGAGGGCTTTGCCATTCTCTTGTTCTCTGTCTTGTATTTTGGTTGGGGTTTCTTTTTGGATTAGGTGGGTGATCTTCTTTCTTTGGAATCCATTGGCTGTCAGCACGCCGGTGAGAGTGTGTAATTCGGTCTCTAGGTGTTGTTCGTCGGCTAAGCATTTTGTTCTGGAGATGAGTGTCTCGGCTACGGAATTGATCTGTGCTGGCTGGTGGTGTGAGAGTGCGTGTAGATAGCGGTTTGTATGTGTTTTCTTCTGGTAGATGGTGTGTCCTAGGGAGCCATATAGTATTCAGCTTTGTTCGGATATTTTCCCATGTCATTGTAGTTGTGCTTTTAAAGTTGTAGCAACGTTTCGGCAGAATCTCATCTGCCATCATCAGGCTTCTGTATAGTGTTCATCTGTGAATCAGACTTTTTGTGAGTGCAGGCTTCCAAATGATTGACAGTCTGGTGGAATCATCTCTTCTATTCATGCTTTCTGGTCGTTTTTGATTCTCTATGGCTTCTCTGATGATTCTGTGGCTGGGGTTTTCTATAGTGGCTAGGGTTTGGGTGCCATTGAAGTTGATGCTATGACCTGTGGCTTCCATGTGTTGGACTAGTGAGGAAGTTTGTTCTAGCTTTTTGACTGCATTTTTGTGTTCATCCAGGCGGGTACTTATTATTCTATTGGTCTGTGTAATGTATGTGGCCGGGCATGATTCGCAGGGGACCTTGTATATGCCTTGGTTTTCCAGGTGAGTTTTATCTTTGGGGTTTCTAAGGATGGCTGCTATTTTTCTGTCTGTTTTGAAGGCAGTCATAATGTGATGTCTGTGTAGTACCTTATTAATTTTGTCTGTAGTACCTCTTATGTAGGGCAGGACAGCTGTTCCATAGGTCTGTTCATCTTCTGGGTCTCTATTATGTCTCAGTGTGTTTTTGTGGATCAAGCCGGTGATTTTGCTTTTGTGGAAGCTGTTGGTGGTCAATAATTTAGTCAGGGTGCATAGTTCAGTCTTAATGTGTGCCTTGTCTGCCAGGCGTTTGGTTCTAGTAATTAGTGTTTTAGCCACAGAGTTTAACTGTGCTGGGTGGTGGTGGGATTGGGCGGTTAGTGCATATTTTCTTCTGGTATACGGTGTGTCCTAGTGTGCCATCTGATTTTTTGTAAATTAGTACGTCTAGGAATGGTACTTGTTTGTTTGTTTCCATTTCCATGGTGAACTTGATTTTGGGTTGTGTCCTGTTTAGGTGTGTTAGGAAATTGTTTAAGTTTTTTTTTTCCATGGGGCTAAATCACAAATGTGTCATCGATGTATCTTAACCATAGTTTGGGTTTGTGGATGGCATTGGCCAGGGCTCTGGATTCGGATTGTTCCATGAACAGCTTTAAAAGCACAACTAGAAGAACGTGGGAAAATACCCGAACAAAGCTGAATGCCATACATGTAAGTATCCGCGAAAACTTAAGAAAACATTATATATATATATGTGTGTGTGTGTGTGTGTGTGTGTGTGTGTGTGTTGTGGCTCCAGGTTTGGATTCTGCTCCTGTGGTAGGTATGAGTTCAAGTGATGAGGACATGGCAATAAAATTTGAGCCGGCATTGCTTAGTGATTTGGATAATAACCAGGATGAGGAGATGGATGTAACAAGGGAAGATAGCCCTGAAGTAATAGAGTTGTCAGGACCTTTGACCTCCTCTGGTTCTTTATCTGATCAGCAGCCGGGAATGGCTGACAGGAAAGGCATGAGAGTTTTGCAGCGGTGATGAAAATTTGGAGAACTTATGGTTAGACGTCAGAAACAGAAGGAGGCTGAGAAGACAATCTCAGTTAGAAAGGAAGCATAGAGCTAGTCATTAATTAGGGAAATTAGCATGCTTCATAAGTGAAAAAAAGACACAGCTGGGCTGGTGGAATTCGCCAGAAGCAAAGTGACTGATTGGGAGTGAAGACATGCAGCAAACTCTCTGAGGCTTGTGATTTACTGCCAAGCCAAGGTTGCCGGACAGAGTGGGGATTTATTGCTGTGTATTGGAATTTACTCCAGCCGTTCTTTTGTGGGGGTTTGTTTTTGATTTGAATTAATTCTGAAATGGCTGCTTTTTGTTTTGCTCGCCTGCAATTAAAGGGGAGACATAACATTTTTGCTTCTGGCCCCACAAACCATCTTTAATCCAAGATGGATCAAAACCAACTGCAGCGTTTAGTGGAGCAGCAAAAGCAACAGATAAATCAACTGATTCAAAGCAACCAGACTCTTCAAAATCAGGTGACACAACTGGTGAATCATATTTCCAGCTTGCAAAGCCCTGCTGCTACTTCCTTAGCCCCTCCCTTGAGGAAAAGCCCGGTATCCATGCCGGAGAAATTTTCAGGGCAAACGGACATGTTCCCGGCATTCATGGGGCAGTGCCAATTATTTCTATCTTTGAGGCCTGAAGACTTCCCAAATGACCGGGCTAAGGTAGGATTTATGATTAGCCTATTATCTGGGTAGGCTGCCAAATGGGCTACTCCCTTGTTAATTCAAGATAGCCCGTTGTTGGACAATTTTCAGGGTTTTCTACAACAAATGAGAGTTATGTTTGAAATCCAATTAAAATACAAACTGTGGCTAGAGGGTTATGGGACATTTATCAGGAGAAACGTCCCCTGCAAGAATACATTGCAGAATTTTGTTTGCTGTGTATGGACTCTAACTGGAATGAACCGGCTCATATGGATGCGTTCCAGGAAGGCTTGTCTGATGCCATCAAGGATGAGCTAGTTCATGCAGAGCAGGCTTCAACTCTGGATGCATTGGTAATCCAGTGGTTACGTATTGAAGCCTGTTTACAACAGCGCGGAAGTAAACGGCCCATTGTGGAACCACCTTCTTTTTCTCGTGCACAAACCACGCCACTGAAAGTTTTTCAAACCATGGTTAAGACTGAGGAGCCGATGGAGTTAGGCAGACTTTGCCCTCGCTTAACAGCATGAGAAGGTTCCAGGAAGGCTTGTGCCTTTATTGCTGGGGTCCGGGACATTTTGCAAATTCCTGCACTCGGAGAGGGACTAGCAGACCCGTGCCCGAAACCACTCCTGGCCCATCGGGAAATGGGGTAGGCCCGACCTCAGGGAAACCCTACGTCGGGCACGTTCTATACCTCCACCCCAAATTGCTGAAGTAAATCTTGGCCATCCTCGGCATTTACTTTTGGAAACTTGTATCTTTTTGGAGTCCCAGAAGGAGGGAATTCCCGCCGTTGCACTGGTGGATTCAGGGGCTACAACCAGCTTTATGGACTGGGCTTTTGTCAAACATTTTGAAATTCCCTTGATTGCTGTGCATCCACCCATTCAGGTGGAAACCGTAGATGGGCGTGAACTCAAGTCTGGGCCCATTCGTTTTGCCACCCAGCCAGTGTGTATGCTTATTGGGGATCATGAGGAGGTGATAAGTTTTTATGTCACCTCGAACCTTCAATCTCCCTTTGGTTCTGGAGTGTCCTGGCTGCGTTTGCACGATCCGTTGGTGGCTTGGGTGCAGAACACCATTTCTTTTCCAAGTCTCCAATGTGTGGACCACCTGAGACATATCCGCGCTGGCCAAGATATCACCGTTCCTGCTGTCTCAATACCTTTGGAGTTATCGGACTTCTCCAATGTTTTCAGCGAACAGGAGGCAGATCAATTTCCACCACTTTGTGCTTATGATTGTCCCGTGGACCTGATACCAGATGCTCCATTGCCAAAGGGGCGGTTATACTCCATGTCGGAGCCCGAGTTGGTTGTGCTCCGAGAGTTTTTAGATAAAAACTTAGCTCGGGGATTTATTTGACTCTCGTCGTCCCCTCTTTCGGCTCCTGTTCTTTTTGTTAAAAAGAAGTCAGGAGAGCTCTGTTTATGCTGCAACTACCGACGGTTGAACGCCAGCACAGTGAGGAATAGCTATCCCTTGCTACTCATTACGGAATTGATGGAGCAGTTGCGGGAGGCTACTGTCTTCACTAAACTCGATCTGCATGGGGCCTACAACCTGGTTAGGATGCACAAGGGGGACGAGTGGAAGACGGCGTTTGGCACTCGTTATGGTCATTTCAAATACACCGTCATGCCATTTGGTCTGACCAACGCTCCTGCGGTATTCCAGCATTTGATGAAAGACATTTTCCAGGACATGCTGGATAGGTTTGTCGTGGTGTATCTGGTTGACATTTTAATCTACTCTCGGTCCAGGGATCACCACCTTCAGCAGGTTCGTCAAGTGCTTCAGTGTCTTTGGGAGCATAAACTCTACGCGAAACTGGAGAAGTGCTTCTTTTTTCAGTCATCGATAGAGTTTTTAGGGCATATCATCTCTCCCGAGGGCATTGCTATGGACCCTAAAAAAGTCGAGGCCTTGTGTAGTTAGGAAGCCCCTCGTCGAGTCAAGGACGTGCAACGTCTTTTGGGGTTCACCAATTACTATTGGACCTTCATTCCGGACTTTGCTAAATTAATGGATCCCATCACTGAGCTCCTCTGTAAGAAGGTCCCATTCCAGTGGGGGCTCCGCAACAACAGGCTTTTGAAACTTTAAAGAAAGCATTTGTGGCCGAGCCGATATTGAGGCATCCTGATCCGAATCATCCATTTGTGGTTGAGACAGATGCCTCTAATGTAGCTATCGGGGTGGTATTGTTGCAAGCTCCGAAGGATGGCGCGCCTCTTTTCCCCTGTGCATACTATTCTAGGAAGCTCACAGCTTCTGAGTGCAATTACACCATCTGGGAAAAGGAGTTGTTGGCTATTAAGGCTGCATTTGAGACCTGGCGACATCATCTAGAGGGGGCTCGGCACAAGGCAGAGGTTCGGATGGATCACTGAAACTTGGAACATTTGTCTACCGCTAAGAAGTTGAACCAATGCCAGATCCGGTGGTCATTGTTTTTTGCAAGGTTCAATTTTTCCGTCACTTATGTTCCAAGTGGACAGAATCAGAGGGCAGATGTGTTGTCTCGGAAACCCGAATATATCGGTCCCCAGGATCCTCTTCCTCCATGAACGGTGTTGCCACCGGAATCCTTGGCCGTACTTCAAGATCCATTAGATTTGCAGGCTCGCTTACAGGAGGCGCAACGATTGGACGCATGGACGCAAGCAGAGACGGGGGGACGTTGGACCTGATCCCCCATGGGCCCTTGAAGAGGGCTTGCTACGACATCGGGGTTTATTGTATGTACCCACCAGTTCGCTGAGAGCTCTCATCATGACACAATGTCATGACAACCCCGCTGCTGGTCATTTTGGATTTTATAAAACTTTGCATTTGGTCACCCGGACTTTTTGGTGGCTTCGGGTTCGCCACAATGTGTTTTTTTACGTCTCTTCTTGCGTACCGTGTAGACAAGCGAAAGCAGTGTTGGGTGCGCCCCCTGGACTCCTCCAACGATTGCCGACTCTGGGAAGACCATAGGGAGCGATCTCCATGGACTTTCTCATGCATTTACCATCCTCGTCGGGCTTCACGATGGTGCTTGTGGTAGTTGATATGCTGACTAAAATGGCTCATTTCATTCCCTGTCGGAAATTACCATCGTCCCGCACTATGGCCCAGTTATTTTTACAGCATATCTTTCGTCTACATGGACTGCCAGATAGAGTGGTTTCGGATCGTGGGGTCCAGTTTACTGTGCAGTTTTGGAAACAGTTAATGGCGGCGTTACAAGTTCAGGGGTGCTTAGCGTCAGCGCACCATCCGGAAACAGATGGCGGGACTGAGAAGGTTATTGGCATTCTCACTCAATATTTGAGATGTTTTGTCAATCATCGACAAAACAATTAGGCGAAATACCTCCCATTGGCAGAATTCGCCTTTAATAACTCTCAGCACACCTCCACTCGTGCAACGCCGTTTTTTGCGAATGTGGGTTATCATCCGTGCTTCTTCCCGTTAACTTTGATGGATTCCCGGGTTCCTGAGACACAAGATTTTCTGGAGGAATTACAAGCGGTTCACCATTTAGTAGTGCAACAACTCGAAAGGGTGAAAGAAGACTATCAACGGTTTGCGGACCGGTCACATCGAGCAACGCCTCCATTAGCTGTGGGTGACAAGGTGTGGTTATCCACAAAGCACCTTAGGAAGCTGGACCATTGTTTCATTGGTCCATTCCGGATTGAGGCGGTCATCAACCCTGTGGCATACCGCGTCACCTTAACATGCTCCATGCGCATTCAACCTGTCTTCCATCGTTTCTTCTTGGTTCCTGACACTCCGGAGTGCCTCTGTGTGCTCCCGCTGGTACGACTTCCCCATCAACGCCCCGTGAGGAGGCTGATGTTGATGACACGGTGGTCAACGTTACTGATTCATGTTGGCTAAAGGGTCGTTTTCGGTACTTAGTTGGGAGGAGAGCGGATGACTCGAAGGTTTCTTCCTGGACAGATGCATCCGCAGTTCATGCTCCAGACATTATTCTGGACTTTCATGAACATTTCCCTTCGAAACCGCATCCGGATCATCAGACCCGGGGGAAGGGCCCTGCGGTGAGGGATAGAGTTGTGGCTCTGAGTTTGGATTCTGCTCCTGTGGCAGATATGAGTTCAAGTGATGAAGACATCGCAGCAAAATATGAGCCGGCATTGCTTAGTGATTTGGATAGCAACCAGGATGAGGAGATGGATGTAACAAGGGAATATAGACCTGAAGTAATAGAGTTGTCAGGACCTTCGACCTCCTCTGGTTCTTTAATCAGTAGCCGGGAATGGCTGACAGGGAAGGCATGAGAGAGTTTTGCAATGGAGATGAAAATTTGGAGAACTTATGGTTAGATGTCAGAAACAGAAGGAGGCTGAGAAGACAAACTCAGTTAGAAAGGAAGCGTAGAGCTAGTTATTAATTAGGGAAATTAGCACGCTTCATAAGTGAATAAAAGGACACAGCTGGGCTGGTGGAATTTGCCAGAAGCAAAGTGACTAATTGGGAGTGAAGACATGCAGCAAACTCTCTGAGGCTTGTGATTTACTGCCACACCAAGGTTGCCAGACAGAGTGGGGATTTATTGCTGTGTATTGGAATTTACTCCAGCCGTTCTTTTGTGGGGGTTTGTTTTTGATTTGAATTAATTCTGAAACGGCTGCTTTTTGTTTTGCTCACCTGCAATTAAAGGGGAGACATAACATTTTTACACACATACACATACATATATACATTTTAAAGCATATATTGAGCAATGGTTAATTTTTTTTTCTTGATCATTGATGTGATCTGCCTTGTTACAATAACTCCTTCGTTCTTTTAATGTTTTAATTTCTCTATACAGTTTATGATTAAATGCATGTCTTCTGTCATTTCCATAACTTATCCAAATATCAAATATTACCTTTTACTTAACTACTCATACCAAATGTTCCATATTTCATAATAGTCACTATCTTGTTTATTTTTTAACAATTTGGTTAGGCTATCCATCTCAGCACATTCATGTATTTTTTAATTACCATATCCTCTGAAGGAATGGAAGACAGTTTCCAGTTTTGTGCATAGGTTATTCTGGCCGCAGTTATGATGTGCAAAATTAAATATTGATATTTTTTCTCCATGTTTAAATCTATCATACTTAGCAGAAAGGTTTCGGGCTCAAGTTTTAAATTTTGTTTTGTTATATTTAAAATCCAATTTCTAAAATTTCACCAAAACTTCTGAGCACATGGGCAACTCCACCACATGTGAAAATATGTTCCTTGTGCGTAGTTACATTTCCAACATTTGAGTGGTAGGTTGGGGAACATCAACTTAGCCAGTCACGCAGGAGGTAGGTGCCAGCGATGAACCATTTTATGTAAGTTTTCTTTATACGAGACTGACATGGTTAATTTGTAATTTGTTTGCCAGATGTGTTCCCACTTATCTAATTCAATACTATGACCCATGTTTTTAGCCCAAATTATCATAGATTCTCTGACTATTCTTTTAATTTGTAGTCCAAAAGGTATTTATGTTTTACTAATTGTTTTCGTTTCCTTTCCTAGCCATATTTTATCTAATTCTTGTGGGGTCATATTAAAGTCAAATTGTTCTCTAGCTTTTTTATAATGGGTTTGTATTTTTGCAAAGGGCCACCATGCTATCTCCTTTCCTTGAATTTGTATTTGGGATTAGTAATTTTGTTTTAAGTAACCTTTATAGCGTTTCTTAGATTCTGGCATACCATAAAAAGACAAAAACACGGCCCTAATGCTTGAAAAATATCTTTTGCCCATGCATTTGTTTCAGCTTCTGTTCATTCGGGCTCCTTCTCTGAAAGATAGATTGTTCACCCTGAAGCTTTGTACATACACTCTACATTGACATCTGTCATTATTCCACCACAACAGGTCTTTGATTGAAAAAGGTTCCCTGCTTCTGCATTCATACTGGTGGACTCAGATCTTAATTTGATACGATGGACCCAAGTTGGACTGAAGGCTCCTTGGTGCCCTCTGAGGTTGGTTGGTGCATTGATGATGTTCCCTAGTTTGGGTAATGATATGTCTGTAACAACACAGTCAAGCTCAGAGAGCACCAAGGACCCCTCATTTCTCTATATAGTTGTGAACATGAGCTACCAATTTTCAGTGAACATGAGCTACCAATTTTCTCTGATGTGTCTGATGTGGGTCAAAGAATGGATAACATTAAGAAAGCATAGATTGTTGACATTAGAAGGACATGATTTGCTGTTGGGTTGGCATGCTTTTTTATGGCATAAGGGAACTAAAACACAGGGTTATTTTAGAAGACATTATATACGGGAGTCTTTGTGGTTAAATTGGGAGAAGATAAAAAGACAATGTTATTTGAAAATTCCAGTTTGGTTATCGACTATTGAAGCATTTTCCTATCCTATAATTTATAAGAAGGAACAAACAGTTAGATATGGGGAACTATTGGATGAAAAGGGTGAACTTAAATCGATTCAAAACTTAGAGGAACAAGGTATAAGGATGAATTGGTTTTCATATGTGCAAATACATTCAAGGTATGAAGATTCTAAAACGGAGGGATTCTATGATAAACAGACTGATTTAGATAAGATCTTGATGGGTACTGATGAGAAGGTGATTAAAAAATTATATGGTTATTTACTGGGAATTAAATTAGAGGAAGAACAAGTTAAAAAAACTATGATTGTTTTGGGGAAGAATTTTGGATATGGGATTGATTTAGAGAAATGGCAAAAATTGTGGTCTCAAAATTATAAAACAACAATGTCAACAGCATATAAAGAAAACTTGTATAAGATGTTTTACAGGTGGCACTTTCCCCCGACAAGAATAGCAAGAATGTTTAAGAACAAATCTGAAAAATGCTGGAAATGTCATCAGATACCTGGCTCATATTACCATATGTGGTGGACTTGTGAGGACGCCAGAAAATATTGGACTAAAATTCGCATGTGGTTGGAAAAAATGACAAAGAAACACATAGACTTGAAACCAGAGATCTTCTTATTGGGAATTTTACCTGATACATATAGTAAAGATTTGAAATACCTGATTGTAAATGTATTAACAGCAGTTAGGATTGTATTTGCTAAAAACTGGAAGAATGAGAAAATACCATTACAGGAAGAAATTATTAAGAAAATATTGGAATGTGCTGAGATGAGTAGATTGACATTTGAAATTAGAGAGCAAGAGGATAAGCAATTGTATGAAATTTGGGATCTTTTTGATCAATGGCTAGATGATAAAATACGATAATAGAATATTTAGAATGTTAGACAGTAAGGAATATCTTTATTTTTTTTTCTTGCCTTTGTTATTTGACACTATATTTACAAAGTGTTTTTAGGATTGATTTGGTATGATTATATGATTTGTTCTAGAATAAACTGTTTAAAGTATTGTTATCTCATAAAGCATGAATGATTAAAAGTACAGTCAAAAATTTCTTTTTTTTAGCGATATTAGGATATATGTTTGGATTGACAATATGAGTTGTTATGTAACATAATTGTAATTGAGACTACAAAATGAATGCACAAAACTGATGAACCAACCGACAGACTGGATGTACATATGAGAGTTGATGTTTTAATGTTTTGTTTGTCTTGTTTGTTTGTAGAAAATAAAATTCTTTTAAAAAAAAAAAAACAAGCAGTCCATTCACAGGTAAGATAAGTTGGTTTTCAGTCCAGGGATAATCCAATAACAAAGTCCAGTGTCAAAAACAGTTCAGTGTTAGACTTACATCAAGTCCATGAATATCAGTCAATTTGGAGAAATGGAGCAACGGCAATACTTTCCAACAGAAGGAAACAGAGATAATCACTCAGGCACACTCTCTTCTGAGACTCAGACTAAATAACCCAGGTTTCTGGCTCCATCTTATGGCTGTTTGAGAAACCACACCCAATTGCATTTTTTGCAATCTCTTAAAGATATAGTACTAAAATGTTTATCCCGGTTTATATATTTCTAACCGAAATACCTGTTAGGTGACTTATATTCCTAACATTAGCCAACCATAAAATTTGTGCCATGTTTTATTATAATCTGAATCCTTATTTTTTAGCTCCTTTGTTAGTTTATCAATTTTTGCTCATCTCATGATTTTCCTCAATATTTCAAATTCATTTGGGCTATCTTTACTTTTCCAATTCTGTGCATACGCCAATCTTGCTGCAGTTATTACATGGATTATTAGATATATATTTTCTTTATCATATTTCCTCGTATTGATCCCTAGCAGAAAAAACTCTGGTTCTATTTTCATTGCACACATTTCTTCTATCCAGTTGTGTAAATTTTGCCAATATTTGTGAGCCTCTTTGCAACTCCACCATGTGATAAGTTCCTTTTTCTTTATTACATTTCCAGCATATGGGAGAAATATTTGGATTTATTGTTGCCAATCTTGATGAAAGTATGTGCCATCTATAAAATAATTGATACAAATTTTGCTTGAATGGTATAGCTAGTCATTTTTTAATTTCTTTTCCAAAGTTTTTGCCAACCGTCTAAATTAATGCTATAACCGAAATTTTTCATCCATACCACCATTGTTTCTGTTACTTTTTCTTCTTCCAATTTAAATTCCAATAAAACTTGATAATTTTTTTTATCATCTTCTCAGATTTTAATAAAATTTCATCTAATTTTGTCTTAGTTTTGCTAATTCCCCACTCTTTCTTATCTTTTAAGTATTTGATTGGAGTTGGAAATAGGCCCACCATTCCACATCATGTATTTAAGAGTCTAACTTTGTGCCTTTGTACATAGTTGTAACCCTTTAAATCAGGGGTCTCCAACCATGTCCACTTTAAGACTTGTGGATTTCAACTCCCAGAGTTCCTCAGCCAGCTTTGCTCCAACAAGGTTGGAGACCCCTGCTTTAAATTATCCTACCAGAGGAAGGAATGCCATCCCAACTGCAAGTTGTAGCCTTTTAGTGTTAGTATTCTTTTATTTCTATGATTGATCCAATCTTTCACCCACGTTAACATTGCAGCTCTGTAGTACAATTCCCAGTCGGGTAGGCCAAATCGTCTTCTTTCAGGACTGAAATAGTTTTTTGAAATACTTCTTAATTTCATATTATTTTGGTCCCCATTGATTTTTGATCAATCATTTGCAATGTTGATCTTCTTGATCGATCATTTGCAATGTTAGCACACTGGAGTAGTTTTCATTCTGATTCTCTGGAGCAGGGGTCTTCAAACTCGACAGCTTTAAGACTTGTGGACTTCAACTCCCAGCATTCTTCCTCCAGTCATGTTAGCTCAGGAATTCTGGGAGTTGAAGTCTTCAAGTCTTAAACTTGCCAAGTTTGAAGACCTTTGCTCTGGAGTATGCCTAATTTGGGAGGGAGGGAGGGAGGGAGGGAAAAAAGGAAGGAAGGAGTTAGAAACATTTGTTGCCATTGTAACTTTGAATCTTTGCATAATAAATTATTGTAAATCAAGGACTAACTGGTTTGACCAGTAGGCTGCCTAGCTATGGGAACTTAACATACATCTACATTTCCCTACCACTGTTTTCTCTTAATAAAACTACTTGCTGTAACGCTCCATGTATGGAAAACACTTGGAATAGACACAAAGTTATGCATATTTTCACAATGCTACAATTATTCTGCATTTGAGTAAATGAGTTTGAGCAGCACTTTTTAAATATAGTGTGAAAAAGTTACCATGGCACTGAAAAAATATAACTGCAAAGTAAGTAAACAGGGTGGACAGGCAGCTGTGAAGGCGAACAAAATTCTGGGATGCATCACCAGATGTATCTCCATCAAGAAAAAGGAGGTCCTAATCCGCTACATAGGGCTTTAGTGACACACCATTTGGAATATTGGGTCCATTTCTGGAGACCTCACTTAAAGAGATGGGCAACACGAGGGAAGGCAAGGAAAGACCACAAAATTAGGAGAAAAAGCCCATGAGTTCCATTCTTTAATTCAGTATCACTATAACCCCATTCTCCTTATGGTTTTCTTTCTCAGTTATTACTTGCATTACATAATGTGAAGCAGGGTGGAAAGGTAGATTTTGAAAGCAAAGGAAGGAAAGCTGAAACAATAGTAAGGGATTCAGCATTTCTGACTGCAACTCTGCTCTCGTGAATTACTCATCAGAGGGAGTTTTTTGAAATGATTAGGGAATCTCTACCACTTAAATATTGGCAGCCACACATCACTTTCAGGCCAAATGATAACCTTAATCTCCATTGATGCTCATGTTTCCTTTAAAACCTCATATTTAGCAAAAAAACAAACAAACACACACACACACACACACACAGAAGAAAGGATTGAGGATACAAAATCAAAGTCAGAATACAGCTGGAAGGGAAGCTGGAGCTCTTCTAGCCCAGCCCACTGCTCAATCAGGAGACCCTTTGTCATTTCAGACAAGTGACTGTCCAGCCTCTTCTTGAAAGATGTCCAGTGATGAAGCACCCACAATGTCTGAAAGCAAGCTGTTAATTGTCCTCATTGTAAGGACATTCCAGGTTGCTTCTCTCCTTCATAATTTTCATCCATTGTTTCTTGTCTTGTCCTCTGGGGCTTTGGAACAAAAATTGACCCTGTCCTCTTTATGGCAGCCTCTCAAATACTGGAATACTGTTATCATGTCACTCCTGATCCTTCCTTTCTCAAGACTAGTCAAATTCAAATCCTGCAATTGTTCTTGTTTTAGTCTTCAGGACTTTAATCATCTTAGCTGTTCTTCTTTGCACTTATTCCAAAGTTTAAACATCTTTTTTTGAAATGTGATGACCCAAAAGGGATGCAGTATTGCAGGTGTGGTCTTACTAAGGCTTTATGAAGCGGTACTAATCCTTCATGTGGTTTTGATTCGATGCCTCTGTTTATACAACCAAGAATTGTCTTAGCTTTTTCGGCAGCTGCTGAACACACGTGACTCATGTTTAAGTGATCATCCATTCAGACTCCAAGGACCATTTCACAGTTACTATTTTTGAGCCAGGTTTCATGTAATGTTATTCCTGCCCAGGCATAAAACCTTGCTTTTCTCCACATTAAATTTTGTTTTGTTGGATTCAACTGTGTCTCATTCGGATCAGAAAGGTACAATAGGCATACACATCAAAATCTTTTGCGAAATGGTGGGGCAGTGGTTAGAATGCAGTAAAGGTAAAGGTTCCCCTCGCACATACATGCTAGTCGTTTCTGGTTCTAGGGGGCGATGCCCATCTCTGTTGCGAAGCTGAAGGGCCAGCGGTGTCCAAAGGTCTCCGTGGTCAGGTGGCTGGCATGACTCAATGGGGAAGGCACACGGAATGCTGTTACCTTCCCACCCAAGTGCTTCCTATTTTCCAAATTTTTACATGCTTTCAAGGTTGCAGAAGCTGGGACAAGTAATGGGAGCTCACTCTGTTACACAGTGGTAGGGATTTGAACCACTGAACTGCCGACCTTTCTGATTGACAAGTTCATTGTCTGAGCCATTGAGCCACTGCAGCCCTTTAGAATGCCCACTCCCACTGCCAGGAGTTCAATCCTGACTGGCTCATGGTTAATTCAGCCTTTCATACATCTGAGGTTACTAAAAAGAGGAGCCAGGCTGCTGGGGACAGTATGCTGACTATGTAAACTGCTCAAAGAGTGCTGTAAAGCATTATGGAGTGGTATATAATTCTTAGTGGAATTGCTATTGCTATATAGCTTCTCCAAGCATGGATCCTTTCATGAGAATTAAGATTACCATTCTTTCAACATTCCATGTATTTATATGGCTTCTCCCTCTGTGGATTTTGTTATGAGAAGTAAGAGCACTGCTCTGAGCAAAGGTCTTCCCACAGTCCATGCATTTATATGGTTGTTCCACTCTCTGGAACTTTTTGTGGATAGTAAGTCCATTGCCCTGAGTAAACTTTTTCCCACACTCTGTGCATTTCAATGGTTTCTCTCGAGTGGATCTTTTCATGGGAAGCAAGATTACGGCTTTGAGCAAAGGTCTTCCCACAGTCCATGCATTTATATGGCTTCTCCCCAGTGTGAATCATCTTATGGGAAATAAGATTACGTTGTTGAACAAAAGTCTTTCCACACTCCATGCATTTATATGGTTTTTCTCCTGTGTGCATCTTTTTGTGGTAACTAAATCCACTGCTATGAGCAAAGGTCTTTCCACATTCCATGCATTTATATGGTTTCTCTCCTGTGTGGATCCTTTTGTGGCAATGAAGTCCACTGCTGTGTGCAAAGGTCTTTCCACATTCCATGCATTTATATGGTTTCTCTCCTGTGTGGATCTTTTTGTGGCGATGAAGTCCAGTTCTCTGAGCAAAGGTCTTTCCACATTCCATGCATTTATATGATTTCTCTCCTGTGTGGATCTTTTTGTGGCAACTAAGTACACAGCTCTGAGCAAAGGTCTTTCCACATTCCATGCATTTATATGGTTTCTCTCCTGTGTGGATCTTTTTGTGGGAACGAAGTCCACCGCTCTGAGCAAAGGTCTTTCCACACTCTGTGCATTTGTATGGTTTTTCTCCTGTGTGCATGTTTTTGTGGCAACTATGTACACTGTTCTGAGCAAAGGTCTTTCCACATTCCATGAATTTATATGGTTTCTCTCCTGTGTGGATCTTTTTGTGGCAATGAAGTCCCTTTTTCTGAGCAAAGGTCTTTCCACACTCCATGCATTTAAATGGCTTTTCCCCTGTGTGGATCATTTTGTGGTTTCTGAGGTCACTGCTCTGAACAAAGGCCTTTCCACACTCCATGCATTTATATGGCCTCTCCCCTGTGTGGATCCTTTTATGGGAAATAAGATGACTACGTTGAGCAAATGTCTTTTCACACTCCATGCATTTAAATGGCTTTTCCCCTGTGTGGATCATTTTGTGGTATCTGAATCCACTGCTGTGAGCAAAGGTCTTTCCACACTCTATGCATTTATATGGTTTCTCTCCTGAGTGGATCCTTTTATGGGAAATAAGATTACTATATCTTCTGAACTTGTGACCACACTCTCTGCATTTGTAGGACTTCTTCCCAGAGTGAATCCTTTCATGGGAACTAAGTTGCGTGCTTGTTTTATAACATTTTCCACATTCCAAACACTTATAAGGCTTCTCTTTCGTGACAATTATTTTTTGAGATGTAAGGAGGTTATTT
Organism: Hydrophis major; assembly: GCA_033807585.1. Classification (NCBI taxonomy): domain Eukaryota; kingdom Metazoa; phylum Chordata; class Lepidosauria; order Squamata; family Elapidae; genus Hydrophis; species Hydrophis major. Next base: position 19,443,603 of record CM066329.1, read on the forward strand.
CCAAGAGAAAGCATGAATGTCCCATTGTAATTTTGTCCATTGTATCTTCTTATAGCATCTTCTCCTTTCTTTTGGGTTAAATAGTGTCTGTTTACATGTAATTTATCTTTGATTAGCTCCACACTTTTCCCAATATATTTTTTCCTTATTTTCTCTTGTTGCGCAAGAAAGTCTTGCATCGGAGCATCAATGGAAGATGAGCTTTCCTGGTTCGAATTATTTGGTTGGTTTCTCTCATGGCTTTCAAATTCCATTCGAAATCCAAACTTTTCTGTTCCATCTTTAGCATTGGTCACTTGGAACAGTTTACAGGTATCTTGATTCCCCTGTCCATTGTTACCTTCAAAGCAAAAGAGAAATGAAAATGTTAACAAGGGTAGAGAAGATCAAACTGTAGAAAGTCAACTGAATTTCCTTTTGAATTTTATCAAAATTCCATTAGGGAGTATGTTTGCATACTTACAGTGGTTTGATATAGTCAGACATGATGATTTCTGTATTAATGAGTCATGAACGTTTTGAAAATATCTAGAAAACATCCCTCTCTTAACAATTATTTTTATATGTACAATCTCACCTAAAGTCAGTTTTGAGTTAAGGAATAATCAGGGGAAACATGCAAGGAGGAATTAGGAGAAAACTCAAGGTTTGTTGAAGTGGGTTAATTTCAGCAGAGACCTGTGAGAACTGAAACAATTTTGAAACAAGCTCCTTCTGTGCTCCACAGCCTCTATCTGGTGGGACCACTGCTCAGCCTGTTCCTTAATCCTAGTGATGAGAATTTGGAGCGAAATCCCTTGCTTGAAGCCTCCCATTGGCTTGTAAATGCTCTTTGTGCTGAGACTGGAAAGGATGGGAGGCTTCAAGAATGGCTATTTTTGCTGCACCAAAGTTCATCCACTTGCAAGGGCTCTTTGGCCGGATCTGGTGCAGGCTTCAGATCTAAGAAATTGGAGGCCTAAACTACTTTAGTGTGAGATCACACAAGACCAATATTGCAAGATCTCAGGATATTGATCTCACGTGATCTTGCACTGCAGTAGCTTTAGGTCTGTGTTCTTTATGAACTGAGAACTGCATGAGATCTGGGGAAAAGTCCTTGAAAACAAAGAGGCCTTTCCTCTGTTTACAAAGCATTTTGCCCTGGATCTCAAGCAGGACTTGGTTAGCACAGAACAGAGGCCTAAACTACCATAAGATCATGTGAGATCAGTATTACAAGATTTCGTGTTACTGATCTCGTGTATCTCTCACTACTTTAGGCTTCTATTTTCTGCAAATGCAACAAACCAAGCAAAGGAACCGATGCCTACCTATATCATCATAAGGTAAGTCCTGGAAGGAGGGGTGAGGGTATAGACAGGATGAATGTTGTTGCAGCACGTCGGCTGTCATTCGTAAGTGTGAATGACAGTTATGGTGCTGTAACATTTGTAATTTCAGGACTTGGGGGAGGGCTAGGTCGTAACTTGGAATGGTCGCTTAGTGAAATGCAATTTGGGGATGAGCTGTACCCTAGGAGGCTCTGAGTCACACTGCATGAGGCCTTCGTTCATGAATTGGATTGGGAGAATGTTCTTCCATGGCCTGAGCATGAAAGTTCTGTTCTCACAGATTTGGGGAGGTTTCAGAGGACATTTGAAAACACACTCCTCTCACATGACCTCCAGAGGACACATAAAAGCACACTTTGTTCTTGTCAGCCTCCACAGATATGTTCAAATAGAAATGGAAAAGGAAAAGTACAGATAAGAAATGGCACACAAAGCATCTACGCAATGAGACATTGACTCTTTCCTTCCTTGGAGTACGAGAAGGCCAGATCCTATCCTTCTCCCTCCCAGGAGATGATATCTGATTAGTGATTTTTTTAAAATTAAAAACTGTCAGGATAATCTTTCGTGTTGAACTCTCTGATTGGGGACTAGAAAACTCTTACCCAGAGAGACCACGTTCCTATGATTTTCAAGCATGACTTCTGAATACAGCTTTTTTTGGTCAGAATCCAACTGAAACCATTCCTCCTCAGAAAAATACACAGCCACCTCCTCGAAGGACACAAGATTCTCCTGAACATGGAAAATAAGAACAGAACATGATGTTTCACAAGATCTCTTCATCTTCATCAATACTTCAGACAAGAGAATAGAAGAGGAATTCATCAAAGTTGTAGTCAAAACCAAATTGATAGGAATACCAACTCTACAGAAGATAAGGTAGAGATATAGAAGGATTGACAGATTGGGCCCCATCTAACAAAATGTAATTCCATAGTGAGAAATGTTAAGGTTCTACATTTAGGGGGAAAAAACAAAATGCACAGGCACAGAATAGGTGATACCTGCCTCAACAGTAGTAAGTGCAACAGGGATCTTGGAGTCCTAGTAGACAATCCCTTAAACATGAGTCAGCAGTACGCTACAGTTCCCAAAAAAACTCAACACAACCATAGGCTGCATTAAGAGGGGGTTAGAATCAAGATGACATGAAGTGTTAGTACCACTTTATACTGCCTTGTTAAGACCACATTTGGAATATTGTATCCAGTTTTGGTTGCCATGTGTAAAAAAAATCTTGAGACTCTAGAAAGAGTGCAGAGAAGAACAACAAATGTTATTAATGGACTGAATGCTAAAACATATAAAAGAACAGTTGCTGGAAGTGAGTATGTCTAGTTTAATGAAAACAAGGATTAGGGGGTGACATAATAGTATGTTCCAAGAAGCAATGGATGGAAACTATGCACGGAGTGTTAATCCACTTTATAATGTCTTGGTAAGGCCACACTTGGAATGCTGCATTCAGTTTTGGTCACCACGATGTAAAAAAGATGTTGAGACTCTAGAAAGAGTGCAGAGAAGAGCAACAAAGATGATTATGAGATTGGAAGCTAAAACATATAAAGAATGGTTGCAGGAACTGGGTATGTCTAGTTCAATGAAAAGAAAAACTAGGGGAGACATGATAGCAGTGTTCCAATATCTCAGGGGGTGCCACAAAGAAGAGGGAGTTAAGCTATTCTCCAAAGCACCGGAGGGCAGGACAAGAAGCAATGGTTGGAAGGAGAGAAGCAACTTAGAACTAAGGAGAAATTTCCTGACAATTAGAACAATTAATCAGTGCCTCCAGAAGTTGTAAATGCTCCAACACTGGAAGTTTTTAAAAAGATGTTGGATAACCATTTGTCTGAAGTGGTGTAGGGTTTCCTGCTTAGGCAGGGGGTTGGACTAGAAGACCTCCAAGGTCCCTTCCAACTCTTATTCTATTCTGTTCTATGTTCTCAGGAGAGAAGCAACCTAAACAAAATAGAAATTTCCTGACAAGGAGAACAATTAATCAGTGGAATGACTTTCCTCCAGAAGTTGTGGATGCTCCAACACTGGAGGTGTTTAAGAAGAAATTGGACAACTATTTATCTGAAATGTTATAGGGCTTCCTGTCTGAGCAAGGGGTTGGACTAGAAGACCTCCAAGATCCCTACCAACTCTGGTGTTCTGTTCCATTGTTCCCAAATTCCCAAAGCAAACCATGCACTAAGTTAAATGGCTGTGCTTTACACAAGGGCTTATTTTAGATGAGAAAATGGACAATTCTGAAAATTTGACTGAAGAAATATCTGGTGCAGGTTTTTTATCAAGTTGATTGATTCTGTAGAACTTTCAGTGTTTTTCAGTAAAAAAAAAAAAATCCCACTTCTGGATCAACTGATCTATCGCTCTGTCTATCATTGATTGACCTAATAGTCTGAGCCATTGGCTGAATAAAAGAAAACAAACAAGATAAAATTCCGTGGGAAGGTTGTTTCTCAGCCTTTTAAAGCGGAAATGTTTGATCTCTTTATCGAGGCACAAATCAGAGGATTAGAAATTATTTTGTAGCCTGAATACCTTGTTCACATGCTTTTTGTGGCCATTATCTTTGGAATTTTAATAGTCTACTTTATTTTTAATATGAGTTACTTATTTTTGAACTATAGGTTATAAATGAATTTTTTTTAAAAATGGTAATGTGGAGTTTTTCATTTGCCTTGCGCAATTCCAAGTCAAAGAACAAGCCTAGCTGATAGGCTCAAAATCTTGACAGACTTAAACACGGGGAGTATCTTACAAAATGAAGTTCAATGCAGAGAAAAGTAAAGTCTTACACTTAGGCAAGAAAAAACAAAACTACACACATAGACTGGGTGAAACTAGGCTCAATAACAGTAACTGTGAGACGGATTTTGGAGTCTTAGTGGACAACCAATTAAATTTGTTTTTCCAATGTGTCACCACACTATAAAAATGATGTTGAGACTCTAGTATAAGTGCAGAGAAGAGCAACCAGGATGATTAGGGGACTAAAACATGAAGAACCGTTACAGGATCTGGGCATGGTTAGTCTAGTCAAAAGAAGAATGAGGAAAGACATGACAGAGTATCCCAATATTTGAAGGGGTCAAGCTGTTTTTCAAGGCACATGAAGGCCTGAAAAGGAATAATGGATGGAAACTGATCAAGGAGAGATTCAACCTGGAAATAAAGAGAAACTTTATGAAGGAAGGCGGAGCTTCATTTTGGCGATACAGCTACGATCTTGGGGCTCTGAGATTGCAGCCAATATTTTCGCCCCTGGTCCGTCCCAACGGACCTAAACCGTTCCGTAGAGATGGGGATTGTGAAGAGCACTCTCCCAGGATCCAAGAGATATTGCAAAATCTCTGGTTTGATCCGAGAGAAGCCCTTTTGCTGGTGGCGGAGAGGCAGCCTTCATAGCTGCTGAAGTTGGGACAGCTCCGGAAAGAAAGTGGCTGGAAAAAAAGTGTGTCAGCTGGGTGAAAAACTTCTTTTGTGTTGTAAATTCGCTGAGGTTTGAAAGGGCATCCTGAATAGAGAAGAAACCAGTGAGATTTTTTTTTTTGACCAAAACTGTTTGAGCGGCGTTTTTTAAAGTGATGTCAAATTGAGGCTTGGATTTTTTTTTCTTTTTCTGACTTTTTTTGGGTGGACTTTAGTGTGACTTTGTAGGCAACCGGATTGAATTTTCTCTCATATATATTTTTATGCTCCTTTTGATTTTTTAATTTTTTCTAGGATAGAGGCTCCCTTTGGCTATTTTTTTTCTTTTCTTTTTGTATATATTATTCCTTTTCTCTGGCTGGGGGGGGAAGAGCATTAAGAAACTTTGCAACACTGCCAACTTGAGGCTTGAAAATATTTTATTTGAATTGGAGAGAACTGTAAGAAGACTTCTCAAGGACATTTTAATGTGATAAGATAGAGGGAGAGCACAGCAAAATATTACAGGTGTTTTCCTGGACTCTTATCAATATTTCAACACTTGAGGCTTGGCTTTGAAGCTGCTGGAGAAGAGAGTCATAATAAGAGCCTTGGATAAATAAATAAAGTGCAGTGTGCTTTCATATATATATATTTCATATTTATATATATATAAATTTACTTGTGATATCCTTACTCACCAGCCTTTTTGTAAATTTTAATTTTAGTAATATTCTTATTTTTGCTTTTTATTTTAAAGGGAAAGCCTCAGAGTTTTTTCTTTATTTTTCTTTTTTTCTTCTTATTTTTATTGGGATTTTTTTCCTTTTTCTATCCATGTTTTTGGACCATGTTTTGAGACTTCTCAACTGGATTAAGGTGTGAAGAACCTGAAGGAATTTCTTCTTCTCTTTTTGTTCTTTCTTGCTCTTAATCAATATTATTATTTTTGGGGTTTTTTTTTTCCTTTCTATTTTTCCTTTTTTATGGTGGACTACTTTGTAATTGGATTAGGGTCTAGAAGAACCTGAAGATCTTTCTTCTTTCTTTTTTCCTTTTTCTTCTTTGGTTTTGGGCCTTTTACTATTGGATTTTTCCATTTTGGATTATAATTGGCTATTCTACCAGTTGGATTAAAAGTTAAAAAGAATTTGAAGATTTGGAAGCATTAAAATGAGCAGGAAACCAATACCATCTGGCATTTCTACTTCTACCTCTGCTTCCCCACCAGCTGGAGGACAACGTTTAATTCAGACAATGTTGAAGCAAGATAAGGAACAAGAAAAAGTAACTTTACAGATGATTATGCAAGGAATCCAAGATCTCAAGATAAAATCAGACATCACTGAACAAAGAATAGAGAAGACTGATGAAAAAGTGGAAAACATTAAACAAATGATGGGGAAGTATGAGGAGAGATTCCAAAAAATTGAGGAAGAAGGAAAACAAAGAGAGGAGAAGATTGGAAATATTGACAGTAGATTAACAGTGGTTGAACAAGAAAAAAGTGGGATGTTGAGGTGGGAGATGGAAAAGTCAGAATTTTATCTCAGATTTCAAAATATAGAAGAGGAAAAAGGAGAAAATTTGGCTGCGTAAATGATAGAAATTTTGGCAGATGCTTTGGAAATTACAGAGGAAAAGATGATGGATGGAGTAGATGAGGTATATCGAGTTTATACAAGATATGCAATGAGAAATAAATTACCCAAGGAAGTCCATATTAGATTTACCAAAAAATCCATTAAAACACAAATATTACAAGTGGTAAGAGAGAAAACATTGAAATACAAAGGTAAAGAGATTGTGGTTTTAAAACAAATACCCAGAAGAGTGAGAGAGATGAGAAGAGAATATCGATTTCTGACCAAAATGCTACTGGAAAACGAAGTTAATTATAGATGGCTGATTCCAGAAGGATTAATGTTTACATGGCAAGAGCAGAGACATAGAATTGATTCAATTGAGAAAGCAGAACTTTTCCATGCAGAATTTTTTGGAAGAAGAAGAGAGGAGGCAGAGAAAGTGGTCCCATTAATTGAGTTTCAAGAGGAACAACTGGAGACTGAAAAAGAGAAAGGAGCTGTAGGTGGACAGGTGGATAGTAAAGAACAGCGTGAAGTGAGATCCACGAGAGCTGTTAGACCTAAATATAAAGCATAATCATGGAAGAAAGAAAACTGATTACAATGAATATAAATGGACTTAATTCAGCTGTTAAAAGAAGGAAAACTTTTCATAAATTAGAGAAATTAAAATTTGATATAATTTGTCTACAAGAAGTTCATATCAAAAAACAACATGAACAATTGTTAGTACAGCCAAAATTGGGGAAAATATTTACTTCTTAGACTCAATGTAAGAAAAGAGGAGTGGTTCTATACATTAAAGAGGCTATCCCAGCAAAACTGATCTACACGGATGAAGACGGAAGAGTATTAATGGTGGATATAATGGACAATAATATAAAAATACTCTTGATTGCAATTTATGCTCCGAATGATAAACAAGAAGAGTTTTATAAAAAGCTACACATGAAAATAATGGGACTGGACTATGTTAATATAATTATGATGGGAGATTTTAATGGAATTGTGGACAATAAATTGGACTACATAGCAACAACAACAAAGCAAAATAGAAAGGCTCTCCCTAAATCTTTTTTTAAAATGACAGACAAACTAACTTTAAAAGATATTTGGAGAGAAAGAAATGTTAAAGCTAAACAATATACTTTTTATTCAAATAGACATTTATCATGGTCCAGACTAGATATGATTTGGATATCAACAGAATTAATATCCAATATTCAAGAAACAAATATTGAAACAAGTACTTGGGCAGATCATAGCCCAATGACAATTAAATGGAAGGGACAAAAAAAAAGATCGAGATGGAGATTAAATAATACTATCTTAAAGGAGAAAGATTTTATACAATGAATGGAGAAGGATTTGGCTTTTTTCTTCAGAGAAAATAAAAAGGAAGATACTTCAATGCAGAATGTTTGGGATACAATGAAGGCATATGCTAGAGGTCTGATAATAGATTATACAAGAAAAAAGAATATTAGGAAAAGGCAAGCTTCTAAGGCCTTGGAAGATGAGTATAAAAGACTTGAAAAAGAATTACAGAAAATGCCACAGAAAAAAGATATTAAATTGAAGCTGGATGTAATTAAACATAAAATGGAATTAATAGAGAAAGAAGAATTGGCACAGAAAATCATAAATTCTAAACAGAATTACTTTGAAGATGCAAATAAACCAGGTAGATGGCTAGCATATAAATTGAGAAAGGAGAAGGAATCAAGAAAAATATTGAAGCTAATAGATGATCAAGGCCAAGTTTGTTATGGTAATAAGGAGAAAAAGGAAATTATTCGAGATTTTTATGGGCAACTATATTAACAAGAGAATATTGATGAGGAAAAAGTCAAACAGTATTTACAGAATGCTAATTTACCGAAGATACCTAAAGAGATTGAAGAAATGCTAGAAAGCAATATAACAATGATGGAATTAAATGAAGCATTTAAGAGACAAAATAATGGAAAAGCACCGGGTCCATATGGGCTTCCGGCAGAATTCTATAAAACATTTCAAGAATCATTGAGCATCCCATTGTTAGAAGTTATGAATGAAGTTATGTTAAAGAAGATGATACCCAAAACATGGTCAGAGGTTTATATCACACTTATTCCAAAAGAAGAGGCTGACCCACTTCAAATTAAGAACTATAGACCTATTTCCTTATTGAATGCAGACTATAAAATCTTTGCTTCAATTTTAGCAGAAAGACTTAAAAAATATTTAAATAATTTTATTCACCCAGATCAAAATGGATTTCTGCCAAAGAGACAAATCAGAGACAATATGAGACTAATCTTGGATACTTTGGAATAATATGAGGCTCATCCTGAAAAGCAAATGGCTTTGATATTCCTAGATGCTCAAAAGGCATTTGACAACGTGAACTGGAGATTTATGTTATTATTATTGGAACAGATGGGTTTTGCCAAAAAATTTATTCAAGCAAGAGAAGCCATATATAATAAACAGACAGCAAAGGTAATGATGGAGGGGGAACTTACAGATTTTATTAATATAAGAAAAGGCACAAGACAAGGGTGTGCCCTATCTTCTTTGCTATTTGTCTTGACTTTGGAAGTGTTGAATAGAAATAATAGGGATGATAAAAGCATAAAAGGAATGAAAATTAAGAAGGAAGAATTTAAACTACAAGCTTTTGCTGATGATTTAGCTTTTATTCTGGAAGACCCGTTAGAAACAGCTCCAAGGTTATTGGAAAAGATAGAGACATATGGCGAGATGGCTGGTTTGAAAATAAATAAAGATAAAACAAAGATTTTGACAAAGAATATGCTATTGAGACAGAGAGAAGAACTGGCAGATCTTTTGAAAATCCAAGTTACAAACAAGGTTAAGTATCTGGGGATATATTTGACAGCAAGATGTAACACATTAAAAGAGAATAATTATATTAAACTTAAACAACAGATAGGTACAGACTTGAAGAAGTGGGAAAACTTGCAATTGTCATTAATAGGGAGAATTTCAACAATCAAGATGAATATTTTACCCAGAATTTTATTTCTGTTCCAAACAATACCAATTAGGCTTGGAATTTAAATAAAATCATGTTGAAGTTTATATGGCAAGGTAAAAAAGCGAGAATAAAGCTAAAGCTTTTGCAAGACGCTAGAATTAGAGGAGGTTTTGGCCTGCCTAATTGGGAATTGTATTATCAAGCTGCAAGTTTGATGTGGGTTAAAGAATGGATAACATTAAGAAAGCATAGATTGTTGACATTAGAAGGGCATGATTTGCTGTTGGGCTGGCATGCTTTTTTATGGTATAAGGGAACTAAAACACAGGGTTATTTTAGAAGACATTATATATGGGAGTCTTTGTGGTTAAACTGGGAGAAGATAAAAAGACAATGTTATTTGAAAATTCCAGTTTGGTTATCGACTATTGAAGCATTTTCCTATCCTATAATTTATAAGAAGGAACAAACAGTTAGATATGGGGAACTATTAGATGAAAAGGGTGAACTTAAATCGATCCAAAACTTAGAGGGACAAGATATAAGGATGAATTGGTTTTCATATGCGCAAATACATTCAAGGAATGATGAAGATTCTAAAACGGAGGGATTCTATGATAAACAGACTGATTTAGATAAGATCTTGATGGGTACTGATGAGAAGATGATTAAAAAATTATATGGTGATTTACTGGGAATTAAATTAGAGGAAGAACAAGTTAAAGAAACTATGATTGTTTGGGGGAAGAATTTTGGATATGGGATTGATCCAGAGAAACGGCAAAAATTGTGGTCCCAAAATTATAAAATGACAATGTCAACAGCATATAAAGAAAATTTGTATAAGATGTTCTACAGGTGGCACTTTCCCCCAACAAGAATAGCAAGAATGTTTAAGAACAAATCTGAAAAATGCTGGAAATGTCATCAGATACCCTGCTTGTATTACCATTTGTGGTGGACTTGTGAGGACGCCAGAAAATATTGGACTAAAATTCGCATGTGGTTGGAAAAAATGACAAAGAAACACATAGACTTGAAACCAGAGATCTTCTTTTTGGGAATTTTACCTGATATATATAGTAAAGATTTGAAATACCTGATTGTAAATGTATTAACAGCGGCTAGGATTGTATTTGCTAAAAATTGGAAGAATGAAAGAGAAACTTTCTGACAGTGAAAATAATCAACCAACAGAACACTTATCTTCAGAAATCCTGGGAGCTTCATCACTGGAGGCTTTCAAGAAGAGATTGGGCTGCCATTTGTCAGAAGTGGAGTAGGGTCACCTGCTTGGGCAGGAGGTTGGACTAGATGACCTACAAGGTCCCTTCTAACTCTTTTCTGATTGATTGAACAAATATGTGCCAACAGTGTGGGGTGACAGCCAAAAAAGCCAATGCAATCCTAAATTGCATTGAGGGATACAATCAAGATCAAGTGAGGTACTAATACCACTTTATAAAGCCACACCTAGAATACGGCATCCTGTTTTGGTCACCACACTATAAAATGGATGTTTTAAAATGGATGCTAGAAAGAGTGCAGAGAATAGCAACCAAGATGATTAGGGGACTGGAGGCTAAAACATACAATGAATAGTTGCAGGAACTGGGCATGGCTAGTCTAGTGAAGAGAAGGTCCAGGGGAGACATGATAGCAGCATTCCAATATTTGAAGGACTGGCAGAGAGGAGGGGGTCAAGCTACAAAATGAAATTCAATGGTGAGAAATGTAATGTGCTATGTTTAGGAAAGAAAAACCAAATCCATAGGCACAGAATAGGTGATACCTGGCTCAAAAGCAGTAAGTGGAACAGGGATCTTGGAGTCCTAGTAGACGATAGCTTAAACGTGTGCCAGTAATGTGCTACAGTTCCCAATAGAATCAGAGGCTGCATTAAGAGAGGGATAGAATCAAGATCACATGAAATGTTAGTACCACTTTATAATGATTTTGTAGAACGTCACTTAGGAATACTGCATCCAGTATTGTTGCCACAATGTAAAAAAAGATCTTATGATTCTAGAAAGAGTGCAGAGAAGAGCAACCAAGATAATTAAGGGACTGGAAGTTAAAACATGCGATGAACAGTTAAAGGAACTGGATGTGGCTAATCTTGTGAAGGAAAGGACCAGGGGAGAAATGATAGCAGTGTTCCAATATTTGAGGGGCTGGCACAGAGACGAGGGGGTCAAGCACCTGAAAGCCAGGCAAGGAATAATGGATGGAAACTGAATAAGGAGAAATTCAACCTGGAAATAAGGAGACACTTTCTGACAGTGAAAGCAATGAATCAATGGAACAGAAGTTTCCTTCAGAAATTGTGGGACCTTCATCAATGGGAGCTTTCAAGAAGAGACTAGATTGCAAACTCTCAGAAATGGTGTAGTGGGGTTAGAGGCCCCTTCAAAACTCTCTTAATCTGTACCGTATGAGGTCAATAAATTCCAAAAAGAACAGGGAGTCTAACAGTTCCTGCTATTGTGATATGTTTATTCCTAATTCTTGAAGGACTTCAAAAGAAATGCTTCTTGTAAACGCAAAGTTGGAGGAGTACCTAGCAGAACTAGATAACTAGAGGAAGCTATGCTGGCTCACAGCAACTTGAACCCTGTATTGTGATGTTCCTGTTATGGAAGAACACAAAAATAATCCAGTCCAAACAAGGGGGGGAAAGAGAAGGAGAGAGCACTCAGCACACCCACTTCACTTCCTGAAGGGAGAATGCAAATCTAATATTTTCCCTTTCTTACCTGATTTGGAGGTTCAACCTCTGCTTGATCTCTGTCATAAGAACCAGAAAACTTCATTCTTTGTTTCTCTGAAAGGAATAAATAATTTCAAAATGCATATTTAACAAAACAGGAGGAAGTATTTTATAGAAGAGAGAGCGAAAGTAAGACAGATGGGTAATTGGAGGATGTTCCATTACCTCCTGAGGTGTCCCAACTTAGATCTTCCCAAGGGATCCTCCTGAAAAATAACTCCTGAGCAGGATTTGATGAGTTCTTCTTTCCCTCAGGATCTCCGATCTCCACACTGCAGCACTTTATATAGCAGAAACGAAAAAAGAATTAATGTTGATTAAATGAAATAAAGTAGATTCTTATATTCCGAACTCAACCTCAAAGACCTATCCATTGTGGTTGAGTGAGAAAATAATGGAACAATGTTCTACAAGAATTGGTGGGACATTGTCATGTATTATGAACGCTAGAGAAATTTGGGTAGGAGAGGTGAAGTATTCAAACACATTTTATATTCTTTTTTGAGCTGCCTAAAGCATCTCACCTGCAACTGGACATGCTCCTTCTGCTCCTCTGCCTGGCTCAGGAGGAAGCCTTCCGCTAGGGCCACCACCTGGGAGCTGGTCTCTGCTCCACACTCCCGCACCCAGCCCTCCATCTCTGGGGGCAGAAAAGCCAGGAACTGCTCCAGAACCACCAGGTCCAACATCTGAGCTTTGGTGTGCTTTTCTGGCCTCAGCCATTGCCTGCACAAGTCATGGAGCCGGCTGCAAAGTCCTCGGGGACCCTCAGCCTCCAGGTATTGGAGGCTCCTGAAGTTGCAAGGCTGGACTTCTGAAGGGAGGATGGTTTCCTCCTCCAGGATCTTCTGCCCAGGCCTTGTCCAGATCTCCCCACCCTTCCCAGGCTGAACAGTTGAAGGGCCTTTTCCATTTCCCTCCTTTGCAAAAGGTTGTGTCTCCATTCTTCCGCTTTTCTGCAGAGCAGCTCCAAATGGGTCCAAGGACTCTTGTGGATCTCAGATGCCTTTTCCTTCAAAGAACAATTTCTAGTTCCTATTTTGCAGGACTTGCAGTGATCAGGACTGATCGATCCCTGCAAGTTATTTCCTCTTTTTTTTTTCTTTTTTTGCTGAGGAGAAAATTCTGGCTTGCAAAGATTTTCAAATCGTTTCGAGTTTCTGTACCTTGGGATGGAAAGAAAAACCAACACCAAGAATCAGAAAGTGGAATTCAGCCGCTGAGCAACCTTCATCCAACCTGCCCGGAGCCCCAAGCGGCTTATCCCAACGAAGTGTCCACTTCCCCTCCGAGCAGGGCCTGGAAGAAGGCAGCTGGAGAGGCCGTCCCGCTTCTCTCCCTTTCCGGAGACTGGACCGGGCCCTCGGGGAGCCGGGTGCGAATTCTGCCTCCTCCTCGCCCGGCTTCTCTCCTCTCCTGCTGGGCCTCCGCAAGGCCGACCCTCCGCTCCCCCCACTAGGGGCTCTTCCCCGGGCACGGGACGGGATCCACGGATCCCCCTGCATGGAGAGGACAGTTGGGGAGCATGGGACCTGTGCTTGAACTTGCAGGGGGGCCGGGCGCGGGTCTCTCCCTCCTCTGCCTCCCTTTGCCCGGGAAGAGCCCCCTACCACTCACCCGGAGCATGTCTGGATCTCTCACCGACAGACTCCCGCAGCCTCTCCGCCGCGTGCTGAGCCCCGGGAGTTAAGGAAAGCGAGTGCGGCCTCCTAGAACGGCAAGCATTTGGGATGGCACTTTCTTCTCGGTCTCCCCTTCAAATCCAGCTGTTAAGTTCCCCCTTCAGTGGATCAACGAGGAAGCGACTGGAATTTCCCTTCTCATGGCGGAGGGCGCCTCCTGGTGGATGTGCCGCAAAATGCCAGGATTGTAGAAAGGGCAGAAAAGAAGTCTGTATCTGAGGGGGAGGGACAGGGCCTTGGGAGTAGGAGGAAAGGCCCCTGTCCGACAAAAGCTTGGATGTCTCTTGAGGGCACTTTCTCCATCTTCCTCGCCTCCCTGTTCAGGAACCCAAACAGTCACCATGAAGGCTCCACAGAGATTGTGGGAGGCCTCAAAAAGCTCCAAATCCTGTCAGAAACAGCAGGGCAGTCAGAAGATGAAGACCGGGAGTCTCTGTTGGAAACCCAACTTGTGTCCTGTGGTTGTTAGGAACTTGTGCCCAAATAGGAGGCAGATGGGACACAGGCAGGGAAGGCCCCAATCAGAAAATAATTTTAATTTTTTTAATTCAATGAGTGCAGCTGCCCTTCTCAAGTTAGTCGCTCAGCCTCTCAGCGAAGCAGTGAAGTCAAAGACCCCTCTGGCCTCTTGGGAGAAAAGAATAGGAAGATCCTGAAAAAGTTATATAAAGCTAAACCTTGAAGAGGAAAAGGCATTTTTACAGAGTGATTGAGTAGGAAATTCACCTCAAGAAATGTGAGTAGGAAGCTTAAGCCCCTTGGAGAATTGAAGGAAGGGATATATCATTAGACCATGAATTAAAAGAGAAAAAATAAAATAAAAAAGCAAAACAAGAAAAGTCAAAGGCTCTACATTAAACCAGCTAGTGGTACCTGAACACACTTGTAAGTGGATCATAAGGTTCCTAACAGACTGGAAGCAGCAGGTGAAGCTAGGCATAATCACATCTGATACCTGTAGAATAAGTACGGGGCCTCTGCAAGGCTGTGTGCTTTCTCCACTTCTCCCTATATACCAATGACTGCATTTTTTCAAATGATCCATCTCTTACAATACTGAAGTTTGCAGATGACACAACAGTGATTGGTCTCATTCAAGACAATGACGAATCCACATACAGACAGGAGGTCATACAACTTGCCTCGTGGTGTAACCGGAACAATGTGGAACTGAACACACTCAAAACTGTAGAAATGGTGGTATAAAAAACCCTCCCATACTACCACCTCTTACAATACTAGACAACACAGTATCAACAGTAGAGAGATTCAAATTTCTAGGTTCTATCATATCACAAGGCCTAAAATGGACACCTAACATCAAAAATGTCATCAAAAAAGCACAACAATGAATGTCATCGAAAAAGCACAACAATGAATGTTTAGGAAAATGCTTCAATAGTCAATAACCAAACTGGAATGTTCAAATAACATTGTCTTTTTATCTTCTCCCAGTTTAACCACAAAGACTCCCATATATAATATCTTCGAAAATAACCCTGTGTTTTAGTTCCCTTATACCATAAAAAAGCATACCAACCCAATAGCAAATCATGACCTTCTAGTGTCAACAATCTATGCTTTCTTAATGTTGTCCATTCCTTGACCCACATCAAACTTGCAGCTTAATAGTACAATTCCCAATTGGGCAGGCCAAAACCTCCTTTAATTCGAGCATCTTGCAAAAGCTTTAGCTTTATTCTCGCTTTCTTACCTTGCCATATAAACTTCAACATAATTTTATTTAAATCTTCAAAATAGTCTTTTCCGAGCCTAATTGGTATTGTTTGAAACAGAAATAGGATTCTAGGTAAAATATTCATCTTAATTGTTGAAATTCTCCCTATGAATGACAATTGCAAATTTTCCCATTTCTTCAAGTCTGTACCTATCTGTTGTTTAAGTTTAATATAATAATTCTCTTTTCATGTGCTACATCTTGCTGTCAAGTGTATCCCCAGATACTTGACCTTATTCATAACTTGGATTTTCAACAGGTCTGCCAGTTCTTCTCTTTGTCTCAGTAGCATGTTCTTTGTCAAAATATTTGTTTTGTCTTTATTTATTTTCAAACCAGCCACCTCACTATATATCTCTATCTTTTCCAATAACCTTGGAGCTGTTTCTAATGGGTCTTCCAAAATAAAGGCTAAGTCATCAGCAAAGGCTTGTAGTTTGAATTCTTCCTTTTTAATTTTCATTCCTTTTATGCTTTTATCATTTCTAATATTTCTATTCAACACTTCCAAAGTCAATACAAATAGCAAAGGAGATAGAGGGCACCCTTGTCTTGTGCCTTTTCTTATATTGATAAAATCTGTAAATTCTCCCTCCATCATTACCTTTGCTGTCTGTTTATTGTATATGGCATCTATTGCTTGGATAAATTTTCTGGCAAAACCCATCTGTTCCAACAGTAATAACATAAATCTCCAGTTCACGTTGTCAAATGCCTTTTGAGAATCTAGGAATATCAAAACCATTTGCTTTTCAGGATGTGCCTCATAGTATTCCAAAGTGTCCAAGATTACTCTCATATTGTCTCTGATTTGTCTCTTTGGCAGAAATCCATTTTGATCTGGGTGAATGAAATTATTTAAGTATTTTTTAAGTCTTTCTGCTAAAATTGAAGCAAAAATTTTATAGTCTGCATTCAATAAAGAAATAGGTCTATAGTTCTTGATTTGCAGTGGATCAGCCTCTTCTTTTGGAATAAGTGTAATATAAGCCTCTGACCATGTTTTGGGTATCATCTTCTTTGACATAGCTTCATTCATAACTTCTAGCAATGGAATGCTCAATGATTCTTGAAATGTTTTATAAAATTCTGCCGGAAGCCCATCTGGACCTGGTGCTTTCCCATTATTTTGTTTCTTAAGTGCTTCATTTAATTCCATCATTGTTATATTGCTTTCTAGCATTTCTTCAGTCTCTTTAGATATCTTCGGTAGGTTAGCATTCTGTAGATACTGTTTGACTTTTTCCTCATCAATATTCTCTTGATTATATAGCTGCCCATAGAAGTCTCGAATAATTTCCTTTTTCTCCTTATTACCATAACAAACTTGGCCTTGATCATCTATTAACTTCAATATTTTTCTTGATTCTTTCTCCTTTCTCAATTTATATGCTAGCCATCTACCTGGCTTATTTGCATCTTCAAAATAATTCTGTTTAGCATTTCTAATTTTCTGTGCCAATTCTTCTTTCTCTATTAATTCCATTTTATGTTTAGTTATATCCAACTTCAATTTAATATCTTTTTTCTGTGGCATTTTCTGTAATTCTTTTTCTAGTCTATTATACTCATCTTCCAAGGCCTTAGTGGCTTGCCTTTTCCTAATATTCTTTTTTCTTATGTAAGCTATTATTAAACCTCTAGCATATGCCTTCATTGTATCCCAAACAATCTGCGATGAAGTGTCTTCTTTTTTATTTTCTCTAAAGAAAAAAGCCAATTCTTTCTCCATCCATTGTGTAAAATCTTTGTCCTTTAAGATAGTATTGTTTAATGTCCATCTCGATCTTTTTTTTTGTCCCTTCCATTTAATTGTCATTGGGCTATGATCTGCCCACGTACTTGTTTCAATATTTGTTTCTTGAATATTGGATATTAATTCTGTTGAGGTCCAAATCATATCCAATCTGGACCATGATAAATGTCTATTTGAATAGAAAGTATATTGTTTAGCTTTAACATTTCTTTCTCTCCAAATATCTTTTAAAGTTAATTCATCTGTCATTTTAAAAAAGGATTTAGGGAGAGTCTTTGTATTTTGCTTTGTTGTTGTTGCTATATAGTCCAGTTTATTGTCCACAATTCCATTAAAGTCTCCCATCATAATTATATTAACATAGTCCAGTCCAGTTATTTTCATGTGTAGTTTTTTTTTATAGAATTCTTCTTGTTTATCATTTGGAGCATAAATTGCAATCAAGAGTATTTTTATATTGTTGTCCATTATTTCCACCATTAATACTTTTCCATCTTCATCCGTATAGATCAATTTTGCTGGGATGGCCTCTTTAATGTATAGAACCACTCCTCTTTTCTTACATTGAGTCAAAGAAGTAAATATTTTCCCTAATTTTGGCTGTACTAACAATTGTTCATGTTGTTTTTTGATATGTATTTCTTGAAGACAAATTATATCAAATTTTAATTTCTCTAATTTATGAAAGGTTTTTCTTCTTTTAACAGCTGAATTGAATCCATTTATATTCATTGTAATAAATTTTTTTTCTTCCATGATTATGCTTTATATTTAGGTCTAACAGCTCTCATGGATCTCACTTCACGCTGTTCTTTACTATTGACCTGCCCAACTACTGCACCTTCCTCTTTTTCAGTCTCCAGTTGTTCCTCTTGAAACTCAATTAATGAAACCTCTTTCTCTGCCTCTTCTTCCAAAAAATTCTGCGTGGAAAAGTTCTGCTTTCTCAATTGAATCAATTCTATGTCTCTGTTCTTGCCACATAAACATTAATCCTTCTGGAATCAGCCATCTATAATTCACTTCCTTTTCCAATAGCATTTTGGTCAGGAATCGATATTCTCTTCTCATCTCTCTCACTCTTCTGGGTATTTGTTTTAAAATCACAATCTCTTTGCCTTTGTATTTCAATGTCTTCTCTCTTACAGCTTGTAATATTTGTGTTTTGATGGATTTTTTGGTAAATCTAATGTGGACTTCTCTTGGTAATTTATTTCTCATCGCATATCTTGTAAAAACTCGATATACCTCATCTACTCCATCCATCATCTTTTCCTCTGTAATTTCCAAAGCATCCGCCAAAATTTCTATCATTATCACAGCCAAGTTTTGTCCTTTTTCTTCTTCTATATTTTGAAATCTGAGATAGAATTCTGATCTCTCCATCTCCCACCTCAACATCCCACTTTTGTCTTGTTCAACCACTGTTAATCTGCTGTCAATATTTCCAATCTTCTCCTCTCTTTGTTTACCTTCTTCCTCAATTTTTTGGAATCTCTCCTCATACTTCACCATCATTTGTTGAATATTTTCCACTTTTTCATCAGTCTTCTCTGTTCTTTGTTCAATAGTGTCTGTTTTTATCTTGAGATCTTGGATTCCTTGCATAATCATCTGTAATGTCACTTTTTCTTGTTCTTTATCTTGCTTCAACATTGTCTGAATTAAACGTTGTCCTCCAGCTGGTGCGGAGGCAGAAGTAGAAGTAGAAACACAGAAGACATGGATTTCCTGCTTATTTTGATGCTTCAAGACCTTCAAATTCTTTTTAACTTTTAATCCAACTGGTAGAATAGCCAATTATAATCCAAAATGGCAAAAATCCAACAATAAAAAACCCGATGACAAAAAGGAAAAAGGAGAAAAAGAAGAAGAAAAATCTTCAGGTTCTTCTAGACCCTAATCCAATTATGAAGTAGTCACAATAAAAAATGAAAAATAGAAAGGAGAAAAAAGCCCAAAAATAATAATAATAATTAGGAAGAAAACAAAAACAAAAATAAGGAAAAAAAGAAAAAATTCCTTCAGGTTCTTCACACCTTAATCCAATTGGGAAATCTCAATAATAAAAAAGAAAAGGCAGAGTGGTCCAAAAATATATGGAAAAAGCAAGCAAAAAAGAAAAAAAATCCCAGTAAAAAGAAGGAGAAGAAAAGAAAAATAAAAAAAAAATTCTGAGGCTTTCCCTTTAAAATAAAAAGCAAAAATAAGAATATTACTAGAATTAAAGTTTACAGAGAAGCTGGTGAATAGGGGTGCACAACTGAAAAAAGATAAGAAAGCACACTGCACTTTGTTTATTTGTCCAAGGCTCTTATTATGACTCCTTCTCCACAAGCTTCAAAGCTAAGTCTCAAGTTTTGAAATGTTGAAAAGGGTCCAGGAAGGCACCCGTAATAATATTCTGCTGCGTTCTCCTCTATCTTATCAAATTGAAATGTCCTTGAGAAGTAGTCTTTTCAAAGTTCTTCTCCAATTCAAATAAAATATTTTCAAGCCTCTAGTTGGCAGTGTTACAAAGTTTCCTAATACACTTCACCCCCCAGCCAGAAAAACATAGTTTAAATTAAGCAAAAAGAAAAAGTATTAACATATATATATGTTTTCTGAGGTTCTCGTGGGTATTTGTATGTGGATCTTTGGTTATTCGGGTTTTCTCCCGCGTAAGATTGGAAGTATCTAGGCAACGTTTCGATGAAGTCTCATCCATCATCTTCAGGCTTGGTCTTCAGCTCTGTGCTTCTCAGAGTGATGTGAGCTTGCAGCTGCTTCTTCCTTTTAACTGCTAGTGGGGGTGTGACTTGATTGGGTGGGGGCTTGGCTGTGTTCTGATTGGGTGGGGGGGTGTTCTCATTGGTTGGGGGTTTGGCTGTGTTCTGATTGGTTGGGGGGTTGGCTGTGTTCTGATTGGCTGGAGGCGTGTTCTGTTCAGGTGGGGGCTTGGTTGTGCTCAGGTTCGTCTTAGTTGCTGGGGGATTTGAGCTGGTGAGCTGTGATCTTGCTGTTTGGCTTCGAGTTCGTGGTCGTGCTGGAACTCATTCCAGTTCATTGAGATCATAAAGAAACAAAACTTACAACCCAGTGACCTACTAGTGAGCTTCGATGTCATATCCCTCTTCATCCAAGTGCCAATAAAAGAAACCTTGACATCCATCCAAAACAAATACAACCCCCCCGCAAGCACATCCTAGATCTGACCAACCACTGCCTATCCAATACATACTTCACCTACAACGGACAAAAATACAAACAAATAGAAGGAGCACCCATGGGATCACCCCTCTCACCTGTCATCGCTAACCTCTACATGGAACACTTTGAAATACAAGCTCTAGAAAAATATGATCACAAACCCAAACTCTGGCTCAGATACGTAGATGACACCTTCATAATCTGGTCACACGGGAAAGAAAAACTGAACAACTTTCTCACACACCTCAACAGCCTACACCCAAAAATACAATTCACCATGGAAACAGAAGCTAAAAACCAACTTCCCTTCCTAGATGTCTTGGTATACAAAAAATCCAATGGCTCCCTAGGACACACCATCTACCAGAAGAAAACACATACAAACCGCTATCTACATGCACTCTCACACCACCACCCAGCACAGATCAATTCCATAGCTGAGACACTCATCTCCAGAACAAAATGCTTAGCCGACGAACAACACCTAGAGACCGAACTACACACTCTCACCAGCGTGCTGTCAGCCAATGGATTCCAAAGAAAGAAGATCACCCACCTAATCCAAAAAGAAACCCCAACCAAAATCCAAGACAGAGAACAAGAGAATGGTAAAGCCCTCCTCCCATATATAAAAGGCACTACAGACAAAATCAGCAAGATCCTCCAAAAACACAACATTAAGACAGCATTCTGCACAAACAGAAAGATATCCACCATCCTAAGAAACCCTAAGGACAAAATCAAGTTAGAAAATCAAGGAGTATACGAAATCCCTTGCATTGCCTGCCCCACCACATACATTGGACAAACTAACAGAAGAATAGGTGCACGCATTGAAGAACATAAGAACTCAATCAAAAAGGAAGAACCGACCTCTTCCCTGGTCCAACACCTCAAAGCCACAGGACATGAGATTGACTTTAAAAACACCAGAACTATCGCCATAACCGAACACTTCAGCAGCAGAATAATCAGAGAAGCCATAGAGATAGAAAAATGCCCACAAGGCATGAATAAACGAGATGATACCTCCCGTCTACCAGCCATTTGGAAAACTGACCTTGTGAACAGACGAGTACCTAACATGAAGAATGACACCAGACCCACACCCCTGAGAGCCACACAAGATGCCACCACCACACTTCCACGTAGAAAGCAGACTCACACCCACACAGAAGATGAGACACGATCACGAACCAGAAGCCGCACTGCAGCTACATCACTACCCACTTCAAACTTCTTTGAGCCATACATGAAGCGAACTGACCCCCACCATGAAGATGCAGCCCGACCACGAACTCGAAGCCAAACAGCAAGATCACAGCTCACCAGCTCAAATCCCCCAGCAACTAAGACTAACCTGAGCACAACCAAGCCCCCATCTGAACAGAACACGCCTCCAGCCAATCAGAACACAGCCAACCCCCCAACCAATCAAAACACAGCCAAAGCCCCAACCAATGAGAACACACCTCCACCCAATCAGAACACAGCCAAGCCCCCACCCAATCAAGTCACACCCCCACTAGCAGTTAAAAGGAAGAAGCAGCTGCAAGCTCACATCACTCTGAGAAGCACAGAGCTGAAGAACAAGCCTGAAGATGATGAATGAGATTTCATCGAAACGTTGCCTAGATACTTCCAATCTTACGCGGGAGAAAACCCAAATAACCAAAGATCCACATGTAAATACCCGCGAAAACCTCAGAAAACATATATATATATATATATATATGTGGATCTTTGGTTATTCGGGTTTTCTCCCGCGTAAGATTGGAAGTATCTAGGCAACGTTTCATTGAAGTCTCATTCATCATCTTCAGGCTTGGTCTTCAGCTCTGTGCTTCTCAGAGTGATGTGAGCTTGCAGCTGCTTCTTCCTTTTAACTGCTAGTGGGGGTGTGACTTGATTGGGTGGGGGCTTGGCTGTGTTCTGATTGGGTGGGGGGTGTTCTCATTGGTTGGGGGTTTGGCTATGTTCTGATTGGTTGGGGGGTTGGCTGTGTTCTGATTGGCTGGAGGCGTGTTCTGTTCAGGTGGGGACTTGATTGTGCACGCATTGAAGAACATAAGAACTCAATCAAAAAGGAAGAACCGACCTCTTCCCTGGTCCAACACCTCAAAGCCACAGGACATAAGATTGACTTTAAAAATACCAGAACTATCGCCAAAACCGAACACTTCAGCAGAAGAATCATCAGAGAAGCCATAGAGATAGAAAAACGCCCACACAGCATGAATAAACGAGATGATACCTCCTGCCTACCAGCCATTTGGAAACCCGCCCTCATGAACAGACGAGTACCTAACATGAAGAATGACACCAGACCCACACCCCTGAGAGCCACACAAGATGCCACCACCACACTTCCACGTAGAAAGCAGACTCACACCCACACAGAAGATGAAACACGACCACGGACCAGAAGCCGCACTGCAGCTGCATCACTACCCACCTCAAACCCCTCTGAGCCATACTTGAAGCGAACTGACCTCCACCATGAAGATGCAGCATGACCACGAACTCGAAGCCAAACAGCAAGATCACAGCTCACCAGCTCAAACCTTCCAGCAACTAAGACTAACCTGAGCACAACCAAGCCCCCACCTGAACAGAACACGCCTCCAGCCAATCAGAACACAGCCAACCCCCCAACCAATCAGAACATAGCCAAACCCCCAACCAATGAGAACACCCCCCCACCCAATCAGAACACAGCCAAGCCCCCACCCAATCAAGTCACACCCCCACTAGCAGTTAAAAGGAAGAAGCAGCTGCAAGCTCACATCACTCTGAGAAGCACAGAGCTGAAGACCAAGCCTGAAGATGATGAATGAGACTTCAATGAAACGTTGCCTAGATACTTCCAATCTTACGCGGGAGAAAACCCGAATAACCAAAGATCCACATACAAATACCCGCGAGAACCTCAGAAAACATATATATATATATATATTATATATATACATATATATACATATACATATACATATACATATACATATACATATACATA
The DNA here is from genome assembly GCA_033807585.1 of Hydrophis major. Classification (NCBI taxonomy): domain Eukaryota; kingdom Metazoa; phylum Chordata; class Lepidosauria; order Squamata; family Elapidae; genus Hydrophis; species Hydrophis major. The sequence goes on from CM066329.1 coordinate 19,467,083, forward strand.
TACATATACATATACATATACATATACATATACATATACATATATATATATATATATATATATATATATATATATATATATATATAGCCAAAGGGAGCCTCTATCCTAAAAAAGAATTAAAAAATCAAAAAAGGAGCATAAGAATATATATAAGAGAAAATTCAGTCCGGTTAACTACAAAGTCACGCTGAAGTCCCCTAAAAAAAGTAAGGAAAAGAAAAAAAAATCCAAGCCTCAATTTGACATCCCTTTAAAAAACGCCGCTCATACAGTTTTGTCAAAAAAAAATCTCACAGATTTCTTCTTATATTCAGAGTGTCCTTTCAAAACTCAGCAAGTTAACAAAAAAAGAAGAAGTTTCTCACCCAGCCCACACACTTTCACTTCCAGCCTCTTCCTTTCCGGAGCTGTCCCGACTTCAGCAGCTATGGTGGCTGCCTCTCTGCCGCCAGCAAAAGGACTTCTCCCAGATCAAACCAGGGACTTTGCAATGTCCCTGGGATCCAGGGAATGTGCCCTTCATGGTCACCATCTCTACGGGACGGTTTAGGTCCATTAGGACTGACCAGGGGCAAAAATATCAGCTGCGATCTCAGAGCCCTGAGATTGCAGCTGTATCGCTGAGACGAAGCTCCGCCCTCTCCAAGACCAGGACTTCTAATGTAATTTGTCAGTTGTACAATTCAAGAAACCTTTAACTGAATTTTTGTCTGTTCTAAAAGGCAGAATTTTGGGAGACTGTCAGTTTCCATAGATTTAATGTAATACAAATACTTAGACATTGAGCCTAAGATGATAGAATCCTGAGATACTGCACTGCCTGGTTTCCTCCATGTAAATTACTTGACCTACAAGGTCCCTTCCAACTCTGGTTATTTGTTATCTGCTAAACTTAGTTTTGTTGAGAACTACATACTGATGGCTCTTTGTCAGGCAAAACACTGTCTAAAGCCTGCTTGTTTTTCAACAATAAATTCTTTGTTTATCTACCCACTCCCATTATTACTCAAAAGGATCCTAACATGCATTTTAGCCACAAAATTGATTAGACTTATGGGCCTATAATTACTTTTTTCCCCTATTTTTAATACATCTCTGTTTGTCTCTGACTCTGTCTCTGTCTCTCCCTGTCTCTCAGTCTGTCTCACCCTCTTTCTCTGTCTCTCTGTCTCTCTGTCTGTCTTTCTCCCCCCCTGTCTCTATTGCTGCCTCTATCTCTGTCTGTCTGTCTGTCTGTCTGTCTGTCTGTCTCCAATGGGGGGATGCTGCCAGTGTAACAACCGGTTCACTAATCACATGCTTCGTGATTAGGAATTATTAATATGTGTAAATGAACCTGCCAAAAGAGGACACCACCATTAGGCATATTTTTTTAAACACTTCAGAAAAACTTTCACAGTGGCTTTATTGCTGTTCAAGCTATTTATGACAAATTTCATCATGAACATTTTAGGATAAAAATATTTGACCTGTTGGCTAATATACTTGTAATTAAAAAATAATAAAATAGTTGACTAATGATAGTGCTCCCTACAAGTTCATAAGTCATATGTTTTTTATCAGCTATAGGTAAAATAACCAATTTGAATTCTATTCACAAATCTTGGATTTGTTTACTATTGAAAATATTGTTTTTGTTAAGATTATGTACAAAATTTCCCATCTCTGTTCCACCTTCCTTTTGTACAGAAAACCTTTTGATTGATTACAGAACCAATCCTCACCTTCCCAAGTAGGAATCAAAAGGCCCAAAGCAATGATGATGATGACATTATGAGGTGATGTGACATTCCCTTCTAAACACCGTGGATCCAAATCCCTAACCATGACACCTACAATGGACATGGTGAAAACCATATGAAAATATGGTTGGATCTATCACATATCAACTCATCACCTCATTCAATTTACAAAAAAAACCCAAACGCCATAAACTTACAAACCTGAGGGACTTTGTAGGTGTCTCCTAATGTTGACATCTGGATAGAGATGTCATCAGTAGCTGCATCAACAAGAGCCAAAATATTGTCCTTTCTTCCACAGCTGTAGTTGGGAACTTTGGCTTCTCCAGTAGAGAGCATGTCCATCAAGGCATCTGAACTCAGAAGTGTGTTCAAATAGTTGTCATGAATGTTGTAGCCAAGTGTGAGATTTTGCAGACGCCGGGAATTATTGTTGACCACTTGAATATTAAAAATGTAGCGTAGTACTCTAAAGCTATCAAAAGATAAACTATAGTAAAAATGTTCATGTTAGCACCATCATCATTAATAACAATTACAAAATGCTTTTCCAATTTAATCATTTTTGTCTTCACAAGCCTTCTGAGTTTTGCACCAATACTGATTCAAAATCAAATACAAATGGCACTCCCCTATCACCATTTCATTTTAATGAATGTTGTGGAGATGAGAGGGAGATTATTTTCTACTAAGTGTAAGAATCATGAACAAACCACTATTTGCAGCAATTCTAAGTTTCAACTGCTGAGTAACCAGGATTCAAAACCATTCAATTATTAAAGTAGCAGAACCATCATAATACAAAGAGGCTGTTTCCTATGTGACCCAGAAAAGCAATTCTAAAATCAAGACATTCTCTGTCTCTATAAAGATCATTCATTGTATGTGAATGGGAAGTTATAAAAACATGGAAATGGCATGGGCAGAGGCAACTGCAACCCATTCAATAACTACTTTAAACCAAAGTTGGCATTCAAGACATAAAACACCAGGAATCTGTATATAGAATCTGTATATTTTCAGTGGTTTATTTCCATCCCATTTTTCAGATTCCTGCCCCCCTCACAAAATAAAACAAAAGAGAACCAATGGAAATCAAAATTATTCAAGAAATTAGACAGGTCCTACAATACAGGCAGGGGTGAGCTACTGGAGGTTTGCAGGGGTTCAGGAGAGCCCTTAGCTATGATTCTGTGCAGAATGCCCTGAATCCCACTCCTGGTTGGCCCCTCCCACCTCACCTCTCTCAGGATTCTTCATGCAGCCCACTTTGGAAGCAGGTATCCGGATTCTGGCAGTTACCCCAATTAAATCAAGAGTCTTGAGCCAGACTCCCAAAACTTCAAAGGATTTATTGGAAGTCAACATGTCAGCATGACCTGGGGGTAGCCGACTCTGAGACACGTAACTCACTGTTACCCTTGACCCTGCTTTTCCCCTCACCCCTCTGGGTATATCATAATTCATATTCTCCAATGAAACATATCCATAGCCAAGAGTCATTAATCATGCTCTCCAATTAAATTTTTGTGAGGCAGAAGCTTCAGTATCTAATCAGTCTCTGAAGAAAATATGAATGGAATGTATTTTCAAATCCACACTGTTGCCTGCTCTTTCAAACTCCCCGCTTCTTTCTGTTGAGAACAAGAAACTGTGTGTAGAAAATGTTTTATGAATTGACAGTAGGTAAGTGCATGGCATTTGCGGAGGCTCAAAGAGGAAGAAAAATGGGCCTCCCAGAAGTTCAGGAAGGCTGGAAATGGGCCTCTTTCCAGCTTCCAGAAAGCCTCCGGAGCCTGGGGAGGGCAAAAACACCCCCATCATGGTGCATGAGGCTGACTAGTCCATGCCCATCATGACCATACCCACCCAGCAACCGGGCAGAGAACAGGGCAGTTGCTAAAAAATTTGAAGCCCACCCCTGAATACAGGTATGAGTAAACTCGGAAGAAAAGAATGAGAGTGTTACAATTGCAACTAGAAGAAATGCAACTCCATCACACTGAATGACTTACGAGTGAAACTGAGAGTGAGGAGCCGTGTTGAAAGACAATGTTGTTTTATGCAATATTTTTGTTCCAGTGGTGATGATACTTATGAGATGGTTTCCTGGTCTGTAATAGCTCCATGGTTTTTTCCCATCTTGCTCAAAATTCAGTGGACACTTCATTCTAAGCTTCCCAGAGACTGGCTGGGACAACAGCAGGATCCAAAACAGAAGCAGAAGACCCATAATTTATGGAGCTGAATCAATCCCCTTCCCGTTTCTAAAGAAAAAGAACAACAAGAAGAATTAGATGAATTCAAAGCACCTTCACAATATAGAAATTCTCTTTGCTTTCCTGATTCAGACAGAGACAACCCATGATTCACCTGGAAGAGAAAGTACATTCAAAAGCACAGCTCCTGTCTGTCCTGAAACCTATGCCAAATGTGTGTGACTGAGGCATTTATCCTTTTCTGAGGCAAGATCCTTTCCATGTTGTTTCAGTCTGATGTTTACCTCAAAGACAGAAGAGGTCTCAAACATCAGCAGTTGGAAAATTACAGCAAGAAGCAATTTCTCCTCTGGGAATCATATTTTTTTTCATTTGCATAGGAGTAGCTGGAGAAAAACATTAGTAAAAACATTAGTTAAAAAATTCACAAATCCTGCCCTCGGGCTCCTGTTCTTTAATGGTTGTGATCTTTCCTGCCAGGTCTTGTCCAGAAAGTTTATGCTGGATGAAGATAATTCAATATCTACCTGGAAATAAGGAGAAACTTTCTCATAATGAGAACAATCAACCAATGGAACAGCTTGTCCTCGGAAGTTGTGGGAGCGCCATCTTTTGAGACCTTCAAGAAGAGATTGGACTGCCATTTGTCAGAAATGGTGTAGGGTCTCCTGCTTGGGCATGGGGATTTCGACTAGGTGACCTATAAAGTCCCTTCCAACTCTGATTATCTGTTATTATCTGTTATCTATTAATACCCAGATAATGACTCCTTATACCCAGATAATGCCCTTCAATATAGTAACTTGTTTCCAGAAACCATTGGGGAAGGTCATACAGAGTTAGATCATTTGGTGACATTCTAGATTGGTGACACTTAACTCTAGAGCTGCCTGTCTTGTAATGGCAAGGAAGTAATCAGTACCCTTGAGCCTGTGTAATTTAACATTGATTGGGCTTATTTGTGATTTTTTTTCCTATTGCATCTCCACGTATGAATCCTGATTGGAGCTGATTTCAAAATTCCTTGTGATGGGAGTGAAATTTTATTTCCCATCTGTTTTAGAAATACCCATTTTTGGAGGGGAGTTGATTAAGAGCAGGAAAATGACAGCCTGTTGACTGTACCATTTATTTATTTATCCATCCATCCATTTATTTGTTTGTTTGATTTATATTGAGACTAGAGGTGGCTTAGACAATGTAAAATCATATTTAAAACAAAAAATAAAAATAAAAACAATAAAAACTAAGAAAAAGAATCAAATAAATTTGATGGGTTCCATGGCAAAACCAGGTCTTCAGTGCTTTTCGGAAGAGTATTCATGAGAGGGCCATTCTAATCTTTGGGGGAATGATGTTCTTAGATTTGCTTAATAGGGAAAAAGAATAGATTGAGCTTTTTATTTTTTTTCTTGATGGTCTCTCTGTTGTCCTTCTATATCTGTGTTATATACTGAGAAACTCTGTATTTTGAAGTTTGTTATTTTACTAAACATACAGAGAGCTGTGAGGTCTACAACTGTAATGTCTATGGAGATTCTCAGTCATCCATGTCATGGTTGTCCCAAAGGTGCTTTTTCAAGAGGCAACTGGACTTTCTGGTTTTTCTTTGAAGACATTTCGCTTCTTTGAAGACATTTCGCTTCTCATCTTATTCAGCTCTGGATGAGAAGTGAAATGGCTTCAAAGAAAAACCAGAAAGTCCAGTTGCCTCTTGAAAAAAGTACCTTTTTTCAATTACATTTATTGGAATATAATATGTCAGAAACAAAAGCTCTTGGCCCTTTATTCTCTGCCTTGAAAATTCATCATTATCTTCCCTGTTTTGAAGTATCAGTCTTTTTTGTGTAATTTTTTCCTTCTTAGATTTCCTTCTTAGTTTAAAAATTTCTGAAGAATTAAAATTAACTTTTTTCATTTTTTTTAATTGAAAAAAGAAATTGAAAAATTGAAAGAAACAATTTATAATTGAAAAATAAATTGGAAAATTGGAAAAAAGAAGTTTAAAACATTTTTTCGCTTCCTATCCACACTTACAGTATTACCATTAATCTTGAAGAAATTAGCTGAATCCACACAAGATTGTGCCACCCAGACCCATCTTCCACAGCATGATTATCTACTGTTTTTTGTTTGGAATTAGGATCTAAAGGTCATGAAGTTTGGCAACCTTCCCCCTCAATTTTAGTTTAAAGCCCTTCAGGTAAGATGAGCCAGTCATTTTCCAAATATATTCTCCCAGTTCTTGTGAAATTCAATCCATCCCTTGCCAGGAGCCCTTCATGTAGGTAATACAGGACATGGTTTAGGAAACAGAAGTTCTCCTGGTGACACCCATTTTTAATCCAGTGGTTCATTTCTAAAATCTTTTTCTCTCTCATTGGATGTCGGCCTTTTGTTGAAAGTATAGATGCAAACATCACATGTACTCCTACTTCTTTAACTTTATTTTGCAGCTGTTTTTTAGTCTCTTGTTATTGTTTTCAGATTCATTGTTGTGTTATTCATCCCCATGTGCAGGAGAAGAAAGGGATAGTAATCCATGGGGTTGAGTACTTTATTTTATTTATTTGTCAAACATCTCCAAGATAACAAGTATAAGGTTTTTTTTTTTACAGAAACTCTTTGTTCCCTATTGTGTATAATTTTGATGTAGTTTTCTTGCTTCTGTTGGGGTTTCTCACTCTGTTCATTCAGAGTGGCTAGAGGTCCCTCTAGACTCTTTAATTTTTGTTGGAAATTGGAAAGTAATTTGAAAAATTGAAAAACAAAGAATTTAAAATTGAAAAATAAATTGAAAAATTGAAGAAAAGGATTTCAAAACATTGAAAAAAGAATTTTAAAACATTGAAAAAAGAATTTTAAAAAGAAAAATAATAATTTGGGCATGGGAGTAGACTACATAACATTATACTGTACAAAATCTTGTAAGAGATACTTATGAGATACTCCTGTGTTGCTGAAGTTGTCCATTTTTAAGGCACCAGAGAAAGAGGAACAGAAAGCACACCAAAGCATATCCAGTGCATTTATTAAGGATTAGGCGAAGAAAAGATGCAACATTTCTCATTTGGCAGCTTATGGAAACCTGCAAACCTCTTAATGTCATCTTTTAAATCAAAAGTTGGCTTTTATATTTCAGTCTATCTGCCCCTCTTTCTCCTTTGCTTGTTCAGTCTTATTAAGTCAATGAAAGCTCAAGAATGACTCCTCCATAAAATGTGATATGTGTTCAAAAAGTAAAATAGACAAATAAAATTCTGTGCAGATAAATATGTATATATCCCTCCCCCCCCCACAAATGTGGCCAATAAAGGAATTATTTTTCAATAGTTACATTCCTGAAAAATGCATCTATTTTACTTTTATATTAGATATTCAAATCTGGTCTTTGTAAAACAGTATAATATTTGGAGATAAAGATCAATAAATCATTTCATTAGTCTTACAGTCCTCATATTTTAATTTTATTCTGTTTTAAATAACCTTAATCAACAAACATAAGCAAAGGAAATATACAAACCCATAAAGCCAATAAAGGAGAATATTTATATCTCAGGGTTGGAATTAGGGGTCCTTGGTGCTCTCTGAGCTTGTTTGCTTTCTTGCATACATTTCATTACCCAAACTAAGTAACAACATCAGTGCCAGTAAGGAGTGGGGTTTGTTGTTGGTTTATATTCTGGTGGCTTGCCCTGTCAATGTTAGTGGGGGAAGTCTTAGAGATTCTTTGATTGGGCTGTTTATTGTTGGCTCTTTGGTAGTTCCTTTGTCAAGCCCAAAATTGACATATGTGTAAGCCATTTTAGTTAGGCTCAGAATATATTCTTTTTCTTACTTTCTCTGTGGCAGTCATGGGGGAAGAGTTTCAGGCTTGCCACATTCCTAAGCAGGGAGGATTGGAGATAGAGTTGTTTTGGCTAGGTGATTCTTCTTCCTGTGGGAATACGAGCTGTCTGTGCTTAGGCCCCTTGAGGTGAAGATTTAGGACACCAAGCAAGGTTGAATTACTTCTATTGGCAAATGTGACTTTTGGGGGATTGTTTCTAACTTCAAATATTGTCGGGTAATTCCGGGTTGTGTCAGATCTGGAATTACCATGGACTTTGCCAATTTGATGCTTTCTTAAATAAAAGAAATTGTCTTGGAAGACGGACTTTGTTCTTTTCTTTTGAAATGGATTTCATCACTTGGATACCTGACATTATTTCTTGATTGGGGTATTGTTTACTTAATTGTTGGTCTCATGTTAACCTTGGAGTTAATCTATATTGATCTGGGTGCTGATTATTGGTGGAGAGGTGCTGGGGTCTTTTTGTGCCTCTTGGGTTGGTTGATAGTCTCTTTTGCATACTGTATAGAGGTCTAAACCCAAAAGAACTGCAATGGATAATTAAATAGTATGAGCCTAAGAAACAATTTCATAGTTATTTCCCTCCTTTTATAATGAGATGTTCCTTAGTATTTAGATCTGGCCTGAGGATGATATTAGAGCACTTGGGGAAGAAGATACAAACAAGTAGCCCAGCACCAGAGGCCAAAATGGAGAAGACCTGCACGCCCACCATGGACTTTCCTTTGTACTCAGGTAGGTGGGCAGGAAGGAAATCCAGACACTGCAGAAGACCAGCATGCTGAAGGTGATTAGCTTGGCTTCATTGAATGCCCCAGGCAGATTCCTGGCCAGGAAAGCCATAATGAAGCAAATGACAGCTAGGAGGCACATATAGCCAAGGACAACATAAAACATGGCAACGGAGCCTTCGTTGCATTGAAGGATGATCTCTCCAGGCTGGGAGTGCAGATCAGAGTCAGGGAATGGGGGAGAAGCACCCAACCAGAGGGCACAGATGAAAGTTTGGCCAGCAGAACCGGAAAGGATGATGGAGTTGGCCAAACTCTTCCCCAACCATCTTCTCATCCTGTTCCCTGGTTTTATGGCCAGGAACGCCAGCATCACTGTAATTGTTTTGGGGAATACAGAAGACACAGCTACTGAGAAGACAATGCTGAACACTGTTTGTTAGAGAAGACATGTGGTTTTCCTTGGTCGTCCAATGAAGAAAATAGAGGTCAAGAAGCAAAGCAGGAGGGAGACCAGGAGGATGAAGGAGAGGTCCCAGTTGTTGGCTTTGACAATGGGAGTTTCTAGGTATTTAATGAATATGATTAAAATAAGGATTGTGATTAGGAACAAGAGTAGGGCCACAGAAACAAGGATGATACCCAGTTGTCCTTCATAGGACAGAAAGTTCCTTCTTTTGGGGATACAATGGACTTGGGTTTTGGTTGGATATTGGTCATCTGAACACTTGGTGCATTTTTCCATATCTGAGAAAACAGAAAGAAATATTTCTTTTACACTCTTTTCTTTCCCATATTCAGAAAGACCTTCTTTGGATGGGAGTTGATATGAAAGCCCATAATATATGATAAATAGGCATAAATATTACACCTCATCCCAATTCCTGGGACAAAATCTAGGTCTCCAGAAGTTTAGAAGGGCGGGGGCCTGTTTGAATTCAAGGGAGATGTAGAGAAAACAAATGACTTTGACCAAAAAGAAGAATGCTATTATGTCTAACTACATATGCTCCATGAATCCCCCCGCCCCCCCCCCCCAATTTCCCAGGCACAGGAATGTGGCAGCGTGGAAGCTTCTGTTGTTCAGCTTCTAAAGCTGACAGCGGAACCAAAAGAGCTATGATCTATGTCCTCAAGCATAATCACCCAGAATCCCATATTGGACATTGCTGAATCAGCTTAAAACAGTGTGTTCTATATTATAGCATCTGAAGAATAGTACTGAAGCTTCACAAGCCATCTAAGAAAACTATCAGGTTAATACTCCCCAAATGCCAGCTGGAACTCCAGCATGGGATTTTACTTTTGATGCATGCTTGCTATTGGCTGCCATAGTAATGGGGGGGGGCATGGCATTTGGGTTTGGGAAGTAAGCTGGTGTGATGAAGGCCCATGTGAACTAAAAGGAAGAATTACTATGCTGCTGAGACCTTCAAGAAGAGATTGGACTGCCATTTGTCAGAAATGGTGTAGATGACCTGCAAAGTCCCTTCCAACTCTGATTATCTGTATCTGTTTCTGAGTGGAGATTTCTACTCCAAGTCAAGGCCAATCATCCTAGAAATCCAGATGGGTGAAATACCCGAAGTTAAATTTCACCTGACATTATGCAGGATGTGGATTGCACATTCAGCCTGGGACCCTGGGAGGAGGGATTTGGGGAAACCTTCAACCTGTAACTTTCGTGCCTTTTGAATCAGATCTTGTTTGCTTTCACCACTGTCATTTCAACCTCAGTAAAAGTACCTCTTCTCTACTTCAATGGAGTTGGAGGTTTTCTTTCTTGGGTTATGCAAACTTCATGGTTTTCCTCAGCATTTCTACAAAGGGACTTTAACGGAATACATTTTCTGGCATACAGCCCAGAGCATTGTTAGGGGGTTACTATCTCACATTAAGTTATAGCAAACAGGAAGAATTTATATTTTGCATTTCACAAGTTACTTTAGCTAGGCTAATTGGCAGTTGAGCCTAGAGGCTTTATCTTTACAGTTGGCTCATTACATTACAATGGAGCTCAACTCAGCAAGGAATCAAAAGTCGAGTTAGGCACACTCTGTGTATGCTCTAATAATCCTTTCATTATCTTAGATCAGGGGTGTGAAACTCGCAGCCCGTGGGCTGGATGCATCACATGCTGACCACAGCCACCCTCATTTTAATGAAGGGGAAAAAAGTCACATTACATCATGTGATGAAGTGAGTTTGACATCCCTACTTTAGATGCTTGGATTGGAAAACACTCTTTTCAAAATGAAGTCGCCCTGAATGACTAATTTCAGGAAAGGCTGGCAGATGAGGTTCTCTACAGATTAACACAAACTAAACATATAGCTTTATTTACATTGTTCTGATTTTTTGGGGGTGGGAAATTTTATGACAAAAACAACAAATAAATCCTTTCAGTTATACATTGTGTCAGCTGGGTACACATATCTTGTGCACAATATTTATGTCCATTTCTTGTTGGATTTACATTCATATTATATATGAATACATTCATATTATATATGGCTTGAGACCATGTTCTGCTTATTACTCTCTGGATGGGTATAAAGCAGACAGAGCAACCCCACAAAGCATTCATACAAAGTCTTTTTTTGGTTCATCAGGCATCCTTATCAACTCACAGTTGTGACAAGGTTCTTCTTAATATCCAATCCTTTGCATATCTGCATTATGGTGTAGAAAGATAATAAACTCTCATCCCCATGATGATTGAAGCAACTGCATGGTAATGGATTCAGGCTATGATTGAAGCAGCTGCATGGTATGGTGGATTCAGGCAAGATGAGGGAGCCTCCCCCAACCCAACAAAGGTCAATTTAGTGACCAATCAGGATTACAGATGTGACCACAAGACATGGACTACATTCCCCAGGATACCTTAACTACATTTACCATGATGCATTCCCTTAAGGGGACAGCTCTCAGTTTCTAATTAACTATCCCAAATCCCAATCTACACCGGTCTGGTGTAGAGCTTCTTGGTGAAAGTCTACTGGTCGCTGGTGGCCTTTTAGGATGGACCGGCATTCTTGTTTTTGATGGTGCTAAAGGGCATTGGAAGGCTGTCGGAATAGATGGTGTGAATGCTTCAACCTGGGTTAGGGCCTGCATCTGATCAACACAGACAATTTTTGAGATTTCGCAACCCAGGGTTGTTTTGAAGGCATTGGGCGAGTATCTCGGGCCTCTTAGTACTTCAGTGTACGCTAAAGCATCAGGGGCATCTAGTCCCAGCAAGAACAAAATCTTGGCTTCAGGATCTAGGGCAGGAACGTGATGAGCCATATGTTTCAGGTGATGTATGTTGCTACCTACCTCTGGTGTTGCAATGTGGCTGCGTTCATATGGTATCCCATCTCATTCCAACACGGGCAGCAGTAGGAACTGGGAACTTCCATCTCATGACTCTATACAGAGTCCAGGAGCTTCCCTCCCCACTGTGTGTCTTGGTGTGGTGCACGTTGATATTGTGAAGTGCACCTCTTCCTTCTGAACATCAAAGAGGTCAAAGAATGTGGACCTGGCTAGTGAGCGAATGTGGACCTGGCTAGTGAGGTTCCAGTATTACATACATATTCACTGCTTCATCTGGGTGTCCTTTGGGGTAGACTTTGGCTAAGCAGATCTGACAACACAAGCCAGGGGTTGTTGTGTTATCACACACTGTCATGCAATTGACACTCACCACTGGCTCCAATTGTACTTTCATGGCATGCTGAGGTGCATAGTGTGCTGTTGCAGCACGCTGCAGCTCCCTGTTCAAAGGAGGGTTAGAAGTTGTCTGCTGTGGTGGTTCAGAGTCTGGATGCAGAACAGTTGGGTGCTCGTTGCTGTTGCATAGATGGCATTGCACCTTGGCTGTGCAGTCTTTGGGCACATGTTTAGATTCGCAACAGTTGTAACATAATTATTATATATGGCTTGAGACCATAGGTTTGGCAAGGAGCGGGTCCTGAAACATCATCTTTGAAAAATCTTCAAGACCAGCTCCTTGCCATACCTATGGTCTCAAGCCACGGTCATCCCCATCTTCAAAAAGGGAGACCCCAGCCTAATTGAAAATTATAGACCAATCTCTTTATGCTGCGTCACCTGTAAAGTCCTGGAATCAATTATTAACCAATCCATTATCCTCCACTTAGAAACAAACAACCTACTCTCTAATAAACAATTTGATTTCAAAAAACAAACTATCCTGTAATCTGCAACTCTTACACTGCAGAAACATATATACTACAGAACTCGATCAGGGCAAAGCAACAGATGCAATCTACATAAACTTCTGTAAAGCCTTTGATTCAGGGGTACACGACAAACTACTCCTAAAACTAAAATCTTATGGTATCTCTGGACACCTGCATAACTGGATAGAAGCATTCCTGTCAAACAGACAAGAAATGGTCCAAATTGGGAGTATCCTATCAAATTCTGTACCTGTCAACAGTGGTGTCCCCCAGGGCAGTGTTCTAGGACCAACTCTCTTCATACTCTACATAAATGACCTCTGTGATCATATTAAGAGCAACTGCGTTTTCTTCGCTGATGATGTAAAGCTATTCAACACCACAGATAATACTGCTACCCTTCAAAAAGACCTCAACTAAGTATCAGAATGGCAACTTCAAATCTCAACAAATAAATGCTCTGTCTTACATATTAGCAAAAAAAAAAAACAGAAAATAAAATAGAAGCTGAATAGTCAAGACCTTGTTGATGATCCAACTCAGGTAGCTAATGGCAGAAAGATAGATTTCTGAGTGAATTTGTGATTCTGTGAGAAACTCAATCTGCCTGCCTGCTTTGCCTTATTTTGGGTAAAAGTTGCTCCTTTTTATAAAAAAATTCAATTTCAACATAAATATTTACAATATTTACATCCAAGCCATGCCCAGCCAGTCACGTGACCACCAAGCCACCCTCACAAATTAGGCCACACCCACAGAACCGGTTATAAAGAAATTTGAATTCCACCCCGGCCCATGTTCCTAACTTTAGCTATAGAAGGGAGAAGGAGCTTTTCATTGTCATTGAAGTGGCTGAGACTGACACCTCCTTTGAGATTGCTGCCCTGTTTGCCACCTACAAAATCCCACAAGTATGACCAAAATGTTTTGTGTCCTGCTTCGCACAATCTTCACACACTGTAGGGATGAGTAGAAAGATGCAATGAATGAACAGAATGAGTAGATAACTACTCCCAATGCCCACATTTCTGTCTGAAAGAGGATAAATCACTTGCTGCTTCATAACAAGCACCATCTTTATAGTAATTTATAATAATGAGCCATAATGGCAGAATGGATAGAATGCAGTGTTTAATTTATTTATTTATCAATTCCTTACAAGATAAGATAATGACATTGTAATAATTATATAATATGATATACTAATGTTGACTAGAATATTTATTTATTTATTTTGTCAAGGTACAGGTATAAGTAAAAACAAAGTTATTAATACATGGATACATATTAGAAAAATAAAAAATAAAAGAAACAATAGGACAGGGATGGTAGGCACATTGGTGTGCTTATGCATGCCCCCTACAGACCTCTTAAGAAAGGGGTGAGGTCAATAGTAGACAGTCTAAGGTTAAAGTTTTGGGGTTTGGGGAAGAAACTACAGAGTCAGGTAGAGTATTCCAGACATTGACCACTCTGTTGCTGACGTCATATTTCCTGCAATCAAGTTTGATGAGATTAACCTTGAGTTTTTATCTATTGTTTGCTCTTGCGTTGTTGTGGTTGAAGCTGAAGTATTCATTGACAGGTAGGACATTGCAATGTATGATTTTATATACTATACTTAGATACTTAGAAGATACTTAGAAGGCAGCATAGTTCTAGGTTTTCTAGGTCTAAAATTTCAAGTCTGGTGGTATAAGGTATTCTGCAACGAGTAGAGGAGTGGAGAACTCTTCTTGTGAAATATTTCTAAACTTTCTCAACTGTGTTAATATCAGATATGTAATGAGGGTTCCAGACTGATGAGCTGTATTCGAGTTTTGGTCTAGCAAATGTTTTACATGCTCTAGTTATTAGTGTAAGTTATTAGTTTAAGCATTTCAGGGCTCAGCTAAGGGCATAGAATAGATATGGTAATTCAATTACTCAAAAGAGCTAAATAGCAATCTTGCAATTAGCTGGGAAAGATTGAGGACACTATTTTCTGACTGGGATTTAATTTTTCCAAGCACTGGCCCACTCATGCATGGAAAACATCTTGCACCATATTCAAGGTTTGGACTCTTGGAAAATGTTGAGAGCGAAAATTCTTAGGTTTCACATTTCTGCATTTGTTTTGGCCATAAGCTGCTTTTTGGTATTCAAGTCTGGCCTAAGAAGGATAATGTAGCACTTGGGGATGAAGATGCAGCCCAACAGCCCAGCATTGGAGGATAAGATGGAGAAGACCTGAACTGCCACCATGTATTTTCCTTTGGTGCTTAGGTAGGTGGGCACAAAGGAGATCCAGACACTGCAAAAGACCAGCATGCTGAAGGTGATCAGTTTGGCTTCATTGAAGGCGCCAGGAAGATTCCTGGCTAGGAAAGCTACTGTAAAGCAGATGGCAGCCAGGAAGCCCAGATAACTGAGGGTGATGTAGAACATGACAATGGACCCTTCGTTGCATTGCAGGATGATCACTCCAGGCTGGGAGTGGAAGTCAGAGTCAGGGAATGGTTGAGCAGCTCCAAACCAGATGGAGCAGATGATAATTTGGATAGTAGCAGAAGAAAGGATGATGGAATTGGCCCAGCTCTTCTTTAACCACCTTTTCACTCGATTTCCTGGTTTTGTGGCCAGGAAAGCAAGCACAACCGTGATTGTCTTGGCCAAGAGAGAAGAAATGGCAACTGAGAAGAGGATGCTGAAAACCATTTGTCGGAGAAGGCAGGTGACTTTCCTTGGTTGGTCAATGAAGAGAAGAGGAGTTAAGAAGCAAAGCAGAAGAGAGACCAGGAGAACGTAAGAGAGGTCCCGATTGTTGGCTTTGACAATTGGAGTCTCTCGGTATTTAATAAATAGGATTAAAACAAGGCCAGTAGTGAGGAACAAGAGTAGGGCAAAAGAGATGAGGATGAAGCCCAAATATTCTTTATAAGACAAGAAGGTTAATACTTTGAGGATACATTGAACTCGGTCCTCATTTGGATATTGATCATCTGGACACTTGGTGCATTTTTCTGTATCTAAGAAAATAAAAAGGCAACATTTCTTTAAAATTATGTCCTTTACATTTCAAGAAATACCTTATTGGGACAACAGCTGATACCAGCAGCATTTACCAAGATGTATTTCAGAAAGAAGATACAAGAACATCATTTTCTAAATTATATAAAGCTAAGACTTATGAAATTGGGGACAATCCAAGGACCTTTTCTTTGCTTTCCTGTGTAATCTGCAGAATTTCATAGTTACCAGGATTATTACAGGTAAATAATCAGTTATAAATAACCAGCTTATCTTATAGCACACTTTTGGGGTCCTTCAAGATGGACCTTAGTACCATACTGGACTCAGAGTATGTATCTTCTGAAATGTAGTTGACTGGCAGAGAAAGGTAGTCCTGCAAATAATCTGAAATGACTATGGGACTAGCGGTAATATTGGTATAATGAGATTCATCAATAATTAGCCACACGACCTCATTGTGGACCAGTGATACCTTCCAGTGATCCAAAATGGGAGGCCCATGTAGAAAGCATTGCAATAATCCTTCCAGGAAATGGACCTAAGACAATTCCCCCAGTTTTGAAGAACTGAAATGTTCCTAGAAAGATAAATGTAGAAAGACAGATTCAAACTCTAGAAAAAGTACAGAGAAGAGGAACCAGGATGATTAGGGGACTGAAGGCTGAAACATAGAATGAACAGATGCAGAAACTGGGCCTGGCTAGTCTAGTGAAGAGAAAGGCCAGGGGAGACATGATAGCAGTCTTCCAATATTTGAGGGGCTGCCACAGGGAGGAAGGGGTCACGTTATTTTTTTTTAAAGTGCCTGTAGGCCAGACAAGGGATAATGGGTGGAAATTGAACAAGGAGAGATTTAACCTGGAAATAAGGAGAAACTTTCTGACAGCGAGAATAATCAACCAATGGAACAGAAGTTGCCCTTGGAAGTTGTGGGAATGTCATCACTTGAGACTTTCAAGAAGAAATTGGACTGCCATTTATCAGAAATGGTGTAGGGTCTCCTGCTTGGGTTGGGGGTTGGACTAAATGACCTACAAGATCCCTTTCAACTCTGATTATCTGTTATCTGTTACTTTAGTGAAAATTGTCCTGGATAAATC
Organism: Hydrophis major; assembly: GCA_033807585.1. Classification (NCBI taxonomy): domain Eukaryota; kingdom Metazoa; phylum Chordata; class Lepidosauria; order Squamata; family Elapidae; genus Hydrophis; species Hydrophis major. The sequence continues at coordinate 19,483,933 of CM066329.1, forward strand.
CACTTCCAAAAGAGCTTTCACCCACCTTTCTGAGTGGAGATAGTCCCCTCTGGACAAGGAACACAGTCGTAGCAGCAAAATGGCTCTCCTTCTCGCTTCTGCTTGACAAATCCAGGATGACATTTTCCTACACATTTGGACTGAGGAAGAGACTAAGTAGAAAAACAATAAATTCCAAAGAAAATATGATAGCATTAACCATCTTTACATGCTGACATGCTCTGGAAATAAAAGTGACTGCTTGGTTTCTAGTAGTGTAGTGATATGAGGTAAAGATAAGTTTATGAGAATGTGTCCCTCACAAAGTGTAAATCAGGAATCTTTTGCAGCAGCACGTATGTGGGAATGCCTAAGGCCCAGCTAGTTATCCAAGACAAGGTCTACAATTAGGTAACAACAACTGCCATAGAAGAACAAACTCATATTTGTTATTAGTCAAATTTAGAGCCTTTGTTCCCTCCCCCCAGAGTGACTTAAGGAAGCTAAGAATCAATATCAACAATTGTATTCAAGGGGTTTTTAGATGAAGTACCCTCTTACAAGCCAAATGCAAATCTAAGTCATATTTCCTTTTAAATTGCCTATCATTACCTCTAGTATTAGGAAAGGCCTTTCTTTGAGCCAAAATCATTTTTCAATGCTTCTGTCAACAAAGCATCCCTTAACTGCTCTGGAGTTGCCATGGGCAAAGGGGATGGGAGAGCGAACTTCACTGCTGCATCAAGGAGCTGGTATCTTGGTCAAAACAAGGCACATTCCAACTGATACACCAAGGTCGTCTTCACAGAAACCCACAGTGGCCAGAGGGAATTGATTGACTTTTACAACCTGTGAAATTGTTTCATTGGGAATGTGACTGATCACATATTCACATATTGTGGGGGGGGGGAGGTGGAAACAGAAGCAAAGTGTGAATTAACTGAGGTCAGAGTTGGCCCCACTGGTCCATGCCAGCATGAAGCTCCTACTAAATAATTGGATTTCTTTTGAAACTTGGCTTGAGACTGATGATTTAATTAGGGCATCTGTTGGAACCCTGACAGCTTCAGTTTTCTGGGTCAGGGCATTATCTCTCAGAAGTCCAATCATTTTGACACCATATTGACAAAAAATTCCTGCACAGGAGCAGTAGGCCTATTTCACTATCTCAATGGAGTGAAAAATTGCCATGGATCCATCTGGTCAGATCTGGGTTGCTTAACAATGTCTTTCCTTGCCCTTTCATTGGAGACCAGCCCAATTGGTGCAAAGTAAATCCTAATTCCAAAGCTTATTTCTCACTGGAATAAAACTATTCTTGATTCAATTTCAACTGATTCAGTCCAAACCTGAACTCAGGAACTGATCAACAAATGCGTGTTCTTCTTTGGTATTTGAGGACAAGGAGGAAGCAAATCATAATCCCTATCCATGGCAGATTAATTTCATGCAGTATCACCGTTTCAACACGAAATCATGGGGCATAGGCTTTTCCTAGTTAAATGGGTCAAAACTTTTGGAAAATAGAGAAAAGACATCATATTTCTCCTACCCTGTTGTACAACTTTAGCCATGACTGATGACCTTGGTTGATAATAATTCTCTGTCTTTCAAAAGTCAGGAGTTGGTCTTTCATGAGATTCTTCTTGCGGAGAAATACCCAGCTAATGAGCTTCAAATCAGCTGTTACATCTCCATTTTGGTCCAAGTACAATTCATAATTAGAAAAATTGCAAAACTCATTCTTCTGCAGAAAGGGATGGAACTAGAATGGGAATATAAAAGAATTTCAAAAACAAGAAATTTGGTAACATATCTCTTTTCAGCGGTTCTAAATGGAATCTTTCTTTTACAGTGGTCTAACAAAAATTCTTGGTACGGAGAACAAGTGCCAATATCTTCAAAAAATGGAAATTTTCTTCCCTATTTTAACTTGTGTTCCTAATCTGTTTTTTGTGGTGCTGTTTTTGATAGGTTTTTTTTCCCTTTGTGTAAAGACAGATAGTTCTTCTTTCTCCCTGTTGCTGGTCACCTTCTTGCCACTTTCTCCCAACAATGGACCAATTTTTTCCTTGAATTTTTTTCTTGTTTTTAACATGTTGGAAGAAGCTTTTTTTGTTACTTTTTACCTTTGTTGCAAGCCTTTGTTCATTGCGAATCAGCATTCTTCACTTCATCTGTGCAGGCTTGGGCTGTTGGTGATAATCTGTCTTAAGTTATGTTCCCCTCTTTCTACTTTTACACTTGTCCTTTTTGTCTTTCAATTTGTCAGAGAGTTCTTTTATGCAGATATCTGAGAGCTGTTACTTTTCTTCTTCATTGTTATTGTGGTAGATTGGGCTTTTATAATCTCACTTTTCAAAATTTCCCAAGCTTCTTGAGTTGTTTTCCCCTTGAGGGGTCTCATCCATGAAATCTTTCTCAAGCTTTCTCTAAATTTATTGAAATTAGCTCTCTTAAAGTCCAAGACTCTAGTTTGACTGGTCCTATTGCTTGTGCTTGCATAATGTTGAATTCCAATATTGCATGATCACTCCCATCAAGTTTCCTGTAGCTTCAACACCTTCTATCATTTCATCTCTGTTAGTGAAAATTAAGTCCAATATGGTTGATCCCCTTATTCTCTACTTTTTGGGAAACAAGGTTGTCTGGCAGGTTTGTCAGGAACCTGTTGGTTCTTCCACTTGGTGCAGAGTTTGTTTCCCACTTGATGTCAGGGTAGTTGAAATCCCTCTTTGCTATTGTGATGTGCTTCCTACATACCTTAGTTAACTGACTAGCAAAGAAGAGGAAATCAACTTATTTTCCAAAACACCAGAAGGCATGACAGGAAACAATGCATGAAAACTAATTAAGTAGAGAAACAACCTGGACTTAAGAGAAACTTCTAAACAGTGAGGATAATTAACTGGGGTAAGAACTTCAGAAGTTGTTGGTGCTTCATCACTGGAGGTTTTAAGAAGAGACTGGACAGCCACCTGTATGAAATGGTATAAAGTCTCCTTCTTGACCATGGGATTGGACTAGAAGATCTCCAAGGTCCCTTGTAGCTCTGCTATTCTGATTTATTAATTGATTGATTGATTTTCCAGCTAATAGAAGCTCTTAGATGGGGAATAACTAAAAGATGTTACACACACACTTAAGAAATCTATGATATTATTTCTAGACAGTAGGCATGGAAAAAAGAAATCAGTTATAGCAGAGAAAATTCTGAATAAGAGGGAAAAAAATCTTAAAAGGAGTTTTAGTGTTGAGCCAGAGAAGCAGAGAAATCAAGCCATCTCTTCATTGATTTTCTTAATGCAAAGACCGAGCAGCCATCAGTCAGAAAAGATTTAACTGGGATTTCTACAGAAAGGAGAGATTGGGCTAGATGATCTAAGGCAGGGTAGCCAACCTTTTGTACCACAGGGACCACCAAACTCATAATTTTAAATCTTGTGGACCAGAGACCCTCGGAAAATCCCCCAAAAAAGTCTGCAGGAAAATTCCCCACCCTGTTTTCCTACTGATCAATCATTCTTTATTTGGAATCGCAGGATACCATCTCCAGTTCTGTTCTCGGGCAGGGGGGGAGAGAGGGAGAGGGAGAAAAAGGGAGAAAGAGAGGGATACTTTTGGCTTCATGCAAGGAAAGCAGCAGAAGCAGCAGAAGTCTTTCTTTCACTCCCCCAAACTCTACCAGAAATGAGTCTTTGCTGTTGCAGCCACTTGGAGCAGGATGCCTTGCAGGGTCCCAAATATTCATTTCTGGCAGAGTTTCAGGGAGGAGGAGAAAGAAAAACTTTTGCTGCTTTCCTTGCATGCAGCCAAAAGCAGAAGAAGAAAGAAGCAGAAAGAAGCAGCCTAGATGGCCAGGCAAGGTGCATGGGGTGAGTGGGGCAGGTTCCCCGCCTCCACCCTTTTCCCCCTTCCTTCACTACCTTGTGTTGTTTGCAATGCAGGGGATGCAAGCCTTATGTTCTTGCAGGCCATTTGGGCTGCGCAGCCTTGTGTTCCCTTCAGCCTGGATTAATTGCTTTGGGGACCACCAAAATTTTCCCCAGAACCACCGGTGGTCCCTGGTCCACTGGTTGGTGACCACTGATCTAAAGGACTCCTGCAGATTTATGAAGGTAACATTTTATGATGCTAGTCACAAACCCATATATATATGAATTTATTTAAAAATGCACGCATCATTTAAATATTAGCAGTGTTTAATATATCTGTCATAGTTCCCATTTTTGTGAATATTATTGCCTGAGTGATTAGATTGGCAAAGGCTTGTTGGAGTCCTGTAACACTTGATATAGCTTGATATTGTTTCCATCTATTTCTTTTGAATTGCTTTACCAAAGGAACAAAGTTCTTGTTGGGACCCCATACCTGCCATGGCTGTAGCCTTGGAGGCCCCAGACCCTCTTCAATCTTCCTCATTATCCTCCTAGATCTGGAGAAATATGCAGCATTCAAGGCATGGGCCAGAGTCTTAATGGCACTGTAAAAACGGTGGAAATTCATGGCCCACTCCATGTTCTTTTGCTTTTGGGTCTCCAGTGGTGATATCTCAGTGCATCTTTTCCGGCCTTTGACAGAAAAGAGGTACTTTGAAAAAGAACAGACAAATGACTTATGTCCAAAGGGTGGATCCAGAAAGAAACCAGGTATAAAGGCATCCTTTATTGGCTGCTTTTTTCTCTCAAACTCAACAGTCCAGATACTATTCACATATTTGAGAGCGCTGTGGTCTCTCAGTGGAAATAAACCTATGAGTGTCGTGATCCAGACTTTCCCTTCAATGGGTCCTGGCAAATGCCTAAGTATTAAATGAAAAGGAAGAATTCTTTCCAAAACAGCACCATATTCTATGTAGTGAATGTAGACATTGACTTGTCTCCACTTAGAGAGGGCATCACCGCGGAGTGCTGTAAGTTGAGCTGTTGAGAAATATTGTGATAAAACAACACAGATTCCTTTCTTGACAAGCAAAAGACTAAAAGTCCTCATGAAATTCTCTCCATTTTCTGTGTCTGAGGCAAAAAGACCAACCAGGGTCCATTTGAAATGGAGCAGCACTTGGACAATTCCTGGGTAGAGGATGCTTTTTTTGGGATAAAGCTGGTGATAAAAGGGCAACCTACTTTTATCATGCAGCGAATCTGCAAATAATTCAAAATTGATCTGAAAAAGCAATGAAGAATTCTGTGTTATATTTGGGGTCAGATCAGTTCCAAAATATTAGCTTTAAAGAAATCCAACTTGGTTGTCATGAACTTATTAGTTTAGTTTAGTTTATTGTCATTGCACCTCGTAAACGAAAGCAAACACCATCTTCAGTGCACATCATGACCATGAAAATAAACACACACATCCTTCATACTCCACACATTGAATTGAAAACCCCCGACATTGCACCAACACTGCAATAGACGCATAGACTTCTGGTGTTGCTATTTTCTATAAAAAGTCCTACATCTAAAAAACTTCCAAGTTACCCAGGAGCTTGCTATTTCTGAGACCATCATCTGTGAACTGTCCTTAAATATCCCATTTCGGTTCAGACTATGTAACAGAACCCCTGATTATGACATTGAACATGCAAACAAGCTAAATACACTACTAACATGGGCAGCATCCTGCCCACACGCTTTTATCCTTCTTGGTGACTTCAATCTACCTCATATTAACTGGACCCTAAACAAATGTACAACTGAACCCATACATGCAACCTTCTACAATGCAGTAACAAATCTGGGACTAGAATACCTAGTAACCAACACTAGACTTAACAACTGCCTCGATCTCATCTTCTGCAATAGTTTGAATTCAATTTACGGAATACAAATTAAAGAACCCCTTTCCAACAGTGACTACAACATGATTGACTTTTGTCTCAACATACGTCCACACAAAAGTCATTACAACGACGGAATCCCCATTATAACTTCAAAAAAGGCAAGTATGATCTTATAAACAACGATCTCTCATCCCTTGATTGGAATTTCTATTCTCTGGATGCAATACTGTAGAAGACCATTACAACATATTTTTACTTGAAGTCAAAAGAGTCATCAAACTATATGTACCCTTAACAATTCCCAAAACCAGAAAAAACAAATTACCCATAACAATAAGGAAGGAAGCTTCAATCCAAAAAGAAATCACATTGCGGAAAAATAAATTTGGTCATGTTGCCAACTTCAAAAGCTGATACAAAAATTTATGCCACCAGATAAATACTGAATGCACCAATTATCACATTAAACAAGAAGAAAACCTTGTATGCACCAATTCCACCCGTGCTTTCTACAATTTTGTAAACAACAAATTAAAAGATTCAAGGTCCATCCCACCCCTGAAAGGACCTAATGGTAAAGACTGCAATGACGACACTATTAAAGCCAACACATTCTTTGGCTCAGTATTTGTAAACAGCAATGGATCATGCCCAATATTTCCTAGTTGAACCAGAGACAACTACAATTGTGGTGGTCTCCCACCACAAGAATGAGACACAAGCGTGTGTACTCAGGATGGGAGCCCAGAATAAAATTCCAGTGCTTCCTTTTATTGAGATTTTTGTGCATAGCAAGCAATTACATTGTGGATTAATAATTAGATATAGTACAAGTTTGTTTGCAGTTGTCTAAGCTGCCTCTTTGTTTGTATTTGTTCTTATTGTTCTCTTTTCTTTGCACTATCTTAGTGACCTTTAGACAGGCATGAATGTATAAGGCATTATATTAATCTTTGCTCAAGCTCAGGCCAAAGTTTATTCCCACATCTCCCTTGTCTGTTTTAGTTTTTTGATGATCGCGGATGCCTCGGTAACTTTTCGTCATCTGCAACAGCAATTCTCCTTCCGTAGGCTTCACCTGACACATTCCTAAAAGTCCAGGGAGACATTGAATACAACAGCATACACAGAGAGAAAATATAATAAGCAATATCGCTCCAACAATTAGGTGATGAATCCATGAACCATCTGGCAACCAGGACCAAAGTGCAGACTACATGTCCAGTCCATCGTCCTCCGATTGTAATGGATTCTCATTCAGGGTTTGTTCCATATGCTGTATAGTAGCTGTAATGTTTGGAGAATAATCAGAGATATACATGCAACAATGCATATGAATCACAGCGCAAACTCCTCCTTGCGCAGCCAAAATAGTGTCCACCGCATATCTGGCTTGGAGGACAAAGTCAAGGATTTTTCCTTGCTCTTCTTCAAGCAGCTTTAGAGTTTTAATGGTGTCTTTAAACATAGTAACTGTCCAATTGTTTAAACGATGCAAATCTCTATAGTTCATCATGACTCCTAAAGGAGGAATAACTCCCCTTGATATTGTGTCCAGTCGTCATGGTTCAAAACAGAGTTTACTTCCGTTGCGGAATGCGCATTGCAGATATGAGCAGTCCCCAATGATTTTTGAATGAAATGAGATGGGATTACTTTCCCAAAGGTGCAGACCCCTTTCCATCATGCTGGCATGCGATCATAGGCCATCCGTCCACACAGCAACCATAGATTTGCTCCCAGGAGATGACCAACCTTATTTGGTTCAGCATAGATTAATTTTGCAAAGGATTCCATTAACATAGCCAAATAAGTGGACAATGGTGCGTATTTCCCATTCTCACATTTGCGCAACCGGTTGCTGATGGGACAACATGTGGCAGGAATATATGGACACCCATTTTCATTGATCAAAGATGTGATATCAAATCTAGAAATGTTATGTACAAAGTAAGTGAGATTTTTAGTTTTTCATGTCATCTGGATAAACCCAACTTCCATTGCTAATAACAATTGTTTTCTTGCAAAATGGATATGTCCCCAAGTAAGTCATATTCTCTACCGTCTCATTGTGGGTCCAGCAGATACCTGCCACCTCTTGGATCCGATTTCCAAGGTGTAAGGTATTTATGTTACTTGTAGTCCAAGTGTTAGACCACATCCCTGAACAACCATAGCATTGTCCCTTATACCAGTCACCTTCAGCCAGAGGTACTGCAACCATTGGAAGCCCTGATGTTTTGTGAGTTGGCATGTGCATACATACCCAACAATCAGTTTTATTATGGAGGTTTGCTAGCTTCTCCATGTCCTGGATCAATGTGATTCCCCCAAATCCATCCCCTTGCCCCTTTGGCTGATGATAAGGACACACACAGTGAGCAGGAACCCAAACAACTGTCCCCTCATCTTCAACAGCAGCGTATCCTCGGCCCCAAGTTATCAGCGGGACAGATCCTCTCCACGTTGGATCTGGCAGTCTCCTATACCAAACTTTTGGTCTTGGCATACCTGCAGAAGGGGAGGAAGCAAAATGCCTACTGGCTGCCATAGCAGCAGGAGATCCTGTCATGTTTAAAAAATTTAAAGTATATAAAGTAATATTAAGAATGTTTTGTATGTAAGGCAAACCATATCCATCCACTTCCCCCGTTTTTGTTTTTATGTGAAGAAAAGAAGCAATCCCGCAAATCTACTACAACTAGATCCCAATTGCGTGGAATCACGTTTGGGTTAGGCAAACCACATTGTAACGCTCCCATTGGTTGAAGGATGGAGTTGACAGCTGTCAAATCATGTGTCTTAATTGTGGCTGCTCAGATACCAATTGATGTAAAGCTGTAAGCTTTTCCTTTGGAAGTGGCCATTGGTCAATCCAAACTGGCTGAGAGGTTAACAATTGTAATTTTTCCATTATCCAATAACAATTTTTGTGCGAAATTGTGACAGAAAATCTCTACCCCACAAGTTTATATGCAGGGGCAACACAAGAGGTTGAATACTTGCAGTCTCGCCAGTTTCTCTATGCAATGCCTTCAACCAATGTACACTACTTCTTGCAAACTGCATACCACCTACTCCACGAACAGCCGGAGAATCTTCAAACGCCCATTCATTTGGCCATTCCTTTTGGCGTATCACAGAGACATCTGTTCTGGAATCTATAAGGCCAGAAAATGATTTTCCCTGAATTTCAATTGTCATTTTTGGTTGGTCTGCAGGTCAAATTTTTTGTCAGCGCTAGCAATTCTGCAGCAACTGGAGAACTGGCCATTTCAGTGGACCCAAAACCACCAGTTCGTGGGATCCCAATTAAAGGATTCATAGGAATGTATGGAAGCAATAATAACTGGGCAATAGAGTCACCGGCCATTAATGATGCAGGAGTATCAGTGTACAATTGTACCTTAATAACCCCTTTATAATCTTGATCAATAACCCCTGGAATAACAAAGAACCCTTTTTCTGATGCAGAAGACCTGGGAAGTACCAATCCCACTGTTTTTTCTGGCAGTGGCCCATGCAAATCAGTGTCCTCAATGTACACTTGATTAGGAAAAGTCACATCAATTGAATTCAACATTTTTAAATCCAAACCTGCTCTCCTAGTAATTGCAGGCGATGCTTTTGTGACAGCCTTGGAAGCAGGGCTAGATGCACACCCCAAATTTAGTTTCCCAAATTTTGGTTCTGATCAGAGCGACATTGATTTGCCCAATGAAACCCTTTTTTGCATTTCGGACAGACCGACTTCGGGCGGATGTCCCTATTTTTATTTTTGTTAAATGCCATTACCCCCCCCAGGGGCACGGCACTGGGCTTTAAAATGGCCAGGCTTCCCACAATTAAAGCAATTCCCTGTAGGCTTCATCCCTTTTTGCAATGCCATAGCCAAAGTCTCCATGTTGTAAGCCTGAGAACCCACCACTGCACATGCCTTTAACAGATCAGCCAGAGTAACCTCACCTCTAGCCATCAAAGGTTGTAAGATACGCTTGCAGTCAGTGTTTGCATTTTCAATTGCTAATCTCAGCAAAAGTTCCTTTGCTGCTTCCTCATTTGAAATTTGCCGGGTAATAGCCAATTGTAGCCTTTCCACAAAATCATTATAAAACTCAGATGCTGTTTGCTTAATTTGAGAAAAAGACTGTGCCGGGGTTCCCACATCCTGGATGCGGGACAATGCCCCAAGGACAGCTGCCATAACTATGGGAAGTGCGTGATCAGGCAAATTAGTAGCTTGATCAGCAGTGGATTCAAACAAACCTGCCCCGTAGATTTGGTCTGGCGTATACAGCCCCCCAGAATTCCATCCCCTCGTGATAGCTTCTTTTTGATATTCTGAATCAAAAACCACATACTGAGTAGAACTCAATATCATTATCATTAAATCTTTCCAGTCATTAGGAATCATGCGTGAGGTAGCCAAACTTGTCAGGAGAACCTTTGTAAAGGGACTTTGAATACCATAATCTTTAACAGCTTTCTTAATCTCCCTAAGTACTGACAAAGGAATCGGAACCATTCAGCCTGCAGATTGCCTTGAACATTCACTTGCCTATTCACTGGAAACAAATTCATCTGGGGAATCTCATCAGGCTCTAATTTCCCTTCATTGAAAGCCTGATTCATCATTGCTTGAACTTTCCCCGTTTGTGGTTGGATTTTCTCCTCTACAGGTGTAGGTGCAGTTGGGGTTGAGAATGCATATTCCAATTTCGAAGTTGGGGGTGCAACACAACTCCTTCATATGGAGGAGGTTCTGCTAAAGGTTTTAAAAGAGGTTGTTGCTGGGTCTCTAAAGCAATCATAAAAATCTTCCAATATATCAAAATTTCAGCTGTTGCTCGTGGCTCTTCATAAAGGATAGTTCCAATTTTCCTCCACATGTCTAACTTTAAAGAGCCCTTCTCTGAGTACCAGGGATATTGTCGCCAGATCTCTTGCAGCAACTCTTTCACATTACCTTTTGAAATAACTATTTGCTCCCCCCCAGAGGGTTTAAAGATAAAGAAGTTTGTCCTGACTAACTTCAGCAGCTCACTAACATGATGTTCCTGTGGCTGAGAGAGTTTTCCCCCCATGGTCCCTGAATAATCCTATTGTCCAGCAATAGTTAAGTACGTATTTTACCTATTCCAGGTGAGGAAACACGGAGGTCCGGACACGTACCACCTGCAGTGGATCACGTCGGGGTCACCACTTGTGGTGGTCTCCCATGGAAAGAATGAGACACAAGCGTGTGTACTCGGGATGGGAGCCCAGAATAAAATTCCAGTGCTTCCTTTTATTGAGATTTTGGTGCATAGTAAGCAATTACATTGTGGATTAATAATTAGATATAGTACAGGCTTGTTTGCAGTTGTCTAAGCTGCCTCTTTGTTTGTATTTGTCCTTATTGTTCTCTTTTCTTTGCACTATCTTAGTGACCTTTAGACAGGCATGAATGTATAAGGCATTATATTAATCATTGCTCAAGCTCAGGCCAAAGTTTATTCCCACATACAATGATCTAATACATATCGATTTTACAGAAGACAATGTTGAAAAAGCACTATGCAATCTAAAACCATCTCTATTTATTGGACCGGACGGAATATGTGCCTACTTCTTAAAAAAACTACCCACTGCCATAGCCAAACCTCTAAGCATAATCTTTGAAAAATCCTTCAGGACTATGCCAAAACTATGGTCACAAGCCATGGTCATCTCGATCTTCAAAAAGGGAGACCCCAGCCTAGTTGAAAATTTCAGACCAATCTCTTTATGCTGTGTCACCTGTAAAGTCATGGAATCAATTATTAGCCAATCCATCATCCTCCACTTAGAGACAAACAACCTACTCTCTAATAAACAATTTGATTTCAGAAAAAAACTATCCTATAATCTGCAACTCTTATACTGCAAAAACATATGGACTACACAACTCGATCAGGGCAAAGCAATAGATGCAATCTACATAGACTTCTGTAAAGCCTTTGATTCAGTGGTACACGACAAACTACTCCTAAAACTAAAATCTTATGGTATCTCTGGACACTTGCATATCTGGATAGAAACATTCCTGTGAAACAGACAAGAAATGGTCAAAATTGGGAGTATCCTATCAAATTCTATACCTGTCAACAGTGGTGTCCCCAGGGCAGTGTTCTAGGACCAACTCTTTCCATGGTTTACATAAATGACTTCTGTGATCATATCAAGAGCAACTGCGTTCTCTTTGCTGGTGATGTAAAGCTATTCAACACCACAAACTGTTACCCTTCAAAAAGACCTCGATTATGTATCAGAATGGTCAAATAAATGGCAACTTCAAATCTCAACAAATAAATGCTGTGTTTTACATATTGTCAAAAAAAAAATCAGAAAATAAAATAAAGGCTGAATAGTGAAGACCTTGTTGACAATCCAAATCTGTCAAGCATCTTGGAGTTCTCATCTCTAATGATCTAAATGCTAGAGCCCACTGTAACTACGTAGCAAAAAACGAGTTGTTAACCTAATCTTACATAGCTTTTTCTCTGGTAATATTACACTAATAACTAGAGCATACAAAATATTTGCTAGACCAATACTCAAATACCGCTCATCAGTCTAGAATTCACATTACGTATCTGATATTAACACAGTTGAGAAAGTCCAGAAATATTTCACAAGAAGAGTTTTCTACTCCTCTACTTATTGCAGAATACCTTATGCCACCAGACTTGAAATTCTAGACGTAGAAAACCCAGAACTATGCCACCTCTGGTCTGATCTAAGTATAGTATATAAAATCATACATTGCAATGTCCTACCTTTCAATGAATACTTCAGCTTCAGCCATAACAACACAAGAGAAAAAATAGATACAACTCAAGGTTAATCGCATCAAACTTGATTGCAGGAAATATGACTTCAGCAATAGAGTGGTCAATGTCTGGAATACTGTACCTGACTCTGTGGTTTCTTCCCCAAACCCCCAAAATGATGTTTTTACTTATACCTATTATCTTGTAAACAATTGACAAAAGTAACTAAATAAATAAAATAAAAGAAGTATTAATAACTATGTTTTTACTTATACCTATTATCTTGGAATTGACAAACCAAATAAAATAAAAATAAAATAAAAATACAGTAGAATTCAACAGCGCTCCTGCCCTGGGATAGAAGCTGTTAAACTAGAATAGTTTACCATTGATTAACCCATATGAAAATAAAAAATTAAAAACAATATAACATTAGGAAGACTGTACATAGAAATAGTATAAAACCCATAAGTTTAAAATAATAAGAATAAAGAGTGCCAATGATATTTCTTTTTTTTTTTTAAACAAATTTTATTAATTTTACAGAAGACACAATACACAAACATACAAAACACAAAACATAAACAAAACTAAAAAATCTTTTCTGAAGATTGTCTGATCCCGGGTTAAAACTCTTCACACAGACACAAATTCAAACATCATATTCACTTTATATATCCTTCCATATCTTATTATCATTTTCTTTTTTTATAAACCATTTTTATCAATTTTATAAAAACAATGCACAAAGAATCAAGGCATAACAGCTTATAAATTCTTTTCTAGGAAAAAATAATAACAAAAAACCAATAGAACATAACAATTCCAAATTATAGTATCAACACTTTATCTATTTAACTTCATATCTTATCCCTACTTCTACTTTTCATCCAAATTATTTCTTGTTAATTAAAATTTCATTGCCTTTTATCAATATACAAAATCCAAAAAAAAAAAAAAACCATAACAAAACCTTTATATATCCTTTCATATCTTATTACCATTTTCAATAACATTCTTTGTCTGTTCTATTTCCAACTATCCATTCATCTTTTTTCTTTTACTATACTTCTCCTATACACCAATTGGAGTAACGTCTATAACTCATTACCTTAACTTAAAAATACTTCGTATAACAATTTTTCTTTTGGGATTCTGTTTAAAAGATTCTAAAATTACATAATGAATTTTATACTCTAAATACACATATAAAAACACAATCTTATGTACCCTCCAGAATCCCTCTTTTATCCTAAATTAAATTCACCCATTGTCTCTAAATAAACTTTTTTTCTTTAGATCTTGCTTCCCCCCATTGAGGCTTCTCCTCCCCCCCTTTCTCTCTTGCTTATTCTTCTCCTTGCCCTTTTTACCCCTTTGTTTTTCCTCCTCCCTTTTCTTACTCCTTTTCCTTTGCTTTCTAACCTTGCCTCCACCTTTTCGCTCATTTTTCTCTTCTTTGGTTGTTTTTATAATTCTTAAAATCCCCTTTTTCTTATCCTTTTTCTCCTCCTCTCCGGAAAGGACCCATTGTTCATCAAAGATGGCTTCTTCTTCCTCTTCTTCCTTGTCCCAGTCCTTCTGCTGCGTAATCAACTTTTCATAAGTACATAACGCCATTTCTAAGAATTGAAACAAAGCGCCCAAAGTATCTTCCTTTTTATATTTTTGATATTCAGTCTTTAGTTCATCCACAAGCGATGCCATTATGAAAAGAGAAACTTTTCCCCAAACAACCATAAGTATTTTTTATCAAAAACAATTCAAAAAAAGTTCCAAAAGTTAATACTTTTCTTCCTTCTTCTCTTTCTCTTTCTGGGGTTAATGTTTAATCAGAGAGTCCAATTACCATATATCTTTCTTTGGGATTCTAGGCAATCTCCTCCTTTTTCAGCTTCTGCTCCAATTTTTTTTCCTCTCCCTTCCCACTTGCAATATCAATTTTAAATAATCAGAAATCCATACCTCCAACAAGGGTTTTCCAATTTCTTAAATCTTTCAATGTCCAAAAATCCTTTTGTCCCTTAGCTTCAACTCTCAAAACAATTCACTTTCAATGTCCAATATATCCAAACATTTCTGCTGTTTCCATGGGGTGGGAGAGTGAAGAAAAAAAAAAAAAGTTCCCTTTAACAGCTTCTCCACCGCTTTCGCTCTTCTTAGGGATACAATGTATCCTCCAGCAATTCAAACAGCTCAGTTCCAAGCAATTTAAAAGATGTTACTTGACCCGGCTCAGACAACACTTTCACTCTTCTCATTTCCTCCAGCGCAATCTTACCCGGTTGCTGGCTTCTTCGTGGCGGCCATTGCTGACCGCCGCTCCACCGCCTTGGGAAAAAGGGGTTTTCCCGGAGAAGTGGGGGGTCTGCGACACCCCCACCCCCCTGTCCGACTCCCCTCTCTCTTCAACTATCCCTACAGGGCAGCCATATCCCCCTGACCCATCTGGATCGGGGGTACCTCGATGGCTAGCACAGCAGGAATTGCGAGCTGTCGCGAATTCCTGCTGCCCCGAAGCCACGCGAAACCGGAAACCCCCAATGATATTTCTTTATCACCCTTACAACTTACGGCATCAGACCCACAGGTCCATAGGTCAATTAAAATGTTATGTTCAAATGAAGAGCCGTATTTAATGTATTTTGATAATTTTGACCAAACAGGAAACATGTTGCTTTAATATAAGGATCCAAAGAGGTTCTTTGTCTAATATTCAGTCCAAGATAATGATCTGTTCCTTACACAACTGACATTTAACTAACAGATGTGGGGGTTTCTTTCTCTCTCTCTCTCTGGAACTCGGCAAATACAAGTCTTTTCATTACAAGAGTCTTGGTTAATTTTTTTATATTTAACCATTGTTCCCAGCGCTCAAATCTTGTTTGAGTACGGTAACTATCATCTTAAGATGTTTAGATATTTCTGTATGGAAATACTTGCTAATTTGGAAGTACATTTGTAGAAACACATCTATTTCAATACACCATCCATATTGAGCATGACTGTGTGTCTTTCTCTGCTTCAATATCTGATGTTTGCATCAAACTGCACAAAAGACAGGAAGACCACGGCTTTTAATGTAATTTGTCAGTTGTACAATTCAAGAAACCTTTACTTGAATTTTTGTCTGTTCTAAAAGATATAATTTTGGGAGACTGCCAGTTTCCAAAGATTTAATGTAATACTAATACTTGGACATTGAGCCTAAGACGATGGAATGCTGAGGTAATGCACTGCCTGGTTTCCTCCATGTAAATTAGTTGACCTACAAGGTCCCTTCCAACTCTGATTATTTGTTATCTGTTAAACTTAGTTTTGTTGAGGACTACATACTGATGGCTCTTTGTCAGGCAAAACACTGTCTAAAGCCTGCTTGCTTTTCAACAATAAATTCTTTTTTTATATATCCACTCTCATTATTACTCAAAAGGATCCTAACATGCATTTTAGCCACAACATTGATTAGACTTAAGGACCTATAATTACTTTTTATTCCATTTTTAATACACCTCTGTTTGTCTCTGTCTCTGTCTCTCAGTCTGTCTCACCCTCTTTCTCTGTCTCTCTGACTGTCTTTACCTCCCCCTCTCTGTCTATATCTCTGTCTCTATCTCTTTCTGTCTGTCTGTCTGTCTGTCTCTCTCCAATGGTGGGATGCTGCCAGTGTCACAACTGGTTCTTCAAGCTATTTATGACAAATTTCATCATGAACATTTTAGGATAAAAGTATTTGACATGTTGGCTAATATGCTTGTAATTAAAAAATAATAAAATAGTTGACTAATGATAGTGCTCCCTACAAGTTCATAAGTCATATGTGTTTTATCAGCTATAGGTAAAATAGTCAATTTGAATTCTATTCACAAATCTTGGATTTGTTTACTGTTGAAAATATTGTTTTTGTTAAGATTATCTACAAAATTTCCCATCTCTGTTCCACCTTCCTTTTGTACAGAAAACCCTTTGATTGATTACAGAACCAATCCTCACCTTCCCAAGTAGGAATCAAAAGGCCCAAAGCTATGATGATGATGACATTATGAGGTGATGTCACATCGCCTTCTAAACACCATGGATCCAAATCCCTAACCATGGACATGGTGAAAACCATAAGAAAATATGGTTGGATCTATCACATATCAACTCACCACCTCATTCAATTTACAAAAAAAACCCAAACCCCATAAACTTACAAACCCGAGGGACTTTGTAGGTGTCTCCTAATGTTGACATCTGGATAGAGATGTCATCAGCAGCTGCATCAACAAGAGCCAAAATGTTGTCCTTTCTTCCACAGCTGTAGTTGGGAACATTGGCTTCTCCAGTAGAGAGCATGTCCATCAAGGCATCTGAATTCAGAAGTGTGTTCAAATAATTGTCATGAATGTTGTAGCCAAGTGTGAGATTTTGCAGATGCCGGGAATTATTGTTGACCACTTGAATATTAAAAATGTAGTGTAGTACTCTAAAGCTATCAAAAGATAAACTATAGTAAAAAAAAATGTTCATGTTAGCACCATCATCATTAATAACAATTACAAAATGCTTTTCCAATTTAATCATTTTTGTCTTCACAAGCCTTCTGAGTCTTACACCAATACTGATCCAAAATCAAATACAAATGGCACTTCCCTGTCACCATTTCATTTTAATGAATGTTGTGGAGATGAGAGGGAGATTATTTTCTACTATGTGTAAGAATATATGAACAAACCACTATTTGCAGCAATTCTAAATTTCAACTGCTGAGTAACCAGGATTCAAAACCATTCAATTATTAAAGTAGCAGAACCATCATAAATACAAAGAGGCTGTTTCCTATGTGACTCAGAAAAGCAATTCTAAAATCAAGACATTCTCTATCTCTATAAAAATCATTCATTGTATATGAATGAGAGGTTATAAAAACATGGAAATGGCATGGGCAGAGGCAACTGCAACCCATTCAATAACTACTTTAAACCAAAGTTGGCATTCAAGACATAAAACACCAGGAAAGTTATAGAATCTGTATATTTTCAGTGGGTTTTTTTCCATCCCATTTTTCAGATTCCCACCCCCCTCACAAAATGAAACAAAAGAGAAGCCATGGAAACCAAATTATTCAAGAAATTAGACAGGTCCTATAATACAGGCAGGGTTTCGGGAGAGCCCTTAGCTATGATTCTGTGCAGTTCAGAGAATGTCCTGAATCCCACTTCTGGCACCCCACCCCTCTCAGGAGTCCCCATGCAGCCCGCTTTGGAAGCAGGTATCCCGATTCTGGCAGTTACCCCAATTAAATCAAGAGTCTCGAGCCAGACTCCCAAAACTTCAAAGGATTTATTGGAAGTCAACATGTCAGCATGACCTGGGGGTAGCTGACTCTGATAGTAACTCACTATCACCCTTGACCCAACTTTTCCCCTCACCCCTCTGGGTGTATCATAATTCATATTCTCCATTGAAACACATCCATAGCCAAGAGTCATTAATCATGCTCTCCAATTAGATTTTTGTGAGGCAGGAGCTTCAGTATCTAATCAGTCCCTGAAGAAAATATGAATGGAATGTACTTTCAAATCCACACTGCCGCCTGGTCTTTGAAACTCCCCCCTTCTTTCTGTTGAGAACAAGAAACCGTGTATAGAAAATGTTTTATGAGTTGACAGAAGGTAAGTGCATGGCATTTGCGGAAGCTCAGGGAGGAATAAAAACAGGCCTCTCAGAAGTTCAGGAAGGCTGGAAATGGGCCCGTTTCCAGCTTCCGGAAAGCCTCCAGAGCCTGGGGAGGGCAAAAATGGTGCATGAGGCTGACTAGGCCATGCCCACCATGCCCACACCCACCGAACAACTGGGCAGAGAACAGAGCAGTTGCTAAAAATTTTGAAGCCCACCCCTGAATACAGGCATGAATAAACTCGGAAGAAAAGAATGAGAGTGTTAGAATTGCAAATAGAAGAAATGCAACTCCATCACACTGAATGACTTATGAGTGAAACTGAGAGTGAGGAGCCGTGTTGAAAGACAATGTTGTTTTTTGCAATATTTTTGTTCCAGTGGTGATGATACTTATGAGATGGTTTCCTGGTCTGTAATAGCTCCATGGTTTTTTCCCATCCTGCTCAAAATTCAGTGAACACTTCATTCTAAGCTTCCCAGAGACTGGCTGGGACAACAGCAGGATCAAAAACAGAAGCAGAAGACCCATAATTTATGGAGCTGAATCAATCCCCTTCCCATTTCTAAAGAAAAGGAACAACAAGAAGAATTAGATGTATTCAAAGCACCTTCACAATATAGAAATTCTCTTCACTTTCCTGATTCAGACAGAGACAACGCAAGAATCACCTGGAAGAGAAAGTACATTCAAAAGCACAGCTCCTGTCTGTCCTGAAACCTATACCAAATGTGTGTGACTGAGGCATTTATCCTTTTCTGAGGCAAGATCCCTTCCATGTTGTTTCAGTCTGATGTTTACCTCAAAGACAGAAGAGGTCTCAAACACCAGCAGTTGGAAAATTACAGCAAGAAGCAATTTCTCCTCTGGGAATCATAATTTTCTTTCATTCGCATAGGAGTAGCTGGAGAAAAACATTAGTAAAAACACTAGTTAAAAAATTCACAAATCCTGCCCTGGGGTTCCTGTTCTTTCATGGTTATGATCCTTCCTGCCAGGTCTTGTCCAGAAAGTTTATGCTGGATGAATATAATTCAATATCTACCTGGAAATAAGGAGAAACTTTCTGATAATGAGAACAATCAACCAATGGAACAGCTTGTCCTCGGAAGTTGTGGGAGCGCCATCATTTGAGACCTTCAAGAAGAGATTGGACTACCATTTGTCAGAAATGGTGTAGGGTCTCCTGCTTGGGCATGGGGGTTTCGACTAGGTGACCTATAAAGTCCCTTCCAACTCTGATTATCTGTTATTATCTGTTATCTATTAATACCCAGATAATGACTCCTTATTCCCAGATAATGCCTGTCAGGCTGTGCTCCCTTTAGATCCCAAGAAAGAAATACTCAGACTCCATGGTGTAGAGCAAAGTTATCCTTTTACTGGAAAATAAAGTGGAAGCTACAAATCAATTCTGAAACTGAGAAATTGGGAAACTAAATTTGGGGTGTGCAGCTAGCCCCGCTCCCAAGGCTGTCACAAAGGCATCACCTGCAACTACTGGGAGTGCAGGTTTGGGTTAAAAAATGTTGCACTCGATTGATGTGACTTTTCCTATTCAAGTGTACATTAAGGACACTCATTTGCATGGGCCACTGCCAGAAAAAACAGTGGGATTGGTACTTCCCAGGTCTTCTGCATCAAAAAAAGGGTTCTTTGTTATTCCAGGGGTTATTGATCAAGATTATAAAGGGGTTATTAAGGTACAATTGTACACTGATACTCCTGCATCATGAATGGCCAATGACTCTATTGCCCAGTTATTATTGCTTCCATACATTCCTATTAATCCTTTAATTGGGATCCCACAAACTGGCGGTTTTGGGTCCACTGAAATGGCCAGTTCTCCAGTTGCTGCAGAATTGCTAGCGCTGACAAAAAAGTTGACTACAGACCAACCTAAAATGACAATTGAAATTCAGGGAAAATCATTTTCTGGCCTTATAGATTCCAGAGCAGATGTCTCTGTGATATGCCAAAAGGAATGGCCAAATGAATGGGCGCTTGAAGATTCTCCGGCTGTTCGTGGAGTAGGTGGTATGCAGTTTGCAAGAAATAGTGTACATTAGTTGACGTCATTGCATAGAGCAACTGGCGAGACCGCAAGGATTCAACCTCTTGTGTTGCCCCTGCATATAAACTTGTGGGGTAGAGATTTGCTGTCTCAGTTCCGCACAAAAATTGTTATTGGATAATGAAAAAATTACAATTGTTAACCTCTCAGCCAGTTTGGATTGACCAATGGCCACTTTCACAGGAAAAGCTTGTAGCTTTACACTAATTGGTAGCTGAGCAGCTACAATCAGGCCACACTGAGCCAACTTCTAGTCCGTATCATACTCCAGTGTTCGTTATCAAAAAGAAAAGTGGAAAATGGAGTTTTTTACACTATTTGAGAGCTGTCAATGCCATCCTTCAACCAATGGGAGCGTTACAATGTGGCTTGCCTAACCCGAACCTGATCCCGCGCAATTGGGATCTAGTTGTAGTAGATTTGCGGGATTGCTTCTTTTCTATCCCTTTGCATGCAGATGACAAGCAATTATTTGCTTTTACCATACCTGAGTTGAATAACAATGCACCTACATTTCATTACCAATGGAAGGTTTTGCCATAAGGAATGCTAAACAGTCCAACGATGTGCCAGTCATATGCTTGAATGGCTCTGGCTCCATTCAGAACCTCCCATCCTGGGTGGAAGGTTTACCATTACATGGATAATATTTTAATTGCAGCTCCCAGCCCACCAGGAATGGTTAAGGCAGCATTACCTTACCTTAAAGTGATATTATTGCGATTTGGACTTCATATTGCCCCAGAAAAAATTCAAAGTCAAATGCCATATGCCTACCTAGGGCATAAGGTCCTTGCAACCTATGCTCATCCGGTCATTCCGGAAATCAAAATTGAGGAAAAGATTTCTCTAGAAAAACAAATACTAGGAACAATTAACTGGGTTAGACCCTACCTGGGGTTAACTACAGCAGTACTCCAGCCCTTGTTCTTGGCCCTAAAGGGCTCTGCGAGTCTGGATTCTGCTATAACCTTATCAGCAGAACAAAGGTATGTACTGGCACACATAAATGCAGCTTTAACGCAGTGTTTGGTTGATCGATGCATTCCCGTTACCCCATTTGCTTTGGCAATTTTACAAACTCCAGCTTTGCCTACGGCAGCTTTATTTCAATTGCATGAGGCACAGGTTTATATCAATGAATGGTTGCATTTGCAGAATACTCCCAGAAAAACAGTTTCTACTATGGCTATGCTTTATAGTGAGTTAATCATCAAAGGCCGGAATCGCAGTATGCATTTATATGGCATAGATCTAGTTCAGTTATTTTTACCTATCTCCCTCACTTTGTGGGAAACTTGGTATAGTCAATCCATTGAATTGCAGATTGCTCTTGAAAATTGGCCAGGGAAGATTTCTTGCCATACCCCCAGTTGCTTCGAAACGTATCTTTAAATTTTAATTCAGTGATTGCTAAGCAGCCAGTTGAGGGCATAACCATTTATGCAGACGGTGGTAAGACCTACGGCACTTGTGCATGGAGACAGGAAGGGGTATGGAAAACAAAGATTACCCCTCCTCAACAATCAGCACAAAGGGCTGAATTAGCTGCTGCTATTTTGGCCTTACAGGAATTTGCGCAAGAACCGCTAAATCTAATTGTGGATTCTCTTTACGTTTATCAATTAATACTTAACATTGAATTTGCTTATCTTTCCCCATCTGTTGATGCTAATCTTATGAGTTTGTTTTTAGCCCTGCAAAGCTGTCTTCATTCTCGCATACATTCTTTACATGTCGCACGTATTCGCAGCCACCAGCCACTTCCCGGGGAACTGCAGGAAGGGAATGACGTGGCCGACGTGGCTGCCCCAGCCATGTCCTGTCTCTCGCTTTCCCCTGTTACTCTGGGACTCACATAGCTATTTTTATCAAAATGCCAAAGCTCTTTGTAAACAATTTGGGCTCACTGCTGCAGAAGCAGCAGCTATTATCCAACAATGTCCTAGTTGCAGTGCCCAATCCAGTGCTCTTCCTCAAGAAGTAAATCCTCGGGGGACATCTGCTTGTCAGCTATGGCAGATGGATGTCACACAACACCCTCCTTTCAAACCATGGCACCATCTACATGTCACCAATGATACCTATTCAGGATTTATTATGGCAACACCTCAACAAGGAGAGGCTACAAAACATGTAGTCAACCATTGTCTCTGTACCTTCACACATGTGGGGCCACCAATGGAGATAAAAACCGATAATGGCCCTGCTTACGTCAGCACCGCCTTTGCAGAATTTTGTCATCGATGGTCAATTATACATAAATTTGGCATTCCCTACAATTCCACTGGTCAGGCCATTGGGGAATGAATTAATAAGACACTCAAACAAGCACTCCTTCATATAAAAACGAAAATGGGGGAAGTGGATGGATATGGCTTGCCTTACATACAAAACATTCTTAATATTACCTTATATACTTTAAATTTTCTAAACATGACAGGATCTCCTGCTGCTATGGCAGCCAGTAGGCATTTTGCTTCCTCCCCTTCTGCAGGAGCATCAAGACCGAAAGTTCAGTATAGGAGACAGCCAGATCCAACGTGGAGAGGATCTGTCCCTCTGATAACTTGGGGCTGAGGATACGCTGCTGTTGAAGATGAGGGGACAGTTGTTTGGGTTCCTGCTCATTGTGTGCATCCTTATCATCAGCCAAAGGGGCAAGGGGGTGGAAATGAAACACATTGATCCAGGACATGGGGAAGATAGCAAACCTTCTTAACAAAACTGATTGTTGGGTATGTATGCACATGCCAACTCACAAAAC
This sequence comes from Hydrophis major, assembly GCA_033807585.1. Lineage (NCBI taxonomy): Eukaryota > Metazoa > Chordata > Lepidosauria > Squamata > Elapidae > Hydrophis > Hydrophis major. The sequence continues at coordinate 19,506,988 of CM066329.1, forward strand.
ATCAGGGCTTCCAATGGTTGCAGTACCTCTGGCCAAAGGCGACTGGTATAAGGGACAATGCTATGGTTGTTCAGGGACATGGTCGAACAGTTGGACTCCAAGTAACATAACTACCTTACATCTTGGAATCCGGATTCAAGAGGTGGCGGGTATCTGTTGGACCCACAATGAGATGGTAGAGAATATGACTTACTTGGGAGTATATCTGTTTTGCAACAAAACAATTGTTATTGGCAATGGAAGTCGGGTTTATGCGGATGACATGAAAACTAAAAATCTCACTTTGTACATAACATTTCTCGATTTGATATCACATCTTTGATCAATGAAAATGGGTGTCCATATTTTCCTGCCACATGTTGTCCCACCACGGAAGAAAATCAGTTGTCTAAATGTGCAAATGGGAATAACGCACCATCGTCCACTTATTTGGCTATGTTAATGGAGTCCTTTGTAAAACTAATCTATGTGAGCCAGGTAAGGTTGGTCATCTCCTGGGAGCAAGTTTATGGTTGCTGTGTGGCTGAATGGCCTATAATCGCATGCCAGCATGATGGAAAGGGGTCTGTACCTTTGGGAAAGTAATCCCATGTCATTTCAAAATCTTTGGGGACTGCTCATATCCGCAATGTGCGTTCTGCAATGGACGTAAACTCTGTTTTGACCCATGACTATTGGACACAGATATCAAGGGGAGTTATTCCCCCTTTAGGAATCATGATGAATTATAGAGATTTGCATCGTTTAAACAATTGGACAATTACTATGTTTGATGACACCATTAAAACGTTAAGGCTGCTTGAAGAAGAGCAAGGAAAAATTTGTGACTTTGTCCTGCAAAACAGATATGCGATGAATACTATTCTGGCTGTGCAAGGGGGAGTTTGCGCTGTGGTTCATATGCAGTGTTGCATGTATATCTCTGATTATTCTCCAAACATTACAGCTACTATACAGCATATGGAACAAAACTTGAAGGAGAATCCATTACAATCGAAAGGTGAGGGACTGGACATGTAGTCTGCACTTTGATCCTGGTTGCCAAATGGTTCATGGATTTGTCACCTTATTGTTGGAGTGATATTGCTTATTATACTTTCTCTCTGTGCATGCTGTATTATCCAACGTCTCCCTGGACTTTTAGGAATGTGTTGGGTGAAGCCTCCGGAAGGAGAACTGCTGTTGCAGATGGTGAAAAGCTATCAAGGCATCTGTGATCATCAAAAACCTAAAACAGGGGAGATGTGGGAATAAAACTTTGGCTTGGGTAATGATTAATCTAATGCTTTGTACATACATGCTTGTTCAAAGGTCACTGAGATCGTGCAAGGAAATGAGAACGGTAATAACAAATACAAACAAGGAAGAAGCTCAGACGACTGTAAACAAGTCTGTATTATATTTAATTATTGTAACCCATCAGGGGGTATGCTTGCTATGTTTACCATGTACCAAAATCTCAATAAAAGGGAGTGCTGGATTTTGCCCTAGGCTCTCATCCCGAGAACACTTGCTTGTGTCTCATCTTTTCCATGAGAGACCACCACATACTATCCTATTCTATTGTACCAAAGGGATTCAGAAATCAGCGCCTTTTTTTTCTTTTCCCCTTCTTTTCTACTCTTTTCCCTTCTCTTTTCCTTTCCCTGTCTTTCCTATTTTTGTATTTTATATTATAAATTAATAAAAAAAACCAGGGTATCAACTTTGAAGAAAATGTCCCATGCCAGTGAAATCAGGAGATTCAGGCAGCTCAAATGAGTATAAAGATTTTTTGGAAGCTTAAGCCCTCTACAAGAATCTGAACCAGTAATGGTCAAGGGAAATTTAGTGGGAGTTAAAAATCGAAAGGAATTCAAGGTGGGCTGGACTTTGATCTCTTCTAGGAACATATCTCTTACTCATATTGTACTCATATCAAAGTACCTAAGCACCAGAGCTTACTGTAACAACTTTGCCAAAAAGGCATTAAGAGTTGTAAATCTAATCTTATGAAGCTTCTCCTCCAGAAATATTGAATTACTAACTAGAGCATACAAAACTTTTGCTAGACTAGTACTTGAATACCGCTCATCAGTCTGGAATCCACACTGTATATCGGACGTTAATACAATTGAGCGAGTCCAGAAGTATTTCACGAGAAGAATACTGCACTCCTCTGCTCACAACAGAATACCCTATGTCACCAGGCTTGAAATTTTGGACTTGGACAACCCATAACTATGCTGCCTATGGTTGAACTTAAGCTTAGGACACAAAATTATCTGCTACAATGTCCTACCAGTCAATGACTACTTCAGCTTCAACCACAACAATACAAGAGCACACAACAGATACAAACTCAATGTAAACCTCTCCAACCTTAATTGCAGAAAGTATGACTTCAGCAACAGAGTGGTCAATGCCTGGAATACACTCCCTGACTCTGTGGTTACATCCTCTAACCCCCACTCCTTTAACCTCAAACTATCCACTATTGACCTCATCCCATTCCTAAGAGGTCTGTAAGGGGCGTGCATAAGTGCACAGTTGTGCCTATTATCCTTGTCCTATTGTCCCCATTTATTTCCTGTATTCTTACTTTTGTAAATGATTGACAAATCAAATAAATAAATAAAATAAACATATGGCTAATGATGCATTTGTTTTACAATCTCACTTTTCAAAATTTCCCAAGCTTCTTGAGTTTTTTTTCCCCTCGAGGAGTCTCATCCATGGAATCCTTCCCAAGCTCTCTCTAAGTTTATTGAAATTAGTTCTCTTTAGGTCCAAGAGTCTAGTTTGACTTTGTTCTACTACACATGCTTGCATAATGTTGAATTCCAATATTGCATGATCACTTGCCCCCAAGGTTCCTGAAGCTTCAACACCTTCTATCATTTCATCTCTGTTAGTGAGAAGTAAGTCCAATATGGCTGATCCCCTTGTTCTCTTCTCTACTTTTTGAGAAACAAAATTGTCTACTAGGTTTGTTAGGAACGTGTTGGATCTTCCACTTGGTGCAGAGTTTGTCTCCCAGTTGATGTCAGGGTAGTTGAAATCCACCATTACGATTGTGACATGCTTCGTACATACCTTAGTTAGCTGACTAGCAAAAAATTCATCTATTTCCTCTGTTTGGTTGGGTGGCCTATAGTATAGACCTATGGCAATATCATTCCCCCCACTTTAATATTGACCCAAATGTATTTAAGATAATTTTCATCATTGTTGTGCTCTATTTCTTTAGAGTTGTAGTTATTTCTTACATACAGTGCAATTCCACCTCCTCTTTTATTTGGTCTATTTCTTTTAAATAATTTAAATCCCTCTAGCTGTAGGTTCCATTTGTGGGTTTTGTCCCACCAAGTTTCTGTAATGGCAAGACAATTCCCAGCACCTCAGTATTTCTCACCAGCTTGATGGAGACATTAAATCACAAAGAGGACCATGGTCTGCATTGTAAAGAATCCAATGTTGGACATTCCATATTATAGAATCTGAAAAACACCTTTGAAAATAGTACCGAGGCCTCCCAAACAGTCTGATATAGCAATAAGGGTTTTGCTCCCCACATTCTTTTCTCATCTACCTTGATGACTAAGCTAAAGCCCACTTGCAATGGGTCATAAAGCTTTGAAAAGCAGAAAAACACATCATCCCACCTTATTGAACAACTTGAAACGTAACAAAGCATCTTGATTGATAATCAGTCCCTGTCTTGCAAAACTCCCAAATTGATAGTGAATATTATCCTTCTTGGAGAAAATCAACAAACTTGTGATTCCCAGATGTGCTGCTACCTCTCCATTTTGGTCCATGTAGAGCATTATCTGGGAAAGATTGTAGAACTCATTCTGCTGCAAAAATGGATGAAACTAGAATGGAAACATGCAAAAAATTTAAAAGCAGAAACCTTGGTTCATGTTCAATGCGGTCTTTTCACATCTGAATACTTCTTTTATAGTTTTTTTAAATGTGCAATAATGCTTAATTAGGAAAGAATAAACGTTGCCATTAAGGTAATTAGTGAACAAGAAAAGTTCAGAAAAAAATTCAATCATATTTTGATAAAACATCAAAATATATTTAACACTGTTGGTCAATTATCAGGACAACTCTAGACCAGCTGACAAATAAATTGAGCAAAAGGGGGAAAAAGAGATTATTCATAAACTCCTTCAAAACAACAGATAATTTACCAGAAAGCATGGATTTGTCAGGAAGCTAGTCACCAAGCTCATTTCCTCCCAGGTAGATCAGATGGGAAACACAAGCAAATGAGCTAATTCTACTTTATTGAAAGCTGCATTGAAGAATCTTGAAAGTCTGAAAGTAGAAATCTACCACCAACTTTATTTTCAATCTGAAAAGTTACGGAGTTTCCTTTCTAATTTTCTGAGTTTCTTTCTCTGCTTGTTATGTAGCTTCTTCTTATTAACAGCTTCCCTAGACAGCATCTCTTCTCCTCAGGGGTGGGATTCAACTGGTTCAGTGACTACATTTTGTGTGCATGTAAAAAAAACATTAAGCTATGCCACCCGGACAGCTGAAAAGCACTGTGGGTGCGCAGTGTTTGAAAAGCCTCTTTTTCCTGCTTTTTCAACCGCAGTTGTGCCACGCAAAGCATCTGAGGTTGAAAAAGCAGGAAATAAAGGACAGGGCAGGCAGATGGGCCAAAACAGCAGCAGACATAGAACCCGTCTTGTGTCTGCTGCTCTTCAGAGCTACCAGTTCTATAGAGCCGGGCAGAACCAGTAGCATCCCACCCCTGCTTCTCCTCCTTCCAAAAGTTATTTTCACACATTTTTCTTCCTTATTTGATTATGGAAATGCTGGTGATACAACATGATTTAGACAAAGTACTAAACTATTTTGTAATGTGATGATTGGGAAGCTAGTTAAATAAGGACTGGATGGTATGCCAATTAAGTGGATAAAAACTATCATAGAAATTGTAAAATAATATTTAATCTCTTTAAACTTTGTCATAAAACTGGGTAATTATGAATAAAAATTAGGGGTTTTTTTGTCATCTAAATTACCCATCTATTTTTCTATATTGCAATTGCTAAAATAGAACTGATAAATCATAATTCTGAGCTCCAAGATTTATATTCATTCTTAAACACACTTGATTGATTTTGTTTAAAACGATGAAGTGTCAGAAACAATATTTATGATTTTCTGATGCAGAGAAATGCATGAGTAAAATCCAATTAAAAATATCTGATTTTCACGAACTAAGACTTGACAATATAAGAGTGTTGTGACTTGAAGGTTTGAGCCTGCTCTGTTAGAGGACACAGACTTGGATAATGAGTAAGAGGAGGATTTGGCTCTGAGGTTTGAGCCTGCTTTGTTAGAGGATTTGGAATTGCCTTCCTCCCCAGGACTTTCCTCTTCGGCAAGACCTTCCTCCCTGGTTGTGCCTCAGGTGTCGGCAGATAACCAGGAGGATGTATCAGAGCCTCTGGCTGAGGAATGTTGGTTTGATGTGAGGCAAAGATGAAGGCAAAAGTGTGAGATGCAATGCAGAAAGAAAGGACAAATCAGAGACTGAGATGAGAGACTGACACGCCCCATAGGGAATAAAAGTGGGTGTGTTAGCTCTGGGTTCTTGTTCGGGACAAGGTGTTAATTTGTGAAAGAAGCTCCGATAGATTCTGTGTGTGGCAATAGCCTGTGATTTATGTTCTTGTTTTATTATCGGACTTGGCAGACAGCTTGTGGGAGACTGCCAAGAACTTTCCTGGCTCAAAGAATTTAACCCTGTCATTACTGGACTTGTTTGCTTGTTTATATTCATTTGGAAACCTGGACTTCTCTGAGACATAACATTTTTGTCCCGAACCTTAACAAAAAACCATCTTTTGACCAAGATGCATCAACAGCAGCAGCAGCATCAACAGCAGCAGCTTAATCAGCTGCAAAATGATTTTGCAGCAGCAAGTTACTCAGCTGATTAATCAACTCACTCTGCTGTAGGCTCGTGCTATTCCTCCTGCTCCTCCCCATAGGAAATGCCTGGTAGCTGTGCCGGATAAGTTCTCTGGGCAGCCTGAAATGTTCTCAGCTTTCATGGGACAGTGCCAATTGTTTATGGCTCTGAGGCCGGAGGATTTTCCTGATGACCGGGCTCGGGTGGAGTTTGTAATCAGCCTTCTGTCGGGCTTGGCTGCCAGGTGGGCCACTCCTTTGTTGGTGCAGGACAGTCCATTGCTAATGGACTATCAGGGGTTTTGGCGTCACCTGAGACTTATGTATGAAGACCCCATACGGGCTCAGACAGCAGCCAGACACCTGAAGGAACTTCGCCAGGGGAAACGCCCCTTGCAGGAATTCATTTCAGAGTTTCGACTGCTCTGTTTGGACTCTGCATGGAATGATGCGGCTTTAATGGACGCTTTCCAAGATGGCCTGTCGGAGGACATATAGGACGTGTTGGTTCACGTGGAGCTGACCCCGACCCTCGATGCTCTAGTGGTGCAATGCTTACGCATTGACGCTCGACTTCAATGGCGTAAGATTCGACATCCCATTCCGGAGCAGCCATCCACCTCAAGGCCACAGCATCCTGTACAACCAGCGCCCCAGATCTCCCACAGTGCTGTAGCCAGGGCCGAAGAGCCGATGGAGTTGGGTGCAATCCGATCTCGTTTGATGGCCCAAGAACGCACACGGAGACTCCAGGAAGGCTTATGCCTATATTGTGAAGGGCCTGGACATTTTGCAAATTCCTGTTCTGTTAAACAACGGGGGGAACGCAAGCCAGTGCCCGAATCGAAACTTGATCAGTCGGGAAACGGGGCAGGCCTGGACTCGGGGAAACCCTAGGTCAGGCACATATCAACCAACTGCCCAAAGTAGCGAAGGTGGACTCTGGACCCCCTCAACCTTTATTTCTAGACACTCGGGTTTTCTTGCCGCCCCGGTCGGAGGGGATTCCTGCAGTTGCATTGGTGGACTCGGGGGCTACGACCAGTTTTATGGACCAAGCCTTTGCAACTCATTTTGACATCCCCTTGGTTGCGGTGGAGCCTCCAATCAAGGTGGAAATGATTGATGGGCGGGAACTGCATGCTGGGCCCATTCATTTCACTACCCAGCCGTTGTGCCTGGTTATTGGGGACCATGAGGAGGTGATTAGTTTTTATATCACAGCGGACCTCCATCTCCCCTTGGTCCTCGGAATGGCCTGGTTACGGTTACACGATCCTCAGGTGGCATGGGCACAGAATGCCATTTTGTTCCCGAGTCTCCAGTGCGTGGACCATTTACGACACACCTGTGCTGGGGGTTTATCCGGCCGTCATCGTCCCCTCTTTCTGCTCCCATTCTTTTCATTAAAAAGAAGACAGGAGACTTGCGCTTGTGCTGCGATTACCGCCAGTTAAGCCATTACGGAATAGTTATCCCTTGCCGCTCATTCCAGAGTTGATTATGGGAGGCTACTGTCTTCACCAAGCTCGATCTTTGAGGGGCCTACAACCTGACACGGATGCGAGAGGGGGACGAATGGAAGACGGCGTTTGGCACATAATATGGCCATTTTGAATACACCATGATGCTGTTTCGGTTGACCAACGCCCCCGCAGTCTTCCAGCACCTGATGAACGACGTGTTCCAGGACATGCTCGATTGCTTCGTGGTGGTGTACCTGAATGACATTTTGATTTATTCCAGGTCCAGGGATAACCATATTCAACAAGTTCATCAGGTATTGCAATGTCTTTGGGAGCATCAACTCTATGCAAAGCTGGAGAAATGCCTCTTCTTCCAGACTTCCATAGAGTTCTTGGGGCACATCATCTCCCGAAGGCATTGCCATGGACCCACATAAAGTGGAGGCTTTGTGTAGTTGGGAACCCCCTCGTCGAGTGAAAGATGTTCAACGTCTCTTGGGGTTCGCTAATTATTATTGGACCTTCATCCCGGGTTTTGCCAAGCTGACAGATCCCATCACCCAGCTCCTTAGAAAGAAGGTACCATTCCAGTGATGGCCCCCACAGCAACAGGCCTTTGAGGCTCTCAAGAAGGCCTTCATCGCGGAACCTATCCTGAGGCATTCTGATCCTCAACATCCTTTTGTGGTGGAGAAGGATGTGTCCAATGTGGCTATTGGGGCTGTGTTGTTACAAGCCCCAGTGGATGGTGCCCCTCTTTTTCCCTGCGCTTACTATTCTCGGAAACTCACTCCTTCCGAGTGCAACTATACTATCTGGGAAAAAGAGTTGCTGGCTATCAAGGCTGCATTTGAGACCTGGTGACATCATCTTGAGGGGGCCCAGCACAAGATGGAGGTTCAGACAGATCATTGTAATTTGGAGCACTTGAGAAAGTTGAACTAGGTTCTTTGAACCAGGTCCATTGCCCAGTTCAACTTTTTTGTGACTTATACCCCCAGTGGTCAAAATCAGAGAGCAGATGCCCTGTCCTGTAAACCTGAGTACCTTTGTCCCAAGGACCCTCTTCCTCCATGTATGGTGCTGCCACCGGAATCTTTGGCCATTATCCAGGAACCGGTGGATTTGCGGACTCAGATATGAGAGGTGCAGCACTTAGATGCTTGGTTGCAGTGGAGAATGGGGGAAATTGGACCTGACTCCCCATTTACTTTGGAGGAGGGCTTACTACGACATCGAGGTTGGTTGTATGTGCCCACGAGGACACTTAGAGCCCTTGTTATGACTCAATGTCATGACAACCCTGCTGCCAGCCATTTTGGGTTTTTTAAGACCCTTCATCTCATCACACGGATTTTTTGGTGGCCTCGAGTTTGGCATGATGTCTACACCTATGTCGCATCCTGTGTACCGTGCTGGCAAGCAAAAGCCACGATGGGTGTGCCTCCTGGTCTCCTTCAACCACTGCCAACTCTGGACAGACCATGGTGGGCAATTTCCATGGACTTCTTAACACATTTGCCCTCTTCATCAGGATATATGATGGTACTCGTGGTGGTTGATATGTTAACCAAGATGGCCCACTTTATCCCCTATCGGAAGTTACCGTCGGCTCGTACTACTGCCCAGTTAGTTTTGCAACATGTGTTCCATCTACACAGTCAGCTGGACAGGGTAGTTTCAGATCGCGGTGTCCAGTTTACCGCTCAATTTTGGAAGAGCCTGATGACCGCGTTACAGGTGCAGGTGTGCTTGTCGTCGGCACAACATCCAGAGACTGATGGTTGGATGGAGAAGATGATTGGCATCCTCGCCCAATATTTACAATGTTTTGTTAGCCACCGACAGAACGATTGGGTGACTTATCTCCCTTTGGCGGAGTTTGCCTTCAACAACTCTCAGCACACCTCCACTCACATGACACATTTTTACGCAAATATGGGTTTCCATCCGAGGTTTTTCCCATTGTTGTTCTTGGATTCCCCGGTTCCCGAGATGTGGGACTTTTTGTCCGAACAAAATTGTCACAGCAATTGGAACGGGCTAAGGAGGATTATAAAAGTTTTGCGGATCATTCGCACTGGCCGATGCCTCCGCTGGCTGTGGGAGACAGGGTGTGGTTATCCACGAAGCATCTACGGGTTGATTGTCCGATTAAGAAGTTGGACCATCGCTTCATCGGTCCCTTCCCTATTGAGGCGGTCATCAATCCCGTTGCTTATCGGTTCACCCTACCGTGCTCCATGCGCATTCATCCTGTCTTCCACCATTCCCTTCTGGTTCCTGACACCCCTTCTTGTGCTCTCCGTTTTCCCACTGTTATGTTTCCTCCATCTGTACCCCGCGATGATCCTGCTGCTGACAACACAATGGTCAGTATTCAGGATTCTCACTGGCTGAAAGGATGGTTTCAATACTTCATCGAGAGGCTGGGGGATGGACCAGAGGTTCTTTCCTGGGTGGATGCTTCCACGGTTCATGCCTTGGACCTTATCTGGAGATTCCATGCACAGTTCCCATTGAAACCACGTCCTGATCGTCAGACTCGGGGGAAGGGCCCTGCAGTGAGGGATGGTGTTGTGACTCGGAGGTTTGAGCCTGCTCTGTTAGAGGACACAGACTTGGATAATGAGTAAGAGGAGGATTTGGCTCTGAGGTTTGAGCCTGCTTTGTTAGAGGATTTGGAATTGCCTTCCTCCCCAGGACTTTCCTCTTCGGCAAGACCTTCCTCCCTGGTTGTGCCTGCAGATAACCAGGAGGATGTATCAGAGCCTCTGGCTGAGGAATGTTGGTTTGATGCGAGCATGAGATGCAGGCAAAAGCATGAGATGCAACGCAGAAAGAAAGGACAAATCAGAGACTGAGATGAGAGACTGACATGCCCCACAGGGAATAAAAGTGGGTGTATTAGCTCTGGGTTCTTGTTTGGGACAATGTGTTAATTTGTGAGAGAAGCTCCGATAGATTCTGTGTGTGGCAATAGCCTGTGATTTATGTTCTTGTTTTATTATCGGACTTGGCAGACAGCTTGTGGGAGACTGCCAAGAACTTTCCTGGCTCAAAGAATTTAACCCTGTCATTACTGGACTTGTTTGCTTATTTATATTCATTTGGAAACCTGGACTTGGTTGTGTAAAACTGTAATTGGGTGTGGTTCCACAAATGGCTATAAGATGGAGCCAGAATCCTGGGTTGTTTAGTCTCAGTCTCAGTGAGTCTCTCTGTTCCTTCTGTTGGAGAGAGTTGCTGTTCTTCCTAATGATTGTTACTAATCATTGATGTAAGTCTGTTACTGAACTGTTTTTTGATACTGGTCTTTGATATTTGGATTATCCCTGAACTGAATATTGACTGCTTTACCTATGAATTGTTAAGCCTGTGTTCCCCAACCAGGGTTAAGGAGACAAGCTAAACAGAATGTGCAGCGTTAGTCAGATTGGCACACAGATAAATGTGTGAGATAAGTTTGTATGTTAGTTAACATACAGTAAAAATAATAGATATGCTTGTGCTATCAAAAATATAGTTTATTCCATTATGAGTTCATAGCATTGTCAAAATAACAGTCCATTAGTCATGTATCATTTTAATCAGTCCATTCAAGGATATTCAATTAGCAAAGTCCGTGTTGAATATCCAATGTCAGTTCACTTACAATAAATCAGTCCTCTCACCATTGATAAATCAACAGTCCTTTCTCTCTCCCGTTCCAGAAGGGGAAAAACGCAGTCTTCAATCCATCCAGTAATTAGGGATCATTAAGCCAGAGAGAGCAAGCTGCCGTTGTATTGCTTCTTTTATGGTGCTTTTACAACCACTCCCTTAATTACATTCTTGCAGTTAAAGTTACAGACACTTTAACTAACAAACCATGATAACATATTTATTATTTTACCTAAACCAGTTAGGGTAAACAGTGTTATCCCTAACATTCTCCCCTTTTGGGTAATAATAATAATATAACAATTTACACCTTTAAATCATATTTGTTACAACTCTCTTTAAACTTGATTACGCTTTGAGCTTTTGTAAACTGGTCTATAATGTTTTCTTCTGTTATGCAGTATTCCAGTTTAATTAGCCCATTCTTTACAGATTCTCTAACATTTAAGTATCTTAAATCAGTATGCTTTGATCTAGTTTTTACAGCTATACTAGTAGCTAATTTTATGGTTGCCTGGTTGTCCTCGTACACAATAATGGAATCTTTAACAGTTACACCCATGTCTAATAATAACTGTTTGTACAGAATTAAGTCAGTGCATAGTAATGACAGACATGAAAATTCCACTTCCATTGTGGACAAGCTGATATGCTGTTGTCTGATTGACCTCCACCCTATTAGTGTCTTACCAAATAATATAGCCATCCCAGATGTTGATTTTCTAGTGTTTATGTCAGTTGCAAAACTTGCATCTGCATAGGCACTAAGACTCAAATCACCCTTTGGTTCTGTATACAATGCATGGTTCATTGTTCCTTTAAGATATCTTAAAATTCTCTTCAATGACATTGATGTGGATCTGAATTAAAACTTGCCAGCTGATTAACACTATAAGCTATATCTGGCCTTGACCAATTGCTTATATTTGATAAGCTACCAATCAAAGATTGATATATAGACTTATCAAATTTGGGACTTTGATCATCAGTTTGGCAAACTTCCTGACTCATTGGAGTCTTTGCCAGTTTACAAAGTTCCATTTTATACGTTTTAATTAATTGGCAAATTTTATCTTCTTGTGATATCTTAAATCCATTTTTTGTTTTGTTAATTGTCAATCCTAGATACCTTTTAATTTCACCTAAATGCTTTAATTTTATCTTTTTGGCTAATAATGATATAATCTCATTAGCTTCATTATTAGTCTTAGTTATCAAAGCAATATCATCTGTAAATAATAACAATAATGACACCGTTCCATTATTTTCTCTTTTAAACACACATGGATCTGCTAAACCAGATTTAAAACCTATATTGTTTAATTCTTTCACAATATATTGGTTCCATTGATAGCCAGATTGTTTCAAACCATAAAGACTTCTTTTTAGTTTCCAACAATCATTACTATTTACTTTATTGTCTTTTATAATAACTGGCTTTTGTAAATATATAGTGTGCTGCAAAGGTGCATGCAAATAAGCAGTTGCTACATCTAAATGGTTAATGAGATAGTTTTTCTTAGCTGCCCACACTAAAGCTGCTCTCAAAGATGTTGCCTAAAGACTTGGTGCAAAAACTTCATCGTAATCAGATGCAGTTTGATTAAATCCTTGAGCTACCAACCTAGCTTTATGGGTAACAGTCCCATCATTTCCAGTTTTTACTTTAAATATCCATTTGCACCCAATGGATTTTTCTCCTGGAGGTAATTTGGCATCTTCATATACTTTCATTAATGAAATTCATTAAATTCATTAATGAATTTAGTTCTTTTTCCATTGCCTTTTGCCAATTCTCCTGATCCTTAGCAGGATACATCCTAAGTTCATCTACACTAGTTGGAACTTTGGATACTTGGCAAACTATACTTGCTTGATACCTATCAGGTGGTCTAGTTACACGTGTAGTACGTCTAGGTACTACAGGACTTACAGGTGGACTTTCATTTACTAACTGTTCTTGATTATCTAACTCTTCCTGATCAACAGTTTCCTCTTGTTCTGGTCCTATTTGTTCTTCGTGGACTTCTTCTTTAATTGGACTCTTCTTATAACTACTCTGTTCTTTCTGCCTTTTGTAGGGTTTAATAATTACTTTGTTATTTAAATCTTGCTCTAATCTATTCCATCCTACATGTTCTAGGAATTTAGCACTAGCTAAACTCTTGATGTACCTGGTTCCCAGAATCTATAAGATCTATGATTAGATTCATATCCTACAAAAAATAATCTTTTAGCTCTATGCTGTCCTTTTTGTCTGAGTTGTGTAGGGATATGCACCCATGCTGGTGCTCCAAATGTGTGCATGTAACTTAAATCAGGTTTTGTACCATGCCACAGTGTGAATGGCAATTCACCTGTTGTTGAATTAACAACATTATTTAATATATGATTACCACACATTATTGCTTCTCCCCACTAATTGTCAGGTAATCCTGAATCAGACAACATAGTACGTGCCATTGACTATAGTGTTTGGCCTCGTCTCTCTATAAAGGCATTATGTTATGGTCTATATGGTGCAGACTTTTTATGTTGAATACCTAACATTCTAAGTCTATTCTGGAATTTATTATTTGTAAATTCCGCACCATTATCTGTTATAAGAGTTACTAATATCTTTTTAGTTTTCCTTTCTGCAAATTTAATCCAATTAAAGAGATTTAGATACATTTCAGTTTTGCTCTTCATTAAATAGCAAAACCCATATCTAGAATAGTGGTCCATTATACTTAATATGTATCGAGCACCACCTACACTTGGTTTTTTGGGACCTATTAAATCGGCAAATACTACCTCTAAAGGTTCTTTGGTAGTAAATCCATCAACTCTATTAGCCGGTATGACCTTGCTTTTGCTTTGATTACAAGCAAAACATTGCAAATACTTATTATAAGGTTTCAAACTTATTCCTTTAGATAGTTGAACAGTTTTCTTAAGCATTTTAAAATTTAAATGCCCTAGCCATCGGTGTAACAAGTGAATATATTCATCATGAGGTTTCTTATTATCATAAACCATGTTAGCCACCTCTAAACCATTATCATTTAACACATATAATTCAACTCTTAAAGATGCAGTAATTTTCTGATCTTCTTTCTCAGTTATGCAGTTATCTCCCCTAAAGGTAACTGCATATCCTAGTTTAACCAAAATTCTAACTGAAATTAGATTAAACTTAAGTTGTGGTACATATAACATTTTTACATTCTCTTTTATGAAAGAACAATATGCTATACCTTGACCTTTAGCTTTCAGTTTCCAGCCATTGGCTAACGATATCTGCTGTGTACTCTTGGACATTTTAACAAAATTTTTGTTATCATTTGTTACACAGTGGGATGCTCCACTGTCAATTACCCATAAATTATTTTTTACAGCTCCGTTAATATACATGGCTAACTCTAAATTTTTATTTTTATTTTGATGACTTTTAGTATTCTGGCCAGCGTTCTGACGCTTTGCTTTTTTACAAAATCTTGCCAAATGTCCTCTTCCTCCACAATTAAAACACTTTTTAATTGCGTATGCAGTAGGAGATTCATTATCTTCTTTTTGAGGTTGCTCCCTCCTTAACTGATCTCTTTCAAGTCTTCTTCTGGCCTCTTCAATCAATCTGCCAGTTATATCAGTTAAAATTAGACTTTCCTTAGGCAAAATTTCAAAGGAAGTGACGTAGTTATCATAACTTACATCTAGTGAAGATAGAATTATATAGACTTGGTGTAGTTCAGAGAAAATAATTTCTTTCTCATGCAGTTCTTGAAAAATGCTTTTTATAGAATTCAAATGACTCAGCATATCACCATTCATCTGGAGATGCGTCCTGAAAAGCTTCCGTGTTAGATTTATGTGAGCACCAACAATATCTCGAACAAATTGGGAAGGCTCTGTGTCCAATCAAAAGGTCTTCTGCAAGAAATGAAGGTGTAGTTTTGAGGGTAAGTTTTGTGCAAAATCTTAATCAAAATAATGATATTTTCCATGGTGAACAAATAGAAAAGAATTCTGTATTGGCCAAGTGTGATTGAACACACAAGGAATTTGACTTGGTGCATATACTCTGAGTGTACATAAAAGAAAAGATACATTCATCAAGAGTCAAGAATCATCAGGTACAATACTTAATGATTGTCATAGGGTACAATAAGCAATCAAATCCTACTAGGAAACAGTCAATATAAATTGTAAGTATACAAGCGACAAAGTTACAGTCATACAGTCACAAGTGGGAGGGGATGGGTAATAAGGAGTGATGAGAAGATTAATATTAATAGTAGTGCAGACTTTGTAATAGTTGAACAGTGTTGAGGGAATTATTTCTTTAGCAGAGTGATGGCTTTTCGGGAAAACCTGTCCTTGTGTCTAGTTGTTCTGGTGTGCAGTGTTCTATAGTGTCGTTTTGAGAGAGAAGTTGAAACAGTTTATGTCCAGGATATTTTCACAGCCCTCTTTTTGACTTGTGCAGTGTACAGGTCCTCAACTGAACCTGTATACTGCACAAGTCAAAAAGAGGGCTATGAAAATCCATGATTCATGAAAAGGATCCCAATTATGACCTTACTTCCATTTGTTAAAACATTAACAACTCCCACCACACTGATGGGGCAAGTCACCAGAATATCAAATTATATAGAATATATGAGCAACCTCATTCTCTTCCAACATTGATGATGTTAACTAGTTTAGTAATAAAATGTCAGCAAGAAAACAATCAAGCTCAGACAACAAAAAGGTTTCCTTGCAAAATGCAAAATTATTATGACACTAGGAACCAATTTTTCTCAACAAACTGTGCAACTCAACTTGAGATCATGTCAATAATATCATATTGTCAGAATAAAAGCTGTATTACATTAGTTATATAGATCCTTAGGCATGTATACTTCAAGATCCTTCACTAGTCCTGGTATGCAATTAATGCCTAGACTGAATAAAAATGGAGCAAGTATGCAACCTTACCTCTTGGTAAATATTGATCCTTTTTCACATGCCTCCATTGGACCCAAAACTGCAATCTGAAATGAGTGCTTGTCAAAAGAGATCTGGCCGGCTAACAATCTGAGTTGCATTTTAAGGGCAATCAATTTCCTCCATAATATTTCTCTCTTTACTGTGTCAAATGCTGCACTAAGATCTACAAAGGCAGCAAACCATTGTTTCTCCTCTCTGACATATTTTCTAATTAGATGGTTCAAGACAAAACAATTGTCAATAGTGAACCAACTCTTTCTAAAGCCTGATTGTTGTTCTGCAAGGACTGCACTATTCATCTACCTACTCTGAACTCTCCTCAAGAGGAAGCATGCATTTTTGCTACACCATCTATTAGACTAATGGGTCAGTAATCTCAAGGTTTATTTTTATTTTTTTTCATAAATACGAACTATTATTGCCTTTTTCCACCCAACTTGATATAGTAGATGTGTGTGTGTGTGTGTGTGATGATTAGTGAAGATCGATCTGGAGCTCTATTATCAGCTACAGAGGCCTTTAGGAAAGTCTTGCTGGCTGCAGAAGAAATGGTCTGGCAAGGCAGGTGTCGGGGTGTGCAAGGCCTGGCTACAACTGTCCAAAGGTAAGTGGTAGGGCAACTCCAACCCCCATCCCCATCCTAGCTTAATTTTTCCCTGTGCACTCTGGAATGGGCAGGATCTTAATAAGGGTTTATTTTGGGCTAGGGTTTATATTGGGCGCACATGTAAAAAATCAAGCTAGGACTTACTTTCAGGGTAGGTTGTATTTCGGTGAAACAAGGTAGCTGCATCAAGAATATAGAGACTCTCAATCACATCTACAACCATTTGGCAATAATTGGGGGAGGGTTAACACATAGCCTCAGAGATGGGAAGGCCAAAAGGGCCTCTCTCCACCAACTGCATCCACAGAAATTTAGGGCACCACCAGGTTCTTCCAAACCCGTTTCTGGATGGGTATGGCAAGAAATCTGGTTGCATCATCCACCATGCCATCAGCACTGCCACTGTCACAGCTGCAGAATTCACAAGCCCAGTGTTTATTTGATAAAGCTTCAATACTTATATCAATGTGGAAGGACCAGAACAGAGAGTTCAAAGAGAGAAAAAGACATTATCTCTAGAACTTTCTCCTATATACCCATACCGCCACATTTCTGCCTGATAGTTGGCTCTCATCCAACAATTGACATTTCTAGAACTGATTGGAAATTAAATTTCACTTCAGATGCAAATAATTTTAAAATCAGCTCCAATTTAGGATTGAAATATGGAGAACTAGAAAATCCCCAAATGACCCTACTCTAAACATTAGGAAAGTTTCAATGATACCAATTGGTTACCAATTAGAAGATAGGCATGATTAAGTTGTGTCATCAATACAGAGTTTAATAAAACTTCAGAAGCGACTTTCTTCAGCAGTCTCTGGAGACCAAACATCACAATGAAGGACAGAAGAAGTCAATTCCTTGGATGTTGAGCTATTTTCCTCCAGCATCATTTTCTGGGCATGTCCTGACAGGAAGGACCACAACACCTCTCAGGGTATATGTAACACCTCCAAGGTTTTAGTAACTTTTCACTTACTTGCATGCTATTCTCCAGCTGACATTCTGTATATGGAGTCTTGGAAAAACTTCAAAATCCCCAGAGGAGTTATTGCTTATCACTATAATTATCACCATCCCAATCTTTGGGACACTTTCTGCTGTAGTGACTGCCTTTGATATTAACATCAGACTAAAGTAGCAAGAAAGGAATCTTTTATCAGAAAAAGATAAATGCCACAGCTCACTCTCTGTACAATAGAAGTCAAAGATTGACTTCTCCTTTCCATATGAAGATTGCTTTGTCTCTGTTTGAATCAGGAAAGTGAGAGTGCTTTGAATTCTTCTCATTCTTCTTGCTCTTGTTTAGAAACAGGAAGGAGATTGTGTCAGTCCTGTACATTATGCTTCGACTGCTTCTGATGCTGCTGGTGTCTCAAACAGTCTCGGAGAAGCTAAGAGTGAAATGCCCGCTGAACTTTGAGATCCGGGATGGGAAAAAACCATGGAACTTTTACAAGCCAGGAGACCATTTCATTGGCATAGTCACCACTGAAACAACATCATCACCTAGAATGTTACCTTTCAACATGGCTCCTTCTAGTCAGTCTCGCTCGTAAGTTACTAAGTCTAATGGAGTTGCATTCCCACCATTTGCAGTTCTAAGACTCTTCATTTCACTTACTTGTATATTTCAGGACCTGCCTAATTTCTTGAATCATTTTGATTTCCATGACTTTCTTACATTGCCTTCATTTGTGGAATAGGCTCAAATCCAAACATGTGGCAAACAAAACTTCAAAAAAGTCCAGATTATTTATGTTTTCCCTTCTAATACTATGTCTCTCACTTTAATACTGAGTTCAGTTTTAAGTAGTGATTGAAAGAGTTGTAGATGCCTCTGTCCAGCCTATTTCCATATGTAATAACTCCTCATTATTATTCAGTGCCTGGTCCTTAAAAGGTAACATGATGACTTCTTTTTACACTTGCTTTTCTGGGTCAGTTTTTCTCTAATAATTGAATGTTTTTGAATGCAAGTTACAGGGCAGATGAATACTAGGACTTTTGCAAACAATATGTATTTGTAGTTCTTAACCACGGTGAAGGATTTGCTCCATCCCATCTTCTCAATGCTCATTAAAATCAGATGCTGATGGATGGCTATCATTTGTTTTTGGCTTTGGATCTGTATTGGCTTAAGACACAATAGGCTTGTGGAGACAAAGAGAATTAACTTTAAAAGAGATAATTTTGTTGTTTGTGTTGATGATGATGGTAATAACATGAACATATTTTACAGTACAGGACATTACTTTAAACTGCTAATCATGGTTTTCGCCATTCAAACGGTTAACAAGAATCCCAAGCTCCTCCCCAATCTCACACTTGGCTACAACATGCATGACAACTATGTCAGCACCCTTGCTACCTCAGAAGCTTTGCTGGACATCCTCTCTGCTGGACAAGCCAATGTTCCCAACTACAGCTGTGGAAGGAAGGAAAACCTTCTGGCTGTTGTTGATGCAGCTAAGAGGGAAACCTCCATTCAGACATCAAAATTAGTCGGCACCTACAAAGTCCCACAGGTTTGTTTGTATGTGCGTGTGAGAGAGAGAGAGACCAGGATCTTTTGGATGAACTTGTGTGAATATTGAGTTTGTTGGAAGATGTTGTACAGAGAATGATGGGCTTCAAAAATTTTAGCAATGGGTTCTCTGCCTGGTTGCTGGGAGGGCGTGGCCATGGTGCGCATGGCCTAGTCAGCCTCCTGCACCATGGTCCAGAGTCTTTTCTTGAGCCTCATGGGAGGGCAAAAATGGACTCCCCGTCCTCTGGAGGCTCTCTGGAAGCTGGAAACAGGCCCATTTCCAGGCCACATGGAGAATCCAGGGTGGGGGCAGGGGGGGACAGGGCCAGCCAGGAGTGGGATTTAAGGGTTCTCCAAATGGCACAGAATCTTAGATAGGGGCTCTCCCGAACTCCTGCGAACCCCCAGCAGACCATTCTTGTGTATAGATTATAGGGTTACCTTTTGTCGTGTTCAGGGTTTCTGCAGTGTGTTTGTGCTTATTTAAGTAATGTCCAACCAAGGAACAAAGAGGACCACTTCCAGCCCTGCTGAAAGGGCAAGCCACCAGAATAAAAAATGTGAGCAAACCCTATCAGTACTGATGAAGTTACCAAGTTTGGTAATGAAATATCTGCAAGAAAACAATCAAGACCTGAAATTACCAAGGACTTTGCATTTCAGTTATTCTCTTCCATCAATTCTGTGATTTTCAATCAATCAATCAGAATAGAGCTGGGAGGGACCTTCAAGGTCTTCTAGTCCAGCCCCTTGCTCAAACAGGAAACCCTATACCATTTCAGACAAGTGACTGTCCAGTCTCTTCTTAAAAACCTCCAGGGATGAAGCACCTATCACTTCTGAGGGGAAGCTGTTCCACTGGTTAATTGTCCTCACTGTTAGGAAGTTTCTCCTTAATTCCAGGTTGC
The DNA here is from genome assembly GCA_033807585.1 of Hydrophis major. Lineage (NCBI taxonomy): Eukaryota > Metazoa > Chordata > Lepidosauria > Squamata > Elapidae > Hydrophis > Hydrophis major. The sequence goes on from CM066329.1 coordinate 19,527,058, forward strand.
TTCTCTCTTTGATTAGCTTCCATCAGTTGCTTCTTGTTCTGCCCTCAGGTGCTTTGGAAAATAAGTTGACCTCCTCCTCTTTGTGGCAACCTCTCAAATACTGGCATACTGCTATTATGTCCCCGCTAGTCCTTCCTAATTTATATAAAACTCAGACTTATTATATCATAGCTAAAGATGGCTGTTTGATGATGAGCCAATGGAGTGAAACAATATATTTCCTTATCTTGGAGTAGTTTTCTCTGAGATTGCATCTAAGTCCCCTCTTTATGAAAACAGCTGATTTAGAATAAGGGCATAAGCGAACACTGCATAAAATTTAAAAAAAAAAAGCAGCATTCCAAATTCTTTGCCCCAATGAATTACAGTCTATAATGTCAAGTTTACTGAAATGCATTTGTGTTCAGCTGACATTTGGTACCAAAACTATATTATTCCTAGAACAATCAAAATCACAGCATCTGAAAAGTATAAAGTATAAAAGAATAAAGGGATAAAGGGACTTCACCTGCTGCCCTCAGAGCTGATTTGAGAATTTATACATTTTTTTCCTTTGTCTAAAATCAGGAAATATATTTAGTAGTCTAAAATTAAAGCTATGAAAAAGGAGAGAATCCCAAAATTCTGTGTTTTAGAACAAACACAATTTTAGTTAAACACCTCTTGGACTGTACAACTGACCAATCTGTGAGGAACTTTGGTCTTTTGCACAACTGGAGAATGAGCTAAAAAAAATGCTGCACAAAGAGTCCTGAACATCAAAGTAGAGAAAGATATGTCCATCCTCAATAAGGTTGGCACTGTAAATTAGATGAGATGCAACAAATAAATCTTACAAACAAGAATTTCAATGCAAAAATGCACAAACTTGTTACAATGGTATTTACTTGAACAAGATTTGAGCAGTTGGGCAGAATGGTTGGTTATGAAAGGTTTAACAAAATCCTTTATACTGAAGAAGCTTGTATTTGCAGAGCTTCATAGACAAAAGCTGTAACATTTCCATTATCCCAATGTCAGTTGTATAAGGAAGAGAGAGATAAATATCTTGGACTGTACAATAGACCAATGACCTATTACAATTCATAAAATAAAAATAAAAGATATTTATTGATTTATTTTTGTCAATTGCTTACAAGATAATAGGTATAAGTAAAAATATAGTATGAAGACATGGAAACATACAAGAAAAATAAAAAATAAAAGAAACAATAGGACAGGGACGGTAGGCACATTGGTGCACTTATGCATGCCCCCTACAGACCTCTTAAGAAAGGGGTGAGGTCAATAGTAGAAAATCTAAGGTTAAAGTTTTTGGGGTTTGGAGAAAAAACCACAGAGTCAGGTAGAGTATTCCAGACATTGACCACTCAGTTGCTGAAGTCTTATTTCCTGCAATCAGGTTTGGTGCAATTAACCTTGAGTTTGTATCTATTGTTTGCTCTTGTGTTGTTATGGTTGAAGCTGAAGTATTCATTGACAGGAAGGACATTGCAATGTATGCTTTTATATACTATACTTAGATCTGACTGAAGGCGGCGTAGTTCTAGTTTTCTAGATCTAGAATTTCAAGTCTGGTGGCATAAGGTATTCTGCAACAAGTAGAAGTGTAGAGAACTTTTCTTGTGAAATGTTTCTGGACTTTCTCAACTCTGTTAATATAAGATACGTAATGTAGGTTCCAGACTGATGAGATGTATTCAAGTATTGGTCTAGCAAATGTTCTGTATGCTCTAGTTATTAGTGTAATATTACCAGAGAAAAAGCTACATAAGATTAGGTTAACAACTTTTGGAGAAGGCGGAGCTTCGTTTTGGCGATACAGCTGCGATCTCGGGGCTCTGAGATCGCAGCCGATATTTTCGCCCCTGGTCGGTCCCAACGGACCTAAACCGTCCCGTAGAGATGGGGATTGAGAAGGGTACTGTTCCAGGATCCCAGAGATATCACAAAATCTCTGGTTTGATCCGGAAGAAGCCCTTTTGCTGGCAGCCGAGAGGCAGCCTCTATAGCTGCTGAAGTCAGGACAGCTCCGGAAAGAAAGTGGCTGGAGTGAAAGTGTGTCGGCTGGGTGAGAAAAACTCTTTTGTGTTGTAAATTCGCTGAGGTTGGAAAGGACATCCTGATCAAAGAAGAAATCTGTGAGACTTTTTTTTTTTGACTGAAACTGAGCGGCGTTTTTTAAAGTGGTGTCAAATTGAGGCTTGGGGTTTTTTTTTTCTTTTCTCTATATTTTTTGGGGGGGACTTTAGTGTGACTTTGTCGGTAACCAGATTGAATTTTCTCTTATATATATTTTTATGCTCCCTTTGGTTTTTTAACTTTCTTTAGGATAGAGGCTCCCTTTGGCTATTTTTTTTTTGTCTCTGTATATATTACTCCTTTTTTTTGGCTGGGGGGGGGAGGAAGAGCATTAAGAAACTTTGCAACACTGCCAACTAGAGGCTTGAAAGTATTTTATTTGAATTGGAGAGAATTGCAAAAAGACCTCTTCTCAAGGACATTTTAACGTGATAAGATAGAGGGAGAGCACAGCAAAATATTATTGCAGGTGCTTTCCTGGACTGTTATCAATAATTCAACACTTGAGGTTTGGCTTTGAAGCTGCTGGAGAAGAGAGTCATAACAGGAGCCTTGGATAAATAAATAAAGTGCAGTGTGCCTTCATATATATATTTATATATATATATATATATATACCCTATTCGCCAGCCTTTTTTCTAAATTTCAATTCTAGTAATATTTTTATTTCTGCCTTTTATTTTAAAGGGAAAGCCTCAGAGTTTTTTCTTTATTTTTCTTTTCTTTTTTATTGGGACTTTTTTGCTTTTCCTATCTATGTTTTTGGACCACTTTGTTTTTCTTTTTTGATTATTGAGACTTTTCAACTGGATTAAGGTGTGAAGAACCTGAAGGAACTTTTTGTTTTTTCTCTTTTTGCTTTTTTTTTCTTTTCTTTTTTTTGCTCTTAATCAATATTATTATTTTTGGATTTGTTTGTTTTTCTCCTTTCTATTTTTTCTTTTTTATGGTGGACTACTTCGTAATTGGATTAGGGTCTAGAAGAACCTGAAGATCTTTCTTCTTCCTTTTTTCCTGTTTCTTTTTTGGTTTCATGCCTTTTACTATTGGAGTTTTCTATTTTGGATTATAATTGGCTGCTCTACCAGTTGGATTAAAAGTCAAGAAGAATTTGAAGCTTTGGAAGCATTGAAATGAGCAGGAAACCAATACCATCTGGCATTTCTACTTCTACCTCTGCTTCCCCACCAGCTGGAGGACAACGTTTAATTCAGACAATGTTGAAGCAAGATAAGGAACAAGAAAGAGTAACTTTACAGATGATTATGCAAGGAATCCAAGATCTCAAGACAAAATCAGACATCATTGAACAAAGAACAGGAAATATTGAACAAAGAACAGAAAATATTGAACAAAGAATAGAGAAGACTGATGAAAAAGTGGAAAACATTAAACAAATGATGGTCAAGTATGAGGAGAGATTCCAAAAAATTGAGGAAGAAGGAAAACAAAGAGAGAAGAAGATTGGAAATATTGACAGTAGATTAACAGCTGTTGAACAAGAAAAAAGTGGGATGTTGAGGTGGGAGATGGAAAGGTCAGAATTTTACCTCAGATTTCAAAATATAGAAGAGGAAAAAAGAGAAAATTTGGCAGCGGTAATGATAGAAAATTTGGCAGATGCTTTGGAAATTACAGAGGAAAAGATGATGGATGGAATAGATGAGATATATTGAGTCTATACAAGGTATGCGATGAGAAATAAATTACCCAAGGAAGTCCATATTAGATTTACCAAAAAATCCATTAAAATGCATATATTACAAGTAGTAAGAGAGAAAACATTAAAATACAAAGGTAAAGAGGTTGTGGTTTTAAAACAAATACCCAGAAGAGTGAGAGAGATGAGAAGAGAATATCGATTTCTGACCAAAATGCTATTGGAAAACGAAGTGAATTATAGATGGCTGATTCCAGAAGGACTAATGTTTAGGTGGCAAGAGCAGAGATATAGAATTGATTCAATTGAGAAAGCGGAACTTTTCCATGCAGAATTTTCTGGAGGAAGAAGAGAGGAGGCAGAGAAAGAGGTCTCATTAATTGAGTTTCAAGAGGAACAACTGGAGACTGAAAAAGAGAAAGGAGCAGTAGGGGGACAGATGGATAGCAAAGAACAGCGTGAAGTGAGATCCACAAGAGCGGTTAGACCTAAATATAAAGCATAATCATGGAAGAAAAAAAACTGATTACAATGAATATAAATGGACTTAATTCAGCTGTTAAAAGAAGGAAAACTTTTCATAAATTAGAGAAATTAAAATTTGATATAATTTGTCTACAAGAAGTTCATATTAAAAAACAACATGAACAATTGTTAGTACAGCCAAAATTGGGGAAAATATTTACTTCTTTGACTCAATGTAAGAAAAGAGGAGTGGTTCTATACATTAAAGAGGCTATCCCAGCAAAATTGATTTACACGGATGAAGATGGAAGAGTATTAATGGTAGAAATAATGGACAATAATATAAAAATACTCTTGATTGCAATTTATGCTCCGAATGATAAACAAGAAGAGTTTTATAAAAAGTTACACATGAAAATAATTGGGCTGGACTATGTTAATATAATTATGATGGGAGATTTTAATGGAATTGTGGACAATAAATTGGACTATATAGCAACAACAACAAAGCAAAATACAAAGACTCTCCCTAAATCCTTTTTTAAAATGACAGATGAATTAACTTTAAAAGATATTTGGAGAGAAAGAAATGTTAAAGCTAAACAATATACTTTTTATTCAAATAGACATTTATCATGGTCCAGATTAGATATGATTTGGATCTCAACAGAATTAATATGCAATATTCAAGAAACAAATATTGAAACAAGTACTTGGGCAGATCATAGCCCAATGACAATTAAATGGAAGGGACAAAAAAAAAGATCGAGATGGACATTAAATAATACTATTTTAAAGGAGAAAGATTTTATACAATGGATGGAGAAGGAATTGGCTTTTTTCTTCAGAGAAAATAAAAAAGAAGATACTTCAACGTAGAATGTGTGGGATACAATGAAGGCATACGCTAGAGGTTTGATAATAGATTATACAAGAAAAAAGAATATTAGGAAAAGGCAAGCTTCTAAGGCCTTGGAAGATGAGTATAAAATTCTTGAAAAAGAATTACAGAAAATGCCACAGAAAAAGGATATTAAATTGAAGCTGGATGTAATTAAACATAAAATGGAATTAATAGAGAAAGAAGAACTGGCACAGAAAATCAGAAACTCTAAACAGAATTATTTTGAAGATGCAAATAAACCAGGTAGATGGCTAGTATATAAATTGAGAAAAGAGAAGGAATCAAGAAAAATATTGAAGTTAATAGATGAACAAGGCCAAGTTTGTTATGGGAATAAGGAGAAAAAAGAAATTATTCGAGATTTTTATGGGCAACTATATAAACAAGAGAATATTGATGAGGAAAAAGTCAAACAGTATTTACAGGAAGCTAATTTACCGAAGATACCTAAAGAGACTGAAGAAATGCTAGAAAGCAATATAACAATGATGGAACTAAATGAAGCATTTAAGAGACAAAATAATGGGAAAGCACCGGGTCCAGATGGGCTTCCAGCAGAATTCTATAAAATATTTCAAGAATATTTGAGCACCTCATTGTTAGAAGTTATGAATGAAGTTATGTTAAAAAAGATGATACCCAAAACATGGTCAGAGGCTTATATTACACTTATACCGAAGGAAGAGACTGACCCACTGCAAATTAAGAATTATAGAACTATTTCTTTATTGAATGCAGACTATAAAATTTTTGCTTCAATCTTAGCAGAAAGACTTAAAAAATATTTAAATAATTTTATTCACCCAGATCAAAATGGATTTCTGCCAAAGAGATAAATTAGAGACAATATGAGAGTAATCTTGGACACTTTGGAATACTATGAGGCTCATCCTGAAAAGCAAATGGCTTTGATATTCCTAGATGCTCAAAAAGCATTTGACAACATGAACTGGAGATTTATGTTATTATTATTGGAGCAGATGGGTTTTGCTAAAAAATTTATTCAAGCAATAGAAGCCATATATAATAAACAGACAGCAAGGGTAATGATGGAGGGGGAACTTACAGATTTTATTAATATAAGGAAAGGCACAAGACAAGGATGCCCCCTATCTCCTTTGCTATTTGTGTTGACCTTGGAAGTGTTGAATAGAAATATTAGGGATGATAAAAGCATAAAAGGAATGAAAATTAAGAAGGAAGAATTTAAGCTACAAGCTTTTGCTGATGATTTAGCTTTTATTTTGGAAGACCCGCTAGAAACAGCTCCAAAGTTATTGGAAAGGATAGAGACATATGGAGAGGTGGCTGGTTTGAAAATAAATAAAGATAAAACAAAGATTTTGACAAAGAATATGCTATTGAGACAGAGAGAAGAACTGGCAGATCTTTTGAAAATTCAAGTTACAAATAAGGTTAAGTATCTGGGGATATATTTGACAACAAGATGTAGCACATTAAAGGAGAATAATTATATTAAACTTAAACAACAGATAACTACAGATTTGAAGAAGTGGGAAAACTTGCAATTGTCATTAATAGGGAGAATTTCAACAATTAAGATGAATATTTTACCTAGAATTTTATTTTTGTTTCAAACAATACCAATTAGGCTTGGAAAAGAGTATTTTGAAGATTCAAATAAAATTATGTTGAAGTTTATATGGCAAGATGCTAGAATTAGAGGAGGTTTTGGCCTGCCTAATTGGGAATTGTACTATCAAGCTGCAAGTTTGATGTGGGTCAAAGAATGGATAACATTAAGGAAACATAGGTTGTTGACATTAGAAGGGCATGACTTGCTGTTGGGCTGGCATGCTTTTTTATGGTATAAGGGAACTAAAACACAGGGTTATTTTAGAAGATGTTATGTACGGGAGTCTTTGTGGTTAAATTGGGAGAAGATAAAAAGACAATGTTATTTGAAAATTCCACTTTGGTTATCGACCATTGAAGCATTTTCCTATCCTATAATCTACAAGAAGGAACAAACAGTTAGATATGGGGAACTTTTGGATGAAAAGGGTGAACTTAAATCGATCCAAAACTTAGAGGAACAAGGTATAAGGATGAATTGGTTTTCATATGCGCAAATACATGCAAGGTATGATGAAGATTCCAAAACGGAGGGATTTTATGATAAGCAGACTGATTTAGATAAGATCTTGATGGGTACTGATGAGAAGGTGATTAAAAAATTATATGGTTATTTACTGGGAATGAAATTAGAGGAAGAACAAGTCAAAGAAACTATGATTGTTTGGGGGAAGAATTTTGGATATGGGATTGATTTAGAGAAATGGCAGAAACTGTGGTCTCAAAATTATAAAATGACAATGTCAACAGCATATAAAGAAAATTTGTATAAGATGTTTTACAGGTGGCACTTTCCTCCGACAAGAATAGCAAGAATGTTTAAGAACAAATCTGAAAAATGCTGGAAATGTCATCAGATACCTGGCTCGTATTACCATATGTGGTGGACTTGTGAGGATGCTAGAAAATATTGGACTATAATTCGCATGTGGCTGGAAAAAATAGCAAAGAAACATATAGACTTGAAACCAGAGATCTTCTTATTGGGAATTTTACCTGATATATATAGTAAAGATTTGAAATACCTGATTGTAAATGTAGTAACAGCGGCCAGGATTGTATTTGCTAAAAATTGGAAGAATGAGAAAATACCATTACAGGAAGAAATTATAAAGAAAATATTGGAATGTGCTGAGATGAGCAGATTGACATTTGAAATTAGAGAGCAAGAGGATAAACAATTTTATGAAATTTGGGATCTTTTTTATAAATGGCTAGATGATAAAATACGATAATAGAATATTTTAGATAGTAAGAAATATCTTTATCTTGCTATTTTGCTATTATTTTGTTACTTGATATTATATTTATAAAGGGTTTTTTTAGGATTGATTTGGTATGTTTATATGATTTGTTGAATAATCTGCTTAAAGTATTGTTAGCTCATAAAGCATGAATGATTAAAAGTATAGTCAAAAAAAATTTTTTTTTTTTTAGTGATTATAGGATATATAAGTTTGGATTGATAATATGAGTTGTTATGTAACATAATTGTAACTGGGACTACAGAATGAATGCACAAAAATGATGAACCAACTGACACACTGGATGTACATACAAGAGTTGAATGTTTTAATGTTTTGTTTGTCTTGTTTGTTTGTAGAAAATTAATAAAATTTTCTTTAAAAAAAAAGATTAGGTTAACAACTTTTGATGCCCTTTTTAGCTACAGTGGGCTCTAGCACTTAGGTTATTTGAGATGAGTACTCCAAAATCCTTGACAGAGTTTGGATCATCAACAAGGTCTTGACTATTCAGCCTGTATTTTATTTTTTGATATTTTTTTGCCAATATGTAGGACAGAGCATTTATTTGTTGAGATTTGAAGTTGCTATTTGTTTGACCATTCTGATACATAGTCCAGATCTTTTTGAAGGGTAGCAGTATTGTCTGTGGTGTTGAATAGCTTTACATCATCAGCAAAGAGAACGCAGTTGCTCTTAATATGATCACAGAGGTCATTTATGTAGAGTATGAAAAGAGTTGGTCCTAGAACGCTGCCTTGGGGGACACCACATGTTTCCTGTGTAGTCAGAATTTTAAAAAACAACATATAGTAGACAATTTATTTGAGAAATACTGTTCAGTTGGGATCTGATTATGTGGGTCTGATTATTGTGAATTCAAGAAGTGATACAGAATAATGATTTGCATTCCTTAGTCTTAATTCTTTTTAAATTGTTTTCTTATTTTATTTTTGTGTAGAGTCTGGTTCATGGGTGGTATTCTACTGGTTTGGCCCGGTTCTGCCAAGCCAGTAGCGGTGATGACAAGCGAACACTGAACCTGTGCTTTCTACCACTCTGCTGTTGGGCTGCCCACCTGCCCAGGCTCCCATACTCCCCTTTATTCATTGCTTTTGAAGTGCAGCTGCTTTGCACAGCACAGCAGAGTGCCACATAGCAGCTGCTGAAATGACCAGGAAAGTGCAGGCTTGCAGGGGGTGAGTTAGGATGCCTGTGCACCTGTGCAAACACCTCTGCACCTGCACAAAGTGCACATTTGGCACACACACACAAAGTATGTGCATGTGTGCAAAGCGTGTCCACCAAGCCACACCCACCAAACCAGTGGTAAAACTTTTTGAATCCCACCACTTGTTGTGGTTAGCTGGCAGCAGGTGCAGACAGCTGAGAGCGAGGACTCAGATGAGGGGCCAGGACCATTAGGGAGCTGCCTTCAGAGATTACGGGGCTGGCAGCAGTGATGAGGTGGTTCCCGAGGAGCCTGTGCCAAATACGCATGCATGCAGGATTGCTCGGAGGAAAGAGCAGTGACAATACTATGGGCTCAGGAGTAAAGCTGCAAGGTTATGGCCCCTCCTTCAAAAAGATAAAAGGCAGCTGTGAAGCGAACGTTCTTTTGAAGGAAGCAAAGATGTTTTGAAGCTCAGCCTCATGGACATTACAGTATCTTAAGTTGATATTTGAAGACTTGTGTTGTGAAATATTTCTTATCTGTGATTCTTGGCAGTCTTGTACAGTTTTGGCAAGGTTTGTGCTTATCAAAATTAATTAGTTTGCAGCAGCCTTTTAACCGGGGATTTGTAAGAGTCATTAAAAGGTTACTGTTCCCTTTGGTTATTGTTTGTCTTATTGTAAAAATGGTTTGGGTCAGAACACCACTGGTCTTGTTAATGTTCTGTATTTTATATCCTGTTTCTTGGTATGGTTTAATTATTCTAAATTATTCCAATATGTTCATGAGTAGCAAATTGGATTTATTAAAATCTAGTAATTTTTTAAATTGATCTGATCCCAAACACCGCATAGCATTCTTTGTTGCTTTTTCAGATCAGTGACACCATTGTTTCAGAGACTCTGAATGATAGAAGTCAATTCCCATTTTTCCACCAGATTCTCCCCAGAAAAGGGATCACGTATCCAGCAATTGTCCAACTGCTCCTCCATTTCAAATGGACCATGATTGGGCTCTTTACTTCAGACACAGAGGAGGGAGAGAATTTCATGAGGACTTTTACTCCTATGCTGGTCAGGAATGGAATTTGTGTGGTTATATCACAACAATTCTCAGCGACTGGGCATACAACATCCCTCCGGGATGCCATCTCTAAGTGGAGACAAGTCAATGTCTTTGTGAACTACATAGAACACATTAACATCTGGGACAGAATCCATACTTTGCAGTTAACATTTGAAGGTGTGCCAGGACCAATTGAGGGAAAAGTGTGGATCGTGGAAAGCATCGAGTATTTGGTATTGAAGAGGGAGAGCCTTTACAAATATGTCCATAGTATTTGGAGCTTTGCTTTTCAGGAAAAAAAAGAGCCAAAAGATGGTGTCCTTGGAACCAAATTCCTTGTGCAATTGGAAAATCGGTATTTTCGCTGTTCTTTTTCAAAGCATGTTTTTTCTGTGAAAGGATGGAAAAGATGCACCCAGAGGGTGTTACTGAGGCCTACAGAGGAAAGGAGGAGGATATGGATCCCATTTCACCTCCATTTACACAGTGTTATTAGGACTTTGGCCTACGCCTTGAAAGCTGCATATTCTTCCAGATCCAGGAGAATCCAGAAGAGTGAAGAGAGGTTGGGGGCTCCAAAGCTGCAACCATGGCAGGTAGGGAGTCCCTAGCAGGATCCATGAAACTTCAACTGACTTCATTTTGTCAGATTCGGGCTATATGCTGGTATTCTGCCTTACTTATGTGTCCCTCTTTCCATTTTCTATACTTAACCTTTTTGTCTTTCAGTTGATCAGAAAATTATTTCTGCAACCATGCTGATTTCTTTTTGAATATCTTATTTTTCTTTTTCAGTGATATTGTACTGAACTGGATTTTTACAATCATATATTTTCAGGGTTTTCCAAGCATCTTGTTTTCCCCTTTAAGGTTTTCATTCATGGAATCCTTCCCAAGCTGTCTCTAAGTTTATTAAAATCAGCTTTTTTAAAGTCTAGAACAGAGGTGTAAAACATGATCCTGTCATGGGCCACATCAAGAGTTTGCTTGTCCTTGGGGGGCTGGAGTGGGCATGGCCTAGTCATTGTGGCCAACCAATGGGTGTGGCTGGGCCAGAGGTGGCAGGGGTTGGTCCTCACCATCTCCAAAGTGGCCCAGCAGGCCAACACTGCATGTTTGACACATCTGGTCTAGGACATTGGTTTGACTATGTTCAACTCCTTGTATCTGCATTATATAAAAACTGAAGGCACCAATTATCACATTAAACAAGATGAAAACCTTCTACGCACCAATTCCACCCATGCTTTCTACAATTTTGTAAACAACAAACTAAAAGACTCAAGGTCCATCCCACCCCTGAAAGGACCTAATGGTAAAGATTGCAATGATGACACTATTAAAGCCAACCTCTTTAACACATTCTTTGGCTCAGTATTTGTAAACAGCAATGGATCATGCACAGTATTTCCTAGTTGAACCACAGACAACTACAATGATCTAATACATATCAATTTTACAGAAGACAATGTTGAAAAAGCACTACGCAATCTAAAACCATCTCTATCTATTGGACTGGATGGAATATGTGCCTACTTCTTAAAAAAGCTACCCACTGCCATAGCCGAACCTCTAAGCATAATCTTTGAAAAATCCTTCAGGACTATGCCAAAACTATGGTCACAAGCCATGGTCATCTCAATCTTCGAAAAGGGAGACCCCACCCTAGTTGAAAATTACAGACCAATCTCTTTATGCTGTGTCACCTGTAAAGTCATGGAATCAATTATTAACCAATCCATCATGCTTCACTTAGAAACAAACAACCTACTCTCTAATAAAAAAATTGGTTTTAGGAAAAAACTATCCTGTAATCTGCAACTCTTACACTGCAAAAACATATGGACTACACAACTCGGGCAAAGCAATAGACACAATCTACATAGATTTCTGTAAAGACTTTGATTCAGTGGTACACAACAAACTATTCCTAAAACTAAAATCTTACAATATCTCTGGACACCTGCATAACTGGATAGAAACATTCCTGTCAAACAGACAAGAAATGGTCAAAATTGTGAGCGTCCTATCAAATTCTGCACCTGTCAACAGTGGTGTCCCCCAAGGCAGTATTCTAAGACCAATTCTCTTCATACTCTACATAAATGACCTCTGTGATCATATTAAGAGCAACTGCATTCTCTTTGCTGATGATGTAAAGTTATTCAACACCACAGACAATACTGCTACCCTTCAAAAAGATCTGGACTATGTATCAGAATGGTCAAACAAATGGCAACTTCAAATCTCAACAAGCCCACTGTAACTACATAGCCAAAAAGGCATTAAAGGCATTGTTGACCTAATCTTACGTAGCTTTTTCTCTGGTAATATTACACTAATAACTAGAGTATACAGAACATTTGCTAGACCAATACTTGAATACATCTCATCAGTCTGGAACCCACATTACGTATCTGATATTAACACAGTTGAGAAAGTCCAGAAATATTTCACAAGAAGAGTTCTCCACTCCTCTACTCATTGCAGAATACCTTATGCCACCAGACTTGAAATTCTAGATCTAGAAAACTAGAACTATGCCGCCTTTGGTCAGATCTAAGTATAGTATATAAAAGCATACATTGCAATGTCCTACCTGTCAATGAATACTTCAGCTTCAACCATAACAACACAAGAGCAAACAATAGATACAAACTCAAGGTTAATTGCACCAAACCTGATTGCAGGAAATATGACTTCAGCAACAAAGTGGTCAATGTCTGGAATACTCTACCTGACTTTGTAGTTTTTTCTCCAAACCCCAAAAACTTTAACCTTAGACTCTCTATTATTGACTTCACCCTTTCTTAAGAGGTCTGTAGGGGCCATGCATAAGTGTACCAATATGCCTACCGTCCCTGTCCTATTGTTTTTTTTTTCTTTTTCTTAAATGTATCCATGTATTCATAACTACGTTTTAACTTTTACCTATTATCTTGTAAGCAATTTACAAATTAAAATAAAATAAATAAATAAATACTGAATTCTGGTATGAGATAATCACCCTCTGCCAAAGTTTTGGCAACTTCAACCCCCTCTATCTTTTCTTCTCTTTTCGTAAGAATTCAGTCTAGTATCCACTATTTCCCCTTCTCTACTTTTTGGGAAACAAAGTTGTCTGCTAGGTTTGTCAGGAACCTGTTCGATCTCTCAGTTGATGCAGAATTTGTCTCTCAGTTGATGTCAGGGTAGTTAAAGTCCCCATTCCTACTGTGATGTGTTATACATCTGTTAACTGGCTACCAAAAAGTTCATTTAGTTTTTCTGCTTTGCTGTGTGGACTGTGGTACATACCCATGCCAATGTCATTCTTTTTTTCCTTTTATATTAACCTGTAGGCATTCTAGGAGGCTCTGATCCTTGTGTTTATACATTTCTGTAGAGATGTATTGGTCTCTTATATATAATGCCTCTTCTTATTTCATGTTCACAAAGATAAAATAACAGAGTTGAAAGGGGCATGTAGTTCTTCTAATCCAACATCTTGCTTAAGCAGAATACCTTTTCAGACAAATTGTCAGCCTTGGAAGCCATATTTCACTTAGAAACTTCGAGGCTGCCCAGTCTTTTCTTAAACCCCACCTCCTGTTTTGTTAGGTCTGTTTCTTCTGAACAGTTTATATACTTCCATCAGAATATCCCAGTTCTGAGTTTCAACTCACCGAGTTTCAATAATGGCAACTATTTCACCTGCTCTCATGTACTAGTAACTGAAGTTCACCCCAATTGTTCTCCAAACTTTGAGTGTTAGTATAAATGCATCTGAGTTCTTCACTGCTGATCCTGAATAGGCTTCCAACATCTCCCACTTTTTATCTGAGTTTTTCTTCCTTCCCATCACTTCCTACCTCCTTATAATCTTGGGATTCATGCTTGGGATTAAGTCCTACAAATCCTAAAGACTGGTCTCCTTCCCCATTCAGATTTAGTTTAAAGCCCTTTAGACAAGCTGAGTCAATCATTTTTCAAACACAATCTTTCCAGTTCTTAGGAGGTGCAGCAGGCCATCCCTTGTCAGAAGCCCTTCATATAGATGTTGTTATAGACCATGTTCTAAGAATCTGATTGGGTTTTTTTTTTTGTGGTATCAATCCTTAAGCCAGTGGTTTATTTCTAAAACCCTTTGTTTGGCCTTGGAGTGTGTTGCTGTTGCTTATTTTCTTTCAAAATAACTAATTTATTTATTTTATGTTTTTGCACAGTGAGCCAGGTGTTTAGATTGGATTTTAGCTATAGAGTTGGATAGGCAGATTTTGATGTTTTGTGTTATTAGAGGTATTGTTGCAAGATGTAAGTTTTTCCAAATAAAGCTGCCTTTTGCAATTGATTGCTGGCAAATTTTTCAGTGCCAATGGTTATCAAATGGTGCTCCAGTTGTTTTGGGATTGCATCAAAGGTGCCTATTACTATTGTTGCTACCTTTCCTTTCTATTGCCACAGTGGTTCCATTTCTATTTGCAGTTCTTTATATTTTGTTGTCTTCTCTAATTCCTTCTTTTCTATGTTGCTCTCTCCTGGGCTAATAGACAAATTTGATCAATTAAATTTTGTCAGTATCTTGATTTTGTCAATGCTATGTGATTAACCAATTTATCTTAGTCTTTCTTACACTCAAAGGATAATATAAACACTTGTTCTCACAACTCACAATATTCGTAAGTTAGACAACTTTAGAAGAAAGATTCAGATGTAAAAAGACAAGCTGGGATAAGAAATCAAGGTTTCTGGTTTTAAAATTCCTGGATGTTTCTATTCTAGTTCCATCCATTTCTGGAGAAGAATGAGTTTTGCAATATTTCCCATCGGAAATTGTACTTGGACCAAAATGGAGATATAGAAGCAGATCTGAACATCATAAGCTGGGTGCTTCATCTCAGGTGGAATCCCATCGACAAGCCACTGGGGAGTTTTGAAATGCAGAGATTTATAATCAATAAAGATACTCTATCATGGCTAAAGTTGCTCAACAAGGTGAGAGAAATATTGGTGTTCTTTCTCTATTTCTGAAAGCCTGAGGACCCATTTCAAGTTGTCTAACCTTCAGTGAGAATTGAATGTGGAGAGTAGAAACTTCATACTTTTCTTAGACTGCTTGGAAAGCTTTAGTATTATTGATAAAGGTGTCTTTTGTGTGCAAAAATATGAAACACTGTTTTAAGCTGATTTCACACTAATATGGGGTGCTGGGTGACAAATTGTTAGGGCACTGGTTTTAGTTTCATATGAGTAAGATGGAAGCCCTATAAATTAAGGAAAACATATACAAATAAACAAAGAACATCTCCCTTAAATTTGACAGAAAGTTTCTAATTTGTAAGGAATTTTCTCCTATGTATCTTAACCAAAAGACTATTTTAGACTTCTTTCAAAGGGGAGCAGCTTTGCAATGTTTTACATAGTCTTTAAGAATCCTTTGCAGTTACTATCAGTCGTAAGTTCTTTTCTTCATCACAGTTTCATTTTACTTTCATAAATCTAATAGAATAAAACTTTAAGAAATCTTTTGAACTATAACCATCTGGCAGACGGTACAGGATAATAAAAACAATGACATATAGGCTGTAAAACAGCTTCTTTCCCAGGGCAGTAGCTCTTTTGAATTCTGCTGTATAGTGCAGTGTTGATGCGATGTCGGGGGCTTCTGGTTCAATGTGTGGAGGGTGAAGGATGTGTATTTGTGTTTATCTTCATGGTCATGATGTGCACTGAAGATGGTGTTTGATTTCGTTGTATGAGGTGCAATGACAATAAAGTAAACTAAACTAGAATAAGTTGTATTCAAAAATTTAATATATACTAAAATCATGGAGAAATGAAGAATGGAGGAATTAATATTAATACATCCACGAAAAAAAACTCACTGGTTGCCAATGAATGCTTAAATTTTTTCTTAATTCCATCCCTCCAGACTTTATTAAATAGAAAAATGTTTTATTGCAATGAAAAATTCCAAAAGAGATGAATTAAATGAAGAATCGGTTAGTAGTGGTATCTTCTGTGATTATTTAGAACCAGAGTTCATACTTATCTAATATTGATTTTGATTTTTTTATGGATGGTTAGTCCTAACATATTTTCTTTGGCATTAATTGTTTTCTGCTTAGTCTCTGCCTCAGTCCAAATGTGTGGAAAATTGTCACCCTGGACTTGTCAAGCGGAAGCAAGAAGGAGAGCCAGTTTGCTGCTATGACTGTGTTCCTTGTCCAGAGGGGACCATCTCCACTCAGGAAGGTGGGTGTCCCCAAAGAAAAGGGTGGGCCTTGTAGAAGTGGATTCATCCAGAGCATTTTCATGGAAGTGCAAGTTAAAAGCTCATCTGTTTTCTTCTTTATTGTGAAACTGCACACTTTTTTTTTATTTAATGGGAAAAAACAGTGAAATGACCTCAAAGTAGGGGTTGGGAAGAGATAAGATGATGTGACAGATTGGGCAACCTTTACTAATCTCAGATAAAATATCTCCTCGGTTTTTTTAATTCAGATGTTTCCTTTTATATTTTGACATCAAGGAACATTAGGGTTTTTTTTTTAATGGAAAGGTTCTTGCTATATAGTTTATATGGGCCTATAATGGGAAGGCATCACTGGTCTGCAATGAGCTATGGACACTTATGGGAAAATCTCATTTTACTCATATTACCATTGCTCCCATTACCCATTCTAGATTGTTTCCATGACTAAAGTTTTTTGTGTCAGCTTATTAGAGTTCACAAGATACATTATTGGACTCCATTATATTAAGAAGTGCCATCCTATAGGACTCAGGAAGTATATCTAGAAAGATTAATGTCTTCATTATTAACCTCTAATTCTGCATGTTTCTATGGAGATTCTGCACATTTCATAGGAGATAGATAGATGGATGGACAGATAGGTAAAAGATAGATAGATAGATAGATAGATAGATAGATAGATAGATAGATAGATAGATAGGAAGGATAGGATAGGATAGGATAGGATAGGATAGGATAGGATAGGATAGGATAGGATAGGATAGATATTGTAGATAGATACAAATTATAGGTTTTTTTGCTTCAACTATTAAATTTTTCTTTGAAAATGTTCATGGTATCAGCTGTTTTTCGAAGAATGTATTTCTTCAAATTTAAAATGGCAGAATGTTGAAGAAATATTGGTTTGGTTTGGTTTGGTTTGGTTTTTGCAGATATGGAAAAATGCACCAAATGTCCAGATGATAAATATCCAAATAAGGACCGTGTTCACTGTATCCCCAAAGTAATATCCTTCCTGTTGTATGAAGACTATCTGGCCATCATCCTAGTCTCCTTTTCCCTACTCTTGTTCCTAACAACAGGATTTGTGTTAATCATGTTCCTTCAGTACCAAGAAACTCCCATTGTCAAAGCCAACAACCAGGACCTCTCTTACATCCTCCTGGTCTCTCTCCTGCTTTGCTTCTTCTCTCCTTTTCTTTTCATTGGCCAACCAAGCAAAGTTACCTGCCTTTTCCAACAAATGATTTTCAGCATTACCTTCTCAATTGCCATTTCTTCACTCTTGGCCAAAACGATCACGGTGGTTCTGGCTTTCCTGGCCACAAAACCAGGAAACAAAGTGAAAAGATGGTTGGGGAAGACCTTGGCCAACTGCATCATCTTTTTTTGTTCTGCCGGCCAAATTATCATCTGCTCCATCTGGGTTGGATTTTCTCCCCCATTCCCTGATTCTGACATTCACTCCCAGCCTGGAGTGATCATCTTGCAATGCAATGAAGGGTCTATTGTCATGTTCTACATCACCCTCAGCTACCTGGGCATCCTGGCTGCTATCTGCTTCACGGTGGCTTTTTTGGCCAGGAATCTGCCTGGTAGCTTCAATGAAGCCAAACTGATCACTTTCAGCATGCTGGTCTTCTGCAGTGTCTGGGTGAGTTTTGTGCCCACCTACTTGAGCACCAAAGGGAAATACATGGTGGCTGTTCAGATCTTCTCCATCTTGGCCTCTGCTGCTGGTCTTCTGGGCTGCATCTTCTTTTCCCAAGTGCTACATTATCATTCTGAGGCCAGACCTGAATACAAGGGAGCAACTTACAAAAAGAAATGAAGAAATATGAGAGAAAGAATTTTTTAAATCCCAACATTTTCCAACAGTCCACATCTAAAAAATGGCCCAAGCTGTTCTCCATATATAAATAGGACAACAATTTTGGTTGAAATAATTAAAGGGTGTTGGAAGGTAATGTCCCTTACTTTGCACAGTAAAATTGCAAGATGTCTGCTGGGTTATTTTTTTAATCCTCATGGCACCATGTCTCTCCTATTTCCTTAATCTACATCCAGGTTTTTGAAACATCACACTTGTGCAATGGAAATTTTGTTCATATGGCAGAAATATATAGTGGCAGAGAAGGAGGTGTTAAGAATTCCATGATTTTAGTTTTGTTTTTTAGAGACAAGTTCAGTGGTGGGATTTAATTTTTTTTTTACTACCAGTTCTGTGGGCGTGGCTTATTTGGTGGGCATCGCTTGAGGTCACGTGACTGGGTGACTGTGGCTTGCTGGCTGTGTGAATGGGGTGGTCATGCTTGGTGGCCATGTGACTGGGTGGCCATGTGACTGGGAGGTCATATGACTGGGTGGGCATGGCTTGATGGTCATGGAACTGGATGGGCCTGGCTTGGTGGTCACATGACTGGCTGCGTGTCTGGTTTCCAAGTGATGAAATCCATTTTAAATGAAAATAACAAAGTCCATCTTACAAAAATATTTATTTTATTTAGGAAAGCATCAAATTGGCAAAGTCCATGGTAATTCTGGATCTGACCAAACCCGGAATTACTTCACAATATTAGAAGTTAGAAACAATCCCCAAAAGTCACATTCTCCAATAGAAGTAATTCAATGTTGCTTGATGTCATAAATCTCCACCTCCGGAGGCCCAAACCTGGACATCTCATTTCCCATGGGAAAGAAGATCACCTAGCCATAACACTCTCTTTATCTCTACTCCTCCCCCCTTAGGAATGTGTCTAGCCCAAAACCCTTCCCTCCATTACTGCCACAGAGAAAATAGGAAAAAGCCAGAAACTATGATTGTTTGGGAGAAGAATTTTGGATATGGGATTGATCTAGAGAAATGGCAGAAATTGTGGTCTCAAAATTATAAAATGACAATGTCAACAGCATATAAAGAAAACTTGTATAAGATGTTTTACAGGTGGCACTTTCCCCCGACAAGAATAGCAAGAATGTTTAAGAACAAATCTGAAAAATGCTGGAAATGTCATCAGATACCCGGCTCGTATTACCATATGTGGTGGACTTGTGAGGACGCTAGAAAATATTGGACTAAAATTCACATGTGGTTGGAAAAAATGACAAAGAAACACATAGACTTGAAACCAGAGATCTTCTTATTGGGAATTTTACGTGATATATATAGTAAAGATTTGAAGTACCTGATTGTAAATGTATTAACAGAGGCTAGGATTGTATTTGCTAAAAATTGGAAGAATGAGAAAATACCATTACAGGAAGAAATTATTAAGAAAATATTGGAATGTGCTGAGATGAGTAGATTGACATTTGAAATTAGAGAGCAAGAGGATAAACAATTTTATGAAATTTGGGATCTTTTTTATCAATGGCTAGATGATAAAATACAATAATAGAATATTTAGAATGCTAGACAGTAAGGAATATCTTTATTTTGCTATTTTGCTATTATTTTGTTATTTGACATTATATTTATAAAGGGTTTTTTAGGATTGATTTGATATGATTATATGATTTGTTATAGAGTAAACTGGTTTAAAGTATTGTTAGCTCATAAAGCATGAATGATTAAAAATATAGTCAAAAACTTCTTTTTTTACTGATATTAGGATATATAAGTTTGGATTGACAGTATGAGTTGTTATGTAACATAATTGTAATTGAGGCTACAGAATGAATGCACAAAAATGATGAACCAACTGACACACTGGATGTACATATGAGAGTTGATGTTTTTATGTTTTGTTTGTCTTGTTTGTTTGTGGAAAATTAATAAAATCTTTTTCAAAAAAAAAAAAAGAAAATAGGAAAAAGCCTAACTAAAAAGGCAACGCTTATATATATTTGGGGCTTGACAGGCTGCCCTCCCTCATTGGAAAAGAAAACCCCTACAATGACATAAAATACAAAAGATTGAAATTTAGTTAAACACAATCATACAATGCACATTTTTAATCTCCTCTGCCCCCCACAGAATTCAGTTTTGGCTTATGTGGATATTTTTTCATGGAATCTCCCCAACAATCTATCAGCATTTACTTTCCAGCTATTAACCCAAGTCGCTTGTGAAATTGGATAGCCATTCCAATAAATCAAATATTGTAACTTCCCCCTAAAAATCCTAGAATCCAAAATTTTCTTAACTTCATAATATTCATGGCCTGCAATGAACAAAGGCTTTCAGGGTGCTTGTTCTGCAGGCCTCAAGGAAGAAGTAACAACCAGCTTTAATAAACTATTGTGAAACACCGGATGTACCTTCCCCAACAACCTGGGGAGATAAAGTTTCACAGTTACTGGGTTTATTACTTTAATTATCTAAAAAGGCCCTATAAATTTTGGAGTTAATTTTCTAGAAGGTAAATATAACTTTAAATATTTAGTTGACAAATAAACTGTATTCCTGACTTTAAATTGCGGCTGCTGGGGATAGTGTTTGTCAGCTTGTATTTTTTGGATCTGTGCTGCCTTATTCAAAGCCTTTTTTGCATTTTTAGTCTTTAATTGTGTCCATCCACTCAGTTACTGACATGAATGGGGGTGGGTGTCCTTCGGCAATTCAGGCATGGGAACGAACTCCATCCCAGTATTGATTTGGAAAGGTGTTAACCTAGTACTACTATGTACAGCATTATTATAAGCAACTTCTGCAAATGGCAGCAAATCAGCCCAGTTGGTTTGTTGATAATTTACATAACATCTCAAATATTGTCCAATAATTTGATTAGTCTTCTCAGTCAATCCGTAGGTCTGGGCATGGAAAGCTGAACTCAGACCTTGGGTGGAACTATTCAGACGCCACTTCCTCCAAATTATCTCCAAGGAATTGGACTAGTTCTGCCTCATCGTGGAACTCATTTCCATGTCTCTCAATATAAGACCCTGCTCTATTCATGAAAAATGCAAGTTTGCTTGCCATCCCATCAAACATGGTTTTAAAAGGTGTTGGGGCATGCGTCTGTGGAGCTGGTTGCGGTGGGAGTGGGTGGGGAGGGAGGTGGGGCTGCAGCCTGAGCTGGCCTCTTTTAAGCTTGTTCCCTAATCCATCCTCTGCCTGGATAAAATGTCCATCGGGAGGTAAAAGAGGTGGGGGGAGGGCTTGTTCCTTGATGGAGTCTTTGTGGATTTCCCCCTCACTTCCCCCCTCTGTGTTCCACTCTCTGAGGTGAATGATATATTGATCGAAGGTCTCCTGCAGCGGTACATCACCCTCTTCTGGGAGGAGAATATTCTCCCAGCAACTGGGTTAAACCGAAAGTTGACAAGCTGGAAGCTCTGGTTTCACGATCTCTCCGGGAGGGGACTTGTCTCCTTTGCCAGCCCCTGCTCTCACATCTGATCACAAGCTGTTCCAACTGGTCGGGTAGATCCTTGAAAGTTTGGCTGCATACTACCATTTGGAATTGCCATTCAGCCAGTGCATTGTGGTCTCCTCTCGGTCCTATAGTTCCCGTTGCAGCTCTCCACTCTAAGATCATGGCTCAAGACTCCCTGGCTGCCATTAATGGCTGATCGATTAGTGGGTCAGGAAGAGTTGCTTGGCCAAGCAGGTCTCTCTCCCTTTCGAAGCACATGGGAGACGGCGGTGGCGGGTGGGGGCGTCGCAGCTATGGAAAGCCCCAGGAGTTTCTGGCCTCCCTATTGGGGCACCTCCATCCCCACTCTCAGCTGTGCTTTGAAGTTTGAAATTCCTGCTTCTGCCCTGCCAAACTAATTACTTCAGTTTGGTTTGTTTGGAATTTAAGTTACAGTTTGTGTTGCTCATGTTTTGGATTTGATTCTCTATAGCCAAAGGCTGTTCCAGGGAGGGTTTTTCTCTAGCCTGAAGGTAACCTGGACATTGGGAGCAAAGTTGAAGATCTCAGATGGCCTAAAGAAATGAGAGGACTTTCCAACAATCAGTGGATCCCCTTCTGGAAATAGAGGAGCATTGCCATTCATCCTTCATTTAGTCCATATAAGACGTTTCATTTCTGCTAGTACTTTTAATCTGTATGGTAGTCTTTGGGTTTGAAGAAGAACTGTTGTACAGTTCCTCTGGGTTGGCTCTGCAGTCCCAGCCTGGAGGTTCAAAGTCTACTACAAGGAGGGCATGGAAAGTCTATTGTGTTGTTCTGTGATACTATACAGAGTTTTCTATCTGTTTTGGGTGGTGTTTGTCTTTAAAGTTGGTGGAGACTGTTTAGCACAGGGCTTGCCAGTTGTTCACAGCTGCAGCTTCTTGTTTTCTTGACTGGATGTCACAGTTGCTAAGAGTTTCTTTCACAGAATCTTCCCTGCTCTTGCATGGTGGATGTTTAAGTATCTACCCTGACTCAAATACACAATAGAGCAACTGGCAAGATATTCTGATAACATGTCCCCCACACCCCATTTCATTTGGACTCTGATAATCTCAGAGGTTGTGGACCATTTTCATCATTTCCAGTATTTCCAGAAATGCAGGAAGTGATGAAACAGGACTGTTTTTTGGCCTCCAAAGGCTACAGAGGCTTCCCTCGAGCCTCTGGGAGGCCGAAAAAGGCCTGAAGATCAGCTGGGAAGTGCACGCATGCACAGTGAAGTAAGTTTGCCTGGGGCTCGCATGCCCGCACAAATGACTCTGCATGCTAACTGTGGCACATATGCCATCACAGCTTTAGAATTTTGATTTCCCTACTAAAGAGTCCCATTCATCTGGAAGCTGATTTCACCCACACTATTGTGACAAAACAGGTATTGTTATAGGTTTCTTTAGGACTATAGAGGAATAGAAATAGGAATAGCTTTAGGAATAGGGGGAATACATCCTTTCCATGTGCATCTTGCTCCACGCCTTCACTTACCTGTCAATTTTAAACCAATGTCAGTGGTACTATTTATTGTTTTAATCTTTCTTCTTTTTTCTTGATTGTAAACTACCTAGAGTCATCGAGCCAAGATGGGCAGCATTTAGGTTTAATAAATGAATAAACAAATAAACATTAAATGATCAAAACCTGTTAACCAAGCCTACTAAGTGACATTTTTGAAAAGAATAATAGATTTGTAAAAGTCATTTTTAAATTTTATTTGGACATCAAATATTATTTGGTATTCAGATCTGGTCTAAAAATGATAGTGTAACATTGGGGCTGATGATGCAGCCCAGCAAGCCAGCACTGGAGGCCAAGATGGAGAAGACATGCACAGCCACTGTGTACTCCCCTTTGGTGCTCAGGTAGGCTGGCACAAAAGACATCCAAACATTACAAAAGACCAGCATGCTGAAGGAGATCGGCTTGGCTTCGTTGAAGGCCTCAAGGAGATTCCTGGCAAGGAAAGCCACAGTGAAGCAGATGGCAGACTGGAAGCCCATGTACCCAAGGGCAACATAAAACATGGCAACAGAGCCTTCATTGCATTGTAGGATGATCTCTATAGGTTGGGAGTGCATGTCAGAGTCAGGGGGAAAGTGCCCAACCAGATGCTGCAGATCACAATTTGGAGGCCAGAACAAGAAAGGACAACAGAGTTGGCCAAGGTCTTCCCCAGCCACCTCTGCACTTTATTCCCTGGTTTTGTAGCCAAGAAGGCTAACACCATCATGATTGTTTTTGCCAAAATTGCAGAAATGGCAGTTGAGAAGATAATGCTGAAGGCTGTTTGTCAGAGGAGGCAGGTTACTCTCCTTGGCTGGCCAATGAATAGGAAGGAGGTAAAGATGGAAAGCCAGAGGGAAATCAGGAGAATATAAGAGAGATCCCAGTTGTTGGCTTTGACTATTGGAGTTTCCAGAAATTTAATGAAGATCCCCAAGCCAAAGCCTGTGGTTAAAGAGAGGAACAAGGCAATGGCAGTCAAGATGACCCCCAGATTTCCCTTATAAGAAAGATAGCTTTTCATCCGGGGAATACAGTGAATTTGATTGATGTTTGGATGTTGATCTTCTGGACATTGGGTACATTTGTCTGCATCTGAAAAAGAGTAAGAAAAGGATCTCCCATTAACATGTATTTTAATCAAAAGCGTTGTTTGGGTGGAACTGTTGTTGGTGTGAATGATTGTGTGTAGATGTCTAGAACAGCTTAATAGCATTTTTTATGTCACGATTACATCAATATACTTGTTGGGAGAGAAGAGGAGGGAGGAAGAAAGGATTTAAGGAAGGAAGGCAGTTTCAGTATTTTCCACTTCTGAACCTGTTGAAAACTGGAACCCAGCCTTTTGTCAATCCTTTGAGGCACCAATGAGATCCAGCCTGCATGAATGAAGTTCATGTGAAGAATCACTTAAGGTAGCTTTTGCCAGCTGAAATGGATAAACAATACCTTTTGCCATAGAGAAAGACAGGTGGAGCTCCCCTTGAAGATGAGTTAGATAGGGAATGAGGACATCAAAATGCTTTCCTCTGTTTTGTTATAAGCAGAAAACCCTTTCCTAGGATCAAGAGGAAGTCTGTCTCCATCCCAACTCATTATTCCTCTCCTCTCCTCATCATGGGCAGAACTCAGACAATGACTTTTAAAAAGGGCCTCCAGCAGAATGTCAGCCTCAGGAGACACAAACCCAGGAGTCACCTGAGGCTTACCAAAAAAATGGCACCATCTGAACAGATAGCACAGTCAAAGGATTATTACATCAGGCTGCCCAGTCCCTCTACCACATCAATTAGAATGAAGAGCCTAGCAAAGACCCTCTAGGAGACTCCTTAGCAAAGAAATAAATCCTTTGATAAAAGACTGCCCATAGACATGGACACTTGCAAGATTCTGATCAATCCTCCTACAAAGGACTGATCAAAGTTCTATCATATTTTGGAATCTGGGAACTCTCACTCTTCAGAGCAATGAAGTAAATATGGAAAGACAGAACAACTCAAACTTAATATATGCTCAAACTCAATATATGGCCTACAACTACAAGAACTCTTTTCAAACAGTGATCACGGTATGATAGACTTTTGTCTCAATTTACGCCCTCACAAAGAAGATCATAATGATGGATCCCCAAAATACAACTTCAAAAAAGCCAACTATGATCTCATAGATGCTGATCTATCATCTCTTGATTGGCACATTCTGTTCTCTAGCTGTAATACTGCAGAAGATCATTCTAACGTATTCTTGTTTGAACTTGAAAGAATCATTAAACTATATGTACCATTAGTAACCCCCAAAAACAAAAACAAAAAACAAATTACCCATAACAGTAAGGAAACTTCAATTTAAAAAAAGCTCGCTATGGTGTAAAAACAAAACTAGCTACGTAGCAAACTTTAAAAACCAATACAACATCCTATGCAGATAAAGGCAGAATGCACAAATTACCACTGCAAGCAAGAGGAAAACCTCCTGTTAGGGATAACATTGTTTACCCTAACTGATTTAGGTAAAATAATAAATATGTTATCATAGTTTATTAGTTTAAGTGTCTGCAACTTTAACTGTAGGATTGTAATTAAGGGAGTGGTTGTAATAGCACCATAAAAGAAGCAAGGTACTGCAGCTTGCTCTCTCTGGCTTGATGATCCCAAATTACTGGATAGACTGAAGACTGCGTTTTTCCCCTACTGGAAAAGGGAGAGAGAAAAGACTGATTTGTAAGTGAACTGACATAGGATATTCTACACAGACTTTGCTAATTGAATATCCTTGAATGGACTGACTAAAATGATACATGACTAATGGACTGTTATTTTGACTATTCTATAAACTCTAAATGGAATAAACTATATTTTTGATAGCACAAGCGTATCTGTTATTGTTACTGTATGTTAACAAACATACAGATATATCTCACTCATTTATCTGTGTGCCTATCTGACTCACAGTGCACATTCTGTTTAGCTTGTCTCCTTAACCCTGGTTGGGGAACCCAGGCTTAACACCTCCTATGTACAAAATCCACCCTCACCTTCTGCACTTTTGTTAACACCGAACTTAAAGAATTAAGAACCATCCCACCCCTCAAAGGACCAAATGGGAAATACTGCAATGATGAAGCTGTTAAGACCAATTTTGCTCTTCAACACATTCTTCAGTTCAGTCTTTATAAACAGCAATGGTTCATGCCCCACATTTCCTAGTCGTACCACAACTAACTATAATGAACTGCTACAAATTGACTTTACAGAAGATAATGTAGAAAAGGCACTAGAAACCTAAAACCATCCATATCTATTGGCCCCGATGGATTAAGTGCATACTTCTTAAAAGAGCTCTCCTCTCCCATAGCGGAACCCCTAAGCATTATATATGAGATATTTTTCAGAATCAGTTCCTTACCAAACCTATGGTCCTTAGCTACAGTCATCCCTATCTTCAAAAAAGGTGAACCTAGCCTGGTTGAAAACTACAGACCAATCTCACTGTGTTGTGTCACATGCAAAGTCATGGAATCAATCATTAACCAATTCATCACTCTCCACTTAGAGTCAAACAACCTACTCTCCAAAAAACAATTTGGTTTCAGAAAAAAATTGTCCTGCAATCTACAACTCCTACACTGCAAAAACACTACTCTACTTGACCAGGGTAAAGCTATAGATGCAATTTACATAGACTTCTGCAAAGCCTTTGATTCAGTGGTACATGACAAACTACTGTTAAAGCTAAACTCTTTGTGCAAAAGCCAATCTGGCCGCTGTCAAAATGTGTATTATTATATATTTCACTTTTTTTGATATTTGTTTATCAAAGCACAATGTTGGAAGCAGCCTCATGTTCCATCAGAGGACATGATCATTCAAAAAATTTCAAGCTGTGCAGAAATAGACAAATTAAATTTGGCATTAAGAAATAAATACACTTCAATATATTACAACAGCTGGAACTGCTGATACAAATGGATAGACCAAAGATAGACTTCACACTAAAAGGCAAAAGAGGATAGAATAAATCCATAGTAGTGATACACAGATATATGTAAGCATTAGGTGTGTGTATATGGCATAAAATAAGGATTAAAAAGAGGTCTTACAAACTGTTGAAGATGAGAATGTTTTTAATTGTTTTTTATTTTTTTCTTTCTATTTTCTTCCCCCTCTCTTCTTTTTCTCTCTTTCATTTATGTATGTGTTGTTGGTTTATTTTAATTGTAAAATCAATAAAAAAATTTTTTTTTAAATTAAAAAACTAAAACTAAACTAAACTCTTACGGTATTTCCGGATCCCTCCATAAATGGATTACTGCATTCCTATCAAGCAGGCAACAAATAGTAAAAATAGGGAGCGCTATATCAAACCCTGCTCCAATTAACAGCGGAGTCCCCCAAGGCAGCGTTCTAGGACCCACACTCTTTATACTCTACATAAATGATCTTTGCAATCACCTTATAAGCAACTGCATCCTCTTTGCGGATGATGTAAAACTATTCAACACCACTGACAATTCTACTATCCTTCAAAGCAACCTTGATTATGTGTCTGAATGGTCAAACATCTGGCAACTCCAAATTGCAATCAACAAATGCTCTATCCTACACATTGGTTAAAAAAAATCAGTACACCAAATACAAACTAGGCGGATATGACCTCGTTGATTATCCTCACTCTGTCAAGGATCTTGGAGTTCTCATATCAAATGACCTAAGTGCCAGAGCTCACTGTAACAGCATTGCCAAAAAGGCATAAAGAGTTGTAAATCTAATCTTATGAAGCTTCTCCTCCAGAAATATCGAATTGCTAACTAGAGCATACAAAACTTTTGTCAGACCAACACTCGAATATAGCTCATCAGTCTGGAATCCGCACTGCATTCAGACATTAATACAATCAAGCAAGTCCAGAAGTATTTCATGAGAAGAGTACTACACTCCTCTGCTTGCAACAGAATACCCTATATCACCAGGCTTGAGATTTTGGGCTTGGACAACTTTGAACTATGCTGCTTATGGTTAGACATAAGCGTAGCACACAAAATTATCTGCTACAATGTTTTACCAGTCAATGACTACTTCAGCTTCAACCTCAACAATACAAGAGCACACAACAGATACAAACTCAATGTAAACCGCCTCAAACTTGATTGCAAAAAGTACGACTTCAGCAACAGAGTGGTCATTGCCTGGAATGCACAATCTGACTCTGTTGTTACATCCTCTTAACCCCACTCTTTTAACCTCAAAGTAACCACTATTGACCTCACCCCATTCCTAAGAGGTCTGTAAGGGGCGTGCATAAGTGCACCATCGTGCCTACCATCCCTGTCCTATTGTCCTCATTTATTCGTACCTATTTCCTGTATTCTTACTCATGTTATATCTATTACTTTGTAAGCAATTGACAAATCAAATAAATAAATAAATAAAATGTATTGTAAAAGGTTAAGGGGAAGAGATGTCATCTCTCTCACAATATTCAATACAGATTTATCGTGCATCTTTATCCATGATCTGCATCCCTATTTGCTTGACCTTTATACCAGATGAACCTCCAAAATCATTTCTTATAATCCACTATGGCATAAATGTATATCTTGAGCAAGACTCAGAAGTGGGACCCACTCTGGCCAAACCTTTCCAAATGCTATTTTGTGGAAAATCCCAAGATCTGTGGTCCTCCACAAAATCTCCCCCTTCCATGTCACCCATCTTCCATGGTGGAGATGGATCCTTCTGCACAAGGATGACAATTGTAGCAGCAGATGGGCTTCCCTTCCTGAGCCACCTTCATGAACCCGGGGGGGGGGGAGTTTTCCACATACCTGGAAGGGGGCAGGGTCTGGGCAGAGAGAGGGAAAGTAATAACATCTGCAAAATGAATTATTGTATTTTCCCAAAGAAGTGAAAAGTAAAAAAAATTGGGGATCTCCAGTTCAAGGTTTAGTAAAGCTTTACTAAATTTGAAGCATCCCAACAAGTTTGAGCTCATCGAACTGATTTGGCTGCTTTAGGTTTGCCTACTTATCTTCTATGTTTTCCCATTCTGAAATGGTTTAAATTCCTAATAATCATGGGGATGTTGAATTAATTTTCTACTTTGGTAAAATCATGACTTAAACCTAATTCCTTTGCAGAAGACTGATAAACACTTAATTGGTATAGTTAAGGATATTGTTTTTTTCTCATTGATTTCTGAACATCTAACTATAGAACCTGTTCCTTCTCTGGGATAACTGAGATGACTTTTCCTGCCCCAATTCTGCAATCTTCTTGGTTAAAACTATTGAAAGGATACAATAAAATATTTTCCCCACCTTGTTCAACACTTCCATGTTTGCAGTAGCATTCTTGTAGATTATGAAGTTGAAATCTAAGGATCCCTGTCTAGATTCCCAAATGTCACTTTGCTTACAGATTTATTGGAGAAAATTGTGGTTATAATGTCCAGGTCTGCTATCAGATCTCTATTCCCATCCAAATAGACTCCATCAATGGACTTATTAGAAAACTGAGAGGTTTGAAAGAAAGAATGAAGCTGGAAAGGAAAAGAAAATGGACAGTGTGACCCAGGATGGAGAAAGCTCTAGGGCAAGACTCTATAGAGGATCTGTCCTGTGGAATATACCATAAATATCTCATTAGAAGGACCAAGAATAACTTTGTAAACAAGGGTGATGTCCTTTATCTCTTCCCATTCACAGTTGTCACTGCAGAGTTTAGAAAACCAATGGGAAGTATACAGTAGTGAGCTGAAAACATTTTAACAACCAGTTCTCTGGCTGGGTAGGCGGGGTCATTTGATTGGGTGGGTGATGTCACTCATCACACCCGCCTCCAAGTCACTCACCTCAAAGGCAGAAGTAGGATTCAGCCAGTTGGGGCTAATCCCACCATTGGCTGGCCCTGCTCTGGCCCATTTTTCAGACTGTTTTGGAGCCATTTTCAGGCCATTTTGGGGGCTGTTTTCAGGCCATTTTTCAGTTGGTTTGGGGCATTTTCAGGCTGTTTTGGGGCCATTTTCAGGCCATTTTTGGTGATTTGCAGATTTGCTTGTCAATGGGCAGATCACTAAGAAAAATCTTTGCTCACCTTGAGGATAATTATGGGAGCCTTTGCTCTACTAGTACATTGTGCTTGTGAAACTCTGCATTGGAGATGAAGATGGATCACTTGGCATGGAAAAAAAACCCCAGATCTTCATTGTGAAATGTGATCTTTTTATCAGTTAAGGTCATCTCCTTGCAATTTTATGTAAAGAAAGAGGTGAAGGCAAAACAATATATTTACCAAGAAGCTATTAAAAAGGAGTGTAACAAGAAAATGAATCTCAGTGGTGCAGTGGTTAGAGTGCAGGACTGCAGGCTACTTCTGCTGATGGCTGCCTGCTTGCAATTTGGCAGTTCAAATCCCACCAGGCCAGTGGTGGTATGCTACCGGTTCAGCTCGGTTCAGCTGAATTGGTAGCTCCAAAGATAATCTGGGAGTGAGCTG
This sequence comes from Hydrophis major, assembly GCA_033807585.1. Classification (NCBI taxonomy): domain Eukaryota; kingdom Metazoa; phylum Chordata; class Lepidosauria; order Squamata; family Elapidae; genus Hydrophis; species Hydrophis major. Next base: position 19,557,818 of record CM066329.1, read on the forward strand.
GTTTGCTCTGACGATCAGCTGCTGGGCCTGCCCATGTGCCCCAGCTCCATACTCACCTTTATTTCCTGCTTTTGAAGCTCAGCTACATCGTGCGACACAGTGGATTGCCATGTATCAGCTGTTGAAGACACAGGGAAAGTATGCCTACCAAGCCATGCCCAATGAACTGGCAGTAAAACAATTTGAATCCCACCACTGCACCAGACTCAGGTTGACTCAGCCTTCCATTCTTCCGAGGCCAGTAATATGAGGATCCAGATTGTTAGGGGCAGGAGGCTAACTCTGTAAACCCACTTAGAGAGGACTGTAAAGCACTGTGAAGTGGTATATAAGTAAGTTAAGAATCAATTACCACTATTGTCAGAATAGTAACCCAGTTTACAATGGTAAAATTAATTCTCAACTGCAGTGAGTTATCTTATGGTATGATGGGAGGTCAATTAATTTAATAAATAAAAATAAAATTGGCAGCTGTGCAATAGGAAAGAAATACCTGCCATGCCTTCAGCATTGGAGTTTTCATATTGTTAACACCTTTAAATGTCTTCCTGGGTCTGGATAAATAAGCAGTATTTATGGCCCATGCCACAAACAAGATTGTGTTGTAAATGAAATAGCTGTCCAGAACCAGGATTGGATCCATCTCCTCTTTCCTCAGAATCTCCAGTTCTTCTCTTTCCCTACACCGTCTCCAGACTTTGACCGAAAAGGCATCTTTAGTATAAGAACACAGGAAGGATTTTTTTGCAAGATGAAACATGAAAGGACCAAACTGCTGGTAACCACCATACTTTGCCATTTGATTTCTCTTCGTAAGAAAGAAAAAAATACTATGAATGCATTGAGTGGGAAAGTAGTTATCTTTCAAATAAAATATGAAGTCCCAGCGTAATGTGGTGATCAGGACTTTTCCTTCAAGAAGTTCAGTAAGCGTTCCAAATATATTGTACATAATTAAAACCCCTATATGGAATGTGTTCAAGTCAGCACCATTCACCTTTCTCCAATTGAGGTATAAATTCCAGTCTATGAAGGACTTTCTAGAAGCTGGGGAAAAGGTTTGTGATAAAATTGGACAAATGCCATTCCTTATCAGCATGGAAGTTAACGTCCTCATGAACCTTTGTCCATTTTTGGTGTCTGGAGCAAGGAGACCCACCAAGGTCCATCTGAAATGGAGAACCAGCTTCACCATCCCTGGGTATTGAAGACCTTCAGCAGGGAGCATTGGGTAGAAGAAAGGAAGCAGAGTTTTATCACTCAGAATCTGGGAAATAAAACTGATCTGAAAAGGGGAAAAAAAGTAAAGTATTTTATTTCAGACCCATAAATCCAAAATCCTAATGGAGCATTCTTAAAAGATAAAGGAAAAGGGGAATTTCCGGTTTGTAGCCCTTCGGAGCAGGCAGGAATCCACGACTGTGCGTGGTTCCTGCCTGTGTTCACTGCCTGAGTGCCCCGAGCCATTTGGCTTCGGGGCTAAGCCAACTCCGTAGAAGGTGGCGAAGACAGGGGGGGTCTGGCAGGGTCGAGAGATATCGCACCTCTCTTCCCTAGCCAGCGAAACTCCCTTTTCCAAAGGCAGCTGAGCGGCGGTCAGAAATGGCCGCCACATAGCTCAGCCAGAAAAAGAAAGTTCAGGAGGAGCTGTGAAGAAGTGAAAGTGATTTTTGCTGACTGGGACAAGCAACAGTGAAAGTACCCTGGACTTTGAAAACTGCTAAAGAAACATCATTTCCAGAATGTGTCAAGCAGTGAATGTGAATTAAAGGAAAAGCTTTTTTTTTCTTTTCACTCTCCTTCCGAATGTGACAGCGATAGAACTTTAAGAGAAATCGGAAAACTCGCATAGGAGGTATGGATTTCTGAACATTTAAAGGAAAATTGCTGCTGTAAGTGGGAAGGGAGAGGAAAAAAAATTGGATCAGAATTTGAAAAAGGAGGAGATTGCCTAGAATTTTAAAGAGCTTTAAAGATTAATACGGCTTCTAAAAGATACATCTTCATTGGAACTTTTTGACTAAACAGCAACCCCAAAAAGAGAAATGGAAGAAAGAAAAAAATATTAAAAGAAATAGTCTATTTGGATTCTTTGGTGGCTTTGGAATTTTGGGGAATTTTTCTGGATTAAAAACACTCTGGTGGTTGTTTTGGAAAAAAATTTTCTCCTTATGATGGCATCGCTTGTGGATGAACTAAAAATTGAATACCAAAAATATAAAAAAGAAGAACAAGATGGGAAAGATACTTTGGGCACCCTTTTTCAATTTCTAGAAATGGCAGTATGCACTTATGAAAAATTGACTGTGCAGCAGGACGACTGGGACAAAGAAGAAGAAGAAGCCATCTTTGATGAACAATGGGTTTTGGGGGGAAGGAGGAGAAAGATGAAAAGAAAAAGGGGATTTTAAGGCCTGAAAAAACAACCAAAAAAGAGAAAAATGAGGTGAAAGGTGGATACAAGGTTAGAAAACAACAGAAAGGGGGAAAGCAGAAGAAGAAAAGGTAGGAGGAGAGACAAAGGGGTAAAAAGGGCAAGGAAAAGAATAAGCAAGAGAGAAAGGAGGGGAAGAGAAGCCTTAATGGAGGGAAGCAAGATTTAAAGAAACAAAACTTATTTAGAGATAATGGGTAAATTTAATTGAAAAAAAGGGATTCTGTAAGGTACATAAGATTCAGTTTTTTATATGTGTATTTAGAATAAAATGCTTGAGATATAAATGAGTATTAATATGTATGATTAGTTTTTTAATGGCATTGATTGTGGTTCATATGCTTTTCTTTTTTGGTTATTGTTGTATTTTTTTTTCTTTCTTATAAAATTCATTGTGTAATTTTAGAATGTACTAAACAGAATCCCAATATAAGTTAAGTGTTATAATAAGTATTATTAAGCTAGGGGAAAGAGTTAAAGGCATCATACTCCAATCAGTGTACAGGAGAAGTTTCTCTAAAGAGAAAAGATGAATGGATAGCTGGAAATAGAACAGACAAAGAATGATAAGTATTATGAATTGAACTCAGATGAGATAAATAAAATAAAATTAAGAAAGATAAAAGAGGAAAGAAGCTATATAGAAAATTGAAAATGGTAATAAGATATGGAATGATATATAAAGTGAATATGATTTTTGAATTTGTGTCTGTGCAAAGAGTTTTAACCTGGGATCAAGCAACTTTCAGTTGAAGAGCAAGTGTTGTCTGAAGACGTCTCTGCAGTTGTGTGGCTGGCATGACTAAACGTCGAAGGCCCACAGAACACTGTTACCTTTCCACCAAAGTGGTCTCTATTTTTCTACTTGCATTTTTTACATGTTTTTGAACTGCTAGGTTGGCAGAAGATGAGACAAGTAGCGGGAGTTTACTCCATTACATGGTGCTAGGAATTCGAACCACCAAACTGCCGACCTTTCTGATTGACAAGCTCAGCTTCTTAGCCACTGAGCCACTGTGTCCCCAGAGCATTCTTATACACATAGCAAAGAAGAACCTTCTGTAAGGAATCCTCTGGTCATTTTTCTCTTATGCTGCTCCTCCTCTCACTTCAGTGTGGCATTTTCTTCTTGCAAATAGCCTGCAGAGATGCCCAGTCTGCATTAGGAGTGTGCCAGGAAGGGATGTGTTTGCTCGGATCCTTCTCTCATTTGATAGATTCATCCTTAATTCATTCAACTCCCATAATAGAACTTGGTTCTTCATTGATAAGAGAGGACCAGGGATGGGATTCTCCCGGTTCAGACTGGTTCGGGCAAACTCCTAGTTCCAATGATCAGCTGGCTCCAAACTGGTTCGCTCCAAGAAGCATGTGGGCTCACCTCCCCATCCCTGCTTTTTCCTGTGCTTTATTTCCTTTTTTAAATATAAATTTTATTAAAGTTTCACCTTTAAAAACAAATTCTATATACATTTTTGCAGTTATTTGTGACATCAGTTATACCATTCTCCTGTACATAAATATCTATACACTATTTAAAATTAAACTTGTTTGGGCTGTTTTCAGGATATTTGGGGACATTTTTCAGGCCATTTGGGGGGCACTTTCAGGCTGTTTTATGGGCCAAAATGGCCTGAAAAATGGCCTGAAAATTGTCCCAAAACAGCCTGAAAACAGCCCAGAAATGGCCCTGAAAATGCCCCCAAAATAGGCCAGGGGTGGAGCCAGCCAGTGGTGGGATTTTCCGGTTCATCAAACTGCGCCTAATCTTAACTACAGGTCTGCGAGAACCAGTGTGAACCAGCAGCAGCTCATCTCTGAGTTTAATTCCCCTTTATTGCTCCAACTCCCCCCCCCCAAAGTTCCCACAGTTCACTGTAAGTCCTAGAGTAACACTCGAAACACACACAGGCACCTCCACTAGTTCCTGGCTGCTGTGAGTCCAGAGGAGCAGCCAGTTCTAAGAACAAACATAGTTATTGCATGGAGGGGTTACTGGGTCTGCAGCACAACTTGAAGCAGAGCTTTGTTGGTAACTATTTGCCCACAGCCAGGCCAGGCAAAGCAAGGCAAGTCAAACCTAAGCACAGCAAGACTAAGCACAGTAAGACAAAGTAGCAAGATGTTGGTTACTGCAAGTGCAGCGAGAAAAAGGCAACACTTCTTCCCGACAAGTGTCCCCCACATGGCATCTCTTTAAATTTTATTCCCTAGCTGAGTCTTGTGATGATGGGCAGGCCACCTTCTTCCAGAAGCGTTGGTTTGCCCTGGGCTGATCGTGCCTTCTTTCTATCCTCTGCACTCAAAAATTGGGCAGTGGAGGCAATCATTCCTCTCTGGAGCTCCGTTGCTCCTCTGCTTCACCGCCTACTCTTTCCTTCTTCTCCTCCCTTACTTGGTCATCCTGCACCCTCTCTCCATCACCAGCCATCCCTCCAAGGTCCAAGGGACCCAGGACTGCTGTGATGACTTGAGGCATGGCACAAAGGCAACACAGTCACATAAGTAAGAAGTAATCCTTTAATACCTCCAACTTTGCCCCCAATGTCCAGGTTATCTTCAGCTGGAGAAAAAACTGTCCCAAGGACAGTCTTTAAGTGGAGGAAATTCAGTCCAAAACAAAGTACATACAAACTGTAAATAAAAATCCACACAAACCACGCTGCAGTAATTATTTGACAGGGTAGGATAAGGAATTGCACATTTGAAAGGCCAGCAAAACACACACAGTTGGGAAGATGTCAGGAACCCAGATAAGCCTCAAGAATACTAGATAATTTACAATTTGCTTCCAACAAGTTGCTGTGCGTAGCGTTCCTTTTTAAATACTGTGTTCCAAGCTGCTGCTAATGTAGGGAATCAGGGCCCTTTCCTCCCTCACAAGCCACACAATTCACATTGCTCTTTTCCGTTCCTCCCTGCATGCTCTAGGATGAAGAAGGGGTGGGCCTGGGTCTTCCTCTGAATCCCCTCTCCCTTGCTTTACCTCTCCCCTGCTCTGCCCAGCCAGATTGTGCCATTCCCCAGATTCTTCCACAGCCACCAAAGCCACAATCCTACTCCCTGTCAGCTGCTCAGCCTCCCCCTATGAATCAGATTCTGAAGGGGGCATAACAACTGCCTTGGATGCTACCCTCTGGGGCCAGAGAGATCACACCATATTCCTCCATTGGGCCTTGGATCTATCTCATCTTCCTCAGAACCAGGTTCTGACAGGGCCATGACAATATTAAAGTTATTGGGCAGATGTTGGGCAAGTGCCAGTGGGGTTTTTTTATTTGAATCTTCCTCCTGATAAATAAGGAAGGTCAGAATGCACTGATACAAGTGAGTTGTATTCTCTCCCTAGTAAAACTTGCCTTCATAAAGCTGGCAGTGCTATATATCTTAGAACAGGCATCATCAGCATTCCAACTAACAGACTCCAAACCAATAAGCTCTGAGACAAGCATTTTCTCAAAGTTCCATTTTATTAGAGTTGACATATTAGCACATCTGGGAAATCTGAGAGTTCCTTCCCCTGAACCCACCAGTACATCACATGGTCCAATCAAACATCGTCCAAACTGGAGACCTTCATTCAACCACTCCACTCCAGGTGCAGGGTAACATGGCCTTGACTTTCTGTGAAAGAATGTTGAGTCTAATCTTCTACCTCTCTATGAAATCCCCGCTCCCAATTTCCCAGGCACTAAATGTGGCAGCCTCGAATCTTCCAAGTAAAATAATGGCTTCCAAGGCTGACACATCCACTTATAATTCTCATGGTGTTGTTGTGTCTGGTGTCTAACTTACTAGCATGGCAGCTGTTAAGTCTTACATGGGCAGAGTATCCTGCTGTGGAATAAAAGAAGGCAAAAGAGTCTTAAGCAAGACTCATTCCTCCTCTCTTTGGGAGGGGGGGTGTTCTTGTCTCTTCCCTTTAGCTGCTTTATGTTAATATAAACAACATATTTCTTATTCTGTGCTTTGTTGGCTGAATGACAACCTACTCTTGCTGGCAGAGGGCCTATTTCGGATTCCGCCAATCAAAGAATTCCATCTGTCAGGATCCAGAGAAAAGCTTTCTCTATTGCAGTGCCTACCCTTTGAAACATCTTATCCTCTAAATCACTTGGCAATTTTAAGACTTGGAGACTTCAATTCCCAGAATTCCTGAGATAACATGACTTGAAGAGGAATTCTGGAAGTTGAAGTCTACAAGCCTTAAAGCTGTCAAGTTTGAAGACCTCTGCTCTAAAATAAGATCTGTCCCCACTCATCCCCAAAAAGCTTGAAGACCTGGCTCTGCTGGTTGGCCTAGGAGAACAATTGGGTGAGTTCCACACTGGAGATGGTTGCTAGATTGATGGCAGCCTCCATTCCTCTCTCCCTCCTGTTCTTTGCTCTCCAGCTGCCCATAGTTTTTGGCTATCATATCAATGCATTCTCATTATGTTCTTTTTTATTGTTTATTTTATGGTTCTATTATTTTCTGTTCTGTTTACATTCTTTTTATTCCTTCTTTTCATTGTAAGCTGCCTAGAGCAGTACCACAGTGATATAGGTGTTTACCTATAACATTGTTTACCCTAACTGGTTTAGGTAAAATAATAAATATGTAATCATAGTTTATGAGTTAAAGTGTCTGCAACTTTAAATATGGGAATGTAATTAGGGGAGTGGTTGTGAAAGCACTTTAAAAAAAGCAAGATGACAGCTTGCTCTCTCTCTGGCTTTGATGATCCCTAATTACTGCATGGACTCAAGACTGCGTTACTCGAACGGGAGAGAGACAAAGGACTGATTTGTAAGTGAACTGACATAGGATATTCTACACGGACTTTGCAAACTGAATATCCTTGAATGGACTGACTAAATGATACATGACTATTGGACTGTTATTTTGACTATGCTATGAACTCATAATGGACTAAACTATATTTTTGATAGCACAAGCGTATCTGTTATTTTTACTGTATGATAACAAAACATACAAACTTATCTCACTCATGTATCCGTATGCCTATCTGACTAACGCTGCACATTCTGTTTAGCTTGTCTCCTTAACCCTGGTTGGGAAACCCAGACTTAACACTGGTTATGGGCCCAGAGGCTGCAAAGTCAGTTTAACTAGGATAAAACAGATTTATGTAAAAAGTGAGAGTTTGTGTTGTTATACGTTGCAGTAGACAGACAGCTGTGTTTTATTAATTATAGTTTTATATCCATACAAAGAAAACATGGCACAAGTCAATCTACAAAGTTTGTCCCTTATATCCAAGCTGGATGGAACAAACTATGTATCATGGACTTAGCAGAAAAACAAGGAATGTTGAAGAACGTATTTTTAGACTCACCATATTTGAAAAATTGAGGTAGATGTTAAGCCTGGTCCCTCAACCAATGTTAAGGAAACACGCTAAACAGAATGTGCAGCGTTAGTCAGTTAGGCAGATAGATAAATGTTTGAGATAAGTTTGTATGTTAGTTAACATTCAGTAAAAATAACAGATACGCTTGTGCTATCAAAAATATAGTTTATTCCATTATGATTCATAGCATAGTCAAATAACAGTCCATTAGTCATGTATCATTTCAGTCAGTCCATTCAGGGATACTCAATTCGCAAAGTCCGTGTTAAATATTCAATGTCAGTTCACTTACAATAAATCAGTCCGTATTATCTCTTCTCACCGTTGATAAAAATCAACACTCCTTTCTTTCTCCCGTTCCAGTAGGAGAAAAAACACAGTCATCAATCGATTCAGTAATTAGGGATCATTAAGCCAGAGAGCGAGCTGCCGTTGTCTTGCTTCTTTTATGGTATTTTTACAACCACACCCTTAATTACATTCTTGCAGTTAAAGTTACAGACACTTTAACCAACAAACCATGATAACTTATTTATTATTTTACCTAAACCAGTTAGGGTAAACAATGTTATCCCTAACTGTAGACATGAACATTGCAGTCTCTGGATTTCACTTAGGAAGATATAAAATCTCTAAGTATCAATCAATCAGAATAGAGCCAGAAAGGGCACTAATTGTATCTCTTAAATAATAAGTATCTCTTGTCTTGATAAATAGTTGGGCCTTAGAAATATCCCTTTCCAACACAGGGCTCATATGGATGTCCCAGCAAAAGATGCTATCCATTCTCTTCTTAAAAGCCACCAGTGATGCTGTTCCACTTGTTAAAGCCTTAGCCACACTTGGAATACTGCACCCAGTTTTGGTCACCACTTTACAGAAAAGATGTTGAGATTTTGGAAAAAGAGCAAAGAAGAATAAATAAGATGACTAAAGACACAAACATATGAAGAACAGTTGCAGGGTTTGGGTTTGGCTAATCTAGAGAAAAGAAGGACTAGGAGGGACATGATAGTCGTATTCCAGAATTTAAGAGACTGCGACAAAGAGGAGGGGGTTCAACTTATTTTCTAATGCACCAGAGGGTTGGACAAGGAACAATGGATGGAAAGTAATCAAGGAAACAAGCAACCTGGAATTAAGGAGAAACTTCCTAACAGTGAGAACACTTAACCAGCAGAACAGTTTGTCATCAGACGTTGTGGGTTCTTCATCAGTGGAGGGTTTTAAAACTGGACAGTCACTTGTTTGAAATGGTATAGGTGTCAGCATTCCAGAAAATCTCCACTCCAACAAATAACTCCGAGGCAGGCATCTTCTCAAAAGTTTTGTTTTATTTGGATAGTAAACTGGCACATCTGGGAAACCCCAAATCTGAAAATTCCGGGATTCCTTGCAATAAGTAAAAAATTGAAAATCCACTCCCTGCACCCATCATCACATCACATGCCTCAATCACCATCTGTCCCAACTTGAGACACACCCTCACTCAAGTGCAGAAATTATATGACCTTGACTTAAAAGAAGAAAATTCTTATGTCTAACCATATATGCTCCAAGAAATTTTCCCCCTCCCATTTTCCCAGGCTCAAGAACGTGGCAGTGTGGAAGTGTCTCTGGTGACAATATGGCTTCCAAAGCTGACAACAGGCTCTATTTGAGTACATTTCCTTCCAGCTATATTCTGGATGAGATTAAATTTATTTCCCACTGAGGAAAGTATACTGCGGAATCTGACTGAAAAGTACAATGTTATGTAGTTCTTTTTTTAGGGAATGATTATTACTATAACTAATTAAAATAAATGTTTATTGGGAATTAAGTTGAGGAAATTAAGGTAAACCACTGAGGTGACACTCCCAAATTAGTAAGGGGAGGGGAAATTGATGTTCTATTTTGTGCATAAAAGCTTGTATTAATCTAGATTCTATGGAAAGAATATGTGATGGAATTGCAGATCTGACAGGTAAGAGAATTAAAAGGTAATAAGTATGAAGATATGGGTATTATTGGTGATTTAAATGAGAAAAGGGTATTACAGAAAAGGTCACGCTTAAAAAAAAGTCAATGTTTAAGAAATATTTGAAATAAATTGAAATGAACTGAGAAGATGTTTAGAATGAAAGAATTATTAGTGAACAGGATTGATTTGTTTGTTGCTTTTCTTATGCAAAAGTTGGGGGAATTAAGTTAAAATTGGATAAGATAGGAAGTTGAATGTGGAAAATAAATAGGTAATTATTGTCATATTTTCATGTAAAAGTGGTGACCCGGAATTATGTTGTACACTGAAAAGAGCTTTTTTCCCCCCCTTGGTTTTGGAAAAATTGAATAAAACTTGTTTAAAACAAAATTTATTTCCCACTGGGACCAGTAGGACCTGCATTCAGACTTGACTGAGATTTATCAGATTCAGTCCAGACATGAACTTGGGCAGACAACTGCTGATTGTTTTGCTATTTAAGAACAAGGAACAAACAAACAGAATCCCCAGCACTTGAAGGCAGAGGTGGGCTGCACAGACTGCAATAACCAGTTTGCCTAGTGCAGAACCAAAAATATGAGCACATGCATGTGCTCTGCACTTCTGGGTGTCTGCAAAAACATGAGGATTTCCTGCATGTGGCAGCTGCGATGAGTAGAGCAGGCAAGGCGTGAAACTTAGCTGGGCTGCATGGAAGGGACGAGCAAGCTGGAGATATAGGACAGGAGAGCAGAGGGGCAAGTGGATGGGCGAAGCCGGTGGGTGGGCTCCAGCATTGCTGTTGACCTGGCTGAATGAGCTTGAAACTACGTTCCATATTTTAGCTTCTGAAGAACAGCATGGTCAATAGCACTAAAGCAATCACAGAAAACTGTAAGAATTCTGCTCTCCACATTGAATTCTCAGTAAAGACCATACCCAATGTTAATCAGACTTAGCCCACTTGAAATGGTTCCTAAGGCATTGGAAAAGAGAAAACACTGCAACATGTTACCCACATTGTCGAGCAAATTTAGCCATGACAGAACATCTTAGTTGATAACAAGTCTCTTGTTAAGTTCTGAGCGTGGGCGCAAGAAACAGAGACGAGGCCTTGAACAGTGAACTTCAACTCTTTGTTTACATTGCTAAAACAGAGCAAAAACCCTCGGGCAGCAGCAGCTCTTTTATAGAGCTGGCTGCTGTCCTTTTACCCAATAGAAAGCTTTGGGACTTTCAACTTTGCCCAATGAGAAACAACCCGCTATTAGCCACTCAGACTTCCTGCAAGGACCAATCATAAGTCGCTGCCAGCGGGCCAATCAGAAGTGCAGGGTTAGAAGCCTGCTATTCTAATGAGGTTGTTTAAACTTTATTAACGCCTTTATTTAGTTCATAACACCCCTCCCCCCTAGGTTCCATTTGAGGGGTGTGGTGACGTATTCCCGTAGGTACACAGGTTGTTTCACCTGCCGGGTTGATTTATGCAGTTTCACCGGTTCCTGTCTGCAGTCAGGTTCCGGTGGAGCGTTTTTTGAGTTGTCTGATATGTGCAGTTCCGTATCCCCAAAGGACGATTCAGCGGTACTATTTTCATCATTGTTGGCTTCTGGAGTTTGCGGGCTTGCCTCCGTTGAGGCATTTCTCTGTGGCAAGACAACCCCCCTTCCTGATTCTTCTTCAGGTAACTCATTTGACTGCCAATTCCTTCTAATAGTGTTATCCGCTATCTCGGGTTCGGTTCCCTCGATATCCCCTCCCCCCCCAGTTTGAGGGTCGAGGGAGTCATGGGAACTGGTTTGTAGTCTAGAGCGAAGCTGATCTATATGGCATTTCCATATTTTTCCATCCACCGTTTGTACGCAGTAAGATCTGGGGCCGGTGAGTTGGGTTACGGTTGCTGGGACCCACAACGGTTCGCCCGAAAGGTTTTTAGCAAAAACCAAGTCGCCTACCTTGAACTCGCGGCATTTCCCGCTGGACCCACAAGGTTTCTCTGGGGAATATGACAGTTGTAGACAATCGAGGTGGGAGCGAAACTTGCGCCCCATCAGTAGTTCAGCAGGAGTCTTGTTGGCAAAGCTGTGCGGGGTGATGTGTTGGAGTAGGAGTATTCTGTTCAACTTGTCGTCAATGTCCCCATGGTCCATCTTTTGCAGCATTTTTTTAACGAATTGGACCATGCGCTCAGCCCTCCCATTGGCTGCAGGATTCACAGGCGAGGTTAGCGCATGGCGGATGCCCCGGTCCTCTAAGTATTGTTCAAATGGTAAGGCAGTGAACTGGGGCCCATTGTCAGAAACTAAAACGACTGGGAACCCATGCGTTGCGAATAGCTTATTCAATTTGCGAATGATGGAATCTGTTGTAGTAGCCTTCATCTTGTGGATTTCGAGCCAGTTGGAATAGGCATCCACTGTTAGCAAAAACGTATGTCCTTTAGTGGGTCCCGCAAAATCAATGTGGATGCGGGACCACGGCCCTCGAGGTGTTTCCCACATGGTTGGTGTTGCTCTTGGTGGGGCGTTGCTCTTGGCACTTCTGACAAGTCGATACCCAAGCTTCGATCTGCTTATCGATGCCCGGCCACCATGCGTAGTTTCGTGCGAGCGCCTTCATGCGAACGATGCCAGGATGACCTTCATGTAAAACTTTTAGAATGGCTCGATGTAGCCTCTCTGGGATGACGACTCTGTCTCCCTACAGAATGCAGCCCTTTTGGGAAAAGAGTTCCATTTGCTGGTTCCTGAAGGGTTTAAATTCATTGGGGGTTTGGTCGACTGGCCAACCTTGTTCGACCCAGCTGAGAACTCGTGCCAGGACAGGATCTCGTTTCGTTTCGATGGCGATGTCTCTAGTTGTTAGTGGCGGCGAATGTAGTGTCTCAATCTGGAGTATCGTGCTGGTTGGAGCTGGGTCATTGATGGTTTCCGGAAGTGGGGAATGGCTTAATGCATCAGCGTGGGGAATGGCCTTCCCCGGGTGATGTTGCAATTTGTAATTGTACGCAGCTAAGAATTCTGACCAGCGAGTCATTCTTGGTGACAATATGTATGGCTTTGGCTTGTCCCGCTATAATTCCAAGCAATGGTTTGTGGTCCATGATTATAGTGAAGGCTCGCCTGTTCACATACTCATGAAATCGTTTTACAGCTGCTACAATAGCAAGAGCCTCTTTGTCAATTTGGCTGTAGTCGCGTTCAGCCCTTGATAATGTTCTTGAAAAATATGCGATAGGAGCCTCACTTCCGTTTGGTAACACATGACTTAAAATGGCTCCTACTCCAAATGGTGATGCGTCACAGGTAATGGTTAATGGCAAAGTCTCATTGTACTGTATTAATACAGCGTCGGAGGTTAATAAGTCTTTCACTTGTCAGAATGCATGTTCTTCTCGGTGTCCCCAGACCCAGGTCTTCTTCTTGTTGAGAAGCTGATGTAGGGGCTCAGCTATGGTCGCCTCCTGGGGCAAGAAGATGTTGTAAAAGTTAATGAGCCCCAGGAAGGCTTGTAGGTCTGTCCTATTTTTAGGTCTGGGGGCGTTTTTGATTGCTTGGAGCTTGCTTTCAGTGGGGTGAATTCCTTGTCTATCTAGCAGGTATCCCAGGAACTCCACTCTCTCTGTACACAGTTGACATTTATTTTTTTTAACCTTTAGGCCAGAGTCTTTAAATTTTTGGAGAACCTTTCTGAGATGATTCTCTAATATTTCTCTATTAGGGGCCGCAATCAAAACATTGTCAAAGTATGGTACGACCAGCTTGATCCCTTGTAAAAGTCTCTCCATCAGACTTTGGAAGATCCCCAGGGCCACACTCACTCTGAATTGGAGTTGATTGCACTTAAAAGCGCCTCGGTGCATAACGATAGTCTGTGCTTCCGCAGTTTCTGCATCAACGGGTAGCTGTTGGTATGCTTGCACTAAGTCCAATTTAGCGAATATTTTCCCACCACCCAGGGGATGGAGAAGATGTTGAACCACTGGATAAGCGTTCTGCTGAAGGGCATGGTTCAGGGTGGCCTGGTAGTCCCCACAAATCCTTAACGATCCATCCGGTTTGATGGGTGTTACAATTGGGGTTTCCCAACGGGCATGGTCAGTTGGTTCTAAAATGCCCTGGGCTATTAATTTATCGAGTTGCTCATCGATTTTTGGTTTTAAAGCAAACAGCACTCGACAGGGCTTAAGATGAATGGGAGCTACTTCAGGGTTAAGCTTAAATGATAACGGAGTCCCCGTGTACTTGCCTAATTTGTCTGAAAAGACGTCCTCGAATTCCTGGACGAGGGCCTCCTCCCAGTCGTCACTCCCGGTTTGGTGAATGCCGGCTACCTCAATCCCGAGTGGGCTGAACTATTGAAGGCCTAACAAACTAGGCTGGTCATGATTAACGATGGTCAGTGGTAGCAATGCAGTACAATCTTTAAACCATACTTGGACTTGGCTTGAACCGATGACCAGAATTCGGTTTCCCTGGTAATCCTTGAGAATGACCCTTTGTGCTCCGAGGTCTTGATGCCGGATGGCAGGAATTAGCCATTTGAGGGTCTTCCAGGAAACCATAGAGAGAGACAATCCTGAGTCGACTTCCATCACGCAAGGTTGGTTCTCGATGGCGACCGTTACTCGGATCTTCCCTGCATCTAGGGATGAAGCGTGGCCGATGGTGATGGTCTGGTGTGTCTCCTCTTGCCTCGTTGCAGTGGCAGATGTTTTATTTCTGTAGGAGTAGTTGTTCCATTGGTAATTAGTGTGATCCCGGCTCACAGGAGGATTTCCTGTGGAGTAGCGGTGGTTATTTTCTCTCCGGTTTGGACTGGATCCTTGCTTGCTTCTACAGACCTGTGTAATGTGGCCTCGTTTCCCACAGAAACGGCAGAGCGCGTCGAGAAATTTGCAATCCGATTGTGGGTGGCTTGCCCCACAACCGGCACATAGGTGCGGAAGTCTTTGGGTTCATTGGTTACGTTCAACCCGAAGCCTGTTGACTTCTTCATCACTCTCTGATGAGGATTCGAGGTCCTCATGGTGCGCCGTTGTTGAGTGTCTCTCTAGATGGGGTGAGGTATCATGGGTGAGTTGACAGAGCGGTGCATTGGTGCGGTGCATTCTGGCGGCCGACTTCCTGGTTGCTTCTGCTACAGTAGCGTCTTTAATAGCGTCTGCAAGATCGGTGTCCCCTTTGGCCATGATCTTGCGTGGCACGGATGGTTCATCTAATCCCAGAACTATTCAGTCTCGCAGGGCTTCTTTGAGGTCTGTAAACCCACAGAGGCCTCCCAGGTCCCAGAGGTCAGCAATGAAATCAGCAACGCTCTTGCCTTTCCGTTGACTCCTCTAGTAAAATTCATGCCTTCTAACAAGCGTTGGTATGGCAGGTGCGTAGTGAGCCCGTAGTAGGGGTTCGAGGATGTCCCAATCCATAGACTTCACCTCTGCCGGTTTCGCTAGTGCTTTAGCCATCTTAAAGACAGCAGGCCCACAATGGGTTAGGAAGACTGCTCTCTTTTTGCCAGTCGTTGCGTCTTTTAAGTTGTTGGTCTCCAGAAACATCTGGAACCGATCCATATACGAGTCCCAGTCCTCTTGTGCCGGGTCAAATGGAGCAGGTGGTATAGCGCTGCTGGACATGTTTCCTTTGTCGATGCACCTTCAGCCACATGCTCTGTTTGATGCTCTGTAAGTCAGCTCTGATGTCTCCGCATCCCACCCTCATCACCAGTATTAAGTTCTGAGCGTGGGCACAAGAAACAGAGACGAGGCCTTGAACAGTGAGCTTCAACTCTTCATTGACATTGCTAAAACAGAGCAAAAACCCTCGGGCAGCAGCAGCTCTTTTATAGAGCTGGCTGCTGTCCTTTTACCCAATGGAAAGCCTTGGGACTTTCAAACTTTACCCAATGAGAAACGTCCCGCTATTAGCCACTCAGACTTCCTGCAAGGACCAATCATAAGTCGCTGCCAGCGGGCCAATCAGAAGTGCAGGATTAGAAGCCTGCTATTCTAATGAGGTTGTTTAAACTTTATTAACGCCTTTATTTAGTTCATAACATCTCTGTCTTTCAAAACTCCCAAGTAGTTTTTTGTTGGTATTCTTCCTGGGGACAACTACCCAGTTTATGATGTTCAGATCTGCTGCTCCATTTTGATCCAAGTACAGGTTCATCTTGGAAATATTGCAAAACTCATTCTTCTCCAGAAAGGAATGGAACTACAATTAAGATATCCAGTTATTTTAAATGCAGAACAACAAGTGATTTCTTCTTTCACCTGGTCTTTTCATATTTAAATATTTAAATTTTTTTTATATTTTTTAAACTAACAAATATAGTTGGAAGAACAAATGATATCCCTATCCACAAAATTAAAAAAACAAAGGTCAGCAATGTTTGTCAATTGTATATTGACAAATATATATATTGACAAAATACAATTGACAATTTTTTTTCTCACATAGGGAACATCGTAGAGCAAGTCACAAATAAATGCAACAAACAAATAAGATTGTTTATAAACTTTTCAGGGAAAACATTGTGATTGCCAGAAAACATGGATTTGTCAAGAGGAAAATTGCCAGGCTAACCTTCTCTCAGATAACAAGCTGGGAAACATGACCAGATGAGCTAAATTTACTTTATTGTAAGGCTTCCCCACTCATCATATCTAGGCAGTCTGTCTCTCCCTTCCCACACCTCCAAATTGCATTGTGGGCCTTTCTTAGCCCTGATAGGTTGAGATGGTTCCAGGGGTGGGCTTCAAAATTCTTAGCAATGGGTGGGTGTGGCCATGGTGTGACTTAGTTGGCCTCCTGCACCATGGGGGGGGGGCATTTTTGCCTTCCCTGTGCTCCAGAGGCTCTCTGGAAGCCTGAACTTCTGAGAGGTTCAATTTTTGCCCTCCCCAGGCCTCCGTGCATGCCCTGCACTTACCTGCATCCAAAATGGGCCATGTAGGGACTCCTGGGAGCGGTGGAGTAGGGTGGGTGGGGCCAGCTATGATTGGGATTTGGGGGTTCTCTGAACTGTGCAGAATCCTATTAAGATCATATTAAGAGCAACTGCGTTCTCTTCGCTGATGATGTAAAGCTGTTCAACACCACAGACAATCCTGCTACCCTTCAAAAAAATCTGGACTATGTATCAGAATGGTCAAACAAATGGCAACTTCAAATCTCAACAAATAAATGCTCTGCCTTACATATTGGCAAAAAAATTAGAAAATAAAATACAAGCTGAATAGTCAAGACCTTGTTGATGATCCAAGCTCTGTAAAGGACCTTGGAATACTCATCTCTAAGGATCTAAGTGCTACAGCCCACTGTAACTACATAGCCAAAAAGGTGTTAAGAGTTGTTAACCTAATCCTACGTAGCTTTTTCTCTGGTAATAACACATTACTAACTAGAGCATACAAAAAATTTGCCTGACCAATACTCAGATACAGCTCATCAGTCTGGAAACCACATTATGTATCTGATATTAGCACAGTTGAGAAAGTCCATCCTTCATTCTTTCATTGTTCAATGTTTCAATATACAATTCTAATACCAATCACAATATCATTTAAACATATAGGGTAAATCTATTCGTATTCCTTCCATTCATCCAATCCATGTAATTCTACTATTAATACACGTGCTTATATTAAAATAAATTCTTTTATTATTTAATTACTCATTGTTTAATTTTGTTATTAATATTAGAATAGAATAGAAATAGAAACCTAAAAGAAGACAGGAATTCAGCTCTCTACAGTTCCCTACACCCAGCAGATATTTGGTGCCCATTGAGAAGGACTGGGCCAGCTTATCGACAAAACAAAAGACCTTCAGCTCCAGGATGATGGGATTATCCTTCAGGGCAAAGCCATTCAGCCACAATAGAACTACACAACAAGCCCCTTCACTGCATCCCCCAGCAAGCTTCAACCAAGCCTGGGACTCAGGCAGCCTACAAAGTTAGTAGTGACCCCTACAACAACCAATAAAATATATTTCTTGCACAGGAACAGGAAGCTCAAGGGCAAGGCCCAAGAAAGGGTACAAATAATCCTCACTCTCCACTCCATGTGGTCAGCTGCCCAAGACTTCATAACCCCTGTGGTCCTGTCCATCAACAAACCATCTTTCCAATCAGCCTCCATTTTTCCAGTGTCTTTCTTCTTACCTGGAATTGAATCAGATAGATATTTCTCCCAACACCTCATAAACTCTGTTGTGTAGTGGTTGTGATCCTTGAAAGTGATGCTGATGAAGGAAACTGATTCTTGTTGATTCTCGACTCCTGATGAATGTCTCTTTTCTTTTATGTATACTAAGAGTATTTACATCAAGACAAATTCCTTGTGTGTCTAATCACATTTGGCCAATAAAATATTCTATCTATTCTTCTTGGGATCTTATCTCCAGAGATTTCTGGGAAAGGTCACCCAGAGCTACGGAATGCGGTGCCACTCTGGGTGGATGACCCTTAATTCTAGTGTTGTCTGTCTTCCAACATCAAGAAAACAGAGGATGGTCAAGAAAGGAGAAGATGCTCAAGGGGGGCACTGAACATTCTTTGTTATATTAGCTGTGGCTGTTATTTTGTGATGCCATGCATGGTTTATCAGTTTTGGGTGGTGCTTGTCTTCAAAGCCAGTGGAGGCTGCGTAGCACAGGGCTTGCCAGAGATTCCGTTAGCAGATACAGCTTCTAGTTCCCTTTGCTGGATGTCACAGTGACATAGAGTTTCTGTTAAGGTGTTGAGATTTAAGAGCTGACCAGCTGCTGTAAGGCTGATGTAATGTAAAGCTGATGCAATAAGGATGAATCAGCATGGGTATTGCTGTTTTAAGACTAAGGATGGGTCCACAGAAGTCTTTACCACTCTAAGAGGTGTTTATATAAGGCAGCCATTATAGGGAGTTTTTCTCTCTCCTTGTGTCCTGTCTTCATTGCAGAATTTTCTATGTAGAGTTAAGAAGATTGATTGATTGTCAGGTATTTGTCTACCACATATATTTCTTGTATATAAACCACTGTTAAATGTCTAAGTCTCTGTGTGCTGTGTTTTGCTCCCGGGTGGTCTCACAATAGTAGTCACACTGCAAATGCTCTGACAGTTTCTTTTGCAAAGTTTTTCTAGCTCTTGCTGTGCTGCCCCCACTCACCCACATATCAGGGTTGGTGCAGAGAGATTTATTCAGTCCATTCTCCCAACAGTTCTATCTTAGTTTTTCAGATAACCCCCAGCTTCAAGCTTAGCACAGTAATTGGCTCATGACCAAGTAGATAACAAAGGCAAAACAAACTTACGGCCAAACCAAAAACAGTTTCAGAAATAAAGGTTTTGCCTGGGTAGGTTCCAAAAGAGCAGCCAAAATCCCTTCCAAGGTTCAGGGCCTCCACTGAGGTTTGTCAACAAGCCCAGTGGCCTGGTATCAGAGTTTGCAAGTTGAAGTCACAGGAATAATCCAAACCAGGAGTTCAGGGGGTCATTTTCAGTGAAGCCAGCCACAAACAAGCCTCAGACTAACCTTCCACACAATGGCCAATTAATCTACCTGACAGATAACCAGCTGCTCCAAACATGAACATAAACACTCTCTAGGTAAAGAGAGAAGTTCCCTTCGCATATATGTGCTAGTCGTTTCTGGCTCTAGGGGCAGTGCTCATCTCAGTTACAAAGTCGAAGAGCCAGTGTTGTCTGAAGATGTCTCCGTGGTCATGTGACCAGTATGACTAAATGCCAAAAATGCACAGAATGCTATTATCTTCCCACCAAAGTGGTCCCGATTTTTCTACTTGCATTTTTACATGCTTTTGAACTGCTGAGTTGATAGAAGCTAGGACAAGTAACTGGAGCTCCCTCTGTTACGCAGCACTAGGGATTCGGACTGCTGAACTGCTGACCTTTCTGATTGACAAGGTCAGTGTCTTACCCACTGAACATGTGCTGCAGAGTCCTGGAAACAAAGGGTATGGAAACAAATGATACATACATTTGCAATATGTGATACTGACATTTCACCTAAACTTGAAATCCTCTGTTAATGCAGCCCACTGTTGGCAGCAGCCCACTGCTAGCTCATATTTAAACGATTGTCTGCTTGGAGTCCAAAATCTATCTTGCAGTTCTTACTATTGAGTCAGATATCACCTATTCTATATCTGTGTTTGGTTTTTCTCACCTAAATGTAGAACCTTACTTTTCTAAACATTGAATTCCATTTTATTAGATAGAGCCCAGTGTTCAATCTGTCCAGATCCTTCTGGATCTTGAGCCTATGTACCATCACTGTCCTAACACCCCCTGTTATTCATACCCATTTCATGTATTCTTAATTATGTTTCCAATTATATGTGTTATCTAAAACATGCTTGATAAAATAAATAAATAAATAAATAAAATAAAATAAACTTTGCTCTCAGTTCTTCTTGCTCTTCTCCTACTGTGACATCTTTACTTATTAATTCATTGATTTCACTCTTTGATGATTTTCTTGGAATTTAATTTCATTACTCTTAAACTCTTAACATTTATTATTTCCTTTGATTTTAAACAAATGTAATTTTCAAATGGATTCAAAGGAAGCATGCAGTGTTATGGTTACCCAGCAGCAGTGAGGACGAGGTTCCCGAGGAGCCTGTGCTAAGTGCGAATGAGTGCAGAATGATTCGTAGAAGAGAACAGCTGGAGCAGCACAGACAACTCGGGAGTAAGAATGCAACACAATGGCCCCTTCCTTCAGGGAATATAAGCCTGGTTTCAAAGAGTTTTTGCTTTTGCAGAAAGCAAAAACGTTTGAAGGATCCAACATTGTGTGTAAAGACTCTGCCTTATCTGAAGAATTCTGTCAAGGCTTTTCTGGTTGGACTAATTGGCTGCAAGCCATCTTTTATCTGCAAATAAGTTTATATGTAGATTAAAGCTCTGAAGGTTTAAGTTACTTAGTTTGTTTGAGATTTTCTTGCTGGTAACAGAGTTGGGTCAGAACATGCAGGCCCAATAATAACTGCAATGAAAAATTGTTATGAGCTTAAGAAACAATTTCACTTTAACTTCTGTACTTTAACCATTAGATGATCTTTTGTGTTTAGATTTGGTCTGAGGATAATAATGTAGCACTTGGGGAAGAAGATGCAGCCCAGAAGCCCAGCACTGGAGGTCAAGATGGAGAAGACCTGCACAGCTACCATGTATTTCCCTTTGATGCTCAGGTAGGTGGGCAGGAAGGAGATCCAGACACTGCAGAAGACCAGCATGCTGAAGGTGATCAGCTTGGCTTCATTGAAGGCCCCAGGAAGATTCCTGGCCAGGAAAGCTACAGTAAAACAAATGGCAGCCAGAAAGCCCATGTAGCCAAGGACAATATAAAACATGGTGACCGAACTTTCATTGCATTGAAGGATGATCTCCCCAGGCTGGGAGTTCAGGTCAGAGTCGGGGAATGGAGGAGAAATGACTAACCACATGGCAGAGATAAAAATTTGACCAGAACAACCACAAAGGATGATGGAGTTGGCCAAGCTCTTCCCCAACCATCTTCTGACTTTATTCCCTGGTTTTGATGCCAGGAATGCCAGCACCACCGTGCTTGTTTTAGCCAACACAGAAGACACAGCTATTGAGAATACAATGCTAAATATTGTTTGTCGGAGAAGACAGGTGGCTTTCCTTGGTTGGCCAATGAAGAAAAAGGAGGACAAAAAGCAGAGCATGAGGGAGACCAGGAGAATGTAGGAGAGATCCCGGTTGTTGGCTTTGACAATGGGAGTTTCTCGGTATTTAATGAATATGATTAAAATGAAACCAGTGATTAGGAAGAAAAATAGAGCAAAGGTGATCAGGATAATTCCCAGATGCTCTTCATAGGAAAGGAATAATATTCTTTTGGGGATACATTGGACTAGGTTCTCATTTGGATATTTCTCATCTGGACATTTGGTGCATTTTTCAGTATCTGAAAAACCAGAAACTAATATTTTTAATAGGCTCTTATATTTCATGAAATACCTTTGGATGACAACTTAAAGGAAAGCCATAGTAAATGGTTAAATAGTATACATATATAAAACATTTATTTGGCTGAGCATCTTAAAGCAAACTTTGGATATTTTACATCCCAAGAAAAACCCTAATATATACAACTATAAAAACAACCCCACCCAAAAGGTCAAATGTGAAAAAACTGGTGCCACAACTCATCTTCATCAATGCTAACCACCACATTTTCATCCTTCATAAACCTCACCTTATCCCAATGCCTGGAAGAAGAAGAGCTAGATCTCTAGGAATTTAGAAGAGCCTGTTGCACTTCAAGGTGGAGAGAGTTCAATAGCACAGGAGTTTCAACAAAAAAGGCAGGTTCCAAGGAAATTATCTAAAACATCTGGAACATGTATATTATGTTTGCTCTGGCCAGAAAGGCAGATAACTTGAGGGAGAGGAAGTCCTACTGATACCCTGGTTCCATGCAAAGTAGAGCTTTAAAGATGAATCACTTGAGACTTTCAAGAAGAGATTAGGCTGCCATTTGTCAGAAATGGTGTATGGTCTCCTGCTTTGGTGGGTGTTGGACTAGATGACCTACAAGGTCCCTTCTGATTATCAGTTAAATCTGTTAAATAAAATTACAATTGGAAAGAAACTGGGAGCCTCTGCAGCTCACACCACAAGGGTATAATAAGGATAAAATATAGGAAAACCCAACATGTGCATGCTATTGCATTCTGGACCATTTGTAAATTCCAGGTGATCTTCAAGAGTAACCCCACATGAGACAAATTCCTTGTGTGTCCACTTGACCAATAAAGTATTCTATTTTATTTTTGGCCTGTGCTGTAAAAAATGGCTTGGGTGACCATTGACCTGATACCATTCCTCAAGTATCAAAAAAGTCAAATGTCCCTAAGAAAGCAAACACAAGGGACACTTCCAAACTGACATGTAAAAAAGAGATTTCCTCTTGTAAAAGTAATCTTGCCCAATTCATCATGTCCTTATGATTCTTGACTCTTGACGAATGTATCTTTTCTTTTATGTACACTGAGAGTGTTTGCAGTAAGACAAATTTCTTGTGTGTCCAATCACACTTGGCCAATAAACAATTCTATTCTATTCTATTCTATTCTATTCTATTCTATTCTATTCTATTCTATTCTATATATGTCCTTGTTACTCTTCTTATCTTATAATTCAAGATCTTTTTTCTTAAACCTCAAATTATGGAAGAAATTGGACATGTTGAAAGGAAAGAAAAATAACAAAATAGTCAAGCATATGTGTGTAATTAATATTATGCACATTGATCAAAATGATCTGTATGAATCTAATACTCTTTCCATCAGTATGACCTACCTTCCTGCATGGAGATGGTTCCCTCTGGACAAGGAATGCAGTCATAGCAGCAAACTGGTTGTTCTTCCTGAGCTTGCTTGACAAATCCAGGAGGACAATTTTCCACACATTTGGATTCAAGCAAAGACTAAGCAGAATAGCAAGAAATCACGTTAGGACTCACTGTCCATGGAAAATGGAAGTCAACATAAACAAGAGCCAAATAGTTTCTGGTCTTCGCTTAGGTAAATAGGAAATCTTTAACTAGTCCCAGATTGTAAGCGATACAACTAGTGGCAGAATCTTCATTTAGTTCCTCCTTTTTGCTTCTGGTAGAACTCATTGCAATCATGGGTTTTTCTACTTTGATAACATCTAGGGGGATGAAGCTGAGAAAATATTCTAGCATTAAATAACAACCAATGGATTCCTCCTCGTAACTATATTAACATGCATTCCTACATTCTCCATACAGTGTATCTGTATTTTAAAATATTATGATCTGCTGATATTAATTTATTACATTTTTATTCTATTATTTGTTCAAATAGAATAAAATGTAATGAAGAAAGAAACTTCTGACCAGTAGGATCTGCTCAGGAGTCTTCTGGACTATGTAAAATGTCACAAAGCAATTCCTCTGTTGAAATTACTGTAGTCTTAAACAGTTTCCCAATTCTTTACAAATTAGGAGTCTCAACTTTAAATAGGAACATGAAGTGTTGTTTGTTTATTTGTATATTTATTTGTTAAATGTATAGAGCTGCAGTACTGGTGAAATCAGACTAAAATTGACTGTCTAATAGTTTCTAGAACTGTATTGAGATGAGATAGAAGTGAGGTCATGAGAATGCAGCCCTAAAAAAGGGTTGGTCAGGCATCTTCTGCTGCAGGAGATGGGCTATGACAGGGGTCTGCAACCTGCAGCTCTGGAGCCACATGCGGCTTTTTCAGCCCTCTGGTAAGGCTCCCTGTTGACTGATCCCACCCCTGGCTGGCCCTGCCCCTCCCCTCCCTGTCACTCCTTGCCCAGCCTGAGAAGGTAAGGGTGATGGCGGGGGATGGAGACTTGCTCCATCTTCCAGCACAGGAGGTGACTGGGTGGGAGTGTGTGATGTTGAGTTGGCCACACCCACCCAGTCACACCGGTTGTTAAATTATTGGCTCCCAATTTTTTCTTTTCTGTGGGAATCGGGTTCAAATGGCTCTTTGAATGTTTAAGTTTCAGACCCCTGGCCCATGAGAATGAACTCTGTCAGAAAGGGATATTTCTAAGGCCCAGCTAGGTTTCCAAGACAAGGTCCTTCCATTTGAAAAACTACAATTAATTGACACCCAACTGGCATGGAAAGGTTGACTCATATTTATTATTAGGTAAACTTGGAGCCTTCTTTTTGCCAAAGAAGTTTTAAGATAGCTATCAATCAAGATAAACAATTGCATTCAAAGCATTATTGATGAAGTACCTTCATTCCAGTGGTGGGATTAAAATTATTTTACTATTGGTTCTGTGTGCATGGCTTGGTGGGCATGACAGGGGAAGATACTGTAAAATCTCCATTCCCTCCCCACTCCTGGGGGAAGGCTACTGCAAAATCCCCATCCCCTCCCAACCCACTAATCCACTTTCCAGCTCCATTCTCCTATGCAGGGCAACCAAAAAAGACCCAGCTGATCAGCTGGGACTTGGGAGGCAGAGAATATATGGAGCCAGTCAGAGGTGGTATTTGCCGGTTTTCTGGACTACTCAAAATTTCCACTACCGGTTCTCCAGAACTGGTCAGAAACTGCTGAATACCCACCTCTGCTATGTTCAAGCTAAAGGTCAAATCTAAATAGCATATTTTTCAAATTATCACTCATTGATTATGATATAAGGAAGGATTTCTCTTTAGATCAAAGACTTGTTTCAATGGTTCATTTTTTTTTTGGTCAGGGCATTATTTCATATTAGACCAATCATTATGATTTCGTGTAGCCTGAAAGCCTGGGTTCTCCTTCCTAGGAGCAGAAGGCTTATTACAGTGGGGGCCCAAACTTTTGGGTATCAGGTACCGGTTCCATGGAATAAGGTTTTTCTGCAGACCAGAGGGGGCAGGGTTTTGCATGGATGGGGCTTCCCTTGTTTGCCTGGCCTGGTTGCTGGCATGCCATGGAGCTGGCATGCCAGCATATGCCCTGGCCTATTGCATTATCCCAATGGGGTGAAAACGGCATGGATAATAGTGGCCAAGTCTGGGATGCTTTAAAGCTGTGGTCACCAACTGGTGGGCTGTGACCCACTGGTGGGCCATGAGAAAATGTTGGTGGCCCACAGAGAAATCTCACCTCCAGAACATCCCCCCAAAAGCAATTAATCCAGGCTGCACAGAAATACAAGGCTGCTCAGCCCACATGGCCCATGGGAACCCTCCCTGCCCACTCACTCCTTACCTGGCAAACATGTCTGCTAAGTTGCTATTTTTCCTTTTTCCGACCATCATCAGTTCTGCTGTGCTGGGAGATTTAGATTAGCTAGGAAAATGGTTGGATTTTTTGTTTTCTAGCTAAGCACAGCTGAACCTCCCTTAGGACTGAAGGTTTGCTTGCAAGCAAATTCAGTGCAGACTCACAGCAAGAAAATTTGAGAGACTGAGCTAGCCAATGGCAGATAGATAGACCACTCAATGATTCTGTGTGCAACTCAATCTGCCTGCTTTGCCTGATTTTGAATAAAAGCTGCTTTTTTAAATAAAAAATATTCAATATTTACATACATGGTGTTTTGTGAGTTAATTTTGTAAGTTTGCTTACAAGCAAATTTTATGTGATAGACTGAGCTAGCCGATGGCAGATAGATAGATTTCTGAATGAATCTGTGATTCTGTGAGCAACTCAATCTGCTTGCCTGCTTTGCCTGATTTTGGGTAAAAGTTGCTCTTTTTTAATAAAAAATTCAATATTTATATAAATATTTATAATATTTACATATAAGCCATGCCAATCACATGACCACCAAGCCACACCCACAAATTAGGTCATGCCCACAGAACCAGTTAGTGGTCCCTGGGATCTAAAATTATGAGTTTGGGGTCCGAAAAGTTGGCGACCTCTGCTTTAAAGCATCACAAAATATGGACCCTCCCTTTTAAGGGTCTCTATCCCCAACCAGGACAACCTCAATTCTTTTTTATTTTATTTATTTTTATAATTTTTCATTCATATACATTTTTGAATAACAGTGCATTGGCAGAGCATTATTTACAAATAAAACGCAACCAACATACATTGGTAATAAATCTCAACATACAAACTAATAGCAATAGTAATGGTATAATAACAGTACTGGTAGTATAACCAAAAGAGCTGATCTAGGTTTCTTCTTACATTAGTTACATTTTTATCAATTACTACATTGATATTTATCTACCTCTTTACTTGCAATATTAACCTTCATAATCTTACTTTCTCTAATTTCTACCTCTTTTCTCTATCCATTCATAGAATTTATTCCATATCCAAAAGTATTCTGAATCATTAATTTAATTTTTAAAGTTAATCTATCCATTTCAGCACAGTCCCAAATTTTCTTAATTATAACCTCATCCGGTGGAGTATTCATATTTTTCCAGTATTTATTTTATTTTATTTTATTTTATTTTATTTTATTTTATTTTATTTTATTTTATTTTATTTTATTTTATTTTATTTTATTTTATTTTATTTTATTTTATTTTATTTTATTTTATTTTATTTTATTTTATTTTATTTTATTTTATTTTATTTTATTTTATTTTATTTTATTTTATTTTATTTTATTTTATTTTATTTTATTATTTATTTGATTTGTCAATCGCTTTCAAGGTAATATATATAAGTATAAACATGAGTAAGAATACAGGAAATAGGTACGAATAAAAGGGGACAATAGGACAGGGATGGTAGGCATGATGGTGCACTTATGCACACCCCTTACAGACCTCTTAGGAATGGAGTGAAGTCAATAGTGGTTACTTTGAGGTTAAACGAGTGGGGGTTAGAGATGTAACAACAGAGTCAGGTAGTACATTCCAGGCATTGACCACTCTGTTGCCAAAGTCATACTTTCTGCAATCAAGTTTGGAGCGGTT
Organism: Hydrophis major; assembly: GCA_033807585.1. NCBI lineage: Eukaryota > Metazoa > Chordata > Lepidosauria > Squamata > Elapidae > Hydrophis > Hydrophis major. Next base: position 19,584,998 of record CM066329.1, read on the forward strand.
AACATTGAGTTTGTATCTGTTGTGTGCTCTTGTATTGTTGTGATTGAAGCTGAAATAGTCATTTACTGGAAGGACATTGTAGCAGATAATGTTGTGTGCTATGCTTAAGTCTAACTGTAGGTGGCGTAGTTCAAGGTTGTCCAAGCCTGGTGATATAGGGTATTTTGTTGCAAGCAGAGGAGTGTAGTACTCTTACATATTTAGCATATGTAATCCTTGCTGCCGTCAATATGTGTGATACTAAATATGTGATCGCTTTGTCAAGATCCTCTAATAGTATACCTAAAGGGCATGTTTGGGACAACCTCAATTCTAATTCCAATGCTTATTGGGACCAAAAGCCATCCATCTGGTCTTGAGTCAATTTGATCTAATTAAGTACAAATCTAAACTTGGGCACTGGCAATAGAAATTGCCTCCTTATTTGCTATTTGAGGACAAGGAACAAGAAAAAATTAAGGCTATTAGCACCATAATTCCCAGCACTTGAAAGCTTCACCGGTTTTACAGAGATATTAAATGCAGAGCGGATGGGAAAGGGGCATGATCAGTGTCCTAAAATATAGTCACCCAGCATCTCATGATGGACAAGGCTGAATCATTTTAAAATTGTGTTCAGATGTGATATTGAAAGGATTTAGAGGAACATGGAATTGAAAAGGAATCACAACAATTAGGTCAAATTCTGATATGTAACGAAGAAAAACTTATAACAAGATTGTATAATTATTTACTAAGAGTAGAGCTGGAGGAAGAGACAGTAAAAGGGCCAATGATAGCTTGGCAAAGAATATCGGTCATAGTATAGAATTAATGATTGGGAAAAATTATGGACCAAAAACTACAAATTAACATTGTCAATAGCTTATAAAGAGAATCAGTATAAAATGTTTTATTGATGGCATCCAGTACTGAAGCCATCAAGCCTTCTAAGAAAGCTACAAGGGTTCTACTTGTCACATTCAATTCTCAGTGAAAGTCATCCAATTTGATGACTAGAATTAAAACTTTTGACATGGACCCTAAATCTTTTGAAAAAGTGAAGAGATACCAATATTTTGCCCACCTTGTTGAGCAACTTTAGCCGTGAAAGAGCATCTTGGTTGATTATAAGTCTCTCTCTTTCAAAACTTCCCAGTTGCTCTGTGATGGGATTCTTGTTGGGGAGAACCACCCAGCTCATGATATTCGGGTCTGCTGTAATATCTCCATTTTTGTCCAAGTAGAGATCCTTCCAGGAAAAATTGTAAAATTCATTCTTCTCCAGGAATGGATGAAACTGGAATGGAAATCATCAGGGATTTTAAAAAAACAAACAGATTTTTTTTATTTCTTTACCATGTGGCCTTTTCAGATTTGATCTTTTTTCTACAATTGTCTAACTTAAAAATGGGGTATGGGAGAAGAAGCTTGTCCACTATCTTTAAAAGTGAAAAATAAAGGTTCTATAAAAGTTTTCAATCATATGTTGACTATATATCTGTATCTATATAACTATATCTATATCTATCTATTGAGACAGACAGACAGACAGACAGACAGACAGACAGACAGACATTATGTCCACGTAGCTTTTTTTAGCCTTTGCTAACCTTGTCAGTAGCTAACGATGTTAGCAGAGGCTAACAAAAGCTAAGTGGATAATATAGTTTAAGTTCCAGAGATCGTGATGCCTGTCTCTTCTTTTATGGCTATCCCTGGAACTCATATTTTTAGGATTGTTTTATGTATCTATCACCTATCTATCAGATAGATAGATAGATAGATAGATAGATAGATAGATAGATAGATAGATAGATATTGTTCAGTTGCTTAATTGTGTGTGACTCCATTATCAAGAAAATAAAACACAGTGTCCGAGTTCCAAGTAATAGTTCCATAGCAAGCAAGATTCTGAGGCAGGTGAATTCCTCAAAGAATAGCTTTATTGGATATATCATATTGGCACAAATCTGGTGAAAACTGATTCTGAAGTTTCCCACGGCCCAATCTTCCATTGACCCCCAAAATTTGCTCAAACTCATGTTCATTGTATTAATGACATTAACTAACCATTTGATTCTCTGCCATTCCCTTCTCCTTTTGCCTCCAATCTTTCCTAATGGCAGGGTTTTGTTCTTGTAATGAGTCTTTTATTCTCATTTTAAAAATTAATATTGTTTAATTTTGAAATATAATGGTCATAGTGCAATTTCTTTTGCACAATAGTGCAATTTCTTTTGCACAATATGCCCCATGTGACTACATAGGCCAAACCTGTTGCTTTTGTAGTACACGGTGGATAAAATGGTTATCTTCTTTCTCCCTTAGATTCTTTCTCAATCAGAACTAAATTTGATGGAACCTCGTTGGAACCCCATACCTGCCAGGGCTGAAGTATGGGAACTCCCAATCTTTTTTCTATTTCCTTCCTTCTCCACCTAGATCTGGAGGAATATGCCACATTCAGGGCATGGGACAGAGTCTTAATGAGAGCATAAACATGGTGCTCATTTTGAATCCAGATCCTTGTGCTTTTCTTTTGGGTCTCCAATGGCCCTTTTTGGGTGCATCTTCTCCGGCCTTTGACAGAAAAGACCTGCTTTGAAAAAAAACAGTTAAAGGTCTTATATTCCAAGTGGCGTTCCACAAACAAATTGCGTTTAAAGTCAACATCTTTTGGCTTTTTTTTCCCCTGAAAATTAAAGGTCAAAACACTATGGACGTATGTGAAAAGTCTGTGCCTTCCCATCTGATATTCCCCCAAGACTGTGATGATCCAGATTTTCCCTTTAATGGGTCCTGTGAAATATTCAATTATTAAATACAGAGGGATAATTCTGTCCAAAAAGGGAGTGTATTCCATGTAGTAAACAAAGACATTGACTTGTCTCCACTTAGAGATGGCACTCCTGAAGGATTCTTTATGTTTATTGGTTGATAATCGTTGAGATATAACGACACAAATTCCATTCCTAAAAAGCGAAGAAGTAAATGTCCTCAAGAAATGATCTCCCTCCTCTGTGTCTGAAGCAAAGAGACCGATCAAGATCCACCTGAAATGGAGGAGCAGTTGGACAATTCTTGGATAATGGAACCCTAGTTTGGTGAACATACGATAGAAAAAGGGGAATTGACTTTTATCACTCAGGTCTGCTGAAGACATTCTACTACTTATCTGAAAACACAATGAAGAAAGCTTGGTTATATTAGGGGTTAGATCAAGATTTAAAATATTATTTTAATAAATAAATCTTGATTCTTGAGCACACATTAGAATAGTTAAATAAATAATTATGAGCCATACAAAATATAAAACAGAAAATATTAATAAGCACATTAAAAAGGGTCAAATTAAGCAAAAAGAAGAATGCAAATCATATTTATTTATTTTTTAAAAAATTTAAAAATAAATGTTATTGAATAAACATTAAAAACAATTGAAAACAGTGCAATTTTCTTGGCCATCATTTTAGCCAAACAAGCTATAGTATAGAGATATACATAACAGTTAATTTCCTTTTTCCCTTAAGTTATTAGGATAGTGATAGCTGCATATTATTTCTATTTCTACATTTATATAGATTTATTTACAATTATATACATATTTACAACCATCTTTTATACTCATGCATTCATATCATCTCATATTTGTCCATTATATTCCATTCTCTTTGGTTTACAAAACTTTAACTTTCATATATCTGTATCACCATTACTATTTACTGCTATCAGATCCACATATGCATAGATAGGAAAACACAGAAACAAACCTGTGGGACTTTGTAGGTGGCTACTAATGTTGACATCTGGATGGAGACGTCACTATCGGCTCCATCAAGAAGAACTAAAAGGTTGTCCTTCCTTCCACAGCTGTAGTTGGGAACATTGGCTTCTCCAACAGAGAGCATGTCCACCAAGGCATCTGAAGTGCCAATGGTGCTCAAAGAGTTGTCATGGATGTTGTAGCCAAGTGTGAGATTGTGTAGGAACTGGGGTTTCTTATTGACCTCTTGAATGGCAAAAATGAAGCGTATGATTCTTGACAGATCAAAAGTTAAACTACTGTAAAATAATATTAATTTTATCGTCATTATCAACAACAAAATACTTTATTTTATTTCCATTTGTCTCCAAATCCTATTAAATCTTATTCCAGTACTAATTGAAAATCAGAAACAAATGACAGTCACCCTTCACCACTGAATATTCATGAGTATTGAGAAGATGAGATATAGTCCTTCACCATTTTTAAGAATCAGAAATATATCATTAATTGTAGCAGTACTGATTTACATCACCCCAGTATGTGGATTGCAAAATAATTCAATTATTCAAGGAGAACTACCATAAGAGGAAAGGGGATTTTGATAAGTAATCCAGCAAAGCAATTCTTTTAAAAAAATGTCATGAATTCCTATGAGGATTAGGCATTGAATATAAATGAGCATTTATAAATATGTGGAAATAGGTCAGACTGGGGCAAATATAACCATTTCAATCACTACTTTAAACAAAAATCAGGAGTCAAGTGATGAACTTCAACATTAGATAAGAAGGAAAATCTGGACTTTTCCAGGTTTTTTAACGCCTCATGTTTGGATGTGAGTCTCTTCTACAAAATAAGACCAAAAAAAGGAAGAATTTAGAAAATTTCAAAAATTAGAAATACATCTGAATTGAATTGAATTCTTTATTGTCATTGTACGTATATACACAGTATATATACAACGAAATTCACATAACACCCAGAGACCAGACCAACATGCACACACATCTGAAACCTAAATTAAGAAGAAAGCAGAAAAGAAGTGTTAGAACTGCAAATGAATGGAATGCAATTGTATCACACTGAGTGACTTACGATTGAGATAGACTAGAAGGAGCTGTATTGAAAGTCAATGTTACATGCGATATTGTTGTTGCACTGATGATCATACTAACAAGATGGTCTCCTGGCCTGTAGTAGCTCCATGGTTTTTTTCCACCTTTGCTCTCCAAACTGAGTGGGCACTTCATTCTAAGCTTTCCAGAGATTGGCTGCAATATTAGCAGCATCAGAAACACATGAAGGAGGTCCATAATTCAGGGGGCTGAATCGATTCCTTTCTTGTTTTTAAAGAAGAACAGGAAGGGTTAGAAAGATTAAAAGCACTTTCACTTTTATGAAGATGGAAAGATGGAAATAGCAGTGCTCCTCTGATTCTGACATAGATAAACCAATCTTCACTTGGAAAGAAGAGAAAGAGACATTCAACAGCACAGACACTGACTATCTCAGAACATGTGGCACAAGGAGCATTGCTCACTATATTTATTCTTTTCTCGTGCAAGATCCCTTCCGTGTTCCTTCATTCTGATGTATCCACCAAAGGTAGTCACTGGAGGAGTAGCAAAAGAGGTCTCAGAGACGGGATTGTGATAATTACAGTGAGAAGCAAATTATTCCCTTAGGATCCAGAAGTTATTCTCGGGCTTCATATGCAGAGGGACAGCTAGAGAAATATATATAAGTCAAAAATCACAGATACACCCATGGGGGCACCGTTCTGTAGTAGTTGTGGTACTCTCTATCAGGACATGTGCAGAAAGAGATGCTGGAGAAAGATAATCAACACCTTCTGCTATCCTTCATCATGATCTCTAGAGTGGATAGATTTTTTTTTTTCTCAGCACTGTTTGTGTTCTCATTCCTTATTGATATAAAACTGTTCTGTCTCGCCTTTCCTCTTTCCCAAAAGGTGAAAGAGTACAAACTTATACAAACATAGGCAGGCAAGCTGGCTCAGACTCCACAGAGTTAATTCTTTGGAACTGATAATATTTTGGCATTCCAACACGTCCTGCCTGCCAAATCTGAACTGATAGTAAATAAAATTTTACTCCCAGAAAATCACAAGACAATCCAGAAAGAAAATCTGAGGTAAGGTTAAACTTTGTCCTGTACAAAGTTTCAGGAGAAAACACACCCACTTTTATCCCCTGTGGGGTGTGGCTCAATGACTCAGTTCACTCTCTGACCCTCCGACGCCTCCTACATTGCTACTCACATTTCTCCCTACAACGCTGCTTAGGATTGAGCCAACACTCTTCCTCTTTACTCCCTGTCAGGGGCTGCTCTGATATGCCTTCCTCCTGATTAATCTCAGGCTGTTCCTCTCAGTTGTCTGATGGAACCTGAGGCATTTTCAGGGAGGAAGGTCCCGGGGAGGAATGCATTGCCAGAGAGGAAGATCCTGGGGAGGAAGGCATTCCCAGTTCCTCCTCCTCATCTTCCAGGTCCTCTTCCTCTGACAGCATAGGCTTGGGAATCAGGGCCACAACACTATCCCCCTCCGCAGGGCCCTTCCCCCGAGTCTGACGGTCAGGATGTGGTCGCAAGGGGAAATGGTCATGGAACATCCATATAAGGTCTGGGGTGTGGATCGTGGAAGCATCCACCCAGGAGAGGGCCTCTGGCCCATCTCCCTGCCTCTCAATCAAATATTGGAACCGCCCTTTCAGCCAGCGGGAATCCCTAATGCTGGCCAACTTGCCTTCTACTGCGCCATCATCACTGGGTGCAGGTGGTGGATGAACAGTTGTGGGACATTGGAGACAACATGAAGGGGCATCAGGGACCAAAAGGGAATGGTGGAAGACTGGATGAATTTGCATGGAGCGCGGTAGAATCAGTTGATAGGCTACGGGGTTGATGACCGCCTCGATGGGAAATGGGCTGATGAACCGATGGTCCAGCTTCCTTATTGGGTGGTCGACCTGAAAATGTTTTGTGGATAACCACACACAGTCTCCTACAGCCAGCAGAGGCATTATCCATCAAGAGCAATCTGCGAGCCACTTGTAATCTTCCTTGGCCTGTATCAGTTGCTGCCAAACTAACTGCTGAACTGAGTGAAGTTCTGAAAGGAATTCCCAGGTCTCAGTAACAGGGGAATAGCGTCAAAGGGAAGAACCGCGGATGGTACCCCACATTAGCATAAAATAGTGTCATTTGGATGGAGGTGTGCTGGGAGTTGTTGAATGCAAACTCCGCCAGAGGGAGATAATCCGCCCAGTTGCTTTGCTGTTGGTTTACAAAACAACGCAAGTATTGCTTGAGAATGCCAATGACGTTCTCTGTCCCCCCATCAGTCTCTGGATGGTGCGCCGACGACAAACACACCTGCACCTGTAACGCGGTCATCAGGCTTTTCCAAAATTGGGCTGTAAATTGTACACTGTGGTCAGAAACTACCCTATCTGGCAGACCATGGAGACGAAAAACATGCACGTAAAACATGCTGCAAGTACAAACGGGCAGTTGTACGGAAAGGGTTTAATTCCTTGGTTACCTTCTTGACAAACAGAGAATTCACCCTACTGAGAAAAAATTGGCTGCAATAAAAAACGTCCCAAGACCTAAGAACAAAACAGATCTCCAAGCCTTCCTGGGACTCATTAACTTTTATAACATCTTCCTACCCCAGAAGGCAACTGTTGCTGAACCCCTGCATAGGCTCCTCGATAAGAAGGCTTCCTGGGTCTGGGGACATCGAGAAGAGCGAACTTTTCAGCAAGTAAAAGACTTTTTAACATCTGATGCTATATTGATACAATATAACGAGACTTTACCCTTATACATCACCTGTGACGCCTCACCGTTTGGAGTAGGAGCCATCCTGAGCCATGTCCTACCAAACGGCACTGAGGCACCCATTGCATTTTTTTCCAGAACTTTATTTAAAACTGAAATAAAATATAGCCAACTAGATAAAGAGACTCTCGCTATTGTGGCTGCGATCAAACGATTCGATGAGTACGTATATGGAAGGTCCTTTTCTATAATCACCAATCACAAACCATTACTGGGCATCTTGGCGGGGGTAAAACCAACTCCCCATATCTTATCGCCAAGAATGACACGCTGGTCAGAGTTTTTAGCCGCATACGACTACCAACTGCCACACTGACCAGGGAAAGCCATTCCCCACGCTGATGCCCTGAACTGTTCTCAGCTACCAGAAGTCCGAGATGACCCAGCTCCAACCCTAGCTGTACTACAAATCAAGACACTCCCTTCACCACCGCTGACTGCACAAGCTATCGCATCCAAAACAAGGAAAGACCCTTGTTTAGCATGAGTCCTCACCTGGGTAGAAAGAGGTTGGCCTGACAACGAACTCAATGACACCTTCAAGCCCTTCAAAAACAGACAGACAGAACTTTTCACCTAAAAAGGATGTGTGTTATGGGGAGACAGAGTCGTCATCCCAGAAAGACTACAGCATAAGGTCCTAAAACTATTGCATGATGGACATCCGGGCATCGTGCAGATGAAGGCACTAGCACGGAGCTACGCTTGGTGGCCAGGTATAGATAAACAAATAGAAACCTGGTTAGCCACCTGCAACAAGTGCCAGGAAACATGCTCAGCTCCACCAAAAGCACCACCAATCGAATGGGAAGCACCCCGAGGTCCCTGGTCCTGTATCCACATCAATTTTGCGGGACCCACAAAAGGACATACATTTCTCATAACAGTGGATGCCTATTCCAACTGGCTTGAGGTCCACAAAATGAAGAACACTACCACAGAGGCAGTCGTTAAAAAACTAAACAGACTATTTGCCACACACGGCTTGCCAGACGTCTTGGTTTCGGACAATGGCCCACAGTTCACCACCTTGGCATTTGAACAGTACCTAGCAGACCGGGGGATACGCCACGCTTTAACATCGCTGGCTCACCCTGTGACCAATGGTAGGGCTGAACGAATGGTCCAGTTCATAAAAAAAACTTACACAAGATGGAACAAGGGAACATCCATGAATAGGTAACCAAGATGCTTTTCCTCCAACATATTACTCCAAACAGCACCACACACAAAACTCCAGCCAAACTTCTGATGGGCCGGAAATTTCGGTCACATCTTGACCGTCTACACCCTACCTACACACCAGAAAAGCCTCTGGGTTCCAGTAGCAAGTATTGCACGTTCAAGGTAGGCGACCCGGTTTTTGCAAAAAACCTTACCGGTGACCCATTGTGGGTCCCCGCTACCATAACTCAACTTACGTTCCTACAAACTGCTGATGGGAGACTGTGGAAGCACCACATCGACCAGTTACGTTTCAGGCTGGCACCTACCCCTGTCACAAGCCCTGAACTCCAAACCAGGGGGGGAAGGAAGATCGAGGGGGCCGAAAATGAACTAGTACCTGATCCAGTACGCGAAACTCGGCAATCAGCATGGCCAAGCCTGGAGTGTTCAACCTCCGAAGCAGAGGCAGGCCAGATGGTCACCTCACCGCATAGCAGCACGGCAGCATCAGAAATCCCAGAGAATCCAGATGGCAGCTTTGACGGGAGTAGAGATGACAACACCGAGTCACCCAACGGTGAAGTTGAATCACCGCTACCACTGAGTCTAACGAACAGCCCACCAGAACCAGAGTCCGGCCAAAGACTGGTGGAACAACGTAAATCAGGTAGGCAGGTGAAACGACCTGCCTACCTGCGAGAATACATCACCCCCCCTTGAGACGGAACTTAGGGGGGAGGGGTGTTCTGAACTAAGCAAACTCATTAGCTTTCAATTCTAATAGTTTTCTTTCCATGACAGATTCGTAACCCTGCACTTCTGATTGGCCCACTAATAGCGGATCGTGATTGGTCGGGTTTGGCTGATCTGATTGGCTGATAGCGGGTCGCTGCTTATTGGTCACTTCCAGCGTGGCAAACTCAAATCATTGGGTGTTGTGACAGCAGCCAGCTCTATAAAAGGAGCTGCTGCTGCCCTATTATTTTGCTCTGTTCTGAAGTCACTAATAAAGAGTTGGAGTCACTATTTGATGCCTCGTCTCCGTTCCTTGCGTCCATGCTCCCAGATTTAACAGAAACTGCAGTCAACAGGCTGAACTTGAGTCAAGACCAGACTTCCAGTGGACAAGCAAAAAAAGGGGTGGATGGGATGGAGACAAGACATTTACCTAGGTGGAATCCAGGCTTAGAAGTGTGGAATAGCAAGCTAAACGCAGCAATGTTGAAACTTGAGAAGTTGTTATCAGTGTTTTTGCCCAGAGAGGAGGCTAAAAATGAACCAGCTGCAATTCCATCCCCAAACACAATTGAGGTGTGTTACACACTAGAGTCAGCTATTTTTCTGTAATGCCTCTAGTGCAGCTGACTCTAGTGCCTGCACGGAGCTCAGTCCTCAGCTGTTAAGTCTTAAAAGCCTGTCCCTACTTGGGATTGGATGGTGGGTGAACTTCAGGATCCAAGAAGCAGGCAAGGAGTTCTTCCCCTCACCCAAAGTGGAATCATTGTCTTCAACACTCCTGGCATCACATCCTCCAGGACTATCATCCTTGGATGCCCCTGGTTTGACTTCTTGCTTGTCTTGTCCACCAGAGAACATAACCAGTTTCTAGGTGTCTCTATAGGATAATTCAAAGATATTCCAGGCCTGAAAATCCCAACATTGATACATTGCACCTTTTCGGATTTGAAATCATTCTATTGCAATGGATTTCCCCCACCCCTACTTTATAATACATTCTCTTTACTATCTAAACTGCATTTTATTTCATTGTTGTTTTCACAATTCTTTGTACCCTCATAGTTCTTACTCAGAAAGCTCTTTCACACAGGCTTTGGGGAAATGATGATTGTGATGATGCTAAACCATGGGGCTGATTATTTACTACTGTATATGCAGACATTGAAGTTTGACATGTTGGCTGGTGTGATTTGCAAGATCTTTATTATAGACAGACAAATAAACCCTATGTAACTAAAGAGGTGAAAGCATGAGATCTCATTCATTCATTCATTCATTCATTCATTCATTTGCTGCAATTCCAAAAAATATATATCTTAAAACAACATAATGGAAGCATGCAGATTAAATGTACATAAGGAACAAGATACTTGACTACTTAACAATACAGCTGGGAAATGGTTAATAGGGTTGGGGCACAACTAACAAGAATGCCAATGGGCAGTCAGAGTGATCTAACTCGCCAGTTCTAACTCCCGCAGCGATGGCAGCATGAACCGCGCCTATAGGAGGGGGTAAGGCAGGAGAGGAAGGCACAGAAGGGAGAGCAAAAGAAGAAGAGGGATTGGGTGAGGGGGGTCAGAAGAAGAAGGGGGAGGTTTACCGACTTCATTTGCCTCCGGGGGAGCAGTCGGTTTAAGAGACACAGGCGCCACAGCGGGGGGCAAGAGTTGTACAGCAGGATTCACATAGGGAGGGAGTCCAGAAAGGGGGCCAAGTAGGGGTTGCTCTAGAGAGGAGAGAGCCTCAAAAACCACCCTCCAAGCAATTAATATAGACAAAGGGGCCCTAGGATGAAGGTATTTTCCAATCTCCTTCCATACTGTAGTTTTGATACTGCTTTTAGCCAGATAAGAAGGGCAGTGTTGCCAAATGTATTCTAGGAGTTCCTCAATAGAGGTTTTTGTGAGGGGGGCATGAAGGGAGCCCCCCTTTTTAAAGGTAAAAAAAATTCGTTTGGTCAATTCTCTGATTTTCTGAATGTGAGCTGCCTGCTCCTTAGAGAATCTACCACCCATACTCACGAGGGATCCATTGTCGCCAGCGATTCAAGCGGATGAGGTGCACCAAGTCTATTCCAGATGATGAGAATGGGTGTGCCAAAGACATATCACTTTTGAATGGATCATGTCGGGGTCACCAATTATGGTGGTCTCTCATGAAAAGAAGACGCAACGCAAGGTTGTTCCAGGATGAGAGCAGAGAGCAAACTCTGACACCTTCTTTTATGAGAAGCAATCTTTGTTAACATAGCAATTTTTGTTAGCGTCCTATCACAAACGCATTACATCACACAAAATGCACTGATCATTCAAATAAGCATACAAAGCTGCAAAGTTTGAGTTTGCTACAGTTCTGGGTAAGAAATGGCAACAGATTGTCCTTGCTCCTTGTTCGTGTTGCAGCCAACTACCAGAAGGCCCATTGTCCTTGCACGTACACAAAGAACAAAGAATAATTCCCACAATACTCTACATAAATGACCTCTGTAGTCATATTAAGAGCAACTGTGTTCTCTTTGCTGATGATGTAAAGCTGTTCAATACCACAGACAATCGTGCTATCCTTCAAAAAGATCTTGACTATGTATCAGAATGGTCAAAGAAATGGCAACTTCAAATCTCAACAAATAAATGCTCTGTTTTACATATTGGCAAAAAAAATCAGAAAATAAAATACAAGCTGAATAGTCAAGACCTTGTTGATGATCCAAGCTCTGTAAAGGACTCATCTCTAATTATCTAAGTGCTAGAGCCCACTGTAACTACATAGCCAAAAAGGTATTAAGAGTTATTAACCTAATCCTACATAGCTTTTTCTCTGGTAATATTACGCTACTAACTAGAGCATACAAAACATTTGCTAGACCAATACTCCAATACAGCTCATCAGTCTGGAACCCACATTATGCATCTGATATTAGCACAGTTGAGAAAGCCCAGAAATATTTCACAAGAAGAGTTCTCCACTCCTCTACTCATTATAGAATACCTTATGCAACCAGACTTGAAATTCTAGACCTAGAAAACCTTGAATTACACCATCTTCGGTCTGATCTAAGTATGGTATATAAAATCATACATCGCAATGACTTACCTGTCAATGAATACTTCTGCTTTAACCATAACAACATAAGAGCACACAATAGATACAAACTCAAGGTTAACTGCACCAAACTTGATTGCAGGAAATACAGCTTCAGCAACAGAGTGGTCAATGTCTGGAATACTCTACCTAACTGTGGTTTCTTCCCCAAACTCCAAAAACTTTAACCTTAAACTGTCTATTGACCTCAGCCCTTTCCTAAGAGGTCTGTAGGGGCCATGCATAAGTGCATCAATGTGCCTACAGTCCCTGTCCTATTGTTTCTTTTATTTTTCTTATATGTACCCATTTCAAGTATTCATAACTATGTATATACTCATTCCTCTTATCTTATAAGCCATTGACAAATCAAAATAAATAAAAAATAAAAATAAATAAACAAAATAAGTAAAATATAATACAGCATTCTTTTTGGTTTTTCAGATGAGTTATGCAACTGGTTCAGCAGATCTTATTGATAAAAATCAATTCCCTTTTTTCCACTGGATGGTGCCCAAAGAAGGGATCCAGTACCCAGGAATTATCCAACTTCTCCTCCATTTCAGATGGATCTTGATTGGTCTCTTTGTTTCAGACACAGAAAATGGAGAGAATTTCATGAGGATTTTTACTCCTCTGCTTGACAGGAATGGAATTTGTGTTGTTGTATCACAACGATTGTCAATGACTATAAATACAGCAGTCCTCAGGGATGCCCTCTCTAAGTGGAGACAAGTCAATATCTTTCTTCACTTCACAGAATATGATTCCTTTGCAGACAGATTCTTTTTTTTCCATTTGACACTTGAAAATTTGCCAGGACCCATTGAAGAGAAAGTCTGGATCATCTCATCCCTTGTGAAATGGATATATGAAAGGCAGAGTCTTTTCAAATATGTCCATAGTATTTGGAACTTTGAAATCAAAAATAAAGAAGGATCTAAGGATGATGCCTTTCAACCCGTTTTCTTTGGATCACCTCAGTTCCAAGATCAGTCTTTTCACTGTTCTTTTTCAAGGCTGTTCTTTTCTGTCAAGGGTCGAAGAAAATGCACCCAGAAAGCACCACTGGAGACCCAAATAAAAAGAAACAGCATCCCGATACCCAATGATCACCATGCTTACAGTATCATTAAAACTCTGGCCCATGCATTGAGCTCTGCGTATTCATCCAGAGCCAGGTGGATAAGGAAGGCAAGCAAGGAGAGGTTGGTGGTTTCAAGGCTTCAGCCATGGCAGGTATGGGGTCCAGACAAGGATGCATCAAAGCTAGTTCCTTTGAAGAAGCAATAAATATGAGAGGAAGAAGAACCTTCTCAGCTTCCTAGTGCTACAAAAGGTCAACAAGTTAGGCAAATCTAACTGCTGTGCGCATAATGTTCCATATTACGATATATAAATGATAGCTAGATAAATAGCTAGATGGCTAGATAGATATATAGATAAATAGTTAAATAGAGAGATAGATGATAGATAGATAGATAGATAGATAGATAGATAGATAGATAGATAGATAGATAGATGGTAAACATGATTTTTTTTTAAAAGAAGCATAGATTTTAATATATTCTTGTATGTACAGGTTTGTGATCACCATCATAAAATTTTACTTTCAAAAATTTCAAAGCGCTCCAGAAATCATCTAATTCACTCCCTCCTCTCTGCAGGAATCCTAGGTAAAGGACTAGGACTGATGGCTCCCAAACTTTGCCTTAAGACAATAATTAAAGGGGACCTGAATTGCTCTACCACAACTACCATAGTATATTATTATCAGTGAGTAGGATCCATATATAATACTATCAGAAAAATTACAACATCTACTTAGTATCTTCCATCCATTTGTATTTATGTGGGATACCATAATTTCTGAAGCACTAGCTTCTACAATGCAGATATTTTTTTACTAGATTTCATTTATGCATTTCTCTCTGTCAAGAAATCGATATTTGAAATTAATATTTTTGAATAGACTTCAAAATAGCTTTGCTTATGAGTTGGTGTAAATCCTTTATTTAAAAAGTCATGATTTGTCATCTTTGTAGCTCATGACTACAACATTTTATGTAGAACATTGAAAAAAATTTGAATACAATTTTACAAAAAGATTTTATCCACTGAATTATCACACTATCCAGTTCTCAACTAACGAAACTCGTACTAAATAGTTCAGGATGGAGTTTTTAATAATTCACTACAATCATATTATATCTGAAGCATTCGTACAATCTATTAAGGAAGTTTAATAAATGTGGGAATGATATTGGTGATGAAGGAAGGGATGCTGCCCAGAAATGACTAGATAAGAGGTGAGGAGACCATAGCTGCATTAAGGGTAGAGAAAGAAACTTGGAAAGGATCCTCCCTTAAGTTTTCAGACTTAAAAATGAGTTGTTTGGTGATGAGCACTTTCAGAAGGAGGAGAAGGAGAGCCAGTTTGCTGCTATGATTGCGTTCCTTGTCCAGAAGGAACCATCTCCACTCAGGAAGGTGGGTGACACTGGAAACCTTGTAGAAATGGATTAACCTAAAGCACTTTGATGACAGTGCATGTTGAAAGATGCATTGAAGCTCAATTGTTCTCCTCTCTATTATCAAAATGCCCAATTTTTTTAACTATGGGAAAAATGTCAAAAAGATCTTGAGAGCAGCACTGGATAGAGATGGCAAATTGTTGCAGAATGATCAAGCTTTACCTTGGCCAGAGAAAACATTTCTTCTGATTTTCATTTTTTTATGGATCCTTCTATATTTGCTTTCCTAGGAACATTAGAAGGCTTTGAAATTTGAGGAACCGTCTCAAGTCGACCTCCTGAAAACATTATTGCAATGCATTCTACACAAGTCTTTTCTTAAGGATTACTAGCAAGGTATCACTGGTCCATTGTGAAGTGGTGTGGACACATATGGGTGTACCTCATTACACCCATATTACCACAGGTCCAAGTAGCCATTCCAGACTATTAGCAGAATGAGTGTCAGGATTCCAGTGATTGCGCTAATTGAATCATGAGCCTGGAGCCAAGCTTCGAAAGAAACCAAAAGATTATTAGGAGCAACATGTTTGGCATTAACTTGTTTGAAGCCAACTCTAGCATCCATAATTTACAGTCACCTGTAACACTGTTTCTCCCCTCCCCTGGATTTGTCATAAATCAGATTTTCCAATTAAGAACGTTCACAGACTTTGTGTCATCCATCACGTTCCCCAATTAAGGATTTTCAAAGGCAGAAGATCCGGTAGCTTAGCTACAGTCTTCCTCTTTCAGCCAACTAGATTTTATGAAAGAGAAATCCTCCGAGTTCGCTTTATTAAAAAGGCTTCATGTGGCAGTATTAAGGATGTTTGCCTAGAAAGACTAACTGACTTATTAATTACTTTAATAATCAAGGTTGCTATGAAAGTTTTACACATTACATGGGGAGAAGGCGGTGCTTCGTCGTTGCAATACAGCTGCGATCTCGGGGCTCCGAGATCACAGCTGATATCTTCGCCCCTGGTCGGTCCCAACAGACCTAAACCATCTCATAGTGATGGTGACAGTAAGGGGCGCGTTCTGTAGATTCCGGGGACATCGCAAGTCCCTGGTCGATCCAGAAGAAGCCCCTTTGCCAACGGCGGAGAGGCAGCCAACAGGGACAGCTCCGGAAGAACGGGATAGAAAGAAGTGTATCGGTTGGTGAGGATCTTTTTTTTTTGCTTGGGACTTAAGAACACTCTAACATTAGAAGAAATCTGTAAAATTATTGACAGAATTTGACTTAGCAGCGATCTTTTTTAGTAACGTCAAAGTGAGGCTTGGCTTTTTTTTTTACTTTTTTTTTTTTACTGAATTTCTATTGCAATATAGTTAACCAGACTGGCTTTTTTCTTTTATATTTTTATATTTACTTGTTTTCTCTTTGCTTTTCTGACTGTTTGTATTTTTTAAAATAGAGGCCCCCTTTAATATCTTTTTTTTTAATATAGATACATATTTTTTTTCTCTTTTTAGGCTTTTCTGGGGGGAAGAAGGGGGAGTGGATTGAAGAAATTTTGTAACACTGCCAACTAGATGCTTGGAAATATTCTGTTTGAAGTTGAAAAACTTTTGTTTGAAAAACTTTTCTCAAGGCTACTGGAAATGATAAGATAGAGGGAAGAGTACTGGAGGATGTTTATACAGGTGCTCTTTGGAACTTCTATTATCAAATGAATATTTGAAGTTTGGCTTTGAAACTGGTGGAGAAGTCAAATAAGAGTCTTGGATAAATAAAAGGCAGTGTGTGTTTTTTTTTTCTTTATTAATTGTTTCATCCCTCCCCTCCAACCCCACACTATTTTGTAATATTGATATATTTATTTTTTATCTTTTATTATCTTTTATTTTTAGTTTTTTTTTTTAAAGGGGAAGCCTCAGAATACTTTTTTTTTTTTTGCTTCTTTTCTCTTTTTTATAGGGATCTCTGCCTTTTTGATTTCTATTTTTGATTTATTTTTATGGCTTTTTAAAATTTTCTGAGGTTTTTTAAGGTGGGAAGAACTTGAAGAACTCTCTTTTGGTCTAAAAACAAGTACCTAGAAAAATGAGAGAGATAAGAAGAGAGTATCGATTTTTGACTAAAATGCTATTGAAAAAAGAGGTGAATTATAGATGGCTGATTCCAAAAGGATTAATGTTTACATGGCAAGAACAGAGGTACAGAATTGATTCAATTGCGAAAGCAGAAATGTTTTACAAGGAATTTTTCGAAAGAAGAGAAATGGAGACGGAAAAAGAAAAGATTTTAATTGAATTTGAAGAGGACCAAATGGAGATGGAAAAAGAAGAAGGCGCAAAAGGTGGACAAATGGAGATCAAAGAACAACATGAAATAAGATCTACGAGAGCTGTTAGACCTAAATATAAAGCATAATTATGGGGGAGAAAAAATTGATTTCCATGAATATAAATGGACTGAACTCAGCTATTAAAAGAAGGAAAACTTTTTATAAATTAGAGAAGCTAAAATTTGATATAATTTGCTTACAAGAAGTACACATTAAAAAACAACATGAAAAATTATTGATACGACCAAAGTTAGGGAAAATATTTACTCCTCTGACCCATTGTAAGAAAAGAGGAGTGGTTTTGTACGTTAAAGAAACCACTCCAGCCAAATTGATTCATATGGATGAAGATGGAAGAGTATTAATAGTTGAAATAGTGGATAATAATATAAAAACTCTCTTGGTTGCAATTTATGCCCCAAATGATAAGCAAGAAGAATTTTATAAAAAATTACATATGAAAATGATTGAACTGGACTATGTTAATATACTTATTATGGGGGATTTTAATGGAATTGTAGACAATAAACTGGACTATACAGCAAAAACAACACGACAAAATAGGAAAACTCTCCCTAAATCCTTTTTTAAAATGACAGATGAACTAAATTTAAAAGATATATGGAGAGAAAAAAATATTAAAACTCAACAATATACTTTTTATTCAAACAGGCATTTATCATGGTCCAGAATAGATATGATTTGGACATCAACAGAATTATTATCTAATATTCAAGAAATGAATATGGAAACAAGTACGTGGGCAGACCATAATCCAATGACAATTAAATGGAAAGGACAAAAAAGAAGATCTAGATGGACATTAAATAATACTATTCTAAAGGAAAAAGATTTTACACAATGGATGGAAAAAGAATTGGCCTTCTTTTTCAATGAAAACAAAAAAGAAGATACTTCAATACAGAATGTTTGGGATACAATGAAGGCATATGCAAGAGGATTAATAATTGACCATATAAAGAAAAAGAACATTAGGAAGAGGCAAATGATTAAAGCTCTAGAAGATGACCATAAAAAACTGGAAAAAGAATTACAGAAGATGCCACAGAAAAAAGATATCAAACTTAAAATGGACATAATTAAACATAAAATGGATCAAGCAGAGAAAGAAGAATTGGCACAAAAAATTAGAAGTGCTAAACAGAACTATTTTGAAGATGCAAATAGGCCAGGTAGATGGTTAGCATATAAGCTGAGAAAAGAGAAAGAATCAAGGAAAATATCACAGTTAATAGATGATCATGGTCAAATTTGTTATGGTAATAAGGAGAAAAAGGCAATCATTCGAGATTTTTATGGACAATTATATAAACAAGAGGATCTTGATGAAGAAAAAATTAAAAAGAATTTAGAAAATGCTAACCTACCTAAGATACCTGATGAAACTCAGAAAATGTTAGAAAGTGCTGGAACAATGATGGAATTAACTGAAGCACTTAACAGACAGAACAATGGAAAAGCACCAGGACCAGATGGTTTCCCGGCAGAATTTTATAAAACACTACAAGAATCGTTGAGCATTCCACTGTTAGAAGTTATGAATGAAGTTATGATAAATAAGAAAATACCTGAAATATGGTCAGAAGCTTATATTACACTTATTCCAAAAGAAGGGGTTGACCCATTACAAATTAAGAATTATAGACCTATTTCTTTATTGAATGCAGACTATAAAATTTTTGCTTCAATTTTGGCAGAAAGGCTTAAAAAATACCTGAATAACTTTATTCACTCTGATCAGAATGGATTTTTACCAAAGAGACAGATTAAAGACAATATGAGGGTTATCTTGGACACATTGGAATATTATGAGGCGCACTCGGAAAAACAAATGGCTTTGATATTTTTAGATGCCCAAAAGGCATTTGATAATGTGAACTGGAGATTTATGTTATTACTATTGGAACAGATGGGCTTTGCTAGAAAATTTATCCAAGCAATAGAAGCCGTATATTATAAGCAAACGGCAAAAGTAATGATAGATGGAGAATTCACAGACTCTATTAATATTAAAAAAGGTACAAGACAAGGATGTCCATTATCTCCTTTGTTATTTGTATTGACCTTGGAAGTCTTAAATAGAAATATTAGAGAGGATATAAACATAAAAGGAATTAAAGTCAAAAAGGAGGAATTCAAATTACAAGCCTTTGTGGATGATTTGGTCTTTATTTTGGAAGACCCTTTAGAGACAGCTTTAAAACTATTGGAAAAGATAGAGACGTATGGTGAGATGGCTGGTTTAAAAATAAATAAAGACAAAACAAAGATTTTGACAAAGAACATGTTATTAAGGCAAAGAGAAGAGCTGGCAGATTTATTGAAAATTAAAGTTACGAATAAAGTTAAATATTTGGGGATATATTTGATGTCAAGGTATACTACATTGAAAGAGAATAATTATGTTAAGCTTAAACAGCAGATAGCATCCGACCTGAAAAAATGGGAAAACCTACAATTGTCATTGATAGGTAGAATTTCAACAATCAAGATGAATATTTTACCCAGAATTTTATATTTGTTTCAAACAATACCAATTAGGTTAAGTAAGGATTACTTCGAAGAACTAAATAAAATTGTGTTGAAGTATATATGGCAAGGCAAGAAAGCGAGAATAAAATTAAAACTTTTACAGGATGCTAGAATTAGAGGAGGATTTGGCCTTCCTAATTGGGAGTTGTAATATCAAGCTGCCAACTTAATGTGGGTTAAAGAATGGATAACGTTAAGAAAGACTAGATTGTTGACATTAGAAGGTCATGATTTATTATTGGGTTGGCATGCTTTTTTATGGTATAAGGGAACTAAATCACAGGGTTATTTTAGAAGGCATTACATACGGGAATCGTTATGGTTGAATTGGGAGAAAATTAAGAAACAATGTTATTTGAAAATTCCAGTTTGGTTATCAACTATTGAAGCTTTTTCGTATCCTATAACTTATAAGAAGGAACAAACAGTTAGATATGAGGAAATATTGGATGAAAAGGGTGAACTTAAAACAATGCAAAATTTAGAAGAACAAGGTATAAAGATGAATTGGTTTTCATATGCGCAAATACATGCAAGGTATCTTAAAGATTCTAAAATAGAAGGATTTTATGATAAATTGACTGATTTAGATAGGATTTTGACAGGTACTGATGAAAAAGTGATTAAAAAATTATATAGTTATTTGTTGGAAATTAAATTAGAGGAAGAACAAGTTAAAGAAACAATGATTGCTTGGGGGAAGAATTTTGGATATGGGATTGATTTAGAGAAATGGCAAAAATTGCGGTCACAAAATTATAAAATGACAATGTCAACAGCATATAAAGAAAATTTGTATAAGATGTTTTACAGGTGGCACTTTTCCCCGACAAGAATAGCAAGAATGTTCAAGAATAAATCTGAAAAGTGCTGGAAATGTCATCAGATACCTGGCTCATATTACCATATGTGGTGGACTTGTGAGGAGGCCATGAAATATTGGACTAGAATTCGCATATGGCTGGAAAAAATGATAAAGAAACACATAGATTTGAAACCAGAGATTTTTTTATTGGGAATCGTACCTGATATATATAATAAAGATTTAAAATATTTGATTGTAAATGTATTAACAGCAGCTAGGATTGTATTTGCTAAACATTGGAAGAGTGAGAAAATTCCAATGGAGGAAGAAATTATTAAGAAAATATTGGAATGTGCTGAAATGAGTAGATTGACATTTGAAATTAGAGAACAAGAAGATAAACAATGTTATGAAGTTTGGGATCTTTTTTATCAATGGTTAGAAAATACAATATGATAATAGAATATTTAGAAATTTAGGAAATAATGAATATATAATTTTGATAATTCTTAAGAATATTTTATTATGATAGATTTGATATGATTTCATGATTTGTCATAAAATAATTTAACCTAATTATAGTTATCTCGCTTAAGTATGAATTAGTAAAATTATAGTCAAATGATTGTTCAATAATTATATTGGGATATTTTATTGATGATTGATAATGTGAGTTATTATGTTATATAATTATTCTGATGGTTTTGAAATGGATGCACAAAAGGGAGTGGTAAACCAACCGATACACTGTAAATTTATGAAGGATGTTCAAATTTTTTATTTTTATTTTTTATATGTCATGTTTTATGTCTTATATGTTTTTTGTCTGTTGTCAAAATCAATAAAACTTTTGCAAAAAAAAAAAAGTTTTACACATTACATAGGAAATATTTCACCCTATATTTCATAGATCTTAGCTATGTGTCTTTTCAGAAAATGATATTCATTGGTCCCTGTATCAGCTGTTTTCCCAAGAAATATTTATTGAAAGGTGAAAGTAAAGAATCTTATAGAAATATTGTTTTTGGTTTTATCAGATACGGAAGAATGCACCAAATGTCCATATGATAAATATCCAAATGAGGAACGAGTCCAATGTATCCCTAAAAAAATAACCTTCTTGTCTTATGAAGAACATCTGGGATTCATCCTGGTCTCTGTTGCCCTATTTCTGTTCCTAAACGTAGCTCTTCTTTTAATCATATTCATTAAATATTGAGAAGCTCCCATTGTCAAAGCCAACAATCGGGACCTCTCTTACATTCTCCTCGTCTCCCACCTATTTTGTCTCTTGTCCCCTTTTCAGTTTATTGGTCAACCAAGGAAAACTACTTGCCTTCTGTGACAAACTGTGTTCAGCCTCATGTTCTCAGTTGCCATTTCTGCTCTCTTGGCCAAAAGCATCACAGTGGTGCTGGCTTTCATGGCCACAAAACCAGGCAATCGAATGAGGAGATGGTTGGGGAAGAGCTTGGCCAATGCCATCATCATTTTTTGTTCTGCAGTCCAAATTATCATCTCCTCCATCTGGCAGGGAGTTTCTCCACCATTCCCTGACTCTGACTCTGACTTCCACTCCCAGCCTGGATAGATTATCCTACAATGCAATGAAGGGTCTGTGGTCATGTTCTACATCACCCTCAGCTACATGGGCTTCCTGAACTTTGAAAATGAGAGGCAATTGTTAGGAAAGTTCCCAATTAAAATCTAAGGAAAGGTTTCATTATGAAGAACATTAACTTTGCTGTTAACTTGTTTTTCTTTCATATATGTAATGTGTGCAAGGTCAGTTGGATTGTAAATAGATGTACAACCTTATTGTCAGCTTTGGAAACCATATTAGTACTGGACGCTTCCACACTGCCACATTCTTGAGCCTGGGAAAATGGGAGGGGGAATTTCTTGGAGGGTATATGGTTAGACATAATAGCATTCTTCTTTTAAATCAAGATCATGTCATTTCTGCACCTGGCTGAGGAATTGTTGAGGGGACATCTCAAGTTGGGACAGATGGTGATTGGGGCATGTGATGCAATGAAAGGTGCAGGAGATGGATTTGTAATGTTTTAGTTATTGAAGGGAAACCCAGAACTTTCAGATTTGGGATTTCCCAGATTTGCCAGTTTACGACTCTAATAAATGGAACCTTTGAGAAGATGTCTGTCTTGGAGTTATTGATTGGAGTTGAGGTTTTCTGGAATGGTGATACTTATAGGTTTTGAATCTGCCTTGCAAGGGGTGAGGGAAGCTATTCCTGTTGCTATAGATATGTCAGGGTTCAAACAGAGGAATGTCCTTTGTATTTTAATTCATAGCTTTAATGTTTTGTCTAGTTTTGTTTTTTCTGTCTTTAATTTCTTTTTCTTTTGTATTTTGTATTTTAATCTTCTGAATAGAATAAAAATGTAAAAAAAGAGAAAGATATTTGGTGGAGGCTCTCAAAACATGTCATTATTTTAGTTGCATCATAGTTTATCTGTAGTTGGTGTTCTTTGCAGTGTTGGACTCAAGAAGGAGGATAATCCAACTGTTCATGTTCTCTCTCGCCTTTCTTCTTTTCCAAAAGATGAAAGAGTACACGCTCACACAAATACAGGTAGGCAAACTGGCTCGGACTTCACAGAGTTAATTCTTTGGAATTGATAATATTCTGTGTCTGTCTTGTTGGGTTGCAGAACCAAACCAGACAGTTATAGAGGTGCAGATGACAGACTCAATCATTCCTCTAAAGAACTGGATCAGCAGCTCCTTGGGCAGTTTGAGCTTTCTGAATTGGCACAAAAAAAACATTCTTTGTTGTGCTTTTTTAATGATGTTGTTGATGTTAGGTGTCCCTTTTAGGTCTTGTGATATGATCGAACTTAGAAATTTGAAGAGAAAAGCCTTTGCTGATATCCGATATAATGAGGTACAATTTGAAAGGAATTTCTACTTAGATTTGGCCTTTGACTTCTACAAGAGAGCACATTATCTAAAAAACCTTGAATGCAAATGTTCATCTTGATTGATAGCCTCCTGAAGTCTTTTTTTTTGGGGGGGGGGAATGAAGATTCCAAATGTAACTAATAACAAACTTTGTATTAGTTTTATACTAATTATACAGATTTGTAATTCAGATATGTTATTGTTCCACTAGCGTGGAACAAATTTGTCCTTCCGTGCCAGTTGTTGTTAACTTATTGAAGTTATTCAGCAGAAAGGACCTTGTCTTGGATACCTAATTAAGCATTATAAATATCTCCTTCTGACAACTTGTATCCATTGCCCAGATGCTGCAGCAAAAGATGCCTGGATCACTCTTTTTGAGGGACATGTTCTAATGACCTCATATCTATCTCATATCACTACAGTTCTAGAAACTGAGCAGTTGTAAGCAGATAAAATCTGGAATTAAGGAGATAAGGATGATCAAAAAAGACCACAACCTTCATGGTAAGATGGAACTATAGGAAGTTAGTACCTATTCCTCTCCTAGAAAAATGAAATATCGTTGGAAATATTAACAAGGCAGAATATTTCCCCTGTAAAGAGTACAAACTCAGAAGCAGAAACTCACCTCAGAAGCAGAAGCTCACTCCCACCTTTGTTAATGAGTGGGCCATTAAGGCCTGGACCAGAATACTTTACATAACAAAAATCTCCAGAGAAAGCTATAGCAATTGCCAAAAGCCCTTTTAAGGGCATAATCATCCAGCAAGGCTCAACCAAGCCTGGAACTCAGGACAGCCTACAGAGTTGCGCCTGCATGCCCCATGGGAGTTTGACAACCAATTAGAATACAAGCTCCAATTCAAATCTCAACAAAGGCTATAAAACCTAGGCACTCTCAGCATATCATCCTTTTTTCTTGATCTCTTCCTTCACCTTGAAGCATATGCTCATCCTTTTCACTTTGGAGCTCCAGGCCATGTGGTTCTGATATTAAAACTTCCAAACAGCCTCCGTGTTTCCAGTGTCTTTTTCCCCACTTGGAACTGAACCCCAAAGGATATTTCTTCCAAAAATTTGGCACCCAAGCAGGTTAGACTCCAAGCTAACCCAACCAATGGACCAGGCCCAGGTGAGATTTCCTTGTGGTCAAACAGACCCATTTAGTCTGTGGGTGAGTTTTCCTGGACCTTGGCCATTTGGAAAAAAAGGTTTTTAAGGGGTTTTGAGTGTTGATTTCAAAGGCTGTTTGGAAGGAAGGTGAGTATCTCTAAATTCTAAATTTAAGGTATGGGAAATGTGTATATGCTTGCATGTATGAGTAAGAAGGTCCTTCTCCCAAATACAACTGGATCTTGCTTCCTCTGTGAATTTCCTAACTGCAGAAAGACCAAGAGTCTGGAGAGCATGGGTTTTTTGCCAAAGCACAGGACCTCTTGTTAGGGAGGAAGGAAGAGCACGTATGTGAGTGGCTTCACCCTTGGATAGCAGCTGGATCTCATTTCTTTGTTTGGCCTCTAGCCACCCTCTTGCCTGTTGCTTGCTTTACAGAGCCATGGCCATCAGGACAGGAAAAGCAAGGGGGCCACCAGAGTGTGGGACTTCTGTATATAAGAGGAAAAACCAAGCAGTTTATGATTGAAGGGAGGTGTTGAGGTAATTCCCCGTTAGGAGAATGAGTGCACACAGGGAGACATAGTGAGAGTAGTGTTGAGGAATAACACACAACCAGCACACAGATACACTGTATAGTAAAGTGTAGGTTTTTACTTCCAGTAAACTTTTAAGCAAAGTCCAACAAGCAGTCCAAGTCATTCACGGTTAAAGCAGTCAGTTTTCAGTCCAGGGATAATCCAATAACAAAGTCCACTATCAAAAACAGTTCAATAACAGACTTACATCAAATCCAAGAAGAACAATGATCAGCAAAAGTCAATAGGGAAATGCAGGAACAGCAACACTTTCAGTAACAACAGAACAGAACAACCCAGTTTTTGGCTCCATCTTATGGCCATTTGAGGAACCACACCCAATTACAATTTTAGCATTCCCTTAAAGAGACAGTATTAAAATGTTTATCCTGGTTTATATATTTTCCAACCCAACTGTTAGGTGACTTACATTCCTAACAGGAGGGAAGAAAATTTTGTTGTTGTTGTTGTTTGTGCAGTGTATTCCAAAAGCCAACCCCAGGATTTTAGGTAATTGTGAATTTAGGTAATTAGGAAGTTGTGAATTTGTGAAGTAAGAGGAGCACCAGTACTTGCCTGCAAAGAGCAGCAAGTCCTCCCAGATTTGAGCTCTTCCAAATCCAAAAACCTAGGCCTGATGAAGGAGCGCAAGTACTCATCTGTTGGGGGGAGGAAGTCCTCCTGGACTGTTTTTGGGGGATGATAAGGTAAGTTCTCACAGATTATTGTTTTGCGTGCAGTCCAAAAACCATGGTCTGAGAGTTCCTTCTGAGGGGAGTGTACATACTTTGAATAGGAAACCAAAGTCTCCCCCAGACCTTTTTCTGTCTGCAAACTGATAGCCTGTTGAGCCAACTAAGTGAAAGTATGAGAATCCCACATTGGAAGGGGAAACTGCCCATTATGCAGACCCAAACTGGACAAGGATATAGCCCTGTTTGGAAGAGTTGATACCATAGAAACACGATTAATATCCCTTGACACCATAGTAGAATCCCTGGACATTATAAAATAAAGGTTAATTAACCTTGAAAAAAAAAGACACAACACAAAAACCTGAACATCTAACAGTTACAAAGCACATCTCTACCAAACAACTGCAACCCAATCCACAAAAAATCATAAATCCAACAAATAATGATATCCCAATCCTCATCAGAGAAGCTGTCGAGCATGAACAGAAGTGTCCAAACGCAATCTTATTTGGTCTAGAGGACATCAATGACAATGATGACATCACAATTTTCCGCAACATCATCAGTGACTATCAAGCATCAACCATCTCTCCTGATGAAATACTTGACATTTCCCACATTGGCACAGAGTTCAAAAACAGAGATGTCTCGGTGGCCCCACGCTTCTGCAGGGTCATTTGCAAAAATGAATCAAGCAGACATAAATTCATTTATACTATAAATTCACACATCAAAAGCAACACCAACCATAAGAACCTCCATTTTCACCCTGACCTAACCATACAGCAATATGCCTGCTCCCGTGTACTTCACATAGCAGTGCTGCCAACTCTCACGCAATCAGAGTAAGACTCACGCAATTCAACCAATTTTGACTGTCTCACTCTGATAAATGAAATCTCACGCTAAACCCCCAAAATGGAATGTACAAAAATAAATATATCTCTACATTCTCTGATATTCCGAATATTCCCCTTAGGAGAAGGATGAGCTCCCAGCGCCGCCCCGCCCTGCCCAGCCACCCCACCGCGCCTCTTTTCCCGCCTTAATCCTCGTTCTGCCTCGGCGTCCCGTAACTGTGCATGTTGCCGATTAGCAAATTCGCTTCAGGAAAGCGAAGAGCAAGAGGCTTCTTCCCGCCCGGGGCGCTTGCAGCCACTTTGCCCCGCGCTTTCCCTCTCTGCAATGTCCTCCGGGACAAGCCAGCTGCCCTTTTCAAAGAAGGACACGAGGGGGCTGGCAAAGCCTCTTTTGCAGACAACAGCCTCGGCCAGTAATAACCCTGGTAAGCAAAGCTGAGAATTGTCCGCTGCCAGAGATGTAACTAGAAGCTGGGGCGTCTCTCTCTCTCTGAAAGACATTTGTTCCAGAGGATCACATCCTGTCAGTCCTCCAACTTTCTATTTTGCACAAAGCTGCCCAGCCCCTTTATAGATCAGCCTGGCGCGCTTCTCGCCTTGCTGGTTTGGGAAGACTCTTTTGGATCAGCTAAAAGAGAGCATAAGGCGTGTAAAGGTGTGGTGGTGGTGGTGGAAGTTTGCTCATACACCCACATGCTAAAAGCATTAGGACAATGTTCTGTTAGGACAATGGGATCAACCAGGATGAAAGGTTATGTATTTCCAAGCGATCGCATGACACTCCAGCATTGGAGTTGGGTTCCTTTAATAACTTGGATTTGGTTTAGTAACCTTCCCCCTCTCCCCCTCCGGTTTACTCTGGGCCTTGGTAGCAGGTGAGTTTTCAAAACGGCATTTTTGAAAATACTTTAAAAACAAGGTTAGGATTTCCCTTTTTCTAATATTGGAAGCAGTCTCCTCCAAATGGTAATTAATTAAACATCTGCTTAATTCTTCAGCCAAATAAAGTTGCTATAATGGCTCTTTAAAAAAAGTAATTTTACGAGCACCACCCTGGGGTTTACACTGTGTAAGATACAAGGAAAGGAGAGGAAGGTGGAAGAAAAGAAGACTGATGCAAAATATAATGTTCACAGAATTTTATTCAGAGTTGTGTTGGATCTCTTTTTTTGGGGGGGGGTTGTCCCATTCTTTCTTGGTGTTCTTTCTGTTCTTTCTGTCCTTTTTGCTTTTTTAAATGGTCTTTCTCCCCTGGGTCAGAAATCCAGCCAGAGAAAATAAAGAAACATCTTTGGTGGTTAAATGGAAGCCACTCCGTAATGGCTTTGTTTCAGAAGAAGGAATCACTTTTTCCTCTTTCTCCTTTGAGTTTAAATCCTAGGTCTCCATGCACCAGATTGACAGGACTGTACTACATTATTATCATATTTTCAAACCCTTAGATAAGGACTCAATAAGGACTTTTTTTGATGCCAGTAGGCTTCTCAGCCCCAAATTGGGATAGCCCTGACTCAACTAGAACATATTCTAATCTTAACACAATTTACCATCCAAAGAGCAGTAAGACCATTAAGTTCAGAATCTAAACTTACCCAATAAATAATATACTGTTTCCTCACTATTTTGGATCCATTACTCCGATGATGCCAGAGATAGTTAGGGACAAGACTGGCTGGAAGAGAATATGGAAGGAAAAAATACATCACAATAAGAGAACACTGACTGACATACAACAATTCAGTTTCTTATCATGTCAAGGGAAGATAAGCATATTCCTATGCTTAAAGTTCCTAAATACTGTGAGTATTTCTCCTGTATGTTTAAATGGGATAAACTTATACCTCGGGAATTCTAACCAGCAAGTTTTGGTCAGGCAGCTGTTGATTGTAGACATTGCAGGAAGGAATTCACCAGGCTTACTCCATATAAAGTCACAGGCAGGGGTGATATTTGCATGCCATGCTTACCCATGGTAAACCTCATGGTTTAGTCTACCTAGTTTCATATTATCTGCTAGTTTATGGAACAGGGAGTAGGGTGGACACCATAATTATTATCTTTGAGAAGGTGTCTATTAGAACATGAATGTACACAAAGGAAAATAATGGAAAAGTTATGATCTCCCCACACAAACTACTCCTTTCATTTATATCTCATGTTTTGTATGCACCTACGTAAATGATGAACTTTATGTACATTGCAGTGCTGCCAACTCTCACGCAATCAGAGTGAGACTCACGCAATTCAACCAATTTTGACTGTCTCACTCTGATAAACGAAATCTCACGCTAAACCCCCAAAATGGAATGTACAAAAATAAATATATCTCTACATTCTCTGATATTCCGAATATTGATATGCCCAAGCCCAAAGTTTCGAGATTTTCCCGCGCGGGTGTAAAGTTTAACCAATAATAATCGTTTTTGGTTCGCGCGCGAAGACAAGCTATTGGATTATGATTGGTTTCTACCTATAGTTACGTGAACGTAGCTTGTACTTTTGGCAAATTACAGTACATGTATGGCTATGACATGTGCTTTACATCGCTTTACATACACTGACTGTGAGAGAATATGTACGTACAGCTGTACGTACGTACATTGTATGGCCGCACAGCAGGCCGCCAAACCAGAAACCCGTTAAATTATTAGAGTTGACAGTTCATCTGTGATGAAGTGTAGTATTTAACCTGTGGCATTCAACTACTATTCCAGAGTTTCCTTGTGAATCAAGAGCTGCACTTGCTGTATTTTTTAGTCTCTACCAGGGCTTTGTTTTGGTTCTATAGCTTCTATGATGAAAGCTAGGGCCAAGCTTCAGAATACAGTAGATGAGTTTTACAGTTAACAATATGTATATTTATATGAAGCACTCATTATTCGATTAAATGTTTAGTTTATACATGTCTGAAATTATGAACCCCTATTTCAGTCAACAAGTTAGTATATAATTAAAGACTGAGACTATAGCATTTGATATTGGCATGTAGTATGGTATTTGATACAGAAAGAAGAATACCCATTGATGTATTTGCATTATCTCTGTAGTTGTTTCGGGTTTTTTGTCTTTTTGTTGCACATTGAATTCATCCTAT
This sequence comes from Hydrophis major, assembly GCA_033807585.1. NCBI lineage: Eukaryota > Metazoa > Chordata > Lepidosauria > Squamata > Elapidae > Hydrophis > Hydrophis major. The sequence continues at coordinate 19,615,038 of CM066329.1, forward strand.
AGTGGTCTATAGTACATCACTAAGCTAATAAAGTCAGTTGAGGTAGAATACTGCAGTTACAAGTCAGGAACTTCAATTATTCATGGTCAGTGAACTGCATTATTAATATCTTACAAATCCGGTTCAAGTACATTGGTGCTGCTTGCATGTATGTATGTATGTATATGTCCAAATCATGACTAAAGTATGCATCAGATTGCACCATTTAAAATGTAAAATTGTCAAAGCTCCCTACCGTGGGAGGGGGGACACCCCCCTTCCACACCATCCCCCCCTCGGTCGCTTCGCTCCCTCGGGCTTGGTCGCTCCGCTCCCTCGCAGTGTCTCACTCCGAACTATCACTCAAGGTTGGCAGCCCTGACATAGAACTCAAAAAACATCTAGACAATGGAGAGAAGGACCTGTATATTGACTACCATGCTGACTGTATCAAAAATAAGTCACACAACCCACAACTTGGCATTCAAACCTACTTCAACCAATCCACCATCACCCAAGATTAAGCACACACGCCCCTAACTACTTCAATTCCAACTACAGCTGGCCTTAAATCCAAGCTACTCAATGCAAGAAGCCTCGTGAATAAAATACCTGAATTTCTCCTCTTACTAAATACAGCTAAATTTGACATTATATTTGTCTGTGAAACATGGCTCAACACATCTCTCCGTGACTCCATTACCACAGTAAGATACTATCATGTTTACCGATCAGGTCGTGAAATCCATAGAGGAGGTGGTATTGCTATCTTCTATAAAAAGTCCTTACATCTAAAATACCCATAACAATAAGGAAGCTTCAATCCAAAAAGAGATCACTTTGATGAAAAAACAAATCTGGTCACGTTGCCAACTTCAAAAGCCGATACAAAAATTTATGCCACCAGATAAAGACTGAATGCACCAACTATCACATTAAACAAGAGGAAAACCTATGCACCAATTCCACCTGCCCTTTCTACAATTTTGTAAACAACAAACTAAAAGACTCAAGGTCCATCCCACCCCTGAAAGGACCTAATGGTAAAAACTGCAATGATGACACCATTAAAGCCAACCTCTTTAACACATTCTTTGGCTCAGTATTTGTAAACAGCAATGGATCATGCCCAGTACTTCCTAGTTGAGCCACAGATAACTATAATGATCTAATATGTACATATCTTATAGAAGACAATGTTGAAAAAGCACTACGCAATCTAAAACTGTCTCTATATATTGGACCGGATGGAATATGTGCCTACTTCTTTAAAAAGCTATCCACTGAACCTCTAAGCATAACCTTTGAAAAATCTTTCAAGACCAGCTCCTTGCTTAACCTATGGTCAAAACCACGGCCATCCCCATCTACAAAAAGGAAGACCCCAGCCTAGTTAAAAATTACAGACCAATCTCTTTATGCTGTGTTACCTGTAAAGTCATGGAATCAATTAGTAACCAATCCAAATTTGCCATGCTAATGCTCTGAACCTTTTGAGCAAATAAACCTGTATTCTCCTACCCTTTGTGGTCTTGTGTCCTGATTTGGAAACAGGATCTGCTGCAACATTTATGGCCACTCTGCCAGGACACACTCTGCCTGAGGCCTGCTGGAGGGTCCACCCCAGGTGCCAGTGCTTCGGTGAGTTGAAGGGAACATTCTAGGCACCATCGGTCCTTTGAATCCAAGAGACTTCCTGATACTGCTGTGTTCTGGCAATGGTGGTTGACACCTCCAAGAACCACTGGTGAAAAGTAAGGAGACCAGGACATCTTCCAGCCAGCCAGTGGAGAAGGAACACACCTGCAGGCACCCGGCTAGTATTGGACTTGGGAAGCAATCCCTCCCTGTAAGCAGGGATGGAGGGGAGGACTGATCACCCTCTCTTAAGCAAAGGTGGGAGGACTTGTCAGGAATGAGTGAGGTGAGCAGCTACTGTGGTTCCTATTGGTGACTGTGAGTGTCCAGCACCATGGGCCAGTAGGAAGTGAGTGGTGTCCGCAGTTCCCATTGGAGACCGTGTGCACCCGGCTCCCTGGGTCAGACGTGAGTGTGTGGAAATCCCTGGTGTCACCAGGAGAGAAAGGACCCCATATCTTCTTCTCCAACCCCTCTTCCCAATTGTCTTGTCTGGTGACCTGGGTGGTTAATGGGAGGTGAAGAAAGTGTGCCCCTAACTCCATTGGGGTGTATGCTAAAACATTTTAAGGAGTCATATGTTTCTCAGGACTATGGTCTTAAGTGGAGTAGACATAAACTGCAGGTGTTTTGTGAGGGAGAATGGCCAACACTTGGAGTGGGGTGGCCAGCCATAGGTACTTTAGACACCTCTATAGCAGTACAGGTTCATCAGTTAGTATTCCATCCTACATTAGGACACCCAAACCAAGCTCCTTATATAGATGTCTGGCTCGACCTATTAAACCACCCTCCACCATGGCTTAAAAAAATTCAAAATACAATAGTGCAGGCTCCTAGTATCACGAACGTTACCATTGACCAAACTAAAGAAGTCCACCCCAGTCATGCCTAGCTGCCCAGAAGAACTACCGCACCCACCCCCTCTTGGCTTAAGAAGGATGTCAGATGAGGAAGAATCCTCTGGGGCATCAGGATTAATAGCCTGACTAGACCAGATATCCCCCTTCATGAGAAGCCCAGGGATCCACCAGATACGATAGATCGATCAGCCCAAGCTGATCTTTCACCCCTGGGGACCTCTGCCCAGGTAGGCCCCCAAGTAGACCCTAAACAAGAGGCTGAACCAATGGCAGCAAGGACAAGATCCAAAACAGAACAAACATCTCTGACAGCACTGCTTAGGCAGGTTGACCAGCTGGTAACAGATCATGAGGACCCCACAGCATCGGTCACCTTATCATTGTTCCAGCATGTACCGTTCACTACGTCAGATCTACTTAACTGGAAACTACACTATGGTCCCTTTAGCGAAACACCCACTGAAGTAGCAGATTTAGTAAAAACTATAGTAGACACACACAATCTCACTTGGATGGATCTCCAACAATTTATGGGGACTCTGTTTAATCCAGAAGAAAGGGGAAAGATTAAGAATGCAGTAACTGAGATACTAAAACCTGATGTCAGGGCAGATGGAAATCTTGCAGCACATTTTGAGGTTCACTTCCCATCCCAAGATCCTAAATAGAATCCTTACCATCATATGGATCATTTACGAGACTACCAGTCAATAGTTGTGCGAGCCATCCGTTTGGCAGGAAAGCCTTAAGTGAATATGTCAAAACTTTCCCTGGTATTGCAGGAGCCCACAGAAAGCCCTGAAGCATTTTATGCCCGCCTTATTGATGCTTACCGAATGTATATTCCCATAGATCCCACTGATACAGCAAATGCCCGAATGTTGACAATGGCATTTATCTCACAGAGTGCCACAGATATACGCCGTAAATTGCAAAGGCTAGAGGGATCACTGGGTAAGCCCATGAGTGAGCTGAAAAACAGAAAGTTTTTGTAAACAGGGAGAAGGAGGAAGAAAAGAAGAAGGATCAAAAGATGCAAAGAAAAGCTGAATTGATGACGGCTGCTATGATGTGGGCCCCAAAAGATAAAGGAAGCAGCCGAGCAAGGGGCAACAGAATTGGGTTAGGACGTAACCACTGTGCTGTTTGTAAAAAGGAGGGACACTGGAAGGGTGAGTGTCCAGAAAGGAACAAAGAAGAGAGGCTAGATGGAAGAAGAGGGAATTTCCGCGAAGGCCTCTGAGGACCCCTGAGAGGAAGTCGGAGAGGGCAAGGTTACAGGAAAGGATTTGAAAGAACCCCTCTCATAGGCTTGATGGAGGTAGAAGGATGGGACTGAAACTGACCGGGTTCAGATCACCTCCCAGAACCTATGGTCTGGCTAAATGTAGGAGGCAAACGTATTACCTTCCTGGAGCCACAAGGTCAGTCTTAACCCAGCCCCTAACACAGGCCTCCCCCCACACCATTAATATCCAGGGGGCAACAGGAAGTATTTGACAGCACCTCTAAGAAAAAAGCATAGTTGGTTTTAGAAAAGGTCCAATATTTGGGCTACAATATAGAACAAGGAAAACGTACCTTAGGTCACAAACGGAAAGAGGCTCCCGACACCTAACAACAGGAGAGACTTGAAAGGGTTTTTGGAAGCTGCAGGTTTTTGTCGTGTCTGGATCCCTAATTTCAGCCTAATTGCCAAGCCCTGTATGAAGCAACCAAAGGACAGGATAAGGAGCCGCTACAGTGGGGAACACAGGAAGCTACTAGTTTCCAATTGCTCAAGCAAGCACTGTTGCAAGCCCCCAGTTTAGGCCTCCCGGACTTGGATAAACTGTTTCAATTATTTGTAGATACTAAACAGAATGTAGTAGTGGGTGTCCTCACCCAGACAGTGGGAACATGGCATCACCCTGTAGCTTATCTCTCTAAACAGCTGGATAACATTGCAAAAGAATGGCCTGCTTGCCTTAAGGCTGTGGCTGGAACTGCTATCTTAACTCAGAAAGCAAATAAATCGACCTTTGGACAAGAGCTTGACATTTATACTCCCCATGTCTTTAAAGCAGTTCTGGAAACGAAGGGTCATTTGTGGCTAACCAACCCCCGAATGCTGAAGTACCAAGGCTTAATCACTCATAACCTTATGATTAATATTATACAATCCACCACATTAAATCCTGCTACATTGTTGCCTGAACCAAACTTAGAAGCCATTCACGATTGTATCCAAACAATAGAGGAAACATATGCCAGCTGCCCTGACATGACTGATGTACTCCTTCCTTCTCCGGATTACACCCTATATACAGATGCTACCAGCTTCATACAAGAAAGAATTAGACGGGCAGGGTATGCAGTGGTTACTTTGAATGATGTTTGAGAGGAAGAACCTCTCTCTTCAGGCATGAGCGCGCAGTTAGCTGAATTGTATGCATTAACTAGAGCTTTGGAAGTGGCAAAAGGCAAATGTGTCAATATATATACAGACTCGAAATATGCTTTCCTCACGGTTCAAGTCCATGGTGCCTTATATAAGGAAAGAGGATTTATCACTGCAGGAGGCAAGGATATTAAGTATGGCCCCCAAATACTATGCCTCCTAGAAAGTGTATGGGCCCCACAGAAGGTTGCAGTCATATACTGCCGAGGACATCAAAAAGTGGCCTCTGATATACAAAAAGGCAACAAAAAAGCACATAGAATGGCACGAGAGGTGGCTCAAAGGGCTCCAACAGTACAAGCACAATGCCTTACTGTATGGACATCACACAAACACCACCAACCACATTACTCCCAGGAAGACATGAACCAAATAGAAGCACTTGAGGTTCAACTGGAAGGAGGCTGGTGGATCCTACCAGAAAACCGAGTTTTCGTACTGGGGCATATGGCTTGGGGCATAGTACAGCAAGTACACAAGCAGCTGCACTTAGGAAAAACTGCTTTAGCAAAGGCTTGGCAAAGGGAAGTTTATATTGACAAAATACACAGCATTGCAGCAAACGTGTGTCAGGTGTGAAATTTGTGCAGCAAATAACCCTAGACAGGGGCCCCAACCACCACCAGGCCACCAACCAAGGGGAAGTTACCCATTTGATTCTCTGATGATTGACTTCACAGACATGCCCTGCTCTGGCCACTACAATGCACTGCTAGTCATTGTATGTACCTACACAGGAAGGCCTGAGTGTATCCCTACCCATACAAAGAAGGCTACTGAAGGTGCTAGGGCACTGCTCCACATCATAATCCTTAGATATGGCCTAACGTCCAGAATTTCATCAGATAACGGTCCTGAGTTTATCCACAAGGCCACTCAGCAACTAGCTAAAATATTGGGTATTGTTAGGGATAACATTGTTTACCCTAACTGGTTTAGGTAAAATAATAAATATGTAATCATGATTTATAAGTTAAAGTGTCTGCAAATTTAAATATAGGAATGTAATTAGGGGAGTGGTTGTGAAAAGCACCATAAAAGAAGCAAGGAAAGTCAGCTTGCTCTCTCTGGCTTTGATGATCCCTAATTACTTGACTCAAGACTGCGTTACTCGAACGGGAGAGATAAACAAAGGACTGATTTGTAAGTGAACTGACATAGGATATTCTACACGGACTTTGCTAACTGAATATCCTTGAATGGACTGACTAAATGATACATGACTAATGGACTGTTATTTTGACTATGCTATAAATGGAATAAACTATATTTTTGATAGCACAAGCGTATTTGTTATTTTTACTGTATGTTAACAAACATACAAACTTATATCACTCATTTATCTGTGTGCCTATCTGACTAACGCTGCACATTCTGTTTAGCTTGTCTCCTTAACCCTGGTTGGGGAACACAGGCTTAACAGGTATCACTTGGAAGCTTCATTGTAGCTTTCATGCCCCCTCTGGAGGCAGGGTTGAAAGGGTTAATAGAACTATTAAGGAAAAATTGGCCAAAATATTTCAGAAGACCCACCTTAAATGGCCAGATGCTTTGAATTTGGCTCTGGTTGCTGTCAGATGTGCTCCTCAGAGAGGTGTCTCACGTTCACCATTTGAATTATTATATGGCCGGGTCCCTAATCTACTTTGTCTAAATATTCAAAATACTGTACAGATTTCTGATACAGTTAGAATGCAACAACTACAAACTCTTAATACAATAGTCCAAAGATTACAACAATATGTGTAAACCTGTAAACCCCGAATAACCAAAGATCCACATACAAATACCTGCGAGAACCTCAGAAAACATATATATATATATATATGTATATATATATATATATATGTCTGGCATTCAGCTTTGTTCGGGTATTTTCCCACGTGGTACTTTTAAAGTTGTAGCAACGTTTCAGCAGAATCTCATCTGCCATCATCAGGCTTCTGTATGGTGTTTGTGAGTCAGACTTTTACAGTGGTTTCAGATTTAAATTTGGGGCAGCCTATTGCTGTGTCAGAATGGTTTTTTCTTCCTCCTGATTGGTTGAGAGTCTTGGTCTGTGTTTATTGGTCTTGGAGTTTGCTGTGTTCTGCTACTAGTATCTTCTGTCTGTTTTTTTTTGGGGGGGCTCTTTTTGTATCTTGATTGGCTGGCAACATTGTGTTACTTTATTGGAGGCCTTTAGTGCAGCTTGGCTTCGGGTAAATGGACGGCTATCATTCGTTAGGAAGCTGGGTTTCATCTGGGTGCCTGGTTGGGATGTGTTTGAACTGGAGGTATCAGGGGGGATCTGTTTGTGCCCAGGTGTTTGCCTGGCTTGTGGTGTGGAGATTTTTTTGTTTGTGAGTGCAGGCTTCCAAATGATTGACAGCCTGGTGGAATCATCTCTTCTGTTCATGCTTTCTGGTCTTTTTTCAATCTCTATTGTAGCAACGTTTCAGCAGAATCTCATCTGCCATCATCAGGCTTCTGTATGGTGTTTGTGAGTCAGACTTTTACAGTGGTTTCAGATTTAAATTTGGGGCAGCCTATTGCTGTGTCAGAATGGTTTTTTCTTCCTCCTGATTGGTTGAGAGTCTTGGTCTGTGTTTATTGGTCTTGGAGTTTGCTGTGTTTATATATATATATATAAAGAAGTGCAATGACTGAGCTGAATTATCATATAAGCTGATACTTCCTATGCCCAACTTGCTTCTTCATAGCAACTCCCATTTTATAATAATTTTGCATTTCTTTTTTTTTTTTGAAACAAATTTTTATTAATTTTAAAGATAAAACAACACATCATTAACCATTAAATACATAAACACATAAAACCTCTTAACATTGTAAATCCTTACAAGTCAAACAAAACATTATTTTTATACAGCATAATTCCAATTTATCCCATCTCCATATGGACACACAAATATCTTCCAGCAAATTTCTCATTATTTCTCTTTACTCCTATTCAATTTCATTTCTCTTCCATATTTATCCATTTTATAGTCATCATATTCTTTTCTTTCTGGCTTGTTTAAATTATTCTCGTCTAACATTCCTCCAAGGTTTTATTGATTCTTTTTTCCTTTTTTTTTTATAAAAAACAAATTTTGTTAGTTTTACCATAAACACAATACACAAACATACAAACACAAAACATAAACAAAACTAAAAGATCTTTTCTGAAGGTTGTCTGTTCCCGGGTTAAAACTCTTTACACAGACACAAATTCAAACATCATATTCAACCCATATCTCCTTCCATATCTTATTATCATTTTCTTTTTTATATATATATATAAAAACCATTTTTATCAGTTTTATAAGAACAATGCACAAAGAATCAAGGCATAACAGCTTATAAATTCTTTTCTAAGAAAAAATAATAATAAAAGACCAATAAGGCATAACATTTCCAGATTATAATATCAATATTTCATATAATATTAACTTCATATCTTGTCCCTACTTCTCTTTTCCATCCAAATTATTTATTAATTAAAATTTTATTTCCTTTTATCAATATACAAAATCCAAAAAAAAAAAAAAGCATACATATCCTTCCATATCTTATTACCATTTTCAACAACATTCTTTGTCTGTTTTATTTCCAATTATCCATTCATCTTTTTTTTTCTTTTACTATACTTCTCCTGTACACCAATTGGAGTAACATCTATAACTCATTACCCTAACTTAGAAATACTACATATTACAATCTTTCTTGGGATTCTGTTTAAAAGATTCTAAAATTACATAAAAACACAATCTTATATACCCTCCAGAATCCCTCTTTTAATCTAAATTAAATTCACCCATTGTCTCTAAATAAACTTTTTTTCTTTAAGTCTTGCTTCCCCCCATTAAGGCTTCTCCTCCCCCCCTTTCTCTCTTGCTTATTCTTCTCCTTGCCCTTTCTACCCCTTTGCTTTTTCCCATCGCTTTTCTTACTCCTTTTCCTTTGCTTTCTAACCTTGCCTCCACCTTTTCGCTCATTTTTCTCTCTTTTGGTTGTTTTTATAATTCTTAAAATCCCCTTTTTCTTATCCTTTTTCTCCTCCTCTCCGGAAGGGACCCATTGTTCATCAAAGATGGCTTCTTCTTCCTCTTCTTCCTTGTCCCAGTCCTTCTGCTGCGTAATCAACTTTTCAACAGAACATAACGCCATTTCTAAGAATTGAAACAAAGTGCCCAAAGTATCTTCTTTTTTATATTTTTGATATTCAATCTCTAGTTCATCCACAAACAATGCCATTATAAAAAGGGAAACTTTTTCCAAAACAACCACAAGTATTTTTAATCAAAGATAATCAAAAGCAATTAAAAAAAAAAATTCCAAAAGTTAATACTTTTCTTCCTTCTTCTCTTTCTCTTTCTGGATTAATTTTTAATCAAAGAGGTCCAATTACCATATATCTTCTTTTGGGATCCACAAAGACGTTCTAGACAATCTCCTCCTTTTTCAGCTTCTGCTCCAATTTTTTTTTCTCCCTTCCCACTTGCAATGACAATTTTAAATAATCAAAAATCCATACCTCCAGCAGAGATTTTCCAATTTCTTAAATTTTTCAATGTCCAAAAATCCCTTTGTCTCTTAGCTTCAGCTTTCAAAGCAATCCACTTTCAATGTCTAATATATCCAAATATTTCTGCTTTTTCCGTGGGGTGGGAGAGTAAAAAAAAAAAAGAGTTCCCTTTAACAGCTTCTCCGCCGCTTTTCGCTCTTCTTAGGGATACAATGTATCCTCCAGCAATTCAAGCAGCTCAATTCCAGGCAGTTTAAAAGGTGTTACTTGACCCGGCTCAGACAGAACTTTCACTCTTCACACTTCCTCCAGCACAGTTCTTACCCGGTTGCTGGCTTCTTCATGGCGGCCATTGCTGACCGCCGCTCCACCGCCTTGGGAAAAAGGGGTTTTCCCGGAGAAGGGGGGGGTCTGCGACACCCCCACCTCCCTATCCGACTCCCCTCTCTCTTCAGCTGTCCCTACAGGGCAGCCATATCCCCCTGACCCGTCTGGATCGGGGGTACCTCGACGGCTAGCACAGCAGGAATCGCAAGCTGTCGCGAATTCCTGCTGCCCCGAAGCCACGCAAACCGGAAACCCTAAGCACAATGCCTTACTGTATGGACATCACACAAACACCACCAACCACATTACTCCCAGGAAGACATGAACCAAATTGAAGCACTTGAGGTTCAACTGGAAGGAGGCTGGTGGATCCTACCAGACAACCAAGCTTTTGTACTGGGGCATATGGCTTGGGACATAGTACAGCAAGTACACAAGCAGCTGTACTTAGGAAAAACTGCTTTAGCAAAGGCTTGGCAAAGGGAAGTTTATATTGACAAAATACACAGCATTGCAGCAAATGTGTGTCAGGTGTAAAATTTGTGCAGCAAATAACCCTAGACAGGGGCCCCAACCACCACCAGGCCACCAACCAAGGGGAAGTTACCCGTTTGATTCTCTGATGATTGACTTCACAGACATGCCCTGCTCTGGCCACTACAATTCACTGCTAGTCATTGTATGTACCTACACAGGAAGGCCTGAGTGTATCCCTACCCATACAAAGAAGGCTACTGAAGGTGCTAGGGCACTGCTCCACATCATAATCCCTAGATATGGCCTAACGTCCAGAATTTCATCAGATAACGGTCCTGAGTTTATCCACAAGGCCACTCAGCAACTAGCTAAAATATTGGGTATTGTTAGGGATAACATTGTTTACCCTAACTGGTTTAGGTAAAATAATAAATATGTAATCATTATTTATAAGTCAAAGTGTCTGCAAATTTAAATATAGGAATGTAATTAGGGGAGTGGTTGTGAAAAGCACCATAAAAGAAGCAAGGAAAGTCAGCTTGCTCTCTCTGGCTTTGATGATCCCTAATTACTAGACTCAAGACTGCGTTACTCGAACGGGAGAGATAAACAAAGGACTGATTTGTAAGTGAACTGACATAGGATATTCTACACGGACTTTGCTAACTGAATATCCTTGAATGGACTGACTAAATGACACATGACTAATGGACTGTTATTTTGACTATGCTATAAATGGAATAAACTATATTTTTGATAGCACAAGCGTATCTGTTATTTTTACTGTATGTTAACAAACATACAAACTTATATCACTCATTTATCTGTGTGCCTATCTGACTAACACTGCACATTCTGTTTAGCTTGTCTCCTTAACCCTGGTTGGGGAACACAGGCTTAACGGGTATCACTTGGAAGCTTCATTGTAGCTTCCATGCCCCCTCTGGAGGCAGGGTTGAAAGGGTTAATAGAACTATTAAGGAAAAATTGGCCAAAATATTTCAGGAGACCCACCTTAAATGGCCAGATGCTTTGAATTTGGCTCTGGTTGCTGTCAGATGTGCTCCTCAGAGAGGTGTCTCACGTTCACCATTTGAATTATTATATGGCCGGGTCCCTAATCTACTTTGTCTAAATATTCAAAATACTGTACAGATTTCTGATACAGTTAGAATGCAACAACTACAAACTCTTAATACAATAGTCCAAAGATTACAACAATATGTATTAACCTGTAAACCCCGAATAACCAAAGATCCACATACAAATACCCCCGAGAACCTCAGAAAACATATATATATATATATGAAGAAGTGCAATGACTGAGCTGAATTATCATATAAGCTGATACTTCCTATGCCCAACTTGCTTCTTCATAGCAACTCCCATTTTATAATAATTTTGCATTTCTTGTTTCTCTATAATAAAGCAGCTCACACTATTGCATATAACAGATAACAAACAATCAGAGTTGGAAGGGACCTTGTAGGTTATCTAGTCCAATCCCCCACCCAAGCAGGAGACCATACACAATTTCTGACAAATGGCAGTCCAATCTCTTCTTGAAAGTCTCAAGTGATCCTCAAATATTGGAAAACTGCTATTATGTCTCCCCTGCTCTTTCTTTTTACTAGACTTGCCAAGACCTGTTCCTGTTACCGTTCATCGTATGTTTTAGCCTCCAGTCACCTAATCAACCTGGTTACTCTTCTCTGTATTTTTTCTAGAGTCTCAACATCTTTTTTATAGTGTGATCTCCAAAACTGGATACAGTACTCTAGGTGTGGTCTTACTAATGCTTTATAGACTAGTATTAGTACCTCACTTGATCTTGATTGTATCTCTCTGTTAATTAGCTCTTTTTGGCTGCTGCTGCACACAGCTGGCTCATATTTAGCTGGTTGTCCACTAAGACTCCAAGATCCCTCTCACAGTTACTGCTATAGAGCCTGGTTTCACCCAGTCTGTATGTGTACTTTTGGTTTTTCTTGCCTAAGTGTAGGACTTTACTTTTGTCTACATTAAATTTCATTTTGTTAGGTACGGCCCAGTGTTCTAGTCTGTCAAGATCCATCTGGACCATATTGTTAACATCATATTTTCACTCTTTTTCAGCTGAACTCTGCTTTGGAAGAACATTTCGTGGCACTCATGCCCTTTCCACTTCTAAAATTTGTTAAATATTTGTTGAAATACAGCATTTTCCATTTTCCTATTCAAACATCAATTTTCATTAGAAGGCTGGAGAAGATTGCACAGAAAGATGACAGACTTTCCCCCAGGAGGAGATTGAAAGAATCTTGTCCCTAAAATCACCCCATTAACTGTATGACATGGACCAGGACATGGATATTTGATTAATTCCAAGAAGGTGTCTATGGAGATTCTCAGCCATCCATGTCATAGTTATTCTAAAGGTACTTTTTCAAGAGACAACTGTGTTTTCTTGTTTGAATACTTTCTTTCAACAGTTCCAAGAAGATGCCACACCCATTTGTACTACTCAGGTGACCCTAATGACACAGAAAAATATCCAGGTGGCCTCAATGACTCTTTAAAAGAATGCAAATGACCAGCTGTCTGCAATTATAAATCCTTCAATTCCCCAC